>CM066328.1:107893650-108562816 GCA_033807585.1 Hydrophis major | reverse complement strand
TCCCCCTATGTTTAGATTAAAAAGAGGAAAAGATTTTAAGGTTCCTTTCCATAGGAAGAGTAAAGGAGAAAAAAAAGAGCGAGTGGTAGAGTGTTCTGTAAACAAAACAGAAGTGACAGAGTGAAAGCTACGGGTAGCATTTTCATGACGTACCCTCATGTTATACATGACGTACCCTCATCTTATACTTGTATAAGAGCCTTCTGTTAAAGGAGTAGCTTTAACACGAATAATCTTTTGACAGGAAGCATGTGTTTTGTTGAAATAAGGTAGAAATTGCAAGAAGATATAGGCAAGAATATCAGGAAAGATTTTTAAGATACAGATGTAGCAGAGGAATTCCCATGATAAGGTCTTACTGCCCGACCAGGGATCCAGAGAGTGGTTTTGTCTGGCAGTAAGATCGCAGCATATCCTCTCCCCCAAGTAATGAGTTCAGCAGGACCCTGCCAGGTTGGGTCTGGCAATCTACGGTAATACACCAAAGGTCTGTTAGGAGGGGGAGGGGGGGGGAAATGACGAAAAGCAGCAGAAGTAGGAGGAATTCCAGTTAAATTTAGAAAGTTTAGAGTAAAAAGACAAATGTTAAGAGAGTTTTGCAATGCTGGGAGGTTCGGGGGGTTTTCCCGCAATGAATATCTATCAAGAGCACTTTTCAGAGACAAATGAGCCCGTTCTACAATAGCTTGCCCTTGGCTATTATAGGGAATCCCAAACTTGTGGATTACATTCCATCTGTTACAAAAGTCCTGAAAAGCAGAACTTGTATAGGCAGACCCATGATCTGTTTTTATTTCTTTTGGACGTCCCAGTGAAGCAAAGGTACGAATTGAATGATTGATGACATGTTTTACAGCTTCTCCCCTTTGAGGAGTAACCAGAATAAATCCTGAATATGTATCTATTGAAACGTGTAAATATTTCCATGGGGCAAAAGGTGGATATTGAGTTACATCCATTTGCCAAATTTCACAAGCTTTTAATCCTCTAGGGTTAATCCCTATAGGAATGGAATGTGCTTGCTTGCTACATGTGGGGCATTGTTGTATTATTGCAGTAGCCTCTGCCTGGGTTAAAGAAAAATGTTTTTGTAATGCTTTTCTATTTTGATGGAAATAGCTATGACTTTGTGATGCTGTCAGATTACAAATTGATTTATCTTGTTAAGCCTGGTTTCCCCAACCAGGGTTCGGGAGACAAGCTAAACAGAATGTGCAGCTTAGTCAGGTAGGCACACAGATAAATGAGTGAGCTAAGCTTGTATGTTTATTAACATACAGTAAAAATAACAGATACGCTTGTGCTATCAAAAATATAGTTTATTCCATTATGAGTTCATAGCATAGTCAAAATAACAGTCCAATAGTCATGTATCATTTAGTCAGTCCATTCAGGGATATTCAGTTAGCAAAGTCCGTGTAGAAATATCCTATGTCAATTCACTTACAAGTCTGTCCTTTGTTTTCTCTCCCGTTCGAGCAATGCAGTCTTGTGTCCTTGCAATAATCAGGGATCATCAAAGCCAGAGAGATAGCAAGCTGCAGTCTTGCCTCTTTTAAAGTGCTTTCACAACCACTCCCTTAATTACTATCCCACAGTTAAAGTTGCAGACACTTTAACATACAAACTATGATTACATATTATTATTTACCTAAACCAGTTAGGGTAAAACAATGTTATCCCTAACAATCTGATGCTGCTGAAGCAGCTGCATCAGCCACCTTGTTTCCCTCCTGTAATATACCAGGAAGAGGTTGGTGGCTTCTGATGTGTGCTACAAAAAATGGATGTGTGCGATTGTTGATACATTGCTGTAGAGAAAGCAATAACTTTAACAAAGAAACAGATATGCTAGGAGATAAATAGGCTTGATATATATTTTTCAAAATCTGAGAAACATATAAGGAATCTACTATTAAATTAAAAGGAGTCTTTTGAAACTGTTGAAATGCAATAAGAGATGCAGCAAGTTCTGCCTGTTGAGCAGAAGATTGTGGAGGGGTAATTTTAGTTTTCCACTCTCCCTCCTGGTGCCATGCGCAAGCGCCATACATTTTTCCTCCATCGGCATAAAGTGTAGGTGCATCTATTAATGGAGATAATGAGAGGGGGGAATGCCATTCAAAAGGGAGAGTTTTAAGAAAAGTGAATCGTGGGTCAGCTGGTAAATGGCAAGAAATTTGCCCTGGCCACTCTTCTAAAGAGTATTGCATTTCTTCTGAATTACACCATAGCATTTCCCAAGTAGTCAATAAACAAGGAGTGAATATGCAAACAAGCTCAAATCCCATGAGTTGTTTACATCTTTGATGACCTTTAAAGATCAACTGAGAATATGCAGAGGCTTTATTAGTAATTGTGGTCCGTGGGGTGTGAGACAAATGCAGCCATTCTAAAATCAGAACCTGTGTCTGATGAATTTGCATAATGACCGCTGTTGGTCTCTGAGCAGTATTTAGTAAAGCAATTGATAAAGGACAATTTTCTATAGCCCGATCCACCCATCTAATAGCCATTAAATGGGAAATGTCTTTCAATGCCTGCAACTGCTCTTTGTTTAGAATGATAACATCAGACGGGGCTTTACCTTGCGTGAGAGCATTAAAGAGAGGAGCTAATGTAGCTGTAGTCAAACCCAAATAAGGACGTGCCCAATTTAAGGTTCCCAGGAACTGCTGTAAAATCACAAGTGTTGGCTTCGGGGGAAGCGTGGGGAGGGGAAGAGAAGGAATAGCAGCCGAAGCAAGTAACTTGTGACCTAAATAGAAAAAAGGTGGTTTGGATTGAACTTTTTCTGGGGCTATAGTGAGACCTGCTTTACCTAAAATAGAGTTCAGGCACGGCAGAGTTTTTAATAGTGTGCCCTTTGGATCAGGTGCAGATACCAATATATCATCCATGTAATGATAGACTAAAAAATGAGGATATTTGTCTCTATAGGGCTGCAAGGCTAAATCCACAAAAAATTGACACATAGTTGGACTGTTTAACATGCCTTGTGGTAAGACTTTCCATTGATATCGTTTGGTAGGTCTCTGATTATTTAAGGTTGGTACAGTAAAAGCAAATAATTTTCTATCTAACTGGTGTAATGGAATGGAGAAAAAACAGTCTTTTAAATCGATAATGATAAGGTCATATTCTTGAGGAATTATGTTAGGATTTGGAAGACCACATTGCAGGGGTCCCATTGGAAGGAGGACCGAATTCACAGCCCTTAAATCCTGAAGGAGGCGCCAAGCGCCGTTTTTCTTTTTGATAACAAAAACTGGGGTATTATATGGACTCAATGAGGGTTCTAGATGACCTTTATCTAATTGTTCTTGAACAAGAGAGTGTAAGGCTTCAAGTTTTATAGAAGGGAGAGGCCACTGATCAATCCACACAGGGTTATTGTTAGTCAGACATAAGCGAAGCATGGTTAATGGAGAGTAAGCTGCGCATTAAACTGTGACATAAGGTCTCTTCCCCACAAGTTAGTATACAGAGGAATTACAGCTGGTTTAATATAAGCAACACATTGAGACTCAGGGGAATGGGCTTTTACCCAGTTTCTGCTAATGCGAGTCTCCTGGAGTCCCCCCACTCCTCTCACCGCTGGTGCCACATCTGCAGGCCAGGTGTCCGGCCACTCAGCGGTTCGGATGATGGAAATATCCGCTCCAGTATCTAAAAGACCAAGAAAGGATCGACCATTCAATAAGAATGTCACCGTAGGTTTCGGTTGACTAATTGGTCTTTCAATTGCTTAGAGTTGCTCTTGTTTTTGGTCTAAGAGCACAATCATTTTTGCCTCAACATTCCCCTCATTTATAGTAACTTCTGTATTAGCTAGTACAGACAGACAGACATCAGACAATACAGTGGGGTCATGCAGAAAAGGAGAGGCAAGAATACCTTGTTCAGCTAAATCCCTTATAGGAAAAACTAGCACTGGGATATCGGGGGGCATATGAAAAGGCTGAACAGGATGTACAAAGAGAAAGTCACCAGGAAAATAAGTAACAGTTTCATTAGCAACAAGATCGTAAGCGAAAGAAGAAAAGTTGCAAGTTTCAGCAGCCTTTGTTGTGGGGCTGGCTGCCTGCCCCGTTTCTAGTTTCCCTGATTCAAAAAAGGTTTTTGTGTGACTGCAGGGCTATTCTGCTGTTCATTCTTTTGGACTCTGCACTGACTAGCCCAGTGATAGCCCTTTTGGCATCGAGGGCATGGTGTCATTGGGCGAGCAACCTGGTTTCTTGGCATATTTGCTCCCCTGCCCAGGACTCTGCATTGGCTCTTAAAGTGACCTGGCTTGCCACAATTAAAACAATTTCCCATTTTGCGAGTATTTTGTTGGGAAATGGGAAGAAGAGAGCCCATATTCTGCTGCATGCCTTCAGTAATGGCTGTAGCCAGCGTAGACATGGAATGGGATGTGGTTCCTATGATTCGCAGGCTGTAAGATAATCTGCCATGGTAACATTTTTCTTATTAATTAATGGTTGCAAAACTTTCTGACAATCAGCGTTTGCATTTTTATAAGCAAGTTTCATTTGTAATTCAGTACAAGCCTCTCTATTATCAATTTGTCTCTCTAAGGCTTCTGTGAGACGGTTTATAAAGGAGGAAAAAGGCTCAGAAGGTCCTTGAATAACTTTAGAGAAAGAGTTGGGCATGCATCCCACATTATCAACCTTTCGAGCAGCTGCCAAAGCACACTCCTGTATTATAGGGAAAGCAGCTAGGTCTGTGGCAACCTGCTGGGCAATGGTAGACATGGTGCCAGTACCGTTAAGCATATCCAAAGTGACATTTGCCGGCAAGCCTCTAGCGGCTGCGGCTGCGGTACGTTTAAGAAATTCTGACTCCCAGACCAAAAATTGTGAAGGCGTGAGGATCATGTTAAATAATGTACGCCAATCAGCATTTACCAAGTCAGCACCTGGCTGGGTTATTGATCCTAAAAGTCCCTGTACATAATGGGATTAAATACCATTTTCCTTACAAGCTGCCTTTAAATCCTTAATTATTTTGTACGGCATTGGGGTATACTGAGGAGCTGGAGGGTTGCCGGCTTGAACGATAGGATAAAGGGAGGCAGCTGCAAGGGTGTCCTCATCTGTTTCTCCTTCACAAAAGGCTTGTTGAATAGCTTTTACAACACACACCCCTCCTTGGAGGGGGGGTGGAGGACACGAGGACTCTACATTTAAAGAAGTGGATTGAATGGAAGGAGGCTCCCGTACTGCTTTACAATCATCGGGAGCGGAAGGTTGAAGAATAGAAAAGTTCTCATAACTTGGTGGGGGAGATTCAAACACACTCCCTGCTTCTATTTTATAATGAACTTTTAAAGCCTCCATAATTTTCCTCCAAGTGACCAAAATGCCAATAGGTGCACGAGGAGGATTATGGAGATATTCACCAATTTTTTGCCAATTGGAAAATTTTAAGGACCCTCTCTCTGGATAATTGGGGCAGTGTTGCCACACATAAGCCAATAATGCAGCAATAGATTTCTTTTTTTATGGGAGAGCCCTTTAAATTAGCAGAGAATTTAGAAGAAGAAGCGACTAGCTCTCTCAATTCCTTCAGATGCTGTGTCTGCTGTTGAGAAAAGCCTCCACCCATACTTACTAAAGTCGAGACCGTCTTTCAGATCCGATGAGGTGCAATTCGCTCAGGCGCCTGGCGATGCACAGCTCCCACCGAGCTGATAAGATATGGGCGCGCCGCTGAGTATCCCCCTTAGGGAATCACGTCGGGGTCACCAAAATGCGGTATCTGCATTAGATGGGCGCCTCATGAGAGGGAGCAAAGGAGGAAGAAACGACATGAGATGAGGTTTCTTGGGATGAGCGCGCGCCGAATGCCTAGGCACAGGCTCTTTTATTATGCTTTTTCACAGGGGGGTGAAATTCTTCAAAGCCCAGGGTAACAAGACATTCATGAATTATAATAGCTTAGGTCAGCAGGAATACATATGATTTATAATAGCTCAGGTTAGTAAAGACAACAGGGTATCAGAAAGTGTAATTTATAATGATCCAGGTCAATTAGAACATCATTCTGTATTGACAGCTGTTTAACTCCTCTTCTCTTTTGCATGCCTGGCAAAGATCACTGAAGAGACAGGAGTCTAATGTTTACATGAGAAAGATACAATGCAGACAGGAGTCTAATGTTTATACAAGAAAGCTAAATCGTTACAATGCTAGGATGGTACAGAATTACACTGATACAAAGTTGCAAATCACATGAATGATTCATAGTTACAACACTAAAGAAAAATATATTTGGCTTCTAAATATCAATGGAATTTGATGAGATAGTGTTAACAAGAATAAATGCTTCAAGTGAAGTATTTTTTTTCCCAAATTTTTTTTATTTCAATCTGCATATGCACACCAATACATTAACAGTGTGGCATCAATATATCATACATTTTAGTACAGGCAAAATTAATAATATCAATCATATCTCTCAATGCATATATTTCACATTAATTTATAATCCTTCGATGCTTATTTTCAACCTTTCTCTCTCCATATGCCTACTACCATATCAGTTAAATATACCTAGTTATTCCATTATTCAATTTTCTCCCTGCTTTTATTTTATTTTTTAAAATAAAAAATTCTCATTTGGCAAGCAGTGTGGTTCTAGGTTTTACATCTCAATACAAACATGACCATAGTTACCTCTTCGTTATATTTGTTTAGTTTCATATTGTATCATCCTTATTACTGTTAAATATTAAGCTTATCCAATTCCAATTCATGTTATATTAATACATATTCATATCTTATTTTACAATGTTATCTAAAATTCTCATCTTATTTCTGTTGTCATTTCTCATATTTTTTCTGTCACATTTGTCATTTTATCAAACCTTATCTGTAAATACAATTGTCCCCTCTGGTTAATAATTCGAGCTAACCACCTTCATTCTACTTTAATATCAATCTCCCTATCTAGTATATAACACAAATTTTTTTTTCAGTTTCCGCATTATATTTTCTCAAACACCTTATGAATCATCTATACATTACAAAATACTATTTTCAATATATTCTTATACATCACAACATATTACCTTGCGGAATCGCCTTCCTTATCTTTTTTTTTTCACCCATTATCTCTCTTTGGACAGTGTACTTTCTTTTCATTCTTGTTTGTTTCCTATTCCTCTTTGTTTTCTGGTCCTTTCTCTTAATTCCCTTTTTTCCCATTCTTATTCCCTTCCATTTCTCATTCCAGTTATTAAACTTTTCTCTCTCCCTCTTTTGATTTTTATTTTGCCCTTCCCTTTTCTGCTTTTTCTCTCTCTCTTTATTCTTTTTCCAAACCATTCTCCCTTTATCATCCCATCAGACCACACATTTTTAATTCTAATTCCTTCCCCCCCGCCCACTTAAATAATTGTTGTTTGTTTTGTCCTTCAATGTTGGCTTCTTCTTTGTAGAACTCCTCCCCCTCTGGTTTATTTTGTTCTTGTGTATGCTGAGTCACCATTTCTAATTTCTGTAGTACATAATTGCATCTTTCAAGTTTAATTTTTATCATGTTCCTTATATCTTGCAAATCCAATCTTGACTCTTGTAAATCCAATCTTGACTCTTGTAAGTCCAATCTTATATCAACAAATAGTTTCTCCATTATATCTTCTACTTTTTTCCTTTTCTTTTCTCTTCCTTAATAGTTAAAATCCTCTTCTTTAATAGATATATTCAATCCCAGAGTCCAGTATATTATTTCAACCAATATCTTTTGAATTTATTTTCAACAATCCATACCTTTGAGGCTTTGTTCAGAGGGTTGTACAACAATAATAGTTTCGTTTATTTTCTTTTAAGTTCCAAAATCCAAACTCTTGAGAAGACCAGACACTTTTTAAAATGTACTGAAGTTTTCCTGTACTATCAGGTGGCGCTCTTGAGTCTTTTTACCTTTACCTTTCTTTATTGAATGTAATACTTTTATTAAGTTCACTAATTTCAATCATTAGCTATTATATCTTTTCTTTTCAACACACTCAATTTCAGCATTTAATCATGCCCTTTAAGTGCCCATAATTCAATAGTTATCCAGTTTAATTTCTAAACCTTTGTTGTGTTAAAGTATTTTCCTTTAAATTTTATTTTCCAAATTAATCCAATCCAAGTTTTATAGAATGCAATTTCTTTCTCACTTTCTCTGGTCGCCGCTTCCACATACTTCCCTCCAAGATAGCTCTTTATTTTAATACCAGGGTACCTCAAAAGCAATGTTCTTTGCCTGGTTCATACTCTGCTCACTACTTCTCTGCTCCAGCACAAAACTTAGTTTCCCAGAGTGTTCTTTATCTTTGTGGTGGCCATTTTAGGACCACTGCTGCAACTTGCCTTTGGGAAGGATTTTCCTGTCAGGGAGGGGAGTTGTGACTCCCCTCGACCCTCCAGGCGATTTCCCCTTCACCACCCCACCAGGGTGGTTCTGGTCTCGATCAGGACCCTCCAGCAAGTGAGTTTGCACGATCGCGGATTCCGCTCTGACTCTGATGAGGAACAAACCGGAAGTCTCAAGTGAAGTATTTCTAAGAACCTAAAGAAATTTTAACTTTCTTATACTGTTCCTATTGAGCATATAAATGCACGTAATTCTTCCACTGTAGTCCTGTTCCATTTTCATTATGGAAAATGCTGAACGAGGGAATAGTCTCAATAATTCCCCATGAATGTCACCCAAATTAAATCAGATGCTGCAGATGCAAAAGCCAAATTAGGTTGGTTTGCATGCAAGTTAAAAAATCCTTACAATGCAGGATTGTTGCTCAAATGAAAACTAATAGTGAATAAGTCTCTTTGCTACAAATATTTACATTCAACACGTGGATGCCTGCAGCAGCTGGTGGTTTTAAAATGCTTTTGGCAGCAAGGTTATTATACACGGAATATTCATGAATGTTCAAACAGGGCTTATAACATCAGGTAATTTCTTCTGGGTGGAGGGAAAACCAGATTTATAGTATTTTTATGGTTATAGCTGCTTTATTTTATTTGGCACAAACATGGACTAGGTTGGATTAACAACAGTGAATAGCTCAGTCACATAGTCTGCATGGTATAAGATTTATTCCAATACATTTAACTCCACAGTAAAAAAAAAGAAAAATACCTTAAATGAAAATGTAGAAGAAAATAAGATATTTTGACATGGTGCAGGGAATTTTCAGATGGTAAAATGAATTATGTAGTAAAGGGATTTTAGACAGAAAAGATTACACTTTGCTTTTTCAGGATACTCTTCCACATCACTTACTCAGAGATTGTAGAATACAGTACGAGATTCTATAAAATGGCTATACTTATTTAAAATTAAAAAATGCATTATTTTAAATTCCTAAATATCTACCAAGAAATAAATTATAAATCATCAAACATTTTATACCATATTCCTCAAGCAATCTTAAGGGCAACTTAATATATGGTCTAGATTCCCAAGAACCCAGAAAATATGATTAAGTCAGTACACAGATTAATGTAATTTGCCCACAAACAACTGAGACTTCTACACTCAAAACCATCACTGTGGTAAAATAACTAATGAAAGACAGACTTTATATCACTTCAATGATGGCTGGGTGATGTCATGGAGATGCTATAAGTCATTAGTAAAAAACAGTCTTGTGTTCTGAATGTACTATAGTCGTCATTATTTTGCCAAGTGTCTGGGGTAGCATAGGAAAAACACTTGATTGCTTTAATTTCAATCAAGTCTTGTCTAGAAATGATTATAAAGTCCCTAGACTTGTTTATACTCATAATCTCTAATAGTAAATACATTTAATTATGACTCACTTTAGATATATTTAGCATATTAATCAAGACCCCTATATTTTTAAATATAAGGAACTCATGAATTGGCCTGTTACAATTAAACTTACAGTAATTTATTTAGAAATTACTGAACAAAACAAAGGTGTGGTTCTAATCTACCACTGAAAGATTTGAAATACCTCTTCATGTTATTCTTTAAAAAATACTTGTTTACATTTTGCCTTTGGTGTTTAATTTGTATTATCCAAAAAATAATAGGTTTCTGAAACAAATCAACCCTGAATTGATGCAAACGCATTTTAAAATTAGAGAAGACAGTACTAAGATACCACACTATCTGAGATGCTCCAACAAATTATACTAAGGAGAGGAGAGGAGGGCCTTTTAGTTAAAAACTGACCTTTTTCTCCATATTTAATTTTATTTTGCCTTCATGTCTCTTTGGGAAAGAAGTATTATTCTGCTTTGCTTGTAGAATGTGTTGCATCTAAAAAAAAGTCTCTAAAAATAGCAACTTCAGAATGAAAGCTCTTGAACAATCTTATCTATGGCATTACAAATATGGTTTTCTACCCACCTGAATAAGGTTTTAGGCAAGATTGGTCATGAGTGTACATGTTAGATTCAGTTCAGTCAATATAATGTACTGGTGAATAGGGAAGAAGAAAAACATTACTTGGTTGGTTTCCAAAATGGTGCAAAGCATACATCTGAAACTTTATTTTAAGATGGAATATTGAAAAAAGTGTGGTTGGTTTTAAAAAAAGCAATCCAATTAATTCTAAGTAGGCAGAACTTCTGGAAGTGAGATATTGCTGTAATGCTATCTATCCTAAGAGGTGTTGAAAGTCTTCCTATTTTCTCAGAATCTTCATTTTAAAAACTGGGGAAAAAATGTTGTAATTATTAACTGTCTGCAAGTGGCAATATCTCCCAGCTTTTTCAGTGAGCTTTGTCTCCTGGTTTTATTTTTAATCTGGATGTGGCCTCTAAAGAGGGAGGAGAAGACAAAAAAGATCCAATTACAAGCCAGATCCGTGAGGTATCTAACAATTCAAAGTCCCAGATAAAAGAGATAGTTTAATAGTGGTGTCTTTGGTACTCTCTGTACTTGGTTTTTTGCTTGCAGATGTTTCATTATCCAAGTAGGGTAACATCAGTACTACTTGAGTGTGAGGTTTCCCCCCTGTTTATATACATTAGATTGCCCTGCAGCTAATGGCAGGGTGTGATTTTTCTCCTTGCAATTTCTTGATTAGAGTGTTGTGGAGAGAATTGCAACATATTGTGTAAAGCTGCACCTGCCACAGGCAGGCAGAAGATCAGCAGAGTGCACCAATGAGCAGTCAGAAGATACAATAAAAATCAACCATTGTTCCAAATAGGAAACTCAGCATTCTGGATCAAGCAAATCCAAAAATGCTAGAGAATTCTTGGAAGTTTGGCATTCAGACAAATCAGCCATCAATAAGACACATAGAAATAAATCATATTTACTTACCATTTAAGAGAGAGAAAAAATTATGAGGAAACATCCATCCAACAGCCCAAACCAAGAAAAGCAGGGATTAATACCAGACAAGCAAGCAGAAAACAATATCCTAGCCAAGGAACTCCCCAAAAGAAAAGCACACTTCCAATATTTTCCAGGCAAACTACTTTGACTAGGAGCAAACCCTATACTCACACTGATGATGTTATTTAGTTGAGTAATAAAACATCTGCAAACAAACAACCAAGATCAGAAAAACACTAGAGTCCAGAAATCAAAGTGCAGCTCTCTTGTTGCATCCTAAAATACTCCTCCAGGGTATGACGTGGGCTCTACCAATTCCTATTTTATCAAATTGGGTGGATTTTGTTTTGTTTTTTACATTACTGGCATTGTGACTAGCAAGAGAAGGTATATTGATTGTTGGCAAGCTGTTTGTAAGAAGGAGACCTCTGCCAGACAAGTTTGTCAGATGGGTTTAAAGGAAGAAAAACTAACTTATAATTAACTGAACATGTCTGGCACATACTTGCCCATTCAAGCCAGAAAGACTGAAGATGTGGACAAGCATCCTGTTTAGGATTTTGTTCCCGGATTTGGAGATGGTGGCAAGTATAGCTCTTCTTGACTTTTTAACAGCAAAAGATTTTAACAGCAAAAGGTTGATACAAGGGAAAGTTGTCCCAAAGTTTGTAGTATAAGGAGCAAAACTTCTAAACAAAAGTTGGCTACAGAACATGTAACATTGGCCCAACAGTCTTCAAGAAGTAGTGAATACATACCTTATCTTTTCTGATTGTCAGTTGAACCTTGCCTTCCTTCTCATCATCAAAAAACTATCTTGTTAGTGATAAGAAATATTTATTAACAGTGGAGACCAACAGACATCTATAGCCCTGAAATGAGTGATAAATGAGTGACAAAATGAGTGATAAAACATGCACCATAGTACAAAGGTCATACCTTGTTTGTATGTCACTTTGTTACACAATTATGAAAAGGCAGAACTTTTTGCTTTATCATCTAATTTCATATTTTGATGAAACAGTTACTTTATGAAAGTCCCTCTTCTACATATAATTAAATGTCACAAATCAATGTATTTTTGGTTGCTGCTTCCATTTGACTAGATTTCACAGTCAAAGTCCAGAGTTAAGTCACAACCAGTTATTTCAATTTAAATAATAGTAAAACAAAGAAATCCGAATCTTGGTGTTCTCACTGGTCTCTGTTAAGACAATGGCAAAAAAACAAAAACAAAAAAACAAAACCCAGATCTATTACTCATTGCAGAATGTAGAAAGAACAATTTTAAACAGAATCATGATACATCAAGAGTCATCTCCATAATACTGTATTCCAAAAGTATTTACTTTGTTCTTGTCAAATTGAATGAACGGAATAGGACCGGATATGTAATTAGGAAAATGATTCTAACTGGTGCTTTGCAGATACGATGATGCAAATACATACACATGTATATTACATAATAATAACTGAGAATATCTGAAGTGTGCTTATATGCTTCTCCCACCTGTAGAGCTATTGCACAGAATTTTACTCACAAAAACCAACCAACAGAACAGTAATAAATTGAATAAATAAATGAAAAGAAACAGAGCTGAGAGAATAGATTTAAAAAAAAAAACCAGGAGGGTGCAAGAGATGCCAACTACTGCACCTTAAGCAATTTAAATCTTACTTTCCAAAGCAAGTATATTGTTTCTAAATATATATATATATATATTCAAAGAAACTAAGAAATTGGCATCTTCACTATCAACCTGCACATATAGTACAAAAAAAAAAAGATACGCCAAGCCTCATCAGATTGGTGTGTCTTAGCAAGTCTTTTTCAGCTAACATCTTTTTCAGATCTACTTGCCAATGTCCTGATGGTGAGGGTCATTTATCCATCATTGGATGCTAAGGCTTGAACTTCAGCCATGAAAATTATGCTAAGCAAATAACTGAGACTCTCTCTTGGATAATCAAAGCCAATAGAAAGATAGTGCCCTACCATCTCCAAGCATGAAATATCTTTGGTTATAGAGTGAGAGAATTCAAATAAAAGCCTATCTGCTTGCACTGCAAACACCTGGGGTCGTTATACTGATTTCAGTGTTTTTTCCAAACTAAATCTAGTAGCAACTGTAATTAAGACAACATGAATCTACACTATAATTATTGAGCAGATCTAACAATATCTTCAGATTCCTTAGCATCCATAACCTTGAGTGACTCATTTTACTCTCAGTGGAGGAAGAACTCTTAACATGAGATCTTAATGACTGATGTATAGCTTCTCTAAGGACAGCTGAAATGCTTCCAAAAGAAGAAGGTACCCCTCTTTCGCTTACATTTCCAACAAAGTGGACTTAGGTTTGGATACATATTAACCAACCTTGAGAGTGCCAGATATCACCAATAGCTCATTTTATATTGATTTTCTTTATAGACCGCCAATTTCGTTATTTTATAATTTTGCTTCCAGATTCTTTCCCAGTCTTCCAAATTGATATGTCCTACATTCCTTGCCCATACAATCATTGGGCCCTTAACTATTTCTTCTGCCAATTCAAATTTTAGTAGGTAGTTATACATTTTGGAGATTATTTTTTCATCTGTTCCCTCTAATATTTTGGAGGAAGAACTCTTAACATGAGATCTTAATGATTGATGTATAGCTTCTCTAAGGACAGCTGAAATGCTTCCAAAAGAAGGATTAAGGGATACTGAGCTTCAAATGATTTTGAGTTTTTGCCATTATTTAATTCATTTGTCACCACAAGAATTAATATTCCAGGACTACATCCATGTCTCCTGACCTCAAATGATTGTGGAAGATATTAGAGAGCAGAAATTGCCATTTATCAATTAAAAAACATTTATCTGAATGTAGTATGGTGAAAATAGAATCCCTTTGTCATATCTGATGTTATATTACATTACATATTTGGTGTTGGAGAAGACTACCAATAACAAAGAGAAAAAAACCAAATAAATTATTGAACAAACCAACCCAGAGTTCTCATTCAGGACACATACTGTATGACACTAACTTATCTGACACTAATGCAAAATCCTAGCTTTTTAGAGAAATCGGTAATTCTGAAAAAGGTAGAAGGAAAGAAAAGAAAATGACTAGTAGAAAGTGGATGGATTCAGTTACTGTGGCAATGCTGGACCATTGGAAGACCTAATGGACCAGATTGGGAACAGATTGTCCTGGAAAAGATCTATCTATGCAGCAAAGATAGAAGCATTCCTGTCAAACAGACAACAAATGGTCAAAATTGGGAGCGTCCTATCAAATTTTGTACCTGTCAACAGTGGTATCCCCAAGGCAGTGCTTTAGGACCAATTTTCTTCATACTTTACATAAATGACCTCTGTGATCATATTAAGAGCAACTGCGTTTTTTTCGCTGATGATATAAAGCTGTTCAATACCACGGACAATACTGCTACCCTTCAAAAAGACCTTGACCTTGACTATGTATCAGTTGTCAAACAAATGGCAACTTCAAATCTCAACAAATAAATGCTCTGTCTTACATATTGGCAAAAAAAAATATCAGAAAATAAAATACAAGCTGAATAGTCAAGATCTTGTTGATGATCCAAGCTCTGTAAAGGACCTTGGAATACTCATCTCTAATGATCTAAGTGCTAGAGCCCACTGTAACTACATAGCCAAAAAGGCATTAAGATTTGTTAACCTAATCCTACGTAGCTTTTTCTCTGGTAATATTACACTACTAACTAGAGCATATAAAACATTTGCTAGACCAATACTTGAATACAGCTCATCAGTCTGGAACCTGCATTACATATCTAATATTAATACAATTGAGAAAGTCCAGAAATATTTTACAAGAAGAGTCCTCCACTCTTCTACTCGTAGCAGAATACCTTATGCCACCAGACTTGAAATTTTAGACATAGACATCCTAGAACTACGCTGCCTTTGGTTTGATCTAAGTATAGTACCTAAAATTACATATTTCAATGTACTACCTGTCAATGAATACTTCAGCTTCAACCATAACAAAACAAGAGCACACAATACATTCAAACTCAAGGTTAACCACACCAAACTTGATTGCAGGAAATACAACTTCAGCAACAGCGTGGTCAATGTCTGGAATACTCAACCTGACTCTGTGGTTTCTTCCCCAAACCCCAAAAACTTTAACCTTAGACTGTCTACTATTGACCTCACCCCTTTCCTAAGAGGTCTGTAGGGGATGTGCATTAGCGCACCAACGTGCCTACCATCCCTGTCCTATTATTTCTTTTTATTTTTTCTGATATGTATCCATTTCATATATTCAGAACTATGTTTATACTTATATGTATTATCTTGTAAGCGATTGAAAAAAATCAAATAAATCAAATAAATCAATAAAGAAAAAAGAAAAAAGGATACACACACAAAAAGGAAGGGTTGATGTTCTGTCCTTAATTAACATACTCGAGATCCCCGCGCTTTGATTGGCCAAAGCGTGGGGCTCTCCGATTGGTCAGGCGAGCCGCGCCGATTGGCTCGCTAGGAATCTCCCACGATTGGTCCATTCGGATCGCGGGAGATTCAAGCGGTGCCATTGGCCGTGGCCGCCGCAGCGAAAGGAATAAAAGCAGCGGGCTTTTTTCCTTTCACCAGTTCGGTTCCATCTTACAAATAAAGAGCTTGCACTAAAGTCACCGACTCCTGGCATCATTTCGCGGACACAACACTGGCGACGAGGATGGGATCCAGACCCTGAACCGAACCAAGTGTCCGACGGAAGCCAGATGAACCACCGCGATGGCGAAAATCGCACCACCCGCACCCTTCAACCCCGCCACCGAGGACTGGGAATCGTTCTCCGACCGATTCTGCATGTACCTCGAGTGCAGCGGCTTGAAGGACACTACCGGCCCCATGAAGCGCGCCGTCTTCCTAACCCACTGCAGGACCGAGGTCTTCAAGATGGCCAAGGCGCTCGCCAAACCCGCCGATGCGACCGCGATGGACTGGGACGTCCTCGAACCCATACTTCGGCGGCACTACACTCCAGAGGTACCCATCCTGATCTGGCGTGAGTTCTACCGGCGGGACCAGAGGTCGGGGGAGAGTTTCAGCGACTTCGTCGCCGAGCTGCGGCGTCTAGGGGGGCTCTGCGAATTCGACAACCTAAACGACGCCCTGCGAGACCGGATCGTGCTCGGTTTGTGGGACCCCGTCCTCCAGAGCCGGCTGATGGCCAAGGGCAACATCAGCCTAGCAGATACCCTCACCGCAGCCGCAGCCGCCGAAGCAATCCGAACTTCCGCCGACCACATGCGCAGACCGAACACTGGGGACCGCAGCGGAAACAACAACCTGGCGAGGTCGACCGAGACCCAACCCGAGACGACCACCCACCAGGGCGAGTTCCACTCGACATCGGGCACTTCCGATGACGAGGAGGACATCCATCGCCTCCAGACAGGCTGCGACCCATGAAGCCGGCGAGGTCGTAAGTCGAGGACCAACTGTGCCGGTTGCGGCGGCGACCACCCCAGGTCGGAATGCCGGTTTTTCGAATCGATCTGCCGGCATTGTGACAAGAAGGGACACATCGCCCTTGTCTGCCGCCTGAAGAAAAATCGCAGCCCGGCACGATGGGACCAGAACGACCGGAGGAGAGAAAGCATACCACCCCAGACCAGAGATTGCCCCTCAGACAACCGATGGGACCGGAACGGACGATCCTCGCGAGGCGGCGACAACCGGCGAAGAGAGGAGACCCACCAGACGGTCACCATCGGCCACGCCATCACCAACGACACCCGGAAGGTCCACGTGGAGGTAGGCATCGAGGGCCAGCCATGCAAAATGGAGGTGGACTCTGGGTCCTACCTCTCCATGATTGCATGGCATGAAATAAAGTGCTTGGTGCCTACCCTCCAAAGAAGGAACGTAGACAGCCAGAGACTCATTGTAAAGGACTACCAGGGAAACTGCATCCCGGTAGTCGGAACCAAACACTTCAACATCACCTATAAGGGGCACACCGAAAGACTTCCCCTGACAATCATCGACCGCGACCGCCCAAGCCTACTGGGACTGCAATGGTTCGCCCCGCTCGACATCGCACTCACGGGAGTCGACCACATCACCGACGACAGCTGGGAGCAGCAACTGGCCCGGGAGTTCCAAGAGGTCTTCGACGGAAACCTAGGCAAGTACCGAGGGCCCCTTATATCTTTCAACCTAGACCCTAACGTCCCCCCAAAATGCCTGAAACCATTCGCACTGAAACCCAAGATAGACGAGCAAATTGACAAGCTCGTCAAACAAGGGGTTCTACAGCCCATAGACCACGCCCAGTGGGAGACCCCATGGTCACCCCGATCAAGCCCGATGGGTTGGTGAGGATCTGTGGGGACTATAAGGCCACCCTAAATGGCGCGCTGCAACAAAGCGCCTACCCCGTCCCAGTAGTGCAACACCTACTGCACTCACTGGGAGGGGGCAAGGTTTTCGCCAAGCTCGACCTCACCCAGGCATACCAACAGTTGCCGGTCGACGAGCAAACGGCAGAAGTGCAGACCATAGTCACCCACCGGGGGGCATTCAAATGCAACCGACTCCAATTCGGAGTCAGCGTGGCACCGGGCATCCAAAGCCTAATGGAGAGACTATTGCAAGGCATCAAGGGGGTGGTACCTTACTTCGACGACGTCCTAGTGTCGGCAGCCAACCAAGCCGAACTAGAGGGTCGCCTAAGGGAGGTCCTAACCAAATTTAAAGAGACCAGACTAAAAGTCAAGAGGGAGAAATGCCAGCTATGCATGGAACGAGTAGAATTCCTAGGTTACCTCCTTGACCGTCATGGCATTCACCCCACAAACCAAAAAATCAAGGCCATCAAAGAAGCCCCCACACCCAAGTCAAAGACGGAACTACAGGCGTTCTTGGGGTTACTGAACTTTTACAATGTGTTCCTACCCCAAAAGGCGACGGCGGCGGAGCCCTTGCATAGGCTCCTGGACAAGGCGGCGACCTGGACTTGGGGGAAACGTGAGCAAGCCGCCTTCCAAAGAACGAAGGACCTCCTCACCTCGGACGCCGTCCTTATACAATACAATGAGACCCTACCTCTGGCCGTCACATGCGACGCATCACCCTTCGGCGTTGGCGCTGTCCTCAGCCATACCCTTCCCGATGGAAAAGAAGCGCCCATCGCATTCTTTTCAAGGACCCTCACCAAACCGGAGCGGAACTATAGCCAACTGGACAAAGAGGCTCTGGCTATCGTTGCCGCCGTAAAACGATTCCACGAGTATCTCTATGGCCAGACTTTCACCATCATAACGGATCACAAGCCGCTGCTGGGAATCCTTGCAGGAAACCAGGCCACCCCGAACATTCTGTCTCCCCGAATGACAAGGTGGTCCGAGTTCCTGGCAGCCTACAACTACCAACTCATACACAGACCGGGTAAGACGATCTCCCATGCAGATGCCTTAAGCCGCTCGCCGCTACCGGAACCCGACACTGACCCAGCACCCACGACGACCACCCTCAGCATAGAGACTCTACCCAACCTGCCCATAACTGCGTCAGACATTGCCCGAGAGACTAATAAAGACAAACGTCTGGCGCGGGTGTTGCATTGGGTGGAGAAAGGGTGGCCGGAAAGGGACAACGACGAGTCCGTCAAAACGTTCCGAAACCGCCAAACTGAACTCTCTTTATTAAAAGGGTCATACTATGGGGGGATAGGGTGGTCATTCCGGAAAAGTTACAGGGGAAGGTTCTGGAACTGCTACACGAGGGGCACCCTGGCATCGTTAGGACTAAAGCCCTGGCCAGAAGTTATGCTTGGTGGCCAGGGATGGACAAACAAATAGAGGCCTGGGTAGCTAGGTGCCAACGATGCCAGGAAACTAGGCCAAGCCCACCCACAGCACCCGTCCTAGAGTGGGAAACCCCAAGGGGACCTTGGTCTAGGATCCATATAGACTTCGCCGGGCCCACAAAAGGACACACCTTCCTCATAACAGTTGATGCTTACTCCAACTGGCTGGAGGTAAGCAACATGAAGATGACAACCACGGAGGCCGTGATCAAGGAACTCTGCAAACTCCTTGCAACACACGGCCTCCCAGACATCGTCGTCTCCGACAACGGGCTCCAGTTCACCTCGCTGGAATTCGAAAAATTCCTAGCGGAAAGGAGCATTCGCCACGCGCTGACAGCACCGGCGCACCCGGCGGCGAACGGTAGGGCGGAACGGATGGTCCAATTCACTAAAAAGACCATCTGGAAAATAGACCACAGGAAGATCCAGGAGAAAATAAACAAACTACTCTTCACCCAACACATAACCCCAAATACCACAACCAATAAAAGCCCAGCCGAACTATTAATGGGCAGGAAACTCAGGTCCCCACTCGACAGGTTACACCCCACGTATAACCCGGAGAGGCCCCCAGACTCAAACAGCAAACACCGAACCTTTGCACCCGGCAACCCCGTATACGCAAAAATCCTGACGGGAGACCCACTATGGATTCCAGCCATCATCACACAAACAACAGGCCCACACTCGTACCGGCTACAAACAGCAGACAGACGAGCGTGGAAACGCCACATCGACCAACTAAGGTCGAGGACTACCAACCAACAAACCACCGACGCACAAACAGGTGAAACCAACCCCCACAACACAAACCAAGGGGGGAGGGAATACCCAGGGGACCAAAACCAGAGAAGAATAAACCAGCAGTACTCACCGGAAAGCAGCCATCACAACCCCTCTCCAGGAAGAAACAGCCAGGCCAGCTCGACCGACCCAGAAAGACCGAGCGGGAGCGGCGAAACCCACAGCTCAACCAACCCGGAAGGCCCAGGAGGGAGCTACGGAGGACGGACCAGCCCGATCGACCAGCCGGTTCCCACGACGGCAGCAGGAGCAGCAGAGATCCCGACCGAACTGGCCGGGATCCAGCCTACAACTGAGTTGCACAGGTCAAGTAGGCCCAGACGGAGCCCCGCCTACCTACGCGACTACGCAACGTAAGGACTGAACCAAGAGGGGAGGGGTGTTCTGTCCTTAATTAAAATACTCGAGATCCCCGCGCTTTGATTGGCCAAAGCGCGGGGCTCTCCGATTGGTCAGGCGAGCCGCGCCGATTGGCTCGCTAGGAATCTCCCGCGATTGGTCCATTCGGATCGTGGGAGATTCAAAGCGGTGCCATTGGCCGCAGCCGCTGCGGCGAAAGGAATAAAAGCCACGGACTTTTTTCCTTTCGCCAGTTCGGTTCCATCTTACAAATAAAGAGCTTGCACTAAAGTCACCGACTCCTGGCATCATTTCGCGGACACAACAGTTGACACTGACTCTGGTGAATAATCAGTCCAGACAAATACTATGTGTATGCTTTTGGTACAGAATCATGAGACAGAGACCTTAGACTTTTATTAAAAAAAGGATTTGCAATGGTAGAATAATAATAAGAAAAATCAGTGTTCTCCAATCAAATCAGAAAGACTTAATTATAGACAGTGAGCAAGAGAGTTTTTTTGGGGGGGGGAGGGGGAGATGGTAGGGAGGTTAAAGGAATTGTAGACCTAGAAATTTGCCAAACATTGTAAAATTATACATTAGCTTTTAGAAAATAGATTTACTTACATGATCAACATTTCAATTCAATCAACTACTAGTATCTTATATGTCTAACAAAATCATAGTATTTTAAAATAATCTTTAAGGATTGACAAAGGGGAAGCATGTCTCTGGATTGTTTTCTAATCTTTTTCAGTCAGTAGCTAGAAAAAGCAGCTGTATTTTTTTTCTGTGTAACAAAGTAACATTTTGCCATCAATTGGTGTACCTTTCTGGGTTTTTTTCCCTGTGTCTGTATCTCTTTATATGTATATGTATGCTAGGATTATAAAGAAGGCTGTACACATTCCACTCTAGCTTCTACTATTAAGAGGGGGAGAAAATGGGCTTGGAATGGAAAAGTTAGCAACTATCACTACCCAATTATCTTTCCATAGGGATGCGTTGGGGAATTTTTTTCCTGGATTGTTTTTCCTGAAGCCCTCAGCCTGATCTGCCCTTTCAACCTTTTTCTTGCCAGCTTCCTTCAACACATTACGTTAAATCCCACTCTGTTCTGATTTTGTAGAGTAATCCTGTAGCAGACAGGTGGATAGAGATCTAAGCCCCTTGTACATAATTTCTTCCCAACACTCTGTTGAACTGGAAAGAATAAATAAGAAATGGAACCACTATCTTTCTCATACAAAGGAGAAATGCATTGTACAGTTAGACCAGTCAAGACATGCTTGGGAATACTCAACGTTAAATAGCTCTGTATCTACTGCCTACAGTCATTAGAATGAGACGGACTGTGGGCTTGTATGTCACACCAAACCTCAAAGTATTCAGCCACAATTTTGCCTCACCCATGTGATTAGCTTATGGTTTAATATGTCATTTTTAATATAATTCTAGTACACTAAATTAATTTAGAGAAGTAAAATATGATTGCATATGGCAATACTATCTGAGTAATACAGTTTCAAATACCATTGGAGAAACAAAAGAAAATATTTTGTTTCTCCATTGTGAGGAAACATTCTCCATCAAGAAAACTGATATAGCCACAATTCCCAAACTTTGAAAGTCTTCCTTACCCCAATGTAAAGAAACAAAACAACAATGAACAAAAATCCAGGTCAACCCTAATTCAAAATGTTGACGGAAAACCATAATTGAAAATCAGGTATGGATTTTTGCTTCCAATATATTTCTTTTAGTCAGCCCTCATATCTGAAACAAGCTTGAATTTTTAATAGATTTCAAATATTGGGATATGGCCAACTACAATGTATGCATTTTTATGTCTATGCTACTGATAGATACAGCATAATATGAGTAAATCCACTGATAGTTCAATGTGGCACCAAATCCAGAACATTGGAGTGGGTAAACTCTGGTTTACCTGAAAATGAGTGAGCATGTTATGTGAAAATATTTCTGGGTCCATTTTTGAAGAACTGCCTTGCTTCCCACCACATACAGATTTATATTTGGGGTGGGGGAGATGTTGTTAACTGTCTCAAAATGATGGTAATTGCATTTTGATATAACATAACCATACGTAATCACTGTTGTTCAGATGACAGATATACTGGAGAGGATGGATCAGATCCAAATCTTAGGTACTGGATAAAAGAAAGATCTTATTCAACAAAGAGTTGATTTTAAAATGTTAGCAGGAAGCTCATGTTCTGTTTTTTATTTCATTTATTTCATTTTCTCTTCTCTTTGTTTCACTGGAATCTGCTTTGAAACGAACTCCTACTGATTTGGAAATGGTTTCAATTGATGATTTGAGACAGAACTGCCTTCCAAGTTAGCAACTGTGTTTGAGAACATTCCAAGCAAAAGTATCATTTTTTATTAAAAATAATAATTTTATTATTGCAGGTGGGGCCATTAATGCTGCTATAACATGACACTGAAAAAGCTCTTGAAAACAGCTTTGCTTTTGGATATAGTATTTCAGGATAAAAGAGTTCACCAATATTATAAAAACATCATCCATATTAATTCAGGAGAATGAACTGTATTTTGCTGTTCCTTTTGGGAATGATCCCATGTGAAATATAATTGCCTAAAAGCTTGTCATTAAAAAAACCAAAGAAGAAACACAAAAAGTTGTAGTAGTGAACAGGATAATGGCTGTTTACCCTCATACAACTAATCACATATAATTCTGCCCCCCCTTTTTCTTCTTTCTGTGAATAAAACTATACAATTTCTTTCAGTTGTTAGCAAGAAAATCAGCTGGATAGTTAATTTAAAATAACTATCTGGGATGTGGGCAGTCAAATAGGAAAGGAGAAAATGAAAAGAAAAAAAGTCAGCAGGTGACTTTCCCATTAAATCTAGTGGATCCTGGACTGGGGAAGCTTATTCTATGTTGTCATTCTCTTAAATGGAGCCTGGAATGGATGAACGAACAATCAGAAAAATGATGCAGAAGAAATTGTCCCAAAGATAATGTCTATGGAGATTCTCAGTCATCCAGGTCATGGTTGTCCTAAAGGTGCTTTTTCAAGAGGCAGCTGGACTTTCTTTGTCCAGTTTCCATATTTTCTTTGAAGATATTTTGCTTCTTTTTTTTTTGAAAAAGTTTTATTGTTTTTAAAGAGAAACACAGACAAACCCAACATAAAAACATGAAGCCATCTTCATATACATACAGTGTGTCGGTTGGTTTACAAATCGCTTTGTGCATCCACTTCATAGTCATCACTTACAATTACATTGTATATATTCTCATATTGTCAATCAAATATTCCTAAATACATTAATATCATTGTTAATCAATCATTTGACTATACTATTATTCATTCATGTTTTACAAGATAATTCATATTTTCCAATTTGTTTTATGACAATTCATATTATCATCCCAAATCTATCCTATAATTATATTGTAGTTATGATAAAAATAATATATCTTTATATATTCATTATATTCTAAAAATCTACATATTTCATTACCATGTTTTATTGTCTAACCATTGATAAAATAAATCCCAAACCTTATAAAATTATTTATCTTCTTGTTCTCTGATTTCAAATGTCAATCTACTCATTGCAGCACATTCTAATATTTTCTTAATAACTTCCTCCTGCGTTGGTATTTTCTCATTTTTCCAGTTTTTAGCAAACACAATCCTAGCCGCTGTTCATACATTTACAGTCAAATATTTCAATTCCTTACTGTATATTTCAGGTAAAATTCCCAATAACAATATCTCTGGTTTCAAGTCTATATACTTTTTTGTCATTTTTTCCAATCATGTGTGGATTTTAGCCCAATATTTTTTAGCATCCGCGCACATCCACCACACATGGTAATATGAGCCAGGTATCTGATGACATTTCCAACATTTTTCAGATTTGTTCTTGAACATTCTTGCTATTCTTTTTTTTTGGGGGGGGGGGGATGCCACCTGTAAAACATCATATACAAATTTTCTTTATATGCTGTTGACATTGTCATTTTATAATTTTGAGACCACAGTTTTTGCCATTTCTCTAAATCAATCCCATATCCAAAAATTTTCCCCCAAGCAATCATTGGTTCTTTGACGTTCTTTTTCTAGTTTAATTTCTAATAAATATCCATATAATTTTTTAATCACCTTTTCATCAGTATCTGTTAAAATCTTACCTAAATCAGCCAATTTATCATAGAAACCTTCTGTTTTAGAATCTTTATCATACCTAGAATGTATTTGCGCATATGAAAACCAATTCATCTTTATACCTTGTTCCTCTACTTTTTGCATAGATTTAAGTTCACCCGTTTCATTCAATATTTCACCATAGCTAACTGTTTGTTACTTTTTATATATTATAGGATAAGAAAATGCTTCAATAGTCGATAGCCAGACTGGAATTTTCAAATAACATTGCCTTTTAGTCTTCTCCCAATTTAACCACAGAGACTCCCGTATATAATGTCTTCTAAAGTACCCCTGTGTTTTAGTTCCTTTATACCATAGGAAGGCATGCCACCCCAACAACAGATCATGTCCTTCTAATGTCAACAATCTAGTATTTCTTAATGTTATCCATTCCTTAACCCACATCAAATTTGTAGCTTGATAGTATAACTCCCAATTAGGCAAACCAAATCCTCCTCTTATTCTAGCATCTTGCAAGAGTTTTAGCTTTATTCTCGCTTTCTTACCTTGCCTTATATATTTCAACACAATTTTATTTAAATCTTCAAAATAATCTTTTCCAAGCCTAATTGGAACTGTTTGGAACAAATATAAAATTCTGGGTAATATATTCATCTTAATTGTTGATATTCTCCCTATTAATGACAATTGTAAGTTTTCCCATTTCGCCAGATCTAGTGCTATCTGCTGCTTGAGTTTAATATAGTTATTCTCTTTAAGTGTGCTACATCTTGCTGTCAAATGTATCCCCAAGTACTTGATCTTATTTTTGACCTGAATTTTCAAAACGTCCGCCAATTCTTCCTTTTGTCTTAATAACATATTATTTGTCAGAATCTTTGTTTTGTCTTTATTTATTTTCAAACCAGCCACCTTTCCATATACCTCTATCTTTTCTATCAGTTTTAGTGCTGTTTCTAGTGGATCTTCTAAAATAAAAACCAGATCATCTGTGAATGCTTGCAATTTAAATTCTTCCTTATTAATTTTCATCCCTTTTATATCCTTTTCTTCTCTAATATTTCTATTTAGCACTTCCAAGGTTAACACAAACAACAAAGGTGACAGTGGCCATGATTGATCAATTTGAGTGGTGCCTCCATCCGACTCTGTTTCAAGATGCGGTCAGGACATTTGGATAGCCGGTGGTAGACCTGTTTGCTTCCCCCCTCAACGCTCAGCTCCCAAGATTTTTTTCCAAGTAAGGAGTGGAAAACTTCAATTCGCTCCACTGTCGTTGGCCCCCGGGACTTCTGTATGCATTCCCGCCACTTCGACTGCTTCCCAAGGTCACCCAGAAGCTGCTAGATGAGAGGGCAGAATTGCTTTTAGTAGCTTCTTTCTGGCCCAGACAGCCATGGTTTGCAGACCTCTGCACTCTATCTGTATCAACACCATGGAGAATTCCACCGGACAGGGTCTTGCTAACCCGGAGACCCCTTCAACATCCGGACCCTCAATGGTTGCACCTGACTGTCTGGAGGTTGAGCGGAGTCGTCTGAAGAGCGAAAAGTTTTCCAACAGAATTATCACTACCATCCAAGCCACCAGACATCCCTCAACAACTCACATTTACTGGTCCAGTTTCTGCAAAGTCTCAAATTGATCCCATCTTTCCATTTGTGGCTCAAATCCTAGAGTTCTTATAAGAGGGGTTTGACAAGGGGTTATCACCTAATATGTTGAAAAGACAGGTGGAGACCTTGGCATCAGTTATCACTTGTGAAGGTCTACTATCTCTTTCCCATCACCCATGCATACGGAGTTTTCTTCAAGGAGCCACAGATTTACGCCCACCAGCAGTACACTGTTATCCCACCTGGGACCTTAACAAGGTCCTTGTTGCACTCACTAAGGGCCCTTTCGAACCCTTGAAATTGTCAAGTCTCCAATTTCTGATGTATAAAGTAGTTTTCCTTGTAGAAATCACTTCTGCTCATTGTATTTCAGAACTTGCAGATTGGTCGATTGTTGTAACTATGTATCATTCATGTGTTTGCAACTATGTATCATTGCAACTATGTATCATTCATGTGTTTGCAACATTGTATCATTCACGTGTAATCATTAACTTCTGTCTCTTCAGTGACCTTTGCAAGGCACGTACAAGGGACAAGGAGCTAGACGGTTGTTAATAAGCTTATCCACATTGTAAATGATCTGTCTGGTATGCAGCTTTGTAAACATGCACATCCTGATGAGATTATCATGTTTGACTTGAGCTTTGATTAAATCATTTTCTTGTAAAAAAG
Organism: Hydrophis major; assembly: GCA_033807585.1. Classification (NCBI taxonomy): domain Eukaryota; kingdom Metazoa; phylum Chordata; class Lepidosauria; order Squamata; family Elapidae; genus Hydrophis; species Hydrophis major. Next base: position 108,536,021 of record CM066328.1, on the reverse strand, counting down.
CACAATAAAAGAGCGTGTGCCAAGACATTCGGGGCGCGCTCATCCCGAGGAAACCTCGCTTCCTGTCGTTTCTCTCTCCTTCGCTCCCTTTCATGAGCCGCCCATCAGATGCGGGATAGCAGATACCGCAGTCGATCAGACAAGATCTTTGTGTCTTCCATTCTGACTGGGTGGTCCTTCGTCCTGATCCTACATTTATACCCGAAATTAATTCGGCTTTTCACAGGGCACAAGAGCTGATACTTCCTAATTTTTGTTCCAGACCATCTCAAGGGTTGGAACTACAATGGCATCAACTTGATGTGAGGTGAGCTTGGCATCTTTAAGACTTGTGGACTTCAATTCACAGAATGTGGCAGGTTTTAAAAATGCCAAGGTTGAACACTCCTGGTTTTAAATCTTCATCTAGGCCTATATCGAATATGAGACTAAAATAACAGTTGTTTCTGAGTCCTCCAGTGCAGGTATCTGTTCACTTGTTCAGAGCCAAGACTTGGTTTAGCTTTGAAAAATATTTGAAATGGAAAAATCTGAACATGTGCAGAACACTTTTACAAATGGAAAGAAAGGATCAGCTGTTTTACATTCAGAAGAACTTGATTTTTCACATAGCAGTGCAGTATGACTGTGCAACAGAGGAGCACTATTAGAAAAGATACTCTGCACATGCTCAGATTTTCTTACATTAAATAACTGATTATTTCTATTCCAGAACTCCACCTTTGCTCTAGACAAGTGTACATCTATACCCAAATATATGCCACATGGATGTAAATGGTAAGCCCTGGACTACAATAGGAAGTAAGAGGGTTCCTTCAGTCTGCTACCTTTTGCTATTCATGCTAGGGTCTTCATTATCAAGATATTTTTTCATTATCAAGATATTTTTTAAAATCATTTGGCTCAAGGCCACAGATTCAGATTTGTGTCTGTATCCAGCTTTGGAATGATTCCATTTGCTACCCCGCACAGGTGCTTCAACCATATCAGACAACTCAAAGATTACAAAATGAACTTTTCTCTTGACGCTGAAATGACCCCCCCCTCCAAAAAACCACCCACCTCTCATGATCCAGGTGCACTCCAATGGATTAGTATACAAATTTCATATATTCACAGCATTGCAAATATATATTCACCGCACAGCAAAACAGAAAAACGGAAGCCTTATTTGTGTCGTTTCAGCCCAACACTCAGGGATGCAAAGTCTCATCTTCTACAACAGGCTGTTGGCTATGGGCCGCAGTAGCGAAAACGTATCAGACTCAATCACTACAGGTGCCCAGGGGTATAACAGTTCATTCAACAAGGAGTGCTGCAACATCGACAGCATGGACCACACAGGCACCAATAACAAATTTGTCGAACCACAACCTGGGCCTCTCCATCACCATTCATTAGGCATTATAAAATAGACGTGTTTGCATCCACTGAGGCATCCTTTAGCAGAAGAGTTCTGCAACGGGTCCACAGGGACCAGGAGGGGATTTCAAGTCAGACGTAGTCCCTCCTGTAGGACAGGCCAAGCTTTGGTATGTCCCACGACTGGATGCTCTGAACAGCTCATGGAAGAAAGGGCGTTGGTACTTACCTGACATGCCCATTCTCTTTGAGCTGTGAAGAGCATCCAGCCCCACCCTTTTTCTGTCTGGTGGGGTCCTGTTTCGGCCAATGAATTATTAGGGCATTGAAGACAAGGGTGTTTATTTCTCTCATCTTCGCCAAAACTGGGGAACGCTGGGGAGGAGTCCCATGGAGGAGGAGGAGCATTCCACAAATTAAGCTCAGCCTCGACATGCAGAGACTGAAGTACCTCCCCTTTTTTTTTTCAATTAAATTTACCCATTGTCTCTAAATAAGTTTTGTTTCTTTAAATCTTGCTTCCCACTATTAAGGCTTCTCTTCCCCTCCTTTCTCTCTTGCTTATTCTTTTCCTTGCCCTTTTTACCCCTTTCTCTCTCCTCCTCCCTCTTCTTCTTTTGCTTTCCCCCTTTCTGTTGTTTTCTAACCTTGTATCCACCTTTCACCTCATTTTTCTCTTTTTTTGGTTGTTTTTTTCAGGCCTTAAAATCCCCTTTTTCCTTTTCCTCTTTCTCCTCCTCCCCAAATAGAACCATTTTTCCATCCAAGATGGCTTCTTCTTTATCCCAGTCGTCCTGCTGCGCAGTCAATTTTTCATAAGTGCATACCGCCATTTCTAGAAATTGAAAAAGAGTGCCCAAAGTATCTTTCCCATCTTGTTCTTCTTTTTTATATTTTTCGTATTCAATTTTTAGTTCATCCACAAGCGATGCCATCTTGAAGAGAAATTTTTTTTCCAAAACAACCACCCGAGTGTTTTTAATTAAGAATAATTCCCCAAAATTCCAAAGCCACCAAAGAATCCAAATAGACTATTTCTTTTAATATTTTTTTCTTTCTTCCATTTCTCTTTCTGGAGTTACTGTTTAGTCAAAGAGTTCCAATTAAGATGTATCTTTTAGAAGCCATATTAATATTTAAAGCTCTTTAAAATTCTAGGCAATCTCCTCCTTTTTCAAATTCTGGTCCAATTTTTTTCCTCTCTCTTCCCACTTACAGCAGCAATTTTCCTTTAAATGTTCAGAAATCCATACCTCTAATGCGAGTTTTCCGATTTCTCTTAAGGTTCTATCGCTGTCACGTTCGGAAGGAGAGTGAAAAGAAAAAAAAGCTTTTCCTTTAATTCACATTTGCCACTTGACACATTCTGGAAACGATGTTTCTTTATCAGGTTTCAAAGTCCAGGGTACTTTCACTGTTGCTTGTCCCTGTCAGCAAAGATCACTTTCACTTCTTCACAACTCCTCCTGCACTTTCTTTTTCCAGCTGAGCTCTTCTATGTGGCGGCCATTGCTGACTGCCGCTCAGCTGCCTTTGGAAAAGGGGGTTTCGCTGGCTAGGGAAGAGAGGTGCAATATCTCTCAACCCTGCCAGACCCCCCCCTGTCTTCACCACCTTTTACAGAGGTGGCTTAGCCCTGAAGCCAAATGGCTCAGGGCACTCGGGCAGTGAACACAGGCAGAAACCATGCACAGTCGTGGATTCCTGCCTGCTCCGAAGGGCTAAAACTGGAAATCCCAGGGTTTGGGTTTTTTTTTTTTTTAAAAGAAATTGAAGTAAAATGGCTGGGAGTCCACACTTCCTAAAGTTGTCTGGTTGAGAAATACTGGTTTTGAAGATGATTACAGGTGAGGAAAGGGTTAACTTTCTATTTTCATGTACAATAGTTATGATCTGAATCAGGGCATCATATTCTTACATTGGAATAAGGACACCGGTATAATACACTTGACTTAAGCCCCAAGGCCAAGAAGTGGTACTTACCTTTACGTTTGTCCTTAGACTGCAGCCTGTAACAATGAGTCTGAGATGTAAGCAAACTATGCCTTCCTAATTTTTTTAAAACTATAGTTTATAATATGCTGATTAAATTGCTAGATTTGAATAAACCATGGTCTACATAACCACAATGGCTGGGATAACAGAAGTCACAAGGTAGTTTGACGTGTTTTGGCTAGGGATATTGCCTGGAATCAGCCAAAGAACACAATGTTAGAATTTTGGGGGGGAAATGAAGGTAACTCTAACTAAGCATTGGCCAAAAGTGGTGACATGAAACACATGGATTTGTTTAGAGGCAATATTGCATTGACTGGGGAATAGGTGGGAGTATGAATGCTTTTCCCCAGAAAGTATCTTTTCCTGGACCTTCCTTATGGTTCCTGATTTAGATTCTCTCTTTTCTATTTACACAAATAACAGAGTTAGTGGGAAAAGCCACAGTGCTATATTCTTGCCAGATAAAGGAAGGGAAAGCTGTCACCTTTAATGAGGACTTTTTCAATGACAAAAAAGTTCAATTTGTGCCAAACAGTGAAATGTGTAGAGCAGGGGTGTCAAACTCGCAGCTTATGGGCTGGATGCATCCCACCCCAGTTTAGTGAAGTCATGCTATATCACGTGATGACAATGTGACGACTTGAGTTTGACACCCTTGGTGTTGAGTTAATACCTTCCAATGCCTTCCCAATGTAATATCTGCTGTGTATAAAGACTGAACATATTTTTTCGAAATGTTGAATTAGTGGGCAACAAATTGCTCAATTAATGAAAATGCTCCAAAGAATAGAGTTGCTAGAAATATACTAATTATGGCACTATGCTCAGACAAGAAATTAAAACAACAGATCTATAGTTAGAAACAGAAATCTCCATAGAGATCCAAGTGGGAAAAAAATAAATAGGCAGGGGTTTATGCTATCTGATTTGTGGATTTCTAAGGGGTTTTGATTAAAGCTGATTTTCCTTTGAATCTATTGGCATGTTATTTCTCAAAACTGAATAACATTTGCCAAGTTCTTGATTAATTTCCAGAGGTATTCTGTGGCCATATTCTCTGATAATATTGTATTGTGGTTACCCCTAACCATCATCTGGAACGAAAGTATGGGTCAAACTAACTGAGCTTACATTACATAAATTATGAACTATTGTTACATTACATAAATTATGAACTATATGTTGCATTGTAGTTGATTTCTGATTGCATGTTCTAATTATATGAAATATTTCAAAATACATTTAGTGATAATTTTGCAGAAAGTTAGAGACCATTTTTTCAGACTAGAACTGTTGATCAAAATTACCATGAGTTGCAATCTCTCAGTTCTGTTTCTCCCTCTTGCTTAAACATTACAATTAATTATGTAAACTTTCCTGCATACCGGATTAATGGCTTTTTTAAAAAAGCAAAGCAGAACTTTTCTGTTTTTGGTATTTTAAATGATGTTTGCCTTTTTGAATGATATTGAATATTTTGAAGTGTGATATGAAGAATATGAAATAGTTTGGGATAATTATATTTTAAAGAAAAAGTTTCTTTCATACATTAAAATTTAGAATGTATTCAGTTTTGTGACAGAGGGATAAAAATTAATGATAAAGGAGAGATCAAATTCAAAATATTTCATTCAAGAAATACTGAGGATATACTTCACATGTGAACGACATGACTAGATCTCCCAAAATCCCAAGAGAGTAAAATAATTGCCCAATTACAAAACTACCACATTACATAATGAAACTTAAGTAATGCAATTAATAAATTGAAACTAAATTATTACATAAATAACAATCTACTTGGGATAGATTGGGGAAACAACTATTGGAAATTGAATTTGAGACAAGATGTCAATGAGAACAAAAAATAAAAATGCAATTCCAAAATTCTATCTTAAATATTTCGGACACCTTCCATTGTTTTCAGTGAAAAGTCTTTCTGTGGAAGTATGCCTGAGTTAAATCTAAGAATTACAGGCTTTGGTTACTCCTATTGATGCTATTATACATAATGACATTGTTTCTAGAAAAGGATCTTTCTAGACCTGGGTTAGCCAGAGGTTTTAAATGATAGCTTTAGAAATGCTGAGGTTTAGCTAAGCCTTTAGAAACATAGTAAAAATATTTTTAGCAAGAAAAGAGGATATTAGCTGATGTTTCACTCCCTCTCTCTTTCTCTTTTTCTCTCCTCACATATTTATATGCTACACAAATAATTGATACACTTAAAAAAAAATTGATCCAGGCTTTAAGACTCTAGAGAAACAATACAAAAAGAAACAACTAAAAGGAACATTTGGAAAAGAAGCAACTGCTACATAAATGCTGGAAATATCCACATTGTTGTTTTTTCATATACATAAACATTCAATATTTATACTCATTTTAAAGAATTATGTCACTTCTGATGTCTGAAAGCAACTCCCTGAAATTTTCAAGACCTGGGTTTATAGAAATGGGTCTAGTACATTCCAAACCAATTTTTAAGATGTTTTTAGATGTGAATCAGCAGGCCTATTTATTTCCTTGATTTGATTGGGAATTTTCCAATTTTCCATAACTGGTTTGAATGCCAAACCTACAAATGGCATCTGATTGAACAAGAGCTCTTCCCTACTTGTCCAGATTTGTTCCATTGCTCATTAAAATCAAGTGATTGCCCTTGTATCTGGGCTACACTACTTTCAAGTAAGAGTAACACTTGGTTAAATAATGGTTCTCATTCACAATAACTTTCCCTACCTAATGAAAATTGCAGCATATGGTTAGATGGAGCTGCTGGTTCTCCTTTTTTCTTCACTTGCAAATGTTCAAAAATATTAGCCTTTGCTTTCACTTCCAAAAGGTATTATCCCAGAAAAGCTTTTCCCTCCTTTATAATAGTTCTGCATCTCTAATAAACAGGCTTGGAAAGTCACTTGTGTGGCATGTGATGCAGGCAGTGTGTGATTCAGAAGGTGAGGCATTGCCACAATATCTCTGCTGTTATTTTTGGACTTCCATATGTTATGTTTGGACCCAGTTCCATGGCATTTGGTTTCAGATTTTCCTCCCCTCTTGAATTTGGCTTTTTAAGAATAGAAAAACATATTTAAGCAAAATCCAGTAAAATGTAACTTTCAGAGCAATTTAAGGCCATGGTTGGTTTCAAGCTGGAAATACACAGTTCTTCTCTGGTTTTAAAGGATTCAGCAGCTGATCCTAAAAATATTGTTTCTAAATTATTGCTACAGAGGTGGGAATGGCTGGGGGTAGGAGAGAAAATTAAATGAACATTAACATTGAAATGCTTACTAAAAAATCATTATGGCTTTCTTGCACATAATTAAAGTTTAAACCCAATGAAGTAAAAAAAAAAATCATCTTCTGAGTTATGATAGTGCTGTCTACTTTTTTTTGCTAGTTTTTCCATTACAGTGATTTTTCTAGCATATTTGTCACTGTATGGAAATACTCAAACCTTTTCCTGTTTATTCAAGTCTGTCTACCTGTCTCATTAGCTGTCTGGCAGCAAGCAGTGAAAAATCCGTCAACTATCTTTCATGTTTAGTTGTTGTTGTTGTTTGGATTATCAAAAGGAAAAAAAGAAACAGAAAAGAAATGAACCAACCAAATAAACAAACAAAAACCTTATGTGAAGTCAATTTAGGATCTAATATAATCTGAGCTATTATTTATACTTTTTAGATCAATATTTCAATTCAAAAAAATTAATCCAATTAATGATCTTTAATTACATAGCATAATTAAATAAAGTATTGTGTGTGTGCATGTATGTATGTGTGTGTGTATGTGTATACACACACACACACACACACATATACATTACATACATACACACACACACACATACATATTAATTAATTTAAAACCGAATGCCACAAATGCTGTATTATAAGTGTGATGGACTTTATCCCTCAAACATCTTCAACCCTTTTGTGTGTGTTTGTGTAATGGATTCATCACCCAACAAAACAGTATGTCCCCTTTTTATGTTAATTCAAAAAATATTAGGTTACAAAAAAGACAAGCTAAACTCTGGATTAAAAATGTCTTTTTGAATCTCAGCATATAATTTGAAAACCTTCTGACTACTGTGGCTGTAACTCCAAAGCATAAGCATTGTGGGAATAAAATAATGCTGTTGTTGTACAAAAAACAGCAACAACACATTTAATAGTCTTGTTTAAAGTTACACCATCCTTCCACAACCTGGTAAATATCTTTAGAATATTTGTGCTGTAAGATGTGAGTCTGAGCCACATCTTACTGAAATTTGTAAACTAACCCATTGGAATTCACCTGGCTCATGAGAGGGTGTGTTTTTTTTTGAGTCATTTCAGCGTCAAGAGAAAAGTTCATTTTGTAATCTTTGAGTTGTCTGATATGGTTGAAGCACCTGTGCGGGGTAGCAAATGGAATCATTCCAAAGCTGGATATAGACACAAATCTGAATCTGTGGCCTTGAGCCAAATGATTTAAAAAAAATATCTTGAAGACAAGATAATGAAGACCCTAGCATGAATAGCAAAAGGTAGCAGACTGAAGGAGCCCTCTTACTTCCTGTTGTAGTCCAGGATTTACCATTTACATCCACGTGGCATATATTTGGGTATAGATGTACACTTGTCTAGAGCAAAGGTGGAGTTCTGGAATAGAAATAATCAGTTATTTAATGTAAGAAAATCTGAGCATGTGCAGAGTATCTTTTCTAATAGTGCTCCTCTGTTGTACAGTCATACTGCACTGCTATGTGAAAAATCAAGTTCTTCTGAATGTAAAACAGCTGATCCTTTCTTTCCATTTGTAAAAGTGTTCTGCACATGTTCAGATTTTTCCATTTCAAATATTTTTTATAGCTAAACCAAGTCTTGGCTCTGAATAAGTGAACAGATACCTGCACTGGAAGAATCAAGATCAACTGTTATTTTAGTCTCATATTCAATGTAGGCCTAGATGAAGATTTAAAACCAGAAGTGTTCAACCTTGGCAATTTTAAAACCTGCCACATTCTGTGAATTGAAGTCCACAAGTCTTAAAGATGCCAAGTTTGTACACCCCTGATTTAAACAGATTTGAGAGCTCTGTTTTGTTCTTACCTCCTTTGGCCTTGTAAGAACTGTGTGTGTGTGTGTGTGTGTGTGTGTATACCAATTGGCAACCAAATAACTCTGAATTATGAAAGAATGCAGTTGAGAAAATGTTACTTCCTTGATTTAGCCAAACAGAATAGTGTCTCTTCCGCCTCTCTGCTATTCCTCTGTGGCCCTTCCTAAAACAGTGAAGCAAGATGCCAATCCTGCTTGCATCACTTTGACCAAAAAAAAAAAAAGCATTAACAACTGAGAGTCTCTGATGCCTTATTGACTGGGCAGTGACTATTCAGAGAGAATAACCTGAAAAGGTCTCCTGTTAAGTTCTTGGGGATAAAAGAATTGCATTATCTTTTCCACAGTTCATGGGTTGCCTTGTGACTCCAAGTTCAAAAGAAAAATATAAATATGTCCTTTAAAAAAATCTGCAGCATTCTGTTGCCCAGCTAAATAAAAACTCATATGACTATTTTCACCGAGGCCCCATTAAAACAGATTTCATTCTGGGTCACCTGGAGTTTAAAAAGTCCAGGAAGAGTGCAGAGCAAATATTTTACTATGTACTGCTAGCAGATCTCCACAGGGCTTAGAAGCACATGAACTGTTGTACACAAAGGGTTGGACTTCCTGGATAAATATCATGGATATGGAAAAGAATTTTTTGGGGGAAGGGAGGGTGAGAAATCTATGCTTTATTATCTCAGACAAAACAGCAAGGCAAAACTCCTGGGAAATGGATTCTGTTATGAACTAATAAAACGCTTAAATAAAGTTTTATCAAACCTTTAGAAAAAGCAGGGTTCTAATCCTGCGCTTCTGATTGGCTGATAATAGCGATATCGGATTGGTCTGTTCAGGAGAATCTGATTGGCTGTTAATGAGCCACTCTCATTGGTTCAAGGTTTAACATTCCATGTTTCTCATTGGTTACTAGATCAGCAGCCTGCCCTATAAAAGGGCTGCTGCCGCCCTAGGGTTTTGATCTGTTCAGAATGATTAATAAAGAGTTGAAGTTCACTGTTCACTGCCTTGTCTCCGTTCCTTGCACCCATGCGCAGAACTTAACACTGGCGACGAGCATGGGATGCGGAGATGTCAGAGCTGACTGAACACTACAGAGCACCAAACAGAGCATGTGGCTGAAGGCACATCGACAGCGGAAAACATGTCTGGCGGCGCCATACCACCCACTCCATTTGACCCAGCACAAGAAGACTGGGACTCGTACATGGACTGGTTCCAGATGTTTCTGGAGACCAACAACTTGAAGGATGTCACTACGGGAAAAAAGTGAGCGGTATTCCTGACCCACTGCGGACCTGCCGTTTTTAAGATGGCCAAGGCACTGGCGAAACCAGCTGAGGTGAAAACCATGGATTGGGACGTCCTCGAGCCCCTCCTACGGGCCCACTATGCACCTACCGTACCAACGCTTGTCCGAAGACATGAATTTTACTAAAGAGACCAATGGAAAGGAGAGAGCATTGCAGATTTCATTGTGGATCTTGGAACCTGGGAGGCCTCTGTGGGTTCGTCGACCTCGAAGAAGCTCTGAGAGACTGAATAATTCTGGGATTAGATGCACTACATGTTCAGAGTAAGCTGATGGCGAAAGGCAACATCAGCCTTGTACACGCCATCGCTGACGCTACTGCAGCAGAAGCAACCAGGAAGTCGGCTGCCTGAATGCGCCACACCAACGCACCACTCCACCAACTCACCAGTGAAACCACACCTTGCCTAGAGAGACACACAATGGCAACCCACCACGAGGACCTCGAATCGTCATCAGAAAGTGATGAGGAGGAGGTCAACCAGCTCCGGTCTGAACGTGACCAACGCCACCAGCAGAATCAAAGACTAAAGCACCAATGCGCAGGTTGTGGGGAAAACCACCCACCATCAGAATGCCTCGATGCGCTCTGCCACTTTTGTGGGAAAAGAGGCCACATCGGAAAGGTCTGTAGAAGCAAGCAAGGATCCAGCCCACTTCAGAGGGAAACCAACTACCGCCAAACCACAGGGAATTGTCCTGTGAATCGGGAACATTTGAACCACCAATGGAACAACCACTCCTACAGAAATAAACCACTGGCCAATTCAATGAAACGAGAAGAGGCACATCAAACCATTACAATTGGTCATACCTCATCACTAGATGCAAAGAAGATCTGAGTGAAGGTCGCCATCGAAAACCAGCCCTGCGTGATGGAAGTCGATTCAGGATCATCCCTCTCGATGGTTTCCTGGAAGACCCTTAAACTATTAATCCCTGCCGTCTGGCAGCAAGACCTCAGAACCCAAAGAATCATACTCAAGGATTATCAAGGGAACTGAATTCCGGTCATTGGATCCAGCCTAGTCCAGGTCTCATTCAAAAATCATACTGCATCTTTACCATTGACCGTTGTCGACCGTGATCGGCCTAGGTTGTTAGGCTTTCAATGGTTCGCCCCACTTGGGATCGAGGTAGCCGGCATTCACCAAACCAGAAGCGACGACTGGGAGGAGGCCCTCTTCCAGGAATTCCAGGATGTCTTTGCAGACAAACTAGGCGAGTACATTTAACCTTAACTCTGAAGTAGCCCCCATCTGCCTTAAGCCTCGTCGGGTACCTTTTGCCTTTAAACCAAAGATAGACGAGCAGCTTGATAAATTAATAGCCCAGGGTGTTTTAGAACCAACAGACCACGCTCATTGGGAAACCCCACTCGTAACACCCATCAAACCGGATGGATCATTAAGGATTTGTGGGGACTACCGGGCCACCCTGAATCATGCCCTTCAACAGAAAGCTTACCCAGTGCTGGTGGTACAACACCTTCTCCATTCCCTGGGGGGCGGAAAAGTCTTCGCTAAATTGGATTTAGCACAGGCGTACCAACAACTGCCTGTAGATAAAAAAATAGCAGAGGCACAAACGATCATTATGCACCGAGGCGCTTTTAAGTGCAACCGACTCCAATTTGGAGTTAGTGTAGCCCCAGGGATTTTTCAAAGTTTGATGGAGAGACTCTTGCAAGGGATCAAAGGGGTTGTACCATACTTTGATGACGTTTTAATTGCTGCCCCAAATAGAGAAATACTGGAAAAGCATCTTAAATTGGTTCTCCAGAAATTTAAAGACTCCGGCCTTAAAGTTAAAAAAAATAAATGTCAACTGTGTACAGATAAAGTAGAGTTCCTGGGGTACCTAATCGATAAACAAGGCATTCACCCCACCAACAGCAAAATAAAAACAATCAAAAACACCCCAAGACCCAGAAATAAGACTGATCTCCAAGCTTTTCTGGGGCTCATTAATTTTTACAACATCTTCCTGCCCCACAAAGCGACCGTAGCTGAGCCCCTGCATAGACTTCTCAACAAAAAAGCAACCTGGGTCTGGGGGCACCGAGAGGAGCATGCGTTCCGACAAGTGAAAAACTTATTAACCTCAGATGCTGTTTTAATGCAGTATAACGAGACTTTGCCTTTAACAATTACATGTGACGTGTCACCGTTTGGAGTAGGAGCCATTTTGAACCATGTGTTACCAAACGGTAGTGAGGCCGCAATTGCCTATTTTTCAAGGACCCTATCAAAGGCTGAACGTAACTATAGTCAAATCGATAAAGAGGCTCTTGCTGTTGTATCTGCTGTGAAACGGTTTCATGAATATGTATATGGATGAGTTTTTACTATTGTTATTGACCACAAACCTTTGCTGGGGATTATAGCGGGAGACAAGCCAACCCCCTATATATTGTCACCTAGAATGACTTGCTGGTTGGAGTTTTTGGTTGCGTACAACTATAGACTACAACACGCCCGGGGAAAGCCATTCCCCACACTGATGCACTGAGCCATGCACCACTTCCGAAAACCGTCGACGACCCAGCTCCAACCCTTACGACACTCCAGATTGAAATGCTACATTCACCGCCGCTAAAAACCAGAGACATTGCGATTGAAACAAAACAAGATCCTGTCTTAGCGCGAGTTCTTGGCTGGGTCGAACGGGGATGGCCAGTAGAACAAACCCCTGACAACTTCACCCCTTTCAGAAACCGGCAAACAGAACTTTTTTTGCAAAAAGGCTGCATCCTATGGGGGGATAGAGTTGTCGTCCCAGAATGGTTACAACGAGCAGTATTAAAAACACTGCATGACGGTCACCCCGGCATCGTGTGTATGAAAGCGCTCACACAAAGCTACGCGTGGTGGCCGGGCATCGACAAACAGATCGAAACCTGGATAAAGACTTGTTTAAAGTGTCAAGAAGTTAGCAGTGCCCCACCTAAAGCAACTACAACAGAATGGGAAACACCCGGGGACCGTGGTCCCGCATCCACATTGACTTTGCGGGACCTACTAAGGGACATACGTTCCTCCTAACAGTGGATGCCTATTCCAACTGGCTCGAGATCCACGAAATGAAGAGTACTACAACCGAGTCCATCATCCGGAAATTGAACAGGCTATTCGCGACACATGGACTGCCAGACATTCTGGTCTCCGACAACGGACCCCAGTTTACCGCTCTACCCTTTGAACAATACTTAGCGGACTGGGGTATTCGCCATGCGCTAACTTCGCCAGCGCACCCTGCGGCTAACGGAAGAGCCGAGCGCATGGTACAATTTGTTAAAAAAACCCTCTACAAAATGGACTATGGGGACATTGAAGATAAAATAAACAGAATACTCCTACTCCAACACATCACTCTGCACAGCGTCACCAACTCCAGCTGAACTTTTGATGGGACGCAAGCTCTGTTCCCACCTCTACGTCTTATGAGCGAGAGAAACCCTGTGGATCTTGCGGAAAATTCCACGAGTTCAAGATAGATGACTTAGTTTTCGCCAGAAACCTTTCCGGTGAACCATTGTGGGTCGAGGCAACCGTAATTCAAGCCACCGGACCCAGGTTGTACCGTGTGAAAACCTGCAACGGAAAAATATGGAAACGCCATACAGATCAGCTTTGCTCTAGGCTACAACCCAGTTTCCGTGACTCCGGTGACTCCCAAACTGAGGGAGGAGGGGATGTCGAAGAAACCAAATTCAAGATGGTGGAAAGCAGGAGCAAAGGAAGTCAGCAATCGGGCGTGACAAATGAAGAAGAATCAGGGAGGAGAGTGTCCTCGCCACAGAGGAATACCTCAACAGAAGCAAGCCTGCAAAGATCGGAAGACAACAACGAGAACATTAGCGGCACCGAGTCGTCCAATGAGGATGCGGAACCACTGGTACCTGATATGCCCAAAAATGTCCCGCCGAAACCGGATTACAGACAGGAACCGGTGGGATAGCACAAATCTAATAGACAGTCAAAACAACCTTCATACCTCAGGGATTACGTCACCGCACCCCTTAAACGGAACCCGGGGGGAAGGGGTGTTATGAACTAATAAAACGCTTAAATAAAGTTTTATTAAACCTTTAGAAAAAGCAGGGTTCTAATCCTGCGCTTCTGATTGGCCGATAATAGCGATATCGGATTGGTCCATTCAGGAGAATCTGATTGGCTGTTAACAAGCCACTCTCATTGGTTCAAGGGTTTAACACTCCATGTTTCTCATTGGTTACTAGATCAGCAGCCTGCCCTAGGGTTTTGCTCTGTTCAGAATGATTAATAAAGAGTTGAAGTTCACTGTTCACTGCCTTGTCTCCATTCCTTGCGCACATGCGCAGAACTTAACAGATTCAGAATGAATCTGTCCCTCCCTCCCTCTCTCCCCCTCCCCTCCCCTTCTCTCTCTCCCTCCTCCCCCCTCTCTCTATACCTATACCTATACCTATACCTGTACCTCTATCTATCTATCTATCTATCTATCTATCTATCTATCTATCTATCTATCTATCTATCTAGAACTATTGCCTTATTAAAGAAATAATGGATGGTTTGAGTTAAGTTGATTGCAAAGTATTATTACATGCCACTGCTATATTGTGTGTTATGGCTAATTAAATATTAAGTAAACATCAAATTATTGATATTGTGCAATAGTTTGATAATTTATCAAGCTCTTCAATGAATTGGAATAGTCTCATATTCTTCCTATAGACTCCCATGTTTTTAAGGAAATTTGCTTTACTTTTTTCTTGAATTCTTCTAAATATCAGGTAATGCTTATTCCATGGAAACTGTTTTCAGTTGCAGATGTAAATATCCTCACTATCTGATCTCATATAAAAATACTTATATAGATAATTTAAAGAAATTTGAGTTGAGTTGAAGGAAGATAAATCTTATAAAATATTAATATTTTAGCACAGATATATTGCTACTAATCATTCCTTTAAGTTAGTTTAAATATATTGACCGGAAATCAGGATATTAAAGATAACATTTACATTTTCTTTATCAAATTATGATTATGATGAAAGGAATTTAAATTTTCGTGATTTTCAGTTGTAATTTTAAGGTATCGTATATACTTGAGTATAAGCCGAGTTTTTCAGCCCATTTTTTGTGCTGAAAAAACCGCCCTTGGCTTATACTCGAGTCAGCCGCTACGGCACCATGCCTGGCCTGCGCTGGCGTGGCTGCAACTGATCGCGCCTCCAGGGCAGCATCGCCGCCGCGGCTGTCTACCCGCTGAGAGACACACAGGCGACCCCAAGCGGCCTCTTCTTCCCCATTAACGGGCGCCCAGGGCCCCCGCGAGCTCCTGTGATGCACGCTTCCAGCTTCGCAAAGAAACCGCCAGCCTCAGGCAGCCTCCCCCACCCCCTAGCCTAGCAGCGAAGAGCTGCTCCGGGGGCAGCGAGACAAAGTGCCTGGCTGCGCCATGGCGGGAGCCCCCGGAGCAGCTCTTCGCTGCTAGGGGAGGGGGTGGGGGAGGCTGCCTGAGCCTGGTGACCCCAAGCGGCCTCTTCTTCCCCATTAACGGGCGCCCGGGGCCCCCGCAAGCTCCTGTGTTGCACGCTTCCAGCTTCGCAAAGAAACCGCCAGGCTCAGGCAGCCTCCCCCACCCCCTAGCCTAGCAGCGAAGAGCTGCTCCGGGGGCAGCGAGACAAAGTGCCTGGCTGCGCCGTGGCGGGAGCCCCCGGAGCAGCTCTTCGCTGCTGGGGGGTGGGTGGGGAGGCTGCCTGAGCCTGGCGACCCCAAGCGGCCTCTCCTTCCCCATTAACGGGTGCCCGGGGCCCCCGCGAGCTCCTGTGTTGCGCACTTCCAGCTTCGCAAAGAAACTGCCAGGCTCAGGCAGCCTCCCCCACCCCCTAGCCTAGCAGCGAAGAGCTGCTCCGGGGGCAGCGAGACAAAGTGCCTGGCTGCGCCGTGGCGGGAGCCCCCGGAGCAGCTCTTCACTGCTAGGCTAGGGGGCGGGGGAGGCTGCCTGAGCCTGGCGACCCCAAGCGGCCTCTCCTTCCCCATTAATGGGCCCCCGGGGCCCCCATGAGCTCCTGTGTTGCGCGCTTCCAGCTTCACCAACAAACGGAGCTGCAAATCTGGTAATCGCTTGCGGAGCCTCGGCACGAACCCCTTTTCCCTGCACTCCCCCCCCGCACTCCTCTGGCGGCAGCAGGTGGAGAAAGCCCCACTTCCCCCTGGCTTTGATGGTACGCATGAGTTGGCTTCCCACTCTTTTTTTTTTAACTCTCCTCTTCCTCCTCCTCCTCTCCTCTCCTCTCCCCTTGTTGTCTGGTCTTCCCTAAGGAAACTCGAGGGTGCTTCTCCCTGTCTTTCTCCCTGTCAATGATCTTTTCTTCACTTCCCTTCTCTCTGCCCCATCCTCCTTCACCTTTGTCACCACAATCCTGAACAGATGAAGTTTGTACTTCTCAAGAAAGGTTGGATGTTCCTTTTCAGGAGGGAACCTAGTGTGACATCTGTATGTTGACCTACTACTGAGCCATGGCATGTGTGCAGATGCAATGGAGGCATGAGGGAGAGCTGTGAAAGAGATGGTGGCTCTCCAAAACAGGATGTACATGCAGCACATACACATGCTTTTTTCTTGCAAGGGAGAGAGTGACTCTGTTTGGACATACAGATGATGATGAGGAATCCAGTTTTGAAGGATTTTAACTCTTGTGTTTTAGCTTGGTTGCTGATTGAGCTAAGGTTTTTGTACTGTTAAAGTTATTGTTGATACCATATTGGTTTTGTTGGCTCTCTTTTCCACTTACAGAACTAGTTTACTGTTTTTCTTTGAAATAAATATTCAAAAACATTTAACCTACTGATGCCTCAATTCATGTAATTTTATTGGTATCTAGTTTTATTTTTGAAATTTACCAGTAGCTGCTGCATTTCCCACCCTCGACTTATACTTGAGTCAATAAGTTTTCCCAGTTTTTTGTGGTAAAATTGGGTGCCTCGACTTATATTCGGGTCGACTTATACTCGAGTATATACGGTATCTTGTCTTCAGTTCCTCCATGGAATGCATGTGTTCCATTTCAAACACCACTATGGCCATAACCAGAAAGTTATACTATTACATATTCAACCAATTAAATGTTTCATTAAATGAAGAATCATATCAACCATAGTGTACAGCAAAAAGATTACTTTTTAGCTGAAAAGACAGGATGGTATCAGATTTATAATGTCGGGTAAATGCTATATGTTTGTTTACTCTGGTTTTATTCACGCAATGGAAAGATTGATTAATATTTGTTTTGATCAAGTTTAATTATATGCTTAAAAATGAGATTAACTGGTTCTCTCAATATGTAATATATACCAGTATTTTGTTTTTTTCTACTTTACCATGGCTGCCAACTCTCACGCAATCAGCGTGAGACTCACGCAATTCAACCAATTTTGACTGTCTCACTCTGATAAACGAAATCTCACGCTAAACCCCCAAAATGGAATGTACAAAAATAAATATATCTCTACATTCTCTGATATTCCGAAGTGAGGAGAGAATTCCACACTGCAGGAAGCGATTGCTCCTTTCCGCTCTAGGATGTCACAACTCTCTGGGCTTAACCCTTGCGCTGCACTCTGCTCTGGCAGGCGGAGATGAGAGAGACGAACTCTCTATCCCCCATGAAGTACGACTACAGGGCATCCCTGGGCCTTTCTCGAGAGCTGAGCTCCCATCATCCCCTCCCCGCACCCGTCTGGTCTCAAGGCCGCTGGGATTGGGGCGCAAAGGCGCGTCCCTCTCCGGCCTCCCTCTCGCAAGGGGAGCTGCCGTGGCTGGCCTCTTGCGCGCCTCGGCTTCTCTCGCTCCCCAGCCTGATGGGAAGTCCCTGGAGAGGGAGGGGGAAGAGGGGGGGAGGGCTCCTTCCCAGGTACATTGTGTCTCTCCCCCCGCCCTTTGCACCTAGATATGCGCCCCCCCAGCCTCCCCTGGGTCCAAGAGGCTGCAAGAGGGTCTGGCAGGGAGGAGCCTCTCCAGGAAGGGGGTCCTGCCAGAGGGCAAGCTGGAGCGGGGTGGGGGGGCTCGCAAGGAGGGGGGGTTCCTGTCCCCTCCGAGCCCCAATCGCAGCCGGTGCAGGAGTTTCTCTCTTTTTAGGCTTCTTTCCCCACTTGATGCCAGGAACGTTTGGATGCTCTTTGGGAGCCCCTGGGAAGGAATCTCGCCTTGAGGGGTCTCCCCACAAATGCCAAGCAAAGGGGGGGGAGTGGCCACTGTCCTCTCCTCTCCTCCCCCAGACAATCCAGGACTTCCTTGTAGGGGAGCAGCTGATGGCAGCATTGCTGGGGGTCCCATGCACAGACTGGGAGGGGGGCGTTTGGGGAGTGAAGGACACCAGCCTCCCCCCCCATTCTGTGTGTGTGTGTGTGTGTGTGTGTGTCCATCTGCCTGCCTGGCCCTTTCCGACCCTTCAGCTGGACTGTGAGGCTGGTGGGTCCAAGACTCAGCCTGGATCCCCCTCCCCTCCGCAGGTGGGAGGCCCAGAGGGTGGGAGAGGGCTGGGAAGGGCCGTTTCTGCCCAGCTCCAAGGCCGGGAACCCTGGCAAGGCCCCCTCCACCCCCGGGGCCATGTGAGGGAGGCTTCTGTGGCCCTGAAGAGGCAGCCTGGAGGGGCCGGATCCCAGGCACTTGGGACGCCCCTCTCAGCCAGGGACCCTGGAGGAGGAGGAGAGCCGGAGCAGCCCAAAGGGACGGAGCAGATGGGCAGAGGCCCAAGAATGTGGACCCTTTCCGGCCAAGATGGTCAGTGAACTGCATTATTAATATCTTACAAATCCGGTTCAAGTACATTGGTGCTGCTTGCATGTATGTATGTATGTATATGTCCAAATCATGACTAAAGTATGCATCAGATTGCACCATTTAAAATGTAAAATTGTCAAAGCTCCCTACCGTGGAAGGGGGGACACCCCACTTCCACACCATCCCCCCCTCGGTCGCTTCGCTGCCTCGAGCTCGGTTGCTCCGCTCCCTCGCAGTGTCTCACTCCGAACTATCACTCAAGGTTGGCAGCCCTGCTTTACTGTGTGTCACTTCTTTTGTTTTTCCCAAGCATGCATTTAGTATATAGAGATTTGGGAAGTAAGAAATATATAAAACATGTCTTGTTTTCTTCTTGAATTCCTGTTCTTCCAAATCTAGTTTCTTAACTAGGCAATAATTTCATTGTTGTAACTATCAGTGCAATTCTGTACCATCCTAGCATTGTAACGATTTAGCTTTCTTGTATAAACAGTAGACTCCTGTCTGCATTGTATCTTTTTGTAAACATTAGACTCCTATCTCTTCAATGATCTTTGCCAGGCATGCAAAAGAGAAGAGGAGTTTAAACAGCTGTCAATACAAAATGATGTTCCAATTGACCTGAATTGCTATAAATTACTAACCTGAGCTATTATAAATCTTATGTATATCCTGCTCACCTAAGCTATTATAATTCATGAATGTTTTGTTTACCCTGGGCTTTGAAGAATTTCACCCCCCTGTGAAAAAGCATAATAAAAGAGCCAGTGCCGAGGCATTCGGCGCGCGCTCATCCCGAGGAAACCTCGTCTCGTGTCGTTTCTCTCTCCCTTGCTCCCTTTCATGAGGCGCCCATCTAATGCGGGATGGCAGATACCGCATTTTGGTGACCCCGACGTGATTCCCTAAGGGGGATACTCAGCGGCGCGCCCATACTTATCAGCTCGGTCGGAGCTGTGCATCGCCAGGCGCCTGAGCGAATTGCACCTCATCGGATCTGAAAGACGGTCTCGACTTTAGTAAGTATGGGTGGAGGCTTTTCTCAACAGCAGACGCAGCATCTGAAGGAATTGAGAGAGCTAGTCGCTTCTTCTTCTAAATACTCTGCTAATTTAAAGGGCTCTCCCATAAAAAAGAAATCTATTGCTGCATTATTGGCTTATGTGTGGCAACACTGCCCTAATTATCCAGAGAGAGGGTCCTTAAAATTTTCCAATTGGCAAAAAATTGGTGAATATCTCCATAATCCTCCTCGTGCACCTATTGGCATTTTGGTCACTTGGAGGAAAATTATGGAGGCTTTAAAAGTTCATTATAAAATAGAAGCAGGGAGTGTGTTTGAATCTCCCCCACCAAGTTATGAGAACTTTTCTATCCTTCAACCTTCCGCTCCCGATGATTGTAAAGCAGTACGGGAGCCTCCTTCCATTCAATCCACTTCTTTAAATGTAGAGTCCTCGTGTCCTCCACCCCCCCTCCGAGGAGGGGTGTGTGTTGTAAAAGCTATTCAACAAGCCTTTTGTGAAGGAGAAACAGATGAGGACACCCTTGCAGCTGCCTCCCTTTATCCTATTGTTCAAGCCGGCAACCCTCCAGCTCCTCAGTATACCCCAATGCCATATAAAATAATTAAGGATTTAAAGGCAGTTTGTAAGGAAAATGGCATTCAATCCCATTATGTACAGGGACTTTTAGGATCAATAACCCAGCCAGGTGCTGACTTGGTGAATGCTGATTGGCGTACATTATTTAACATGATCCTCACGCCTTCACAATTTTTGGTCTGGGAGTCAGAATTTCTTAAACGTACCGCAGCCGCAGCCGCTAGAGGCTTACCAGCAAATGTCACTTTGGATATGCTGAACGGTACTGGCACCATGTCTACCATTGCCCAACAGGTTGCCACAGACCCAGCTGCTTTCCCTATAATACAGGAGTGTGCTTTGGCAGCTGCTCGAAAGGTTGATAATGCGGGATGCATGCCCAACTCTTTCCCTAAAGTTATTCAAGGACCTTCTGAGCCTTTTTCCTCCTTTATAAACCGTCTCACAGAAGCCTTAGAGAGACAAATTGATAATAGAGAGGCTTGTACTGAATTACAAATGAAACTTGCCTATGAAAATGCAAACGCTGATTGTCAGAAAGTTTTGCAACCATTAATTAATAAGAAAAATGTTACCATGGCAGATTATCTTACAGCCTGCCGAATCATAGGAACCACATCCCATTCCATGTCTACGCTGGCTACAGCCATTACTGAAAGCATGCAGCAGAATATGGGCTCTCTTCTTCCCATTTCCCAACAAAATACTCGCAAAATGGGAAATTGTTTTAATTGTGGCAAGCCAGGTCACTTTAAGAGCCAATGCAGGGTCCTGGGCAGGGGAGCAAATATGCCAAGAAACCAGGTTGCTCACCCAATGACACCATGCCCTTGATGCCAAAAGGGCTATCACTGGGCTAGTCAGTGCAGAGTCCAAAAGAATGAACAGCAGAATCGCCCTGCAATCACACAAAAACCTTTTTTGAATCAGGGAAACTAGAAATGGGGCAGGCAGCCAGCCCCACAACAAAGGCTGCTGAAACTTGCAACTTTTCTTCTTTCGCTTACGATCTTGTTGCTAATGATACTGTTACTTATTTTCCTGGTGTCGCTGACTTTCTCTTTGTACATCCTGTTCAGCCTTTTCATATGCCTCCCGATATCCCAGTGCTAGTCTTTCCTGTAAGGGATTTAGCTGAACAAGGTATTCTTGCCTTTCCTTTTCTGCATGACCCCACTGTATTGTCTGATGTCTGTCTGTCTGTACTAGCTAATACAGAAGTTACTATAAATGAGGGGGATATTGTGGCAAAAATGATTGTGCTCTTAGACCAACAACAAGAGCAACTCTATGCAATTGAAAGACCAATTAGTCAACCAAAACCTACGGTGACATTCTTATTGAATGGTCGATCCTTTCTTGGTCTTTTAGATACTGGAGCGGATATTTCCGTCATCCGAACCGCTGAGTGGCCGGACACCTGGCCTGCAGATGTGGCACCAGCGGTGAGAGGAGTGGGGGGACTCCAGGAGACTCGCATTAGCAGAAACTGGGTAAAAGCCCATTCCCCTGAGTCTCAATGTGTTGCTTATATTAAACCAGCTGTAATTCCTCTGTATACTAACTTGTGGGGAAGAGACCTTATGTCACAGTTTAATGCGCAGCTTACTCTCCATTAACCATGCTTCGCTTATGTCTGACTAACAATAACCCTATGTGGATTGATCAGTGGCCTCTCCCTTCTATAAAACTTGAAGCCTTACACTCTCTTGTTCAAGAACAATTAGATAAAGGTCATCTAGAACCCTCATTGAGTCCATATAATACCCCAGTTTTTGTTATCAAAAAGAAAAACGGCGCTTGGCGTCTACTTCAGGATTTAAGGGCTGTGAATTCGGTCCTCCTTCCAATGGGACCTCTGCAATGTGGTCTTCCAAATCCTAACATAATTCCTCAAGAATATCAAGTTAATCTTCATTGTCATTATTGTAATTATTATCCTTTTTCTATTAATTGTATTCCTTCCTCATCTGGTAAATGTTCTGCAACTAATTTGTCCATAAGCCTCTCTCCTGCTTGTCATGTTTTTATATACCCGAGCTCTGATCCTGTCAATAAGCAACGCTTCCAAAGAACTGCCCATGACGATCTGCAGAAGCCTCATAGAAGAGATAATATTGCCTGGACTATAACTGACTCTCAAAAAGTTCGTTTAAGTTCTACAACCAATTTTTCTTGCATAGAAAACTTCTACCCACCATTTCAATTCAATTTGGCAGACGCACCCACACAACCGGGGGATATCCTGCAGATCACTGCAGGAGGAACTTTAACATCACGCCTGAAAGGAATGTATTTTATCCCTGGCAATAATTTTGTTTGAGTTTGTTACACTGGTTTCATGGCATGTATCCACGGGGATGAAATTGTTAAATCCAAATCATTTTTGCATTCAAGTATGGCTTGTGAGTATAACTCTGATGATTTTATATCCCTATAGGTATCCATGGAACACCCCCTCTCTTGCAAAATCGTAGAGGCTTAGCTCTGTTATTTTTAAAACAAGGGGGATTGTGTGCTGCGCTTAAAGAAGAATGTTGTTTTTATGCTGATAGCAGGGGGGGGATTTAAAGGAGAATGTTGTCTTTATGCTGATAGCAGGGGGGGTGGTTTAAAGGAGAATGTTGTTTCTATGCTGATAGCAGTGAGGTCGTGCTGGATTCTATGAATGAATTAGAAAAATGCTTAATTGGTATCAAGGTTCGTTTTCTATTTCACCATGGCTTACAACCCTTTTAACTGCATTGGCAGGACCATTAATAATCATTATATTGATATGTATTATAGGACCTTGTTGTTTTAATAGAATATTGCAATTTTTTAAAAATCAATTATCTTCCATGACTACTGATGCTGATGTGTTATTGCAAGCTCATGTTATGTCTTTAACATCGGATGAAGAAATATCATTGCTGAGTTACTGCTCCTTGGACAACCCTGATGCTGACGGGTCGCACGCCTGCCTAGATGACGGGGACGGAGAACATTTCAGAAAAGTAGTTCCTGTTTTCTTGGACAAGGAAGAAGACTCGTCATAAAAAAATAAAAACAGAGGAGATGTTGTAACTATCAGTGCAATTCTGTACCATCCTAGCATTGTAACGATTTAGCTTTCTTGTATAAACAGTAGACTCCTGTCTGCATTGTATCTTTTTGTAAACATTAGACTCCTATCTCTTCAATGATCTTTGCCAGGCATGCAAAAGAGAAGAGGAGTTTAAACAGCTGTCAATACAAAATGATGTTCCAATTGACCTGAATTGCTATAAATTACTAACCTGAGCTATTATAAATCTTATGTATTTCCTGCTGACCTAAGCTATTATAATTCATGAATGTTTTGTTTACCCTGGGCTTTGAAGAATTTCACCCCCCTGTGAAAAAGCATAATAAAAGAGCCAGTGCCGAGGCATTCGGCGCGCGCTCATCCCGAGGAAACCTCGTCTCGTGTCGTTTCTCTCTCCCTTGCTCCCTTTCATGAGGCGCCCATCTAATGCGGGATGGCAGATACCGCATTTCATATAATTTTTTGTTATGTATATTGGATCATATCAGAATGGAAACTTGGAAACATTTCTCCCTGTGCCAGGGGTGGGATTCTACCAGTTTGGACCAATTCTATAGAACCGGTTGTTACGATTCTGTGCAGTTTGGAGAACTGGCAAAACATGCCCCTGCCTGCCCCCGCCCCTCCCTTCCCTGCCCAGTCAGTCCTTATCCCACATGCGCAACATCACACGCATGCCTGACATCACTGACTGCTTCTCCCTCATCCAATCACTCCTTAAGGTATTTCTCCACCCCTCCTGACGATCAGCTGTTCCGATGATCAGCTGTGCTAGGAACCCCCTCGCTGTCTTACTGCTTTGCCCAGGAGGCTTACCTGAGGCCCAGAAGGCAAAAAGGGACATGCAGAGGGGTGGGGCAGCTCCTATTATTATTATTATTATTATTATTATTATTATTATTATTATTATTATTATTATTATTATTATTATTATTATTATTATTTGCCTTCCTGAGCCCCAGGAAAGCTTCCTGGGAGAAAAAAAAACTCCCCCCAGGAGGCTTCCCCGAGGTCCAGGAGGCAAAAAAAAAAAAAAAACAACCTGGAGGGGGGGCTGCTGCTGCAAAAAAGAAGCCATGCCCACCCAGTCACATGGCCATGTCCACCTAGCCACACCCACCTAGCTATGCCCACAGAAGCAGGTGGTTAAAATTTTTGAATCAGAACCCTGCCCTGTGCTAATGAATTATCTCACTTTCTATTGTGCAGATTAACAAACAAATAAACACTGTCCAAATTTAGTACCATGCTTATATTTTCATAAGGTTGTTGGAATCATGAATATATATTTGTCTGTGAAAACAAGTCAGCAAGAATTCTATCTACACAGACAGGACATATTTAAGTGTCTGATGTATTTTCTGTATACTGAAAAAAAAATTCACTTACAATTACATTTCTAGCACAGGGAAATGTTAAACATATATTCATCTATGTTATGTAACTTGTAAGTGCTCTGCATTTGTTGTGCAAATTTCCCTGAAAACCACGAGTATAATTTCCTTTGGAGTGGTTTTCCCTTGGTGGAATGTGTGCATGGGCCCCAAGTCTGACCAAAAAAGGGCTACAATCTTTCTACTGGATTGATCTTCAGATGGTGCTCCAGGAAGGGCGTAGCTGTTCCTGATCTCAAAGATTAGAAAATAGTTTTATGGATTTGAGTTGCACTTCAATTTTAGTTTTCTGCCCCTGGGATCTGCGGGCTGCAAGCAAAGTGTGATAGACAACATCATGAAATGAAGTTCAATTTTTAGAACTTTGTGTGTGTGTGTGTGTGTGTGTGTGCGTGCTTGAGTGTGTTAAGAGGGAATTGTTCTACTTTGCACCTTATCTTTGGTGATATGATCTGGGAGATGCCTAATAGAGTTGCTTGCAGGTTGTCAGTTACCTGATGCTGCCTTATCTGATGCTGAAAAGAAATCTGAATTAGCTCTGTAGCTAGATAGTGTCAGCATCAAAGAGCAGACTGTCTAAGATGTGTTCAGATTATGAATCAAAAAAGTCATGTCATTGTTTTTTTTTACTTTCTTGTTCTTATCAGAGAATGGAAGTCCAGGGAGTGATCTAGTATTGCATCCCTATTTAAGGATGTACATGCAGAGGGAGTTTTCCACAGAAATAAAAATTTACTTCAAGATAAAATATTTTCCTACAAAAGAGAGTGTGATCTTCAAACTCTAGAAATCCTCTAATGAGCAGCAATATCTGAATCTATGGTCTACAGAACCTGGTCTCACAGCCTTTCTCTGGTCTTCTCTTGAATTTTGTTTCCCAAGGTGTATGCCCAGGATAAGGAAATAAAAAGTAAAAAGATGGTGGCCGTGAAGGTTCCATCAAAACTTTTGTCTATGTGTCAGAGATTAAAAAAACAACAGGCAAAGACTTGATTGTTCCATAGCAACAGGCATCTTACCTTTTTTTTGTTTGAGCCCTCAATTTTGGTCATAAGTCATGACAATCATAAAGTGAGTCACCACATGACCAGACCTGATTTTATGACTCTTTTTGCCACAATCATTATGTGAACACTCCAGCCATTAAGCAAACACCACCATTCTTAAGTGAACTCATTGTTCATTATGGGGTGAGTTTTGCCAGAAACTAAAACTAAACACCATTTTTGGCAAAAATGGTAAATGGTGATCTCATGATTGATGGCTGCTACAAATAGCCATAAATGCAGGCTATTTTGTTGCAGCCATGTGACTGGGGAGGTGCACCTCAGAACTTTGAATCTGGGTCATAAGTAGCTTTTTCAAGGTCCATCGTAACTTTGAACAGTTGCTAATCTGGTTCCTTTGTTCCTCATCTTTAAGACAACTTAAATGCCTTTTGGAGGCCAGCATGTAGTTCACATGTACTCTAAGCCAGGGGTGTCAAACTCATAGCATCATGTGACGTATCGGGACATTTTTCCCCTTTCGTTAAACCAGGCAGAGGAGGGGCCAGGATGTGACGCATCAAGCCTGCAGGCTGCAAGTTTGATACCCCTGCTCTAAGCAGAGCAGAATGTCCCTTAAAGTGCTATCATTACACAAATTATAACATAGATTTCGTTAGCTATTTGGTTGATTAATACTGCCTTTCAGGCTTCAAAATTTTGTGGAAATTGAACCTTGACCCTGGAAACAGATGTCCCAAGTCAATTATTTCTAACTTGGGATGACCCACAAATAAGAGACATTTTTTGGTTATTATTTATTAGGTTCTCCTCTTACCTTCCGTGTCTAGTCTTCAGACCCTTAGGAAGAGAAGATCTATCATCGCAAAACCAAGAGAGAATTCACAAATTTTCTTCCTTTTCTGGTGGTCTTTTTCTTAATCTACAGATCATCTGCAACAATAGCCCTTCCACTACTTTGTCCCATCAGGATGATCCTTACCTAATTTATTGTCCAGGATAAATATAGGCAAGGTACAAAATTGCTAGGCGAACATCTGGTACTTTCTTAGTTTAGCCAGGCCATGGGTACACCGCCTCATTGGCATTTATAGGACATAATTATTTTGTAATTTCTTTTCTGCTGTGGTCATTGGAAAAGCAGGAAACATTTTGGAATTAAGAGGAAAGAAAAACAAACAGTAGCAGTAGTAGACGCTACCATAGATATTCGTAAGCATGCAATATTCTGTATCAGTTCTTCCTCAAACTATTGCCCTGAAAACAGGTAGGACTCCCCAAAATCTTGGATTTGGATAGCATTAGGGTTTGACAATTTTGTTCAGGGATGAGGAATGTGGAAGAGAGATGGGTTTGTGGAAAAGGAAGCAAATCCTGGATTTCCCAGGGCTTTTTTTTTTTTTTTTAGGAAGATACAACGGGGAAAATTGGATAGAGTACTATCCACAACATAGCTTAATGTGGGAAATAATCAGATGGATATATCAATATATCTCATTCAATCTGTGGTCAACCTTGAAATGGCTGAAACAGCTATGCAGTATCTTATCCAGGTCGGAACCACCCTAGCTATTGTGGTTCCTGTGGGAGGAAATGGAAATGGGGTGTGGAGACCATTTTAAGGAACATTTTATGTCCCCTAAAATATATGCTAGCAGATGTCAGATGTGTGTTCTTTCTGCATATAGCAGGAGCTGAATATTGTGCCTTGGGTGGTCTCCAAGGCCTGAGTTACCACCAGATTCTGTTTTGTAATGTAGTCCTGAACTGCATCACTGGATTAAACTGTGAACAAATCTCTCATGAGCAGTCTGACCCATCCATAAGCTAAGAATCAATGAAGCTATTTCACATTGATTCAGGATGTCCAAGCAGAACATTATAAAATGCCTCTGCTCAGTTATTAGTGAAATGCAAACTCCGGTAGGACAACAACAGATGTTTAAGCATTGCAGAAATCCCACTTCCAAAAGGAAGTTCATCTTATACATCACTTTCACAATTTGGAAAAGAGGTGGCCAGGGCTGCCAACCTTGAGTGATAGTTCGGAGTGAGACACTGCGAGGGAGCGGAGCGACCGAGGGGGGGATGGTGTGGAAGGGGGGTGTCCCCCCTTCCACGGTAGGGAGCTTTGACAATTTTACATTTTAAATGGTGCAATCTGATGCATACTTTAGTCATGATTTGGACATATACATACATACATACATGCAAGCAGCACCAATGTACTTGAACCGGATTTGTAAGATATTAATAATGCAGTTCACTGACCAACTTGGCCGGAAAGGGTCCACATTCTTGGGCCTCTGCCCATCTGCTCCGTCCCTTTGGGCTGCTCCGGCTCTCCTCCTCCTCCAGGGTCCCTGGCTGAGAGGGGCGTCCCAAGTGCCTGGGATCCGGCCCCTCCAGGCTGCCTCTTCAGGGCCACAGAAGCCTCCCTCACATGGCCCCGGGGGTGGAGGGGGCCTTGCCAGGGTTCCCGGCCTTGGAGCTGGGCAGAAACGGCCCTTCCCAGCCCTCTCCCACCCTCTGGGCCTCCCACCTGCGGAGGGGAGGGGGATCCAGGCTGAGTCTTGGACCCACCAGCCTCACAGTCCAGCTGAAGGGTCGGAAAGGGCCAGGCAGGCAGATGGACACACACACACACACACACACACACAGAATGGGGGGGGGAGGCTGGTGTCCTTCACTCCCCAAACGCCCCCCTCCCAGTCTGTGCATGGGACCCCCAGCAATGCTGCCATCAGCTGCTCCCCTGCAGGGAAGTCCTGGATTGTCTGGGGGAGGAGAGGAGAGGACAGTGGCCACTCCCCCCCCTTTGCTTGGCATTTGTGGGGAGACCCCTCAAGGCGAGATTCCTTCCCAGGGGCTCCCAAAGAGCATCCAAACGTTCCTGGCATCAAGTGGGGAAAGAAGCCTAAAAAGAGAGAAACTCCTGCACTGGCTGTGATTGGGGCTCGGAGGGGACAGGAACCCCCCCTCCTTGCGAGCCCCCCCCACCCTTCTCCAGCCTGCCCTCTGGCGGGACCCCCTTCCTGGAGAGGCTCCTCCCTGCCAGACCCTCTTGCAGCCTCTTGGACCCAGGGGAGGCTGGGGGGGCGCATATCTAGGTGCAAAGGGCGGGGGGAGAGACACAATGTACCTGGGAAGGAGCCCTCCCCCCCTCTTCCCCCTCCCTCTCCAGGGACTTCCCATCAGGCTGGGGAGCGAGAGAAGCCGAGGCGCGCAAGAGGCCAGCCACGGCAGCTCCCCTTGCGAGAGGGAGGCCGGAGAGGGACGTGCCTTTGCGCCCCAATCCCAGCGGCCTTGAGACCAGACGGGTGCGGGGAGGGGATGATGGGAGCTCAGCTCTCGAGAAAGGCCCAGGGATGCCCTGTAGTCGTACTTCATGGGGGATAGAGAGTTCGTCTCTCTCATCTCCGCCTGCCAGAGCAGAGTGCAGTGCAAGGGTTAAGCCCAGAGAGTTGTGACATCCTAGAGCGGAAAGGAGCAACCGCTTCCTGCAGCGTGGAATTTTCTCCTCACCCCAGTACAGAAATCAATGCGGGCAACGTCCTCTCGCACATGCTCTGTTCGCCCTCTGAAGCCGCCCAGGATCGGAGGCTTCACTTCTTGAAACTTTGGGCTTGGGCATATCGATATTCGGAATATCAGAGAATGTAGAGATATATTTATTTTTGTACATTCCATTTTGGGGGTTTAGCGTGAGATTTCGTTTATCAGAGTGATACAGTCAAAATTGGTTGAATTGCGTGAGTCTCACGCTGATTGCGTGAGAGTTGGCAGCCATGGGTGGCTGAAAAGGTCTCATGATATTTAGTTGGAAATAGTTCAATAGCTGAAAAAACTGCCTGGGTTAAAGAACATTGAGTGGGCTGGTGGGAGCTATGAGTGACTCGGTGAAGTTCACAGTTGGACCAGTGATTGCTTCTGAGCGTGGTGGGAGGTGGAAGCTGCAAGCAGGCCAGGTGGGGTCATAGGGAGACCAACAAAGCCATGTGGACACTACAGAGCATGCGTGGGCCAGTGAGGGCTGCTACAGAGTGCAGACAGGCAGGGATGTGTGCGCTATGGAGCATAAAATGCCTGGGAGATCCTTGGAAGGAGGTGACAATCCATTGAGGAGACATTAAGTTTCCAAAGGATTTCCATAATCAAAAGTCTATTTAAAGTCAACAAAGCAAAGCTGATTTAGGTAAATGAGTTTTATTTTATTTTCCTGCTTGAGCAGGGGGCTGGACTAGAATACCTCCCTTCCAGCTTCTATTCTATTCTGTTCTGTTCCATTCCATTCCATTCTAGTATTTTTCAAACAGATGGTAAAGCACTAAGCTCTGATTGAGACTGGAGCCACCCGATCTCAAGCCTACCTCCTCCTTATGTCCCAAGAAAGTCTCCTCTTCCAGCCAGCCTAGCTGCTTACAGTAGAAATGTTTGTACTGTACTGTACTGTACTCAGGGGTGGGGTTCTACCAGTTCTGTCCACCTCTGTAGAACCAGTAGTTCTGAAGAGCAGCAGACAGAGAGCATACATAGAACTGGTTCTATGTCTGCTGCTGTTTTGGCCCACCCGCCCGCCTGGGCTCTTACCTGACCTTTATTTCCTGCTTTTTCAACTGCAGCTGCTCTGAGCGACACAGTTGCAGTTGAAAAAGCAGGACAATAGGGTTTTTTCAACCACTGTGCACTTGCATGCAGTGCTGCTCAGCTGTCTAGGCAGCACAGCAGGTCGCAAATTGCACTCGTGTGACTCACGCATGTGTACATGATGCAGAGCAACAGAACCAGTAGTCATACCAGTCGGATCCCATCCCTGACTGTACTGTACCATTTCCCTGTCAGTCTACTAAATACTATTAGCAAGCTCTGTAGCTTGCTAATATGGTAATATTTAGTAGGTTGACAGGGCTATAATTAACTAATTCATCTTTCCTGTCCCTCTTGAATGTACGGATAGTTATGGCCAAGTCCCACTCTTTAGGGAAAGAAGTTGATTTATCAGTATAAGTAAACAGTGAACGCAAGTTTGGTGCCCATCTGTAAAAATGATTTTACATCACTTTGGAATGGATTAAGTCCTCCCTTGAGCCCTTTCTGGATGCTTTTTTGTTGCCCTGCCTAATTAGTTGAGCTACTTTCCAAATATTGCCTGAGAGTCAACCAGGCAGCTGTTTTTCTCTTTACTCCAGTCCAGGGGAACGCAGGCTTTCTCCAGCATAGAGTGGAAATGTATCTGGGATGTGACAATGTTCACAAGGAAGGGTGAATGTTCATTGCCACTGTTTCAGTTCTCCAGAATTTACTGTTGCTGAGGTTTTTAACTGCTGATGCCTTCATTATCTCAGGGCTGAAATAATGCTGAAACTCTCACGCTGCCTGGGGAATTCTGGGAGTTGAAGTTCACAGTTGCCAAGGTTGAGAATCATTGATTTAGAAGACAACCAGGTTAGAAAAGGCCAAGATCAGGCATTCTGTTTCTGTTTTGTTCTTTTTGAACCGAAGGGACCAAGTAGAATTCTGTAGCAGGCAAGTACAGCTAGTGTTCAACTTACAGCCATTTGTGAAGTGTCTGTTCAAAATTGCAACATCACTGGAAAAAAAATATTTGTAACTGGTCCTTGCACTTATGACTATCTCAGCATGGTCGCATGATCAAAATTCAGGCATTTGACAACTGACATGCATTGGTGATAGTTACAGCATCCCAGGGTTATGTCATCACCAGTTGCAACCTTCCCAATCAGCTTCAGACAAGCAAAGTCAATGGGGGAAGCCAGATGGGAAGCCAGATTCACTTAATGACCTCATGATTCACTAAACAGCTACAGTGATTCCCTTAGCAACATGGCAAAAATGTCACAATGTCGGGAACAACTCACTTAATAACCTTGCTTAAAAACGGAAATAATGATGCTAATTGTGGACGTAAGTTGAACATTTCTGATAAGAGAGATGATTTTAGGGTGTTACCGTGGGAACTGAGGAAGACAATTTTAAACAAAAACTAGATTCTAAATAGCCTCTATGCCAAAGCTTGGGAGGAAAGCAACAACAAGGAGAGTAATCTGATATATTTCAATTGGGCTTTGTATGATCTTACTGGGAAGAATGTGATTCTATGTTAAGCTCTTTTTGTGTGTGTTGTTCATTGGCACCCTCCACTTTTTACATTTTGCCTTTTTGCATAGAAGCCACAGAGGATATCCAACAGCTGTAGAAAAGGAGAAAATAGGCCCTGCACCAGCTGTACAGACTGAAAGTGTATCTGTAATCCTTAGGAGTGTGGAATGCAGTTTTTCTCAAGGGAAAAATTATCTCAGTGAGACAGTTGGAATTCCATTCTGACCTGAATCTTCTGTCAATGATCCTTTTCAAATTTTTATCTGCAGAAACATTTCTTCAAAAGCAGGGCAACTGTTCAAACAGGTTCTGTAAACACCTTGCTGGATTACCACCATTCACAATACCCTGGGAATTAAAAACAATGCAGATCTTCATATGATGTGCCTTGTTTTGATGAAAGCTCAAATGACTCACCTGCTTGAAGCTGTGCTGTGGAGCAGTGCAGCTCCTTCATTTGTTTTGTTTTTTTAGAGTAAAGTGAAGTTCCGACAACCAGAATGAACTGCCAGTTGTGGTTTCCTGTAGCTGTATGAGGTAGGTATCTGCCAGCTATCAGGAGTGCTCATCCAGGCTGCATGGCAACCCAAAATGTCTTGCTGATGCAAATCCTTCTGCCTCTTTGCCTTGACAAAAAGAACTACATCACGGCTGTATAGCACAAAACCCTTGGTAAAGACAAATTCAAGTTGCCTTAAGCAAGTTTATTAAACATAAATATCTGGGTAGACAAGGCCCATTTTCCAGCTCTCAGACTGAATAGGTCTACTTGTAACCTGACTTGGTCCTAAGGCTAGGCTTCTGGACTCTCCATTCATAGTAATATTCTCCCAATACCTCTATCGGCCTGATTCCTTGTGCTTTTTCAGTGCATTGTGGAAAGCTCACCTTTACTTCCTTTTCATTTACTATGTTTGGATTTTTTGCTAATAAAATTTCAAAATTCCATCTTCTATTGAAGTTACATTAGGAAGGGAAGCTTTGCCTTCTTACACCCATGATAAGTTGGAGAAAGGAACCTAG
Organism: Hydrophis major; assembly: GCA_033807585.1. Classification (NCBI taxonomy): domain Eukaryota; kingdom Metazoa; phylum Chordata; class Lepidosauria; order Squamata; family Elapidae; genus Hydrophis; species Hydrophis major. Next base: position 108,503,251 of record CM066328.1, on the reverse strand, counting down.
ATATTAAATTACATAAACTAGAATTGGAAAAAATGCATTGGTATGGAGGTATGAAACCAATTACAAGTATCTCACTATGTATGTATATGCAAGTATTTACCTTATTCCTGATGAACAAGGTAGGCTAGATGCTGTGGCACTTGCAGGGATCAAAAAAATCAAGGGTGCTACCTGAGTGATGTCCCTTTTATTATATATCACAAAAGGGTAGGGCTTCAAATAGTTTTCTGTCCCCCCTACTTCCCATCCCCTAGTAGACACCTTGGTCCAACCACAGAAAGCACCGAGAATGCACCATTCTTAGCAGAAACATTACTTTTAAATCATATAATCAAAAGGCTGGAAGGGACTTTAGAGGTCCAACCTCCTGGCCAAGGTAGGAGTTCTTATGTCATCCTGGACAAAGAATTGTCCAATCTTTTCTTCTCTAGTCGTATTCTACATTACTTCTCTGCATTTAGAAGTAATCTATCTAGTTAAGGATGGTTATATGCAATGTAATTCCTATTTTATATTTTGCTCTCTAGCAAATCTACGAAAGCCAAATAATTACACTGATTCAACTATGTTTTATTCATAACACAGCCATCATTTATTTGCTTGGGGATGTTTGTGAATAATGGATTGGTAATATATAGTAATGTTTGTTTGTCCACCCAGCTCTTATGTGGCTGTCATAGACTTCTTGTCTTTTCTCCATCAAGAAAAATTCAGCATGAGGCCTAAATCGGTAATGAGTTTTCCAGTGCAGTTATTTTACCTTTCATCTCTTAGATGTATTTTTCCTATGAGATGAAATGCCTGGCCTTTTAGATGGGACTATAGTCAGTTAGCAGCAGATTAGTAGTAATTTTATTAACTGCAAAACCATCCAGTTTTATTTTGATGAATCTGCTTCGTTTTTCATTCCCACATCTGTTCAGCAGCTGCAGGCACACCATTCCCATGGGCTTGGCCTAATTTGTAGAATTACAAGGGTTGTGCCTGGCAATAGAAAAGGTCTATTAGTGCTGTTCATGTTAAAAATTGTAAACTTGATGCCTTCCACATGCTTCTGTTTTATTTTCATTAGTTTGTACATGCTGGATCCATAATTAACCTTTCAGAGTCATTTCTCAGAGTACATAATTCAGTTATTCAATAACTACTTCCAGTTGTTTTAATGCTTTTGAATGAACAATTTGAATAGTGTGAGATTCTTCCAAAAACTTTGATGTCATATTTTCATTAGTTTAATGCAAGTTTTGTTCAACAATTGCCATATCCCATGTTCAGTGGAGTATGTTCAGTGATGCATTGTAGCACCAGAATCCATTTCTGTCTTATCGCGCTCCTTAACTCTGTACATTCAACGGCTCTGAACACTGAATAGGGAGACCTTCCCTAACCTGAACATTGTCCAATCTGTGGACTTTAGTTCTCAAACTCTTCAGCAGTGGTATTTGTTTAATTTATCTGTATAACATTCAATCTGCCAGGGCTCCATTGATTTATACTCATAATTCAGCAATTCAAATGTTGATGCAAAACAATCAGACATTACTAAACAACCAAAACATCCACTGTAATTATATAGAAAAATTAATAACATCAACCATAATAATAATGCAATTGTAATGTATGATGGCTAATGTATAAAATTTGTAAAATTACAAAATGCTCTCAAAAAAGTTCTGTGTTTTTCTAATGGTTTGACTTGTGTAATAGGGCAAGCCTATTCCATAATTCCACATAGACTGTATAAGTTCCCCAAATCCTGTTCTAATAACTCCTGTTACTATTAATTTGTCTTTTCAATTCTATGGGCAATCAAACACATGATCCATTGGCTGCTGTATTAGGTCATATGTTCTTTGCCTAGTGTTATTAACACGTTAACTGAAATTCTCTCTGTTGACTGTTAAATTTCCTAATTTCCTATTTTAGCTTGTAGATTGTTGATCTGAGTAATGGAAGATTAAGTGATTATTTCAATGTTTTATGCAAATAATCATATTTGATAACTTTTAATGTCTAGTCTTGATAGAATTGAGATTGTGGGAGACACCAGGTTGTTACAATGGATATGAAAGAATCCCAGTTCTGTTTCATCTGGGCAAATGTTAAGTCAATTCAAAGACAATTGATTAAGGTTCTGAGACTTTTTTTCTGTCCTGGAGGAATGATAAAGACAGAGGGACAATCTCAAAGGTATTCCCCACCACCAAGCAAATTGTATTGCTGATTTATTTTTTTAAATATTTCTATTTTTATTTTAAAATGTGTTTATTTTTATTTTAAATATTTTTATGTTTAACTTTAAAACATTTTTTGTGAACAATAAGAAGAGGAAAAGGAATCCATAAACAGAGATGAATATAGACCACTGAACCATTTTTTTTACCTTGGTAAAAATTATTAGTTTTTATTAAGTGAGAAAATGGACACAGTATAAATTATATACTTGGCCTTTAAACAACTTCTTTGACCAACTTATTTCTGCCTTTGTTATCTTTGAACCTCTTCAAAAGTTCCAAAGTAATTCAACAAACATGAAAAAAGGAGACGGGTTTTTTGGGTGACTGATAACTAGTTAATGAACAGGAAAGAAACAATAGGAAATTAAAGAGATGAATTATTATTTGTTATAAATTATCTGGATTTAGAATGAGGTGACCCAGTGTGTTGATGATACTAAACAGTCAAATAAAAAAGGATTGAAATAGCAATAGCACTTAGAGTAATATACTGCTTCACAGTCCTCTACCAGTCTCTCTAAGCGGTTTACAAAGTCAGCATATTGCCCGCAGCAATTTGAGTCCTCGTTTTACTGACCTTGGAAGGATGGAAGGCTAAGTCAACTTTGAGCCTGATGAGATTCAAATTGCCAAATTGCAGGAGCCTGCAGTCAGCAGAAGTAGCCTGCAGTACTGCTTTCTAACCACTGTGCCACCATGGCTCTAATGAGCATCAAAAGAGAGAGAGAAAGGGAGAACAGTCTATTTCAGTATTGTTAAAAGGTATTGCTGTTCCTTCAAACATATGTGCCCTATCAACTTTTAGGGGTATTTTATGAGATGCCAGTGAAATTGAATCTTGAAAGAAACAAGACAGACAAAAATAAATGTATTTAACACCACCTGTACAGTAATTGAACTCAGGAATTTGCTACCTCAAGTTGTGATGATGACTACCAGCTTGGCTGTCTTAAAAAAAAATGAACAAGAATACTTTGAACAGCTGGGTGGATCAGAGGAGGAGGAAACAAGCAGCAGAGATGAATTGGAAATGCCAATCAAGAAGAAATACAACAAAGAACTAAAGAACAAGAGGAAAACCAACACAAAGAAGATAGAGGTTAAAGACCCACCTGAGAAGAAACAGGAATCAAAACTAGAAGTCAAACAATAGCCAAAACCAATGATAGGTAACATCTAAAATAAGAAAGAATGGGGAAAGGATTAACATTGACTTCTATAAATATTAATGGTTTAAATAATTCATCAAAAAGGAAAAAAGTACTTTTGAAACTTGAAAAGCTGAAATTGGATATAATATGTCTTCAAGAGATTCATATCAAACCACAAGAACAGAAATATTTACAAAACAAAAAGTTAAGGAAACTATACACATTGCTACCAGAGGAAAAAAAGAGAGGAGTAGCATTATATGTCAAAGAAGAATTAGAATTGAAACTGATTTATAATGATAAGATTGGAAGAATATTAATTGTAGAGGTGGTTATACAAAACAAAAAGATCTTACTAGTAGGGATATACTCCCCCAATACAAATCACAATGAGTTCTATAAAACTTTATATGCAAAATTAATAGAATTAGGCAACCCTATGATCTGCATAATTGACGACTTTAATGCAATTTCTAACAATAAGCAGGATTACGCCAGTGACCAAATATATATATATATATATAAAAAAAGAAACACATTGCCTAAATGTTTTTTCGATATGGCTGAGGAACTAGATTTAGTTGCATGGAGGAAATTGAATCCAGAAGTGACCCAGTTTACCTCCTACTCCAATCCACATAAATCCTGGTCAAGGTTAGATATGGCATGGATGAATAATGATCCACTCAAATGATATTAAAAATATAGAAATATTAACCAGCACTTGGGCAGATCATAACCCATTGCAAATAACTTGGAAAATTCAAACTTACAAGAAAGCTAGGTGGACACTTAACCCACAACTATTGAAAAAAAAAGGATACACTCAAAAAATTAAGGAAGAATTAGAGCTATTTTTAAAATTTAATAAAAAACAAGATACCTCGTTGCAAATTCTTTGGGACACAATGAAGGTGTACCTAAGGGGTATATTGTTAGCCCATACAGCCAACAGAAACAAAGAAAAGTGGAAGGAACAAAACTTGTTAATAAAAAGACTAAAGGATTTAGAAGATAGATTAATGAAGCCCCAGGGGACGAACAAATTAAAAATGACTTGATATTACTTAAACATGAATTGAATATATTAGACCAGGAAGATTTAATTAAGACAATGCTATACACAAAACAAAATTACTTTGAATATGCAAACAAACCCGGAAGATGGTTAGCGTAAAACTGAAAAAAGAAAACCAAAAAAGAATTATACACCAATTGTAAGATAATAATGGGATATTAGAGACAGAATTGGAGAAAAAGAAAATAATTGCAAGAGACTATTTCGAGAATTTATATAACCAAGAAGAAATAGATGCAAACTAATTAGAGGAATATTTGAAAGAAAGCACATTACAGCCATTAACGGAAGATAAAAGGGAAATATTAAATAAAGAAATAACTTTAGATGAGTTAAAAGAAGCGATTAAAATACAAACAAGTAATAAAACTCCAGGCCCAGATGGGTTGCCAAGCGAATTATACAAAAAGATTGAAGAACCACTGGAAAAGTTGTTCCTAGAGATTTGCAATGAGGTACTATTAGAGGCAAGAGTCCCGGAATCATGGAAGGAGGCCCATATTATATTGATCCCTAAAGAGGGTGCAAATGCCACCCAGGTAAAAAAATTACAGATCAATATCTCTTTTAAACACGATTAAAAAAATTTTATGAGTGTGATGGTGGAAAGACTGAAGCTAACTCTTAATGAAAGAATTCACCCTGACCAGAATGGATTCCTTCCCATGAGACAGATTAGAAATAATACAAGAATGATAATTGATATATCAGAATATTATGAAACACATCCAGGAATCCAAGTTGCTCTTGTCTTCCTGGATGCACAAAAGGCATTTGACAACCTAAACTGGGAATTTATAAAACGCCAGATAAACTTGATGAAATTCGGAGATAACTTCACAAAGATGTTAGATTCAATCTATTTAACCCACAAAGCAAGGGTAATTATAAATGGAGAATTTACCAATCCTTTTGAAATAAAAAGGGGTGTCAGGCAGGCATGCCCATTGTCTCCTCTGCTTTTCATTACAATATTAGAAACATAACTGGACAGAATTAGAATGTGTTATGTCTGGAGCATGGGTGCGAATAATAGAGACGAGCCGGTAGAAACAGTGAACTTCAAACTCTTTATTTACATGGTGTGACAGCTCAAACTGGAGGGCTGCTATAGCCTTCCTTATATAGGCAACTTATTAACTATTCAACCAATAGCAATCCGGGAGCGCTAGCTCCGTTAACCAATGAGAATGGCCTGTTAATGGCCAATCAGATGCTCCTGAATGGACCAATCCGATCCTGCCATTAACAGCCAATCAGAAGTGCAGGGCCAGAACCCTGCACTTGACTTCAAGCTCAAGATAACTTTATTTGACATTATTCATTCACAACACCGCTTTCCCCCGGCTTCTGCTTACGGGGCACGGTTACAAAGTCCTTGAGGTAGGACAGTTGTTTTATCAGTCTTTTTGATTTTCGCAAAGTGCCTGGTGATTGGCTGCACTTCTGCTGAGGTAGATCGTTGTTTAATGACAGGGGTGCCTCTGGTTCAGAGTTCGCGTTTCCGTCATCACCAATATCTTCGGCCACTCCCTGAGGTGAACTCACTCCCGTCCCTGGTTCCCGTTCCTGCGTTTCAGTTCCCTTATCAGTCCCTTCAAAAAGATTTTCCTCTAGTTGCAATTCGTCTTCCTCTGTATCTCCCCCCCCTCAGTTTGGTCATAAGGGAGTTCGGAATTGCGTGACTGCAGCCGTGATCGTAGTTGATCTATGTGGCGCTTCCAAAATCTATCATCAGGGCACTGTACAAGGTATGATTTGGGCCGGTTACGCAGATTACGGTCGCTTCTACCCACAGCGGATCGCCCGATAAGTTTTTAGCGAATACTAAATCGCCTACCTGGAAGGTACGGCATCGGCCGCTGGATCCGAGTGGTTTTTCTGGTTCGTAGGCTGGGTGTAACTGGTCGAGGTGGGAACGGAGCTTTTGTCCCATTAGCAGCTCAGCGGGAGTTTTGTTGGTGACATTGTGAGGTGTGATGTGCTGTCGGAAAAGGATTAGGTTGATTTTCTCGTCGATGTTGTCGTAGTCTATCTTTTGTAGTGTTCTCTTGATAAATTGTACCATGCACTCAGCCCTACCGTTGGCCGCAGGGTGCGCAGGTGAAGTGAGCACATGTTGGATACCGCGGTCAGCCAGGTACTACTCAAAAGACAGCGCGGTAAATTGGGGCCCGTTGTCGGATACCAGAACATCTGGTAATCCGTGGGTTGCAAACAGTCTTTCCAGTCTTTTGATGACCGCTTCGGTGGTCGTGTTCCTCATTTGGTGAATCTCGAGCCAATTCGAGTAGGCATCGATGGTTAGCAAGAATGTGTGGCCTTTGGTCCGCCCAGCAAAATCCAGATGGATGCGGGACCAGGGTCCCCGCAGCGTCTCTCATTCGGTTGGGGTTGCCTTTGGTGGAGCGCTGCTTACTTCTTGGCATCTCTGGCAAGTTTTAACCCACGATTCAATTTGTCTGTCTATACCTGGCCACCACGCATAGCTACGTGCGAGGCCCTTCATGCACATGATGCCAGGGTGGCCATTGTGCAAGGTTCTTAGCAGTGCCTGTTGGAGTCATTCTGGGATAACGACTCTATCACCCCAGATGATACAGCGAGAATAACTCTGTTTGACGACTTTTGAATGGTGCAAAGTCATCTGGTATTTGGTCCAATGGCCATCCGCGTTCCACCCATGTGAGGATTCGTGCTAAGATGGGGTCGCATTTTGTTTCTCTTGTGATGTCACGGGCAGTTAATGGCGGCGTGTGGAGTGTCTCGATCTGCAACGTTGTCATCGTTGGTGCAGGATCGTTGATGGTTTTAGGGAGCGGTGCACGGATCAACGCGTCGGTGTGGGGAATGGCTTTACCGGGACGATATTGTAGCTGATAATTGTAGGCAGCCAAGAATTCTGACCAGTGGGTCATCCTGGGAGAAAGTATGTAGGGAGTTGGCTTATCCCCAGCGATTATCCCCAGCAATGGTTTGTGGTCAGTTACAATGGTAAAAGCCCGGCCGTATACGTACTCATGGAATCTTTTAACAGCCGATACAATTGACAGGGCTTCTTTATCGTTCTGGCTATAATTTCGCTCGGTTTTCGAGAGCGTTTTTGAAAAGTAAGCAACAGGGGCTTCGCTACCATTAGGTAATACATGGCTCAAAATGGCACCCACTCCAAAAGGCGATGCATCACATGTGATATTTAACGGTAAAGTCTCATTGTACTGCATTAGTACAGCGTCAGAAGTCAGTAGTCTTTTTACATTACGGAACGCCTGCTCTTCTCTGTGACCCCATACCCAAATTGCTTTTTTATCTAGTAGGCGATGTAAAGGTTCAGCGACAGTTGCCTTGCGTGACAAGAATACGTTATAGAAATTGATGAGGCCTAAGAACGCCTGGAGGTCGGCCTTGTTTTGGGGTCTGGGAGCGTTTTTTATTGCTCTCAATTTGCTATCGGTAGGGTGAATACCCTGACTGTCAATCAAGTACCCTAAGAATTCAACACGATCTGTACACAGCTTGCACTTATTTTTTTTCACTTTCAGGCCTGCTTCTTGGAATTTTTGTAAAACCAGTCTTAAATGATCACGTAAAATTTTTGGAGTGGGGGCAGCAATGAGCACATCGTCAAAGTAGGTGACAACGCCTTTGATCCCCTGCAATAGTCTCTCCATTAGGCTCTGAAAGATCCCCGGGGCTACACTGACTCTGAATTGGAGCCCGTACACTTAAAGGCACCTCGGTGTGTTACGATAGTCTGTGCTTGTGTCGTTTTTTCGTCAACTGGCAGTTGCTGATAAGCCTGAGCTAAGTCTAGTTTAGCAAAGACTTTTCCGCCCCCTAGGGAATGGAGGAGGTGTTGCACCACCGGTACCGGATATGGATTTTGTTGCAAGGCATGGTTTAGGGTGGCTCGATAGTCCCCACAAATTCTAATGGAGCCATCCGGCTTAATTGGTGTCACGATTGGTGTTTCCCATGGGGAGTGGTCGGTTGGCTTTAAAACTCCCTGGGCTATCAACTTATCAAGCTGTTCGTCAATTTTCGGCTTTAGTGTGAACGGAACTCAACGAGGCTTAAGGTGGATGGGAGCTATCTTTGGATTAAGGCTAAAGGATATCGGGGTCCCCTTGTACTCGCCTAGCTTTTTCGCAAAGACGTCCCTGAATTCGTGGGCGAGGTCCTCCTCCCAGTCACTGCCGCTGATTCGGTTAATGCCTGCCACTTCAATGCCGAGTGGTGCGAACCATTGCAGGCCTAACAGGCTAGGCCGGTCCTTGTCGATCACCGTCAGGGGTAAGTACGCTATGCGGTTTTTGAACGCGACCCGGACTCTACTGGATCCTACGACTGGAATCTGGTTCCCCTGGTAGTCCTTTAACATGAGCCATTGGAATTGAAGGTCTTGGCGCCGGATAGTGGGGATGAGTTGCTTGAGGGTCTTCCAGGAGACCATTGAAAGAGACGATCCCGAGTCAACTTCCATTTGGCAAGGCTGATTTTCAATGGCCACTTTGACCCGAATTTTCTTAGCATCTAGTGAAGAGGCGTGGCCGATAGTGAGTGTTTGGTGGGCCTCTTCCTGTCTCGTTAGGCAATTCACGGGTCAGTTTCTGTAGGAGTGGTTTGCTGGTTCTCGCCTTACAGGGCGATTCCCTGTCGATTGGCAGAGATTGGTACCCCTCGAGGTCTGGCTGGGTCCGAGGAGACTTCTGCAGACCCGTCTGATATGGCCTTGTTTCCCGCACTCGTGGCAGAGCGTGTCGTGGAATTTGCAATTGGAATGGTAATGGTTGGCCCCGCAGCCAGCGCATGGTTCCTGGGATTTCGGGTAACGGTCCTGGTCGGACCGCAGGCGATGGACCTCTTCTTCATTGCTGTCTGATGACGAAGAGAGGTCCTTATGGTGGGTCGTCTGAAGCTGTCCTTCTGACTTAGGTGAAACTTCGCTGGCTGGTTGGTGTGCTGGAGCACGATTCCGGTGTAGTTGGGCAGCCGACTTCTTGGTCACCTCCGCTGCCGTAGCCTCAGCGATGGCATTGGCAAGGCTAATGTCGCCCTTAGCCATTATTTTGCTCTGTACGTTTAGAGCATCTAACCCGAGAATTACTTGGTCTCTCAAGGCCTCCTCTAGGTCGGCGAAATCGCAAAGGCCTCCCAAGTTTCGGAGGTCTGCAACGAAATCAGCAATGCTTTCTCCTTTCCGCTGGTTTCTTTGATAGAACTCGTGTCGTCTTACGAGTGTTGGAACGGTCGGTGCATAGTGGGCCCTTAGTAGTGGTTCGAGGACGTCCCAGTCCATGGCCTTCACTTCAGCTGGTTTCACTAATGCCTTAGCCATTTTGAATACCGTCGGGCCGCAGTGCGTTAAGAATACCGCCCGTTTCTTCCCAGTTGTGGCATCCTTCAGATTATTTGTTTCCAAAAACATTTGGAAACAGTCCATGTAGGACTCCCAGTCCTCTTGAGCTGGGTCGAACGGAGCGGACAGTACTACGCCGCCGGACATGGTTCTGCCATTGTGCGTTTCAGCCACGTGCTTGGTTGTCTTCATCGTTGTTTTAGTTGGCTCTGATGTCATCCAATTCCACCCTCGTTGCCAGTGTTATGTCTGGAGCATAGGTGCGAATAATGGAGACGAGCCGGTAGAAACAGTGAACTTCAAACTCTTTATTTACATGGTGTGACAGCTCAAACTGGATGGCTGCTATAGCCTTCCTTATATAGGCAATTTATTAACTGTTCAACCAATAGCAATCCGGGAGCGCTAGCTCCGTTAACCAATGAGAATGGCCTGTTAATGGCCAATCAGATGCTCCTGAATGGACCAATCCGATCGTGCCATTAACAGCCAATCAGAAGTGCAGGGCCAGAACCCTGGACTTGACTTCAAGCTCAAGATAACTTTATTTGACATTATTCACTCACAACAGAATGAATGAGGAAATTAAAGGTACTAAGATTAAAAGACAAGAATATGAATTACAGGCATTTGCTGCTGATGTGGTCATTATTATAGAGGATCCAATAGAGTCAGGACCAACCTTATTAAAAGAAATTGATAAATTCGGTAAACTAGCAGGGTTGAAAATCAATAAAGAAAAAACCAAAATGTTAGTTAAAAATATAAGAAATAATAAACAAATAGAATTAGAAGAAATAATGGGACTACAAATTGTCAATAAAATTAAATATTTAGAAATATGGTTAAGACCCAAAACAATAACTTTGAAAGAAGACAATTACATTAAACTATTACAACAAATAGGAAGAGATTTGGACATATGGAGCAAAATGCAGATTTCATTATTAGGCAGAATTGCCACAATTAAAATGAATGTTCAGCCAAATTGCTTTATTTATTCCAAATGATCCCTATATTATTGCACAAATCATTTTTCAAAGAATTGGATAAAATTACTATGAAATTCATTTGCGCAGGCAGGAAGTCAAGAATTAAGAAAATTTATTTACAAGACAATAAAAGCAGAGACGGCTTTGGTCTCCCTGCCTGGGAGACCTATTATAAAACAGCAATGTTAATGTGGATAAAGGATTGGATTAAATTGGAAAACAAAAGAATTCTAACATTAGAAAGATACAATTTACAAATAGGGTGGCATGCCTTCTTGTGGAACCCAAGTAGTAAAAGTCACTCATACTTTCAGAGACATACTTTATGCAAATCTTTGATAAAAACCTGGTCTGATATTCGGAAAAACCATTATATCAAAATTCCATTATGATTGTCAACAATGTTCCATTCTAATACAATGGGCTTCAATAAAAAGCTTAAATATCACCAAATTTTAGACAAAGAAGAAAAGCTTAAATCGACCCAAGAGTTAGAAAACCAAACATCATTGATCATTGGTCCTATTTCCAAATAGCAATAAGATATGAGAAAGATGTAAAAGAATTCAAAATAGAAACAAAGAGCACTAAATTTGATAAGATACTTTTGGGCCCAGATAAAAATATGATATCTAAATTATATAACTATCTATTGGAATATGAATGAGCTGAGGAAATTGTGAAAGGACCAATGATAGCGTGGGCAAGAAATTTCAGCCATAATATAGACTTAGAAGACTGGGAAGAAATCCGGCAGAGAAATCTTACTGTTGTGTATGCAATAAGATTAATAAAGTGTGAGCTTGGAGTAAGTGCAGGGTTCTGGCCCTGCACTTCTGATTGGCTTTTAAGCGGCCGGACCGGATTGGCCCGTTCCGGAGAATCCGATTGGCCCTTAACAGAGAGTTCTTATTGGTTATAAGAGCTAGCGTTCCTAGCTTGTTATTGGTTAAATGTTACAAGGTTCGCCTATATAAGGCAGTTTTTACTGCTGTTAAATCGAGAAAGTCACGATGTAAATAAAGAGCTGAAGTTCACCGTTCAGAGGTTAGTCTCCATTCTTTCTCACCCATGCTCAAAACTTAACACTGGCGACGAGGATGGGATATGGAGATATCTGAACCAACGAAACTTTGAAGAACACCGAGCATGTGACAGACGACGCCAACAACGGAATCATGTCCGGCAGCATCATACCACCCACTCCGTTCGATCCAGCCCAAGAGGACTGGGAGTCCTACATGGATCGTTTCCAAATGTTCCTAGAAACGAACAACTTAAAGGACGCCACACCAGGAAAGAAACGGGCGGTGTTCCTAACACATTGCGGTCCAACCGTATTTAAGATGGCTAGAGCACTAGCCAAACCCCGAGAAGTGAAGGCCATAGATTGGGACAAACTCTTACATTCTTTACAGAGAATGATGGCAATGCAAAAAGCGTGACAGAGAATAAAATGTATAAGAAATCCTTGTCATTATTATTTTGATTTCTTTCCAGTAATCTTCATTTTGCATATTAGAGTATGTTTTAAGATGACAACATTGAACATATTAGTATAGTATTCTCATTTTAGGACACGTAGGCCTCCCTTGGCTTCCCTCTCCACTACAACCTTAATTTTTATTTCAGGCAAAAGAATTGAAAGGCCTCCATCTGAAATACATTACTGAAGCTAGTTCACTTCTCAAATACAATGTCAATGCCAAACAATTATTATAATGACTTCAAATAAAAAACAGATGCACCCTTCCAGTCCAGAGGAAATGTGAAGGCAGCAGCAGCATGCAAGGCCATGCAAGGAGGCAGCAGTGGGTGCCAACTGTAAATGAGCATTGGATCTGCATCAATCAACACATAGCTTGACACTAGGCAGGAAGAGAAAGATTACCAGGGCAAGAAGCAGGATAGTCTTTTCAGCCAGACCTAACTCTAGAATATGAAAGAATTATGCTAAATTATCGAAGATTACTTATAGAGTACAGTAGAGTGGGTGATAAGCAGGAGGTGATGGCAATGGAGGAAGCCATGTAAAAAAACCGTGCTAGATGCAAAACATATTTTGGGCCATAGGAATGCTGCTTTGACTCCAGGGTGTAACAAACTATGCAACTTCATCCTCCAATAAACAAAGTCCAGTAAATTAATAAACATGTTTGCTGATGCTAAACGAATAATTCCCTCAACACTGTTCAACTATTACAAAGTCTGTACGACCATTACTGTTAATTTTCTCATCACTCCTTATCACCCATCCCCTCCCACTTGTGACTGTATGACCGTAATTTTGTTGCTTGAATTCTTACGATTTATATGGACTGTTTCCTAATATGATTTGATTGCTTATTGTACCCTATGACTATCATTAAGTGCTGTACCTTACGATTCTTGACTCTTGACAAATGTATCTTGTATACTGTGAGTATTTGCACCAAGACAAACTCCTTGTGTGTCCAACCAAACTTGGCCAATAAAGAATTCTATTCTATTCTATTCTATTCTATTCTATTCTATTCTATTCTATTCTATTCTATTCTATTCTATTCTTATATGTCAGCATAGAAGTGCTTGTGTTTGAACAGAGAACATTGCAGGGGTCAGAGTTGAACTGCTACATTTCCAAAGCAGCTCACAATTATTGTTTGTCCTTTCTTTCCATTTTTGGAGTGTTACAAAGACATTGTGTAAAGGGGTGTGACTCTTGGATTAGAAAACCCCCAAAGCCCTATCCAGCCTTATGGTTCTACAATTTAGAAGTAATGTATCTGTTTAAGAATCAGCAGAATCACTTTTGGAAAACAGAGCAGAATGGTAATGCATTTTCTAGGTAAAAAAAATATTTCAAAAATAAATGGGATCAGAGTAGGGGTTTGCTGAGAAAGATTTTTTAAAAAATAAATATCCTATATTCCTATAGAAAAGTCAATCATTCCGAATGGTGCCAATAGTGCCATTCTTAAGTCCTTTTGCTCTAAGGTCATGAGAGCCAGAGGGAAGCTGCTTTTAAGGGTTGGGAGAAACTTTCAAAAGCCATGTTTTGCCTAACTGGTCTCCCCCTACCTCCCACCAGCAACACATCTCCTGTTTTCATCATGCTGATGGAAATGATATTGCATTGCAAATTGAATCCTCTTGGGTGTGCCCATGACACCACATCTCATCTACAAAACGATCCAGATTTGCATTCTGACATTGCTGTCATTGTTCCCCCAACCCCTGCAGATGCTGTAGCTCCCCAAGAAGGTGTTTTTTTGGTGGTGGTGGTGGCTTTTTTCAGCTTGCCAAATGTGTAATTGCTCTCAGACTCTTGGCATTAATTTCTAGTTATTTCAGAGGAAAAAAGCACCAGCTCAGAGAGGCACAAATCATTCTTAAGTGGCCTATTTTCACTAAGAATTTGATCAAAACTGGTAAACTCATCTAGCTCAAAGACTTCTTTTCGGGTATATTCAATATAACAACTTAGAGCCATCTAAAATTCTTATTTATTTAATGATGTAATTAATATAGAAGAAGCTGCCATCTATTTTTATAATAGAAAAGGGGATTTGTATCTGCAGTGCATATAACTGGCAAATAAGCTCATTTACTATAATTGATTATAATATCCACTTCCAAATCAGTAACTTAACTGAACAATAGACATGAATCTTGGCATTGTGTACTTATATTTCATTCTTTATTGAAACTTGTGGGATTCAATAAGCAGTTTAAGATTTCATAATTGTCTTTGATTAGTATGATGGCTTTTTCATTTTTCTGGGCAAAGCTGCATTGTTTTCTCTCTTATGATCTTGAATCTTTATTTGTGCAAATAAACTGACTTGGATAAAATCTGCCAATACCAGAAATGGTTGAAAGTGATACGCAGCATTACAAAGTGTATCAAAAGAAGTTACTAAGAAAACAGTATTGGGATTCCCTTTTCTTTCTTTCAAATTTCCAACCTGCCATTCGCTATTTTTCAATTTGTATTTTAAAAATTGTATATTTTTATCCATGTATATATCCCTGGCTAATTTTATCTGCTGAATTGCTATTTTTCTATAGATTATTTTTAAAAACAAAACAAAAAGCAAGGCAGCCTCTTAGAATATGATGTAATATTTGTTTAACCAAATTAATATATGGGGGAAATATATGTGATGTACTGAGAACAAGCCCAAGCTATCACAAGAAGTATGGAAATTTTTTAACTCGTTTTGCTTTAGATAGCAGTGAGAAAAAAATAGCACAAGTGTTAGGAATTCCAAAAAATTGGGAGTGTATGAGAATGTGTATATATTTAAGAGTTTTTTTGATCCCTGTTGTTTTATTTATTAAACAAATTTATATGGACCCCCAATTTACAAACATTGACTCGGGGCTGCTTACAAAATTAAAAGTTCAAATTAGAATAACTTGTAGACTCCTCAACCCATTTAATCAGCTCTGTATCAATTGTTACAGCTCTTGTAGTTCTTCCAGTCCAATTTTTAACTATATAATGTGAAAGTTGAGTGAACACAATCCATAGCTTAAATATCATTAGAATGCAATTTTTTTTCTCTTCTCTTCTCTTCTCTTCTCTTCTCTTCTCTTCTCTTCTCTTCTCTTCTCTTCTCTTCTCTTCTCTTCTCTTCTCTTCTCTTCTCCCCTCCCCTCCCCTCCCCTCCCCTCCCCTCCCCTCCCCTATCTTTTCTTTCTTTTGTCTTGTCTCCTGGCAAGTCCCTGAACTTTTCTTTGCAATATATTGGTAGTAGTTTGCCATTGCCTTCTTCCTAGGACTAAGAAAGAACAACTGGCCAAAGTCACTCAAATGCTTTGTACCCCATACAGGATTAGAACTCATTGTGGTGATTCACAAAGAAAGAACAATGTTCTCATAAATGTCTTAGAAATATGAGATGAATTTATTTTATGTCAACACTGATGTGTCTACTCAGAACAACACATTCATTCTGGTGCTATTTAGGCTGTTGACAATCTAAACTAAAACATGGAATAAGAAAACCTTCAGCTACAAATCCCAATGCACACAGGATAACATGCAGAATACGAGACTTTATATGCTCAGTGTAAACATAATTTTCTTGCAGAATTAAAAGCAGCATTTAGATGTTGGAAGTCACAGAAGGGCTTATTACTTAGGCAAAAAGCAGCCAGGAAAAAACATTAAAGGCCTCTGGGATTCTGAAGTGGGGATAGAAAGATAAGTCAGTTTAGTTTATGCTCAGCCAAGTATGGAAATAATGTATTTTAAATTTGGTTTTCACCCATTTTATTTCTGGATCTGGGAGAAATTAGGCTAGAAATTACTGACAGTATTCTGAAAGATTGCAATCAAGTTTCCAGATATTAATGGGCAGCCCTTGCTGGTAACTATCTAAAATGTTTCAGCAGGAAGTCATTAAACATAAGATATTCATAGCACTTGTTTCTAAAGTCTTTAAATTTCCAAAGATTGACTCCCAATATGTATTATACAAACATTTGTGTCCACATTCAATTATACAGGCAAAGTGTCATGTATCAAAAATGTTGTTAATATTTGCATCAATTCAAAGTAAATGTGCAATGTTTATTTAGAAATATATTATCTGAAACAGAGCTTAAGTTCAGATGTTCTGAAATCCCCAGTCCAGAACCAGTCTATAATTAAAAAAAAAATAGCATTTAATTTTCAGCAGACACATTAAGAGACCCATTCCAAATACCACGTTAAGCTTGGCAACAACAATAACAAATAATTAAAAGGGGGTGACTAATATTTGACAAAACAATCACAGCAAGTTATACAGCATTATTTCCTCTGTGTAGGGAAATATATGCACAAGTCAATTTGTTTAGAAATAAGATACAAGTTGGTTTTGAAGACCAAGCCGAAATTCAGACTGTGTCTATCTTCTGCCAAATATATTTCAAGGCTGCACATAGGGTCTAAACTGACTTACATCAATAAAGTGTATGTGGGCGCTGATGTTTGACATATCAATGCTTGCCTGTGTCTGGAGAGAGTTGGCATCTGCCTTACTGCTCCATTTTTGGTTGATGAACTATAACTAATCGACACCATGACCACTCTTCTTTGGTGGCCTCAAAGCAATCAGAAATATGATCCTTGGGTGGAGAATTTTTCTGCCTCTCTGGGTTTATGCCTCCACATTTTCATTGTTTTTGCAAAGTTTAGAGATTTAATTTTATGTAATACTCGATGGCATGGTGTAAGT
Organism: Hydrophis major; assembly: GCA_033807585.1. Classification (NCBI taxonomy): domain Eukaryota; kingdom Metazoa; phylum Chordata; class Lepidosauria; order Squamata; family Elapidae; genus Hydrophis; species Hydrophis major. The sequence goes on along the minus strand of CM066328.1, from coordinate 108,486,225 downwards.
TCTATGGAAAATAAACATAATTAGACCCAATGTTATTTCTTCACTACAGCCCACCCTTGAATAAATTTAAACATCACTGTAAGCAATTATAAATGTTGGAATCCACTGTGTGGGGGAAGAAGGGGGTGAACCTAGTAAAAAATTTGTTCCGAGTGAATGTTTCTTAATGATCTTTTGGAAACTGCCCTTTGGGTTGAAAGCAAACTAGTTTTTTTTTTTAAAAAATCTTAGTTTGCATGACCGGATTGATTGAGTCTGATTTTTATTATTATATGCAGCAATTTTGCCGTTGTTGGATACCATTTATTTCGGAACAAAATAAATCCAATTATATTGCCCTTCATAAGGGCAGCCTCATCAGAAAAAGATCCTGAACAAGCAGTGGGATATGATTTACTGTAACTTACATGAACATTTAACTGAAAGAAAAGTGTGATTTTTCTTTCCTTTGGGTAGCATATGTTAAAAGCATCATGTTATTTTCCTCTTTTCTCACAGAGCATTCTATTTATACAATGTATTTGTATCCCCACATTTTTTCCTTGGGTATGCAAATCTGTGCATTTTGTTCTCTCAGCTCCATTTCCCTTTATGCTAAGTATATTAGAGGAAGAGGATAGCAACGGGCCCAAAGTTACTTAGTAAACTTCATAATGAAGCCTTGAACCAAGTTCTGAAATTCTTACCACTGCAGAAACAAATAATTGTAATAAACCTCAAGGTGTGTAACTATTTGACCCAATTGATGTTGAAGTAAAGGAGCTGAAAACAGAACACATGTAGCCTTCATGTATACTTTTATGAGGACTCAAAAAAATGCCCCAGACAACACCTTAGCGGGGCTAAGACAACAGACTTGGATCAATTGTTTTTGGTTGGCATGGAGCTCAAGGGGTTATACAAATCTGTGCAACTATTCCATAAATCCTAACCTAACCCTATCTGTTGATGAGTATGCTGTATGCTAATGCTTAACAATATGTCATAAGAAAAGCTTTGAGTTAAAAGGGATCTACTCTGGTGGCAATCTGGAGTTTAGACAGTATGGTAAACCAACAACCTCAGTGAAAGAGGTCATGGTATATTAAAAGTGGCACTACATATCTAATGCGTATAAATGTTATTTGAATATAGTCAAGTATTTTTTTCATAAAGCCAGATAATTCAAACATATTGCTCCTGCAGTCTTGCAACACATGTAAATTGTTACAGGCCATATTTACATATCATGCTAGTCTATGACATGGTTAGATAGTTGCTAGTTCAATGTGCCATCCTTTTGGCTAAAGAGTAGAATAACATGATGCAATGTGCATGATACAAACCAGTACTCAGACCTAGCTTCATTAAAATATACAAATAGTCCATAGCACATAGCCCCCATGTGGCTGAATTCACACTTCATACTAGAACATAATTCGGTGTAATGTATTATAGCAACAGCACTTACTCTTATATACTGTTTTAGAGTGCTTTACAGCTCTCTCTAAGTAATTTACAGAGTGAGAAAATTGCCCCCAACAATTTGGGTTCTGATTTTACCCACCTTGGAAGGATGGAAGGCTGAGTCAACCTTGAGGCTGGTGAGATTTGAACTGCCTGCAGAAGTAGCCTGCAGGACTGCACACTAACCACTGCACCACCATGGCTTATCCATATATATGGATATATATCAACCTTATCAACTGTGTGATCTAGAAATCATAAAGGAAAAAGGCAATCTAGAAGACATAAAGGAAAAAGGCAACACAACAAAGTTGGAAAAAGGACTGATACACAGAAAGTACTCCGCAAAAGACATTTTAAATCATAAGCCATCCAACACATCTTGATTAGATCTTTTGAAGAGGAAACAACAATTATATAATGGTAAAATTATTACAAAACACCACTAATATTTTTCTGTTGGCTTAAATTGAAAAATTCCAGCAGAGAACAAACTGCATCCAAGAACTAATTCAGATGACAAAGCTACAATAACTGAATGAATACATACTGGACTTGTTGTGAATTAATAAAAGTGCTTGAATAAAGATTGTTGAAACCTTAAAGTAAAGTGCAGGGTTCTGGCCCTGCACTTCTGATTGGCTGATAATAGCGATCTCAGATTGGTCCGCTGAGAAGAATCTGATTGGCTATTAACGAGCCTTTCTCATTTGTTAAAAGAGCTAACGTTCCTGTGTTTTCATTGGCTAAATACCCAAGAGCTTGCCTATATAAAGGGGGCTGCTGTGGCCGTTTTCAGACCTGTTGCACCATGTTAAATAAAGAGTTGAAGTTCACTGTTCATCGACTCGTCTCCACTTCTTGCGCCACGCACAGAATATAACACTGGCGACGAGGATGGGATGTGGAGACGTCAGAGCTGACTGAACACTACAGAGCAATAACTGAGCACGTGGATGAAACGCACCAATGATGGAACCATGTCCAGCAGCGTCATACCACCTGCTCCATTCGACCCGGCACAAGAAGACTGGGACTCATATATGGATCGCTTCCAGATGTTTCTGGAAACCAACAATTTGAAGGATGCCACTACCGGAAAGAAACGGGTGGTATTTCTAACTCATTGCAGATGACCGTATTCAAGATGGTCAAGGCACTAGTGAAACCGGCAGAATTGAAGTCCATGGACTGGGACGTCCTCGAACCCCTGCTAAGGACCCACTACGCACCGACCGTACCAATGCTCGTTAGAAGGTATGAATTTTACCAGAGAGATCAGTGGAAGGGCAAAAGTGTTGCTGATTTCATAGCTGATCTCCGGAATCTGGGAGGCCTATGCAGGTTTGCCGACCTCGAAGAAGCCCTGAGAGACCGAATAGTTCTGGGATTAGATGCACCAGGCGTGCAGAGTAAGCTGATGGCGAAAGGCGACATTAGCTTTACAGATGCCATTGCTGATGCTACTGCAGCAGAAGCAACCAGGAAGTCGGCTGCCCAAATATGCCACACCCACGCCCCACTTCGCCAATTTGCCAGCGAAGTTTCACCTCACTTAGAAGAACAGGCAATGACAGCCCACCATGGGAACCTCGAATCGTCATCAGAAAGCGATGAAGAAGAGGTCAACCGGCTCCGGTCTGAACGAGACCAATGCCAGAGATCGCAGTACCAATATGCTGGTTGTGGGGCAAACCACCCCCGATCAGACTGCAAATTCCTCAATGCGCTCTGCCATGTATGCGGGAAAAGAGGTCATATCGGATGGGTCTGTAGAAGCAAACAAGGACCCAGCCAGCCCCTGAGGGGGGCTAACTATCGCCAATCCACAGGAAACCATCCTGTAAAGCTAGAACCCTTGAACCACCAATGGAACAACCACTCTTACAGAAACAAACCCCTAAACCATTCAACGAAGCGAGAAGAGGCGCACCAAACTATTACGATTGGTCACGCCTCATCACTGGATGCCAAGGAGATCTGGGTGAAGGTGGCCATCGAAAACCAGCCTTGTATGATGGAAGTCGATTCAGGATTGTCCCTCTCTATGGTTTCCTGGAAGACCCTCAAGCAACTCATCCCTACCGTCTGGCGACAAGACCTCCGATTCCAAAGAATCATACTCAAAGATTATCAGGGAAATCGAATTCCAGTCGTTGGATCCAGCCAAGTCTGTGTCTCATTTAAAAATCGTACTACATCTCTACCCTTGACTGTTGTCGACAGGGATCGGCCTAGCTTGTTAGGCCTCCAATGGTTCACTCCACTTGGAATTGAAGTAGCCGGCATTCACCAAACCAGCAGCAACAACTGGGAGGAGGCTCTCATCCAGGAATTCCAGGATGTCTTTGCAGATAAACTAGGTGAGTACAAGGGGACCCCGATATCATTTAACCTCAAGCCCAAAATAGCTCCCATCCGCCTTAAGCCTCGTCGAGTCCCTTTTGCCCTTAAACCAAAGATTGACGAGCAGCTTGATAAATTAATAGCCCAGGGGGTGTTAGAACCAACCGACGAGCAGCTTGATAAATTAATAGCCCAGGGGGTGTTAGAACCAACCGACCCTTCTCCCTGGGAAACCCCAATTGTGACGCCCATCAAGCCGGATGGATCGTTAAGAATTTGTGGGGACTACCGAGCCACCCTGAATCATGCCCTGCAGCAAAACACTTAACCGGTACTGGTGGTGCAACACCTTCTCCATTCCCTGGGGGCGGAAAAGTCTTTGCTAAACTAGATCTAGCCCAGGCATACCAACAACTGCCTATGGACAAAAAAACGGCAGAGGCCCAAACGATCATTACGCACCGAGGTGCGTTTAAATGTAACCGACTCCAATTCGGAGTAAGCGTGGCCCCGGGAATCTTTCAAAGTTTGATGGAAAGACTATTACAAGGGATAAAAGGCGTTGTCCGCTATTTTGATGATGTTTTAATTGCTGCTCCGACTCAAGAAATACTAAGAGAGCGCCTGGGGTTGGTTCTTCAGAGATTTAAAGACTCGGGTCTCAAAGTGAAAAAAAACAAGTGTCAACTATGTACGGATCGAATAGAATTTTTAGGATATTTAATAGATAAACAAGGCATTCACCCCACCAATAGTAAACTTAGGGCAATCAAAAATGCCCCCAAACCCCGCAACAAGGCAGATTTCCAAGCGTTCCTAGGCCTTATCAATTTTTATAACGTCTTCCTGCCTCACAAGGCAACCGTAGCCGAACCCCTACATTGTTTATTGGACAAAAAAGCACCCTGGGTTTGGGGGCACCGAGAGGAACATGCGTTTCGACAAGTAAAAAACCTATTGACCTCCGACGCTGTTTTGATGCAGTATAATGAGACTTTGCCTTTAACGGTTACATGTGATGCATCACCATTCGGAGTGGGTGTCATTTTGAGCCACGTTTTACCAAACGGAAGTGAAGCCCCTGTTGCCTATTTTTAAAAAACACTATCAAAAGCTGAACGCAATTACAGTCAAATCGATAAGGAAGCTCTTGCTATTGTATCTGCTGTTAAACGATTTCATGAATATATTTATGGGCGAGCTTTCACTATAATAACTGACCACAAACCTTTACTGGGAATAATAGCGGGAGATAAACCAACCCCTTATATATTATCTCCCAGAATGACTCGCTGGTCAGAATTCTTGGCTGCCTATAATTATAAGTTGCAACACCCCCCGGGGAAAACCATTTCCCACGCTGACGCATTGAGCCATGCACCACTTCCAGAAACCGCTGACAACCCTGCTCTGACCATCACAACACTGCAGATCGAGACACTCCAAAAACCGCCGTTGACCGCTCGTGATATCGCAATTGAAACTAAACGCGATCCCATTTTAGCACGTGTCCTCAGCTGGGTAGAGCGTGGATGGCCATTGGACCAAATCCCTGACAACTACGTTCCCTTCAAAAGTCGACAGACGGAACTGTTTTCCCAAAAAGGCTGCATCATTTGGGGCAATAGAGTTGTTGTCCCAGAGCGGTTACAGCAAGCGGTACTGAGAACCTTGCACGATGGCCACCCCGGCATCGTGCGCATAAAAGCACTCGCACGAAGCTATGCATGGTGGCCGGGCATAGACAAGCAGATCAAAGCCTGGGTAAAGACTTGTCATAAAGGCCAGGAAGTCAGCAATGCCCCACTGAAGGCAACCCCAACAGAATGGGAAACACCCAGGGGACCATGGTCCCATATTCATCTGGACTTTGCGGGCCCTACGAATGGACACACATTTTTATTAACAGTGGATGCCTACTCGAACTGGCTCGAAATCCATGAGATGAAAAATACAACAACCGAATCAGTCATCAGGAAATTGGACAGATTATTTGCAACACATGGACTACTGGACGTCCTGGTATCCGACAATGGGCCCCAGTTTACCGCACTTTCTTTTGAACAGTATCTGGCGGACCACGGTATTCGTCATGCGCTAACTTCACTGATGCATCCTGTGGCCAATGGAAGGGCCCAGCACATGGTACAATTCATCAAAAGAACTCTACATAAAATGGACTATGGCGATATCGAAGACAAGATTAAACAGATACTCCTTTTGCAGCACATCACTCCACACAGTGTCACCAACAAAACTCCCGCTGAGTTATTGATGGGACGAAAACTCCGCTCCCACCTCGACCAACTACACCCATCGTACAAACCTGAAAAACCACACGGATCCAGCGGGAAATGCCGTAATTTCCAGGTAGGCGACTTGGTTTTCACGAGAAACTTTTATGGTGACCCATTGTGGGTCGAGGCAACTGTAATCCAAGTAACCGGACCCAGATCGTACCGAGTGAAATGTCGCGACGATAGAATATGGAAGCGCCATATTGATCAGCTGCGTTCAAGGCTGCAGTCTGGGATCTGTGATTCCGGTGATTTCCAAACTGAGGGGGGAGGAGACGCCGGTGAGGCTGTTTTAAACGGCGGAAAGCACAAACGGAAGAAATGACCGCTCAGACACAACATGTGAAGAAGGATCGGGGACAGGTGTAAACTTGCCTCAAAGGGATACCGAGGACATTAGTGGTAACGGAAGCTTAGATACAGAACCAGAGGCACCCTGTTCACCAGATAATGTCCTACCCCAACAAGACTCTAGATAAATACCGGGAGTACAACGTAAATCAAATAGACAATCAAAACAACCTGCCTACCTCAAAGACTATGTTATCGCACCCCTTAAATGGAACCCGGGGGGAAGGGGTGTTGTGAATTAATAAAAGTGCTTGAATAAAGATTGTTGAAACCTTAAAGTAAAGTGCAGGGTTCTGGCCCTGCACTTCTGATTGGCCGATAATAGCGATATTGGATTGGTCCGTTCAGGAGATTCTGATTGGCTATTAACGAGCCTTTCTCATTGGTTAAAAGAGCTAATGTTCCTGTGTTTTCATTGGCTAAATACCCAAGAGCTTGCCTATATAAAAGGGGCTGTTGTGGCCGTTTTCAGACCTGTTGCACCATGTTAAATAAAGAGTTGAAGTTCACTGTTCATCGACTCGTCTCCACTTCTTGCACCATGCACAGAATATAACAGGACTGATCAGCACATAATATCTCATTTAGTTTTGGCTTTGCATGATATTCCAATCCATGCATTAGAGTTTAACTTAACTTAACTTGGGTCACTCTGTTTTGACAACAAACCAGGCTCAACAATGTCCCAATTAAAGTGGATCCACGCTCTACGGAATTCACAAACAGGATGTCTGCTTGAAGAAACTCAATTTTGGACATGAAAACAGCAATGAAATATTGCCTGTTTAGACCATGGAAATTGTCAAATGCAAGCAAGTCTTTTTTATATTGAGTTCTACAGTCATGATTATAGACAATCCTTGACTTATGACCACAACTGAGCCCAAAATTTCTGTTGCTAACCAAGATAGATGTTGAGTGAGTTTTGCCTCATTTTACGATCTTGCTTGCCACTGCTGTTAAATGAATCACTGCAGTTGTTAGATTAGTAACATGCTGTTTAGTGAATCTGGCCTCCCTGTTGATTTTGCTTGTCCGAAGTTCACAAAAGGTGATCACATGATCCCAGGACACTGCAACAGTCATAAATATGAGTCAGTTGCCAAGTGTCTGAATGTGGATCATGTGACCATGGGGATGCTGCAATGGTTGTAAATGCGAAAAATGATCATAAGTCACTTTTTCCAGTGCTGTTATAACTTTGAACGGTGACTAAATGAATTGTTGCAAGTCAATGACTATCTGTATTCTAACAGTACAGCGAACTTTCCTTCATCATTTTTAACATACGCATAAAGCTGGTGGAGAATTATACTGTGAGTGTGATACACCTCTTCAAATGTATGTAGCTATCAAGAGTCCAGAATGCTATTTCCCCATGCGGGTCACCTTCTGGCCCAAACCTTACTGATGAATGAGCTAGCAAAGAGTTAAAAAATAGTCTTTGAGAAAAGGGTTTGTGATACCTGATTAGTTTATTTTTCCAGCTGAGGATTTTCCCCTCCTGTGACGCCAATTGGGCGGGCAGGGCTCCATTGGCAGAAAGTTCATTTACAGTGGCATGCTAGCAGCTGTGCACTCAGCTCTATTTTGCTTACGTTGTGATTGATGACTTCAATCAGGGATGTGAAGATTGACTTAACAGCTTTAGTTAAAAACACATGGAATTGTCTCTCCATTCTTTCCTTTATCAGAGAACCCCATCTTGCTGTGATGCCTTCAGGAGAAACAGTCATGTTTCATTTATCCTACCTGGGCAAGGCTCCATTTCTTCTTTAGCTTTTCTGATCAAGGAGCTATCTTAAGCATCCCTTTCATGTTAAATGGGAGAAAAGACTTACATAGGGGGGGAAAAAACACAGTATTAAGCATCTCCCTTGTGGGAAATAGCAGCTAACTAATTACAGGTCAGGCATTAGTAAAGCTGGACCACATACAACCGGAAACAATTAGATGGTAGGAAAAGAGAAACTCTGAACTTATAGCTTCAGTTTAGCTTCTGTCAATGCAGCTTTATTAGACCAAAGTGGATGGGCTGGAACTGAATATTATTTCAAATGATAAGTCAGAACTCATACAAACCATAACAAGAGAGCAATACTCAAAATAATAGACCAGGGATTGTCAAACATGGCAACTTTAAGACTTGTGGATTTCAACTCCCAGAATTCCACAGACAGCAACACTCTATAATTAAAAGGCAAGAATATCTGATTCTGCCTGAAGCATGACAGAAGAGAGAGCAGGAAGCTTCAGTCCAGTCAATCTATGAATGACATTTTCCTGTTTTAAGTACTCATCCCTGAGTAACTGATTCTGCTGTTAGCTATTGAGGTTGAAACCAGCCCTCAAGCAAGTTCAGCATAAAAGAAGCCTGAGGGAGGAAATATAGTCCTTTGACACTTCAGCTTTCATCAACATTCATCAACTTTGGCTTTCACCAAAGAAAAATCTGTCTCCATTATTGGGTCTACTTAGTCTGCTAATAAATCAAACAGCAAAGGAGGGACTATGTCAACATGACTTTTTGGTAAGAACTATTTTATTATATTTACTCTAAAAGATATATGAGTATAGCAGCCCACTCAGAGATTTTACCTGTTCTGGGCATTCTGGCTCCACATACAGAAAAATATATTAAAATGTTAAATTATCTTAAGAGTTTTCAATTTTAAAAGCATTCAGCTAAGAGACCGACGTGACATTGGTCTCAGGGTTGCTTCCATGCCATGGGAGAAGAATGGCTGCTGTTGAAAGATCAAGGGAAATGTTGCAGCTTGGAGGCTTAGCTATGCTTGACCCGTACATAGGACCTTATTTTCTTTGATATATCTGTATCCTCCTTTGATGATAGGAGGTCAAGAGGTGTCAAGAGATATATATTGGAGAGAACAGTATGATGAAATGCTCAGATCACTGCTGGCAAGATGACTGATGATGGGAGAATAGCCCAGTTAAATCCTATCAATTGATTTATTCTATCCACTGTTTGGTTCTGTCAATGATCAAATATATATGCAATCAGAATAAGGAAGAAAAATTGCTTTCCTGCCATATTTCTCTGATAGTGAGGATAATATAGTAATTATTATTAATAGAACAATACGTAAATTTATCTTCTATCTGTTTCTCATATCTTCTCTTAAAGATGTTCAGGTTTGACTCAGGCATTGAATTCCATTGCTTAAACATATTTGCACTATGCAAAGAGGTACTTCATTAAGAAACAATGAAAACTGTAACCTTTCTTCAAAGAAGATTTGCTGTTGTTCCATTGGATGTCTTTTTTTCCTTTTCCTTTTTATACTTTTCCAACATATATTTTTCATGTATTGAAACCCTAGCTATTCACAATATTATTGATTTACAATATTTATTTATTATAAATATTTATAATATTTATTTGCAGTGCATATGGAACCATTATTTACAATAAAAATAACATTTTACAATAATTACTGTGAAACCAATACTATCAATGAATAAAAGTTTAGTTTAGTTTATTGTCATTGCACCTCGTGCAATGAAATTAAATGCCACCCTCAGTGTACATTATAACTTTGAAAATAAGACACAAACACACATCCTTCCATTCTATACAATTGAATGGAAAACCCCTAATACTGCATTAATATTGCACTATACTGTAGAATTCAATATAGTTACTGCTCTGGGATAGAAGCTGTTTTTCAGCCTATTTTTCTTTGTTTTTATTATCCTGTACAGTCTGCCAGATGGTAATAGTTCAAAAAAAGGGTGCCCACGATGAGATAGATCTTTAAGAATGTTTTGAACTTTCTTAAGGCAGCAGGAGCTATAAAGCTCTTCCAAAGAGGGGAGAGGGCAACCAATGATCCTCTGGACAATGATGTTAGCCCTCTGTAGTGCTGTCCATTCTGCCACTGTGCAATTGGCAAACCATACACAGGTGCAGTAAGTTAAAATACTCTCTTTGGTGCAGCGGTAGAAGGCCACCAGCAGTTTTTCATTCATTTGTTGTTTTTTGAGGTCTCAGGTAGCATAATCTCTGCTGGGCCCTTTTGACCAGGGCTGCAATGTGAGCACCCCAGGTCAGGTCCTCTTTTATAATTACACCTAGAAACTTAAAACTGGCCACTTGCTCCACTCAGTCTCCATTGATAATCAAGGGCTGGATGTCTGATCTATTCCTTCTATAAAAGCAACCAGCAGAAAATACTTTTAGCATAAACTAAAGGCATGGATGAGTAAACAGGTCTATCTTCAGCAATTGGTAATATTGTAAAGCAAAAGATGTCAGATACATCTTAAAAGGTAGGGAATTTCACATTGTGAGCATGAAGACAAGGAAGGATCTGGCTCAGGTAACTCAGGTCCTTGGGTTGTTGTGCCTATCAGAAGTCCATAAGCTAATTTAGAATATCTAAAATTTCATGCTAATATATCCCAGTAGAACAAAGTTTTCAGCTCTTTGGGAATAAGTAATAATGAATGACTTTACAACATACTTCAAAGGAGTACTTCAAATACAGTGGCAGTGGTTCCCCTCCAAATCACTTATAAAACTACAATTGCTGAAGACTCCAAGTAACCCCTTGAAATATTTTTTCAGTCTTCTGAGGATTTGTGTGCATGCATAGAAAATATTTCTATGGAGGCTGCCATCAAAACTGTAGAATGATCTCAACAGATCCATCGGAGGTCCGTTCATATCAGTCCACTGTAAAATCTGTCCATGCCTTCTTTTTTGTGTCCTGTTCTTTTAACAGATTCTAATCTAATTGCAGGATTTCTCTTCTTATCTGAAAACATCTAAGATTATTTGGCATCTTGGGAATGATACTGATTAGAACCTCTTTGAAAATCCAAGTAAACAGTGGGCACTTCCATACTTCCATCTTTTGGAGCTGAGCCAATTTACTTGCAGCTCAGCTGCTGTGCAAGAGTCAGTGCTTTGAAGACATTTTTCATCTGGAAATATTGGAGCTTGGATGATGTCTCTGCTTGTGGGAACCCTTGTCTCATCCCTCACCCCAACCCTTAAGCTTCTACAGGCAGAAATGATAAGTTATTTTCATCTTCTTTAGTAATTACTAATGTTTCTACCATAATATTTACTGAAACACTCAGACAAGCTTGACTGATGTCAACATAAATGGACATTACATATGGTAATAAAATATCTGTTTGAGAATCCAGGCCTTAACTAGCAAAAATGCATTTAGCAGCATGGAAAAGAAGATCAACACTTTTCATAATCTTCTAGAGTAGTAAGGTGATGCATAGTATCATAGGAAACTTGCTTTTGAAATGAAATCCCTTTCAAATCAAGGATAAACTTTGTGGTTACTAGGTGTATATTGGCAATTTTAGTTCCAAATTTGTATTTAACTGATCTTTCATCCCTTCAATGCTCTCTGGCACCATCTGAGATCCAGAGAGACTTATCCCAAAACATGACATAGTACTCCTTGTACACTATTTGATGGAGGGAAAAAGTTTTTATACAATGAGGAGCCAGACAGTCTGGTGAGGTTGGGAAGGGAGAATAAGTCTTGATGAATAAACTTTGAAAAGTAAAAGGAAGAATGTCAGGTTGTTAAGAAAGTAGAAAATAGAAAAAGAGCCAGCATGATTTCAGCCAATGCCAAGGCACAAAAACACACAAATCTCATGCTTGTCTTGAGATTGCCTGGAACTTTTATATTTCATCTGGATGCAAAAGGAACTTGTGCTGAATGGGGCCTTTAATGTATCCTAGATATGATTATTTTGAGCTAGCAAAGGCAGGAACAGGTTCTTATGGTTATCCATGAAGCAGATGGAAAATAAAAATGCACTCTACTACTTGAGATTTACTTATGGTTCTGTACGTAAACACCACCAAATTGACTATTAGTTCTTAAAACAGTGGTTGCTGGTAAAGGAGAAGTCAGAAGAAGCATAGTTTGATTTCTTAGGAAACCTTTTCATTAGACGACTTTTTGCTCCTGGGTTGCAGGATATAAGATGCTGGAAGTTTGCAAGGCTACCTTAAAGCTGCAATTCCCTTGCTATAGGAAAAGGAAAACAAGGTTGTATTGCTAGAACATGTTTCAGAATACTTGGAAGCTTATTGCCTCTAGATTTATTTGAAGCAATTGAAGTAGTTAGAGCAACCATTAGAGTATACCAAAAGCCTGATACATTTTTAACATAACCCTCTTTCTGGAACAAAACCTTTTCTGAAACATAACCCTCTTTTTGGAGATTACGAATTTAAAGGTCTATGGAGATTCTCAGTCATCCAGATCATGGTTGTCTCAAAGGTTGCTTTTTCAAACTTTCCTTGTTTTTCCTTGAAGATGTTTTGCTTCTAATCCCAAAACCTTCATCAGTTCTGATTGGTTGGTGAGAAGGATTAGTTCTGACTGTTTTATCCATATTCTACATAGATATTCTGGATAGGGAGGATCATTGCTTTGGAAAGAGGCCATTTATGTTTAAGCCAAGCAATGCTTTCTCAATAAGGGAGGGGGGAGAATAAGGTAACACCTATCTTCAATGCAATTCTTTCAGCACTTCCAAGAAGATTCCATCCCCATTTGCACTCTGATTCAGGTGACCCTGATGCCACAGAGAAACCTCCAAGAAGCCTCAATAGGCAAATTCTAAAAAAAATATACGTTCATTTGGGATTGGCATTACTGATCATTTCCTAAAAATTTTCTGCTAGCTTTGATATTTCAAAAGCAGAGGTGTCAGTTTGCTCTCATTCTGGAAATTGCAGAGAAACTCTCCAAATACACTTAACACTATTTAAAAAGAGAAAAAAAGAGGAAAAAATGAAATATTATCTCATCATATGAGTACTAGACAGCCGTGATCCATTGGCTCATCTGGTCAGAGATATTTTCTTATCTAAATAGAGAAACAGAATGACAATATATGGGCAAAAAATCACTTTTGACTTCCTGCCAGGTTCCCCAAGTTTCCTTGTGGGGAGCTGGCAATGATCTTCCTTCCTTCCCACCTTCCCTCCCTCCCTCCCTCCTTCAAATTCCTACCAGCTTCCCCATTTACTTTGCTTTTGAAAGGTTTCAAGTACAAAGTCAATAGGGAAGCCAGCAGGAAGTTGCAAGTCCAAGACCAGAGACAAATAAGTGGCTGTTGTCAGGTGGGGAAGCGAGAGAGGGCGTGCTCAGAATTTACATGAGAGATGCCACATGGATCAAGAAGGCAGTGTGGGTAATATGGGGAGATGAGGTAAGTCCTGCTTGGGTCAGGTAGGGCATGCAGGATAGTGCAGGTCAAAAACTAGTCTAATGCTCAAAAAGAGAATAGTAATATTCAGTTTGGTGTTGTCCCAAAGGTGCTTTTTCAAGAGGCAACTAGACTTTCTTGTTTTTCTTTGAAGATGTTTTGCTTCTCACCCAAGAAGCTTCTTGGATGAGAAGCAAAATGTATTCAAAGAAAAAACAAAAAAGTCCAGTTGCCTCTTGAAAAAGCACCTTTGGGACAACTATGACCTGGATGATTGAGAATCTCCATAGATAGTTTGGTGTTGTGTTTAAGGCTCTGGACTAGCAACCAGGAGACTGCAAGTTCTAGTCTCATCTTCAGCATAAATCCAGCTAGGTAACCTTGGGCCAGTCAGTCTCTAGGAAGGAGGCATTTCTTAAATCAGGCCAAGAAAACTAGGGACTTCTGTAAGCAGTTACCACAAGGTATATGTGCACACACATACACAACACACACATGCACACACAATTTCAGGGATATGTCCGTGACTATAAATCTGGCTTTTTTGCCATAGAAATTGATCATCCACTCTGATAACTCTGGTCTATACTATGGTGCAGGTGTCGTTGGCTTTAAAAGGGGCACTAAGAAAATCATGGGTTATCCTTTTTCACTCTAAACAAAAATGGAATTTCCATGTTCACTTTATTTACTAAAGGAAGTAGTTCTAGGCTAGCATGCTGGCTGCTAGGAATATATGTTTTTCAGGGAGTATTTTGAACAAAAAAATCTTGTGCTTTAATGTTCAGTTAATGACATTTTTGTTCTTAAATAAGCATGCAGCTGCAAACAGATTGCTTTGTTTTATGTAAAAAACAAACAAACAAATAACAACCACCACCAAAAGCCAGGCTCCTTAAGAGGCTCTATTTGAAATAAAGGGCATTTAAAACTTTAAGTAGCTAAGACTGGAAGCAAATATAATGTTCATGACTAAAGGAGTGGCAGAAATTTTACAACAGTCTTCTGTGAAGCCTGTATGATATGCTTTCATTGGTGTTTCCAGGAACACTCTATGCAGAGATTCATACATTGCTATTTCTGCAGCTGAAATATTACAAAACATTAATTTTTTAATATGATATTTTAAAAATGCCAGAAGGAGGAGCTGGTTTGTCTTTCATTTGTAGAATGCCTATCCTACTGGATCTCCTGACGTCAATGGATGTGTGTACAGCACATCATATATGCTATTAGTGTCATAATAACCTTTTGAACTAGTGCTGTTCAAAGATCATCTCATATTTCCATGGCTGAACAGGGTAGAGACGTTAATAATGATAATTATTTTGGAATAAAGAGTTATAATGCTTCATGCTAACAAATTAAATACTTAAAAGTCTCAAAGTGTTATTGTCATAGATTCAGGCAAGGGTAGAATGAATGGAGACAGTCTTAGTTGGTGAACTTTCAACTCTTTATTGCATAATGACTTCTAACTTGTATAACAACAACTCTGCTTATATAGGTAATGCTAATGTTAATAACCAATAGGAGCTTGTGAAATGCTAGCTCCAGCACCAATAAGAGTCCTTCGTTAAGGGCCAATCAGATTCTCAGAATCCGACCAATCTGATCTAGCCGCTTAACACCCAATCAGAAGTGCAGGGCCAGAACCCTGCACTTTACCCCAAGCTTGCCTTTATTCAATTATTTACATACATAACACCCCTTCCCCTTGGCTTCACAATTAGTTTGTGACTATGTAGTCCTTTAAATAGGACGGTTGTTTCTTGGGTCTGTCAGATTTTCTTTGGATTGGCTGTGTGCAGTCCCGTTGAGGTAGGGTGTTGTTTTGTAGTGGCTCAGCTTCTCGTTCTGGTGTGATTTCCCTTGGAGCATACGATTCTTCTTCCTGCTCCATTTCCTGGGTTTCACTTGATTCATTGCTTTCCTGGAACAGGTTTCCTGGCATATCGTCATCTTCTCTTCCTTCCCCCCCCCTCAGTTTGGTCGTTGGGAAGTTGTTGGCTAGCAGTTATAAGTCGTGACCGTAATTGGTCAATATGTCTTTCCCATAGTCTCTCATCAATACATTTTACAATATAGGATCTGGGCCCAGTCTCGCGTATTATCGTTGCTTCAATCCAAATTATTTACAAATTATAAATTATAAATTCCTTGCATAAACGGGGTCGCCTACCTTGAAGGTACGATAGCGGCCGCTGGATCCTGGAGGTTTTTCTGGCTCGTAAGCAGGGTGCAGTCGGTCAAGGCAGGAACGGAGTTTTCGCCCCATGAGAAGTTCAGCGGGAGTTCTGCCGGTTTCGCTGTGAGGAGTGATGTGTTGTAGAAGTAGAATGCGGTTTATTTTTTCGTCAAGATTATCATAGTCCATCTTTTGTAAAGTCTTTTTTACAAATTGTACCATGCGTTCCGCTCGGCCGTTGGTAGCAGGATGCGCCGGCGAGGTGAGTGCATGGCGGATGCCGTTGTCAGCAAGGTACTGTTCAAACATTAGCGCTGTAAACTGTGGTCCGTTATCGGACACTAGGACGTCCGGCAATCCATGAGTTGCAAAGAGTCTATTGAGGACTTTAATTACTGCCTCGGAGGTTGTATTGGCCATCCGATGAATTTCTAACCAATTAGAGTATGCATCGACAGTCAACAGCAATGTCTGTCGTTTGATTGGCCCTGCGAAATCCAGGTGGATTCTGGACCAGGGTCCACGTGGCGTCTCCCATTCGGTCGGTGCAGCTTTTGGTGGTGCGTTGCTGGTTTGTTGGCACTTGGTGCAAGCCTTGACCCATTGCTCGATGTGTCGGTCCATGCCTGGCCACCACGCGTAGCTCCGTGCGAGTGCCTTCATTCGTACGATCCCAGGATGTCCCTCGTGCAAGATTTGTAACAGCGTCTTTTGGAGTTGTTCTGGGACGACGACTCTATCGCCCCAGATAACGCAGCCTTTTTGAGAAAAAAGTTCAGTTTGTCTTGTTTTAAATGGCGCGAAGTCATCTGGGATCTGGTCCAATGGCCATCCACACACTACCCAGCCTAGGACTCGTGCTAGGGTGTGGTCTCGTCTGGTCTCCCTTGCGATATCTCGAGCGGTCATGGGAGGCGAGTTGAGCGTTTCGATTTGTAACGCCGATACTGTTGGTGCCGGATCGTCGAGGGTCTCTGGTAGCGGTGCTCTGCTGAGTGTGTCGGCATGGGGAATGGCTTTCCCCGGTCGATGTAACAATCGATAATTATAAGCAGCTAGAAACTCTGACCATCGAGTCATTCTTGGGGACAATATATAGGGAGTTGGTTTGTCCCCAGCGATTATCCCCAATAAAGGTTTGTGGTCGGTTACAATTGTAAATGTCCTTCCATATACATACTCATGGAATTTTTTTACGGCTGACACAATTGCAAAAGCCTCCTTGTCTATTTGTCCATAGTTACATTCTGCCTGGGATAGAGTCTTCGAAAAGTATGCAACGGGAGCCTCATTTCCATTAGGTAGCACATGGCTCAAAATAGCGCCCACCCCAAACGGTGAGGCATCACAAGTTATAACCAAGGGTAATGTTTCATTATATTGCATAAGTACAGAATCAGATGTTAGTAAATCTTTTACATTTCTAAACGCTTTTTCTTCTCGGTAACCCCAAACCCATTATGCTTTCTTATCTAATAACCGGTGTAATGGTTCAGCCACAGTCGCCTTATGCGGTAAAAACACATTGTAGAAATTGATAAGGCCTAAAAATGCTTGAAGATCAGTTTTGTTACGAGGTCTGGGAGCATTCCTAATTGCCCTTAATTTACTCTCAGTTGGGTGAATACCCTGACTATCAATGCGATAACCTAGAAATTCAACACTGTCGGTATACAGATGACATTTATCCCTTTTTACTTTCAATCCCGCTTCTTAGAATTTTTTAAGAACACATTTTAAACGATTCTGCAGAATTTTTTTACTAGGAGCTGCAATCAATACGTCATCGAAATACGG
This sequence comes from Hydrophis major, assembly GCA_033807585.1. Classification (NCBI taxonomy): domain Eukaryota; kingdom Metazoa; phylum Chordata; class Lepidosauria; order Squamata; family Elapidae; genus Hydrophis; species Hydrophis major. Next base: position 108,468,579 of record CM066328.1, on the reverse strand, counting down.
AACCACGCCCTTGATTCCCTGTAACAATCGTTCCATTAAACTTTGGAATATTCCCGGGGCCACACTCACCCCGAACTGCAATCGGGTACATTTAAAAGCACCTCTGTGCGTTACTATCGTTTGGGCTTGGGCTGTTTTATCGTCCACGGGCAATTGTTGATAGGCTTGAGCTAAATCTAGCTTAGCAAAAACCTTTCCACCTCCCAGAGAATGAAGGAGGTGCTGCACCACCGGCACTGGATACGCGTTCTGTTGGAGGGCGTGGTTTAGAGTGGCCCGGTAGTCCCCACAGATTTGGATTGACCCATCTGGTTTAATGGGGGTTACAATAGGAGTTTCCCATGGGCGAACGGAACTTGATGGGGATTAAGGGCGAACGGAACTCGACGGGGCTTTAAACGGATCGGGGCGACCTTAGGGTCGAGGCTGAATGAAATTGGGGTCCCCTTATACTCGCCCAGACGATCTGCGAAGACATCGCTGAATTCAGACATAAGATCCTCCTCCCACTCGCAATCACCGACTCGGTTCACGCTGGCTAGTTCGATGCCGAGTGGCGCAAACCATTGGAGGCCCAACAAACTAGGCCTGTCCCTATCGATGATCGTTAGAGGTAAGTATGCCGTATGCTTTTTAAACGAGACGCGGACTCGACAAGACCCGACCACAGGGATCCGATTCCCTTGGTAATCTTTAAGGATAAGGCATTGCATTCGAAGGTCTTGGTGTTGGATGGTAGGAATGAGCTGCTTTAATGTCTTCCACGACACCATCGAGAGGGACGATCCCGAATCGACCTCCATGTGGCAGGGTTGGTTCTCTATGGCTACTGTAACTCGAATCTTCTTAGTGTCCAGGGCCGAGGCCTGACCTATAGTGATAGTATGGTGAGCCTCTTCTTTCTGCAACGCTCGATATCTGTAGGAGTGGTTTGCTGGGTCTCGCCTTACAGGACGGTTTCCTGCCGATTGGCGAAAGTTGGTTCCCTTTGAGGCCGGGCTTGGTCACGGTAAACTGCGACAGACTCGACCGATGTGGCCTCGTTTCCCGCACTCATGGCAGAGTGCGTTGTGGAATTTGCAGTCTGCCCTGGGATGGTTTGCCCCGCAGCCAGCACAGGGGCGTGAGGTTTTGGGACGAGGGTCCTGGTCGGAACGCAGTCGATGGACCCCTTCTTCGTCGCTGTCTGACGATGAAGAGAGGTCCTCGTAGTGCGTTGTTGCCAACTGCCCTTCTGAGCTGGGTGAGATGTCGCCTGTCGGTGGGTTTGTGAGGTTTCGGCTTCGCCATAGCTGCGCCGCTGACTTTTTGGTTGCCTCAGCGGCGGTGGCTTCGGCGATGGCGTCAACAAGGCCGATGTCGCCCTTCGCCATTATCTTGCTCTGCACGTTTGGTGCATCTAATCTCAGAATTAGGCGGTCTCTCAATGCTTCATCTAAGTCTGCGAACCTGCAGAGGCCTCCCAAGTGTCGGAGGTCTGCCACGAAGTCAGCCACACTCTCTCCTTTTCGTTGGCTTCATTGATAGAACTTGTGGCGTCTCATGAGTGTGGGTACGGTTGGCACGTAATGGTCTCTCAGGAGAGGTTTGAGGTTGTCCCAGCTTATTGCTTTCACTTCTCGAGGCTGTGCGAGGGCTTTAGCCATTTTAAAGACAGCCGGGCCGCAGTACGTCAGGAACAGCGCCCGCTTCTTGGCTGGTGTGGTGTCCTTCAGGTTGTTCATTTCAAGGAACATCTGAAAGCGATCCATGTAGGATTCCGAATCCTCTTGGGATGGATCGTACGGAGCGGGTGGTACGATGCCGCCGGACATGGCTTCCGTTGGTGGCGCCGTTTTTTACACGTGCTCTGTTTTTCTTCCAAGTTCCTTAAGATCAGATGTCTCCAAATCCCACCCTCGTCGCCAGTGTCATAGATTCAGGCATGGGTAGAATGAATGGAGATAATCTTAGTTGGTGAACTTTCAACTCTTTATTCCATAGTGACTTCTAACTTGTATAACAACAACTCTGCTTATATAGGTAATGCTAATGTTAATAACCAATAGGAGTTTGTGAAATGCTAGCTCCAGTACCAATAAGAGTCCTTCGTTAAGGGCCAATCAGATTCTCAGAACCCGACCAATCCGATCTAGCCGCTTAACACCCAATCAGAAGTGCAGGGCCAGAACCCTGCACTTTACCCCAAGCTTGCCTTTATTCAATTATTTACATACATAACAGTTATATAAAGTGCTTCTTGTGGTTTTAAAATGAGATTTATTCAACAACATATTGTTTCATGTATGCTGTCACTTTGTGGAATGTTAAAGAAGATTATCCAATGTAATATGCCAGAAGTATAAAATAATGGAAGAGATGAGCACATTTTATAGAAAGGCTTGTCTCTCATTAGCACATTTTTATTTCATATTTCTAAGTTTGCCAATATGGTTTTTGGAAGTATAATATGGCTTATTGTAGTGCTTTAAGTGATATATCAAATTTTAATCTGTGATTACATGAAGAGCTACAGATCAGCCCAAATGATGGTGTAGCAAAATTATCATTTTATAACAGAAAAACAGTTCACGTAAGATTTACAAACATGAACTGATTTGTTCTCTGTCTAGGATTTGGTTATCTTTTCATTTTATTAGAAGGTTATCAATATTACTATGCTGTGTTTAAAAAATGAACAGCCTTCTTATGTGTGGTTCAATATATAGACAGACAGATAGATATAGTTCCCCCGCTTTTTTTTTTTGTTTTGTTTTACATCGTTTTTTAAAAACTATTTTTTTATATTGAAGAAAGCAAACAAATAAATATCCTCAAAATATCCTTGGTATATAAGTTTGATAGTGTTAGCACAAATCAAGTACCAAATTTAAAAGATTTTGGTACTTTAAAAAATATTATGATACATTATTTCATTATCTTTGTTTCTTGATACAATCCAGTGTACATATAATTGTTTTGTATGCTTATTTACAGGCAACTCTTCGTATTCCTGCAAAGAGACCAACTCTTTCTGAAATTTCAACCTCTTTCCAGTGCAGAAGCTTTTTTTTTAGAGCAGGGGTGTCAACGTCATGTCATCACAGTGGTGTCACATGAAGTATTGGGACTTTTCCCCTCTTCACTAAACCGGGTGTGGGCATGGCCAGCATGTGATGCATCCAGCCGGGAGTTTGACAGCTCTGCTTTAGAGTTTAAATGTTTCACTGACTGACAGATAAGATTAATTAAGGCTACCACATAGTACCTCAGATGCAAAAATCAGGATAACTTCTGAATGGCAACAAGAGAGATTCAGAAAATACTATGTTGCTCTCTAGTGAACATCTGGCACTACCATCAAGATATGGTTGCTCTAGCTTCAGTAAATGGCAATTAATCTGATTTGGGAAAAATAATGCTTTATACTCAAGACAACCAAAGTTACAGAAAGTCATTCCAAGTTGTTATATAGCTCTAGGAAAAATATAGCTGTTGTGAACATTTAGATTAGGACTGTATTAGGGAATAATAAATTAAATCTTCTCTCTTTTTGCTATGGTATTAATTCAGGCATCCAATGTCCCTATTTAACAATTAAAATGTAAATAACTAATCAATCATACAATGCCTACGTGCTTCATTTTAAAGCTGTAGTTTTTCCCAGCTCACCCATCTAAAATGGCTTCCCTTATAAATGCCAGAGTTTGACTTTGAGGCTCATTGTAAAAATTGTTGTTGTAAAAATGGGCCACAGCCTAATGAAAAGTGGCTTTTAAAAATCATCTATCCTAACCCTAGGACATGGGCTTCAATTTTGAATAATTCCTGATTTCAGACACATAGTCTGATGTTTTTGCTTTAGAGAAAGTCTACTTCGTCATTCCTTCACTTAATTTAATCTTATTTTCTTTGTTCTAATTGTTTTTCATGCTGCTTCTTTTGAAATCCCTCATTAACATGGTTCAACATTTTTATATGCAAGTTATTTAAACTGGTTGCTCATTTATGTGGTATCACATGTGGGATTGTTTATATTAACTAAAAGTTCCCAGTAAAAAAACCCACTCAGCAAAACTGTAAAACTTTAATAAACTTTAATCAACACGAGTCAGTAAGTCTTCATGAGGTAATTTTCCTGTTCTAATGACAATAGTTCATGATTAAGGTATATAATATTAATGTTCAGATAAAATGACTGTCTCTCTTACCCTCAATATTTCAGAGAATGATTGAAATTACAAGGAGCTGTTCTCAACATATATTGGTTGTATATGTTTATATATTCCTTTAACTATTGTGTCTTCTCCTTAAAATCTTGAGAATTTCCACAAGACCAGGGATGTCTTTATACAAACCAAATGTCTTTCTATTTTCCTTAAAGCTTTGAATAATTGAATTTATTGGTCTATTGTCCAAAACAGAACACTGAGTGAATAGATCCTGAAAACAAAAGAAAACTATCTGCTATATACCATACAAGTATACATAGTTACCAGCTTAGTCACATTTTAATTTCCAGTGGTGCTTTATCCTTAGTGCTCCTCTCCTCATTTCTAGGTTTACTACACCTTTATTCTTATGTGAGTTAATTATAAGTGAGAACAGACAGTGCTTGGATGTAGTAGCATAATTGTTAACTTTTTCATTGAAGGAGGCTGACTTGATATAAATCAGCATGATTCAATGATATCAAGAGGCATTGAACTATCTAAAGTTGATTAACAAACATGCCTACAATGATCAGAAAGTGACTACGTCAAAGAAAAAATGTTGACCTAAAATCCTAATTTGAGTTCTCACCTCATTTCTAATAATTCTCTTTTAACATTTGGAAATGATACATTTCTCCTATGTATCAACCAATTAACTGTGATGCAAAGATTAGCATCTTTAACAATTCTATTCATATTATGTACAGTTTTAAGCCTATTAATCACTGGTAGGATTCAATTTTTGTTTACTAATGGTTCTATAGGTGTGACTTGGTGGACCTGGCAAGGGAAGGATACTGTAAAATCTCTAGTCAGAAGTGGTATTTGCCGGTTCTCTGAACTACTCAAAATTTCTGCTACTGGTTCTCCAGAACTGGTCAGAACCTGCTGAATATCACCTCTGATATTAATACTTATAATAATGCTCTTATGTAATAACCCTGGAAATAACTTAGTGTCTTATTGGTTGATAACATTGCCAGCAGGTCCATGTCCTGTTTTCTAGAGGATCAGAATAATTTCCCTTTGTTTCTTATCAATCACATTGCAGATGTCATCATACAATGTGCTTAGCCAATTTACAAAAAACAACTGAAAAGGCATAAATTAAACAATAATTCAATGCATACGAGAACATTTAGACTGAGCCTGTTTTTTTTCTATACTAAAAACCAAAAAGTTCTTTTGTTCAGAAAACATTTTTTCAATAAACTGCCATATAGTACCATACAATCAGTATTCAGTCAGACAATCAGAGATTTGAAAGATTTCATATATCAATATGTATTGTGAAAATGTTTTGTATTTGGTGCAGAGGTGGTATTCAGTAGGTTCCGACCAGTTCTGGAGAACCAGTAGTGAAAATTTTGAGTAGTTTGGAGAACCGGCAAATACCACCTCTGACTGGAGATTTTACAGTGTCCTTCTCCTGCCATGTCCACCAAGCCACGCCCACAGAACCGGTAGTAAAAAAAATTGAATTCCATCACTGATTTGGTGGCTCTTTTCCATATATATTTCAGGCCTTAGCAATAAACAGAGAGCAAAATTCTGATTATTTTGTAAAAACCAGGAACATTTTAAAGGATGCAGTAAAAGTAAGTGCTTTTTTATTTTTCAAGGTTTTAATGAACCCTAGATAGTTAGAGTGCTGTGGAAATGAAGAGTAATTACAATCTGAGATAGTCCTCATCGTTATAAAGCAGGCACTAGTGAAATACCATTATTAAAAGATCTCTTCTATTGATAAACCCTCCTATTAAAGTCACTATAGCAAAAGAGTATTTAAGAAACAATCCCATATTATGCATCCTGTGCAAAATTGATAATAATCATATATTATCCAAAGTATAACTTATATACAATGTTACTGCATTGCTTTCTTTTCTCCAGGATAAGGAAAATTGTTTCATTTTGTTACTTGAACAGTTGGTGTTTGTAGGATTTTCTTTGTTTGGGGGGAAAATTGGATGAATTTTGGTGTACAGTTTGGAAGTTCTTTTGAACTTACAGCTCCCAAGTTGAGGAATAGGTGACAGCACATTCATTTCATGTACCAGTTGTGAGTAACATGGTAATTTATATCCTGGTTCCCCAGCATTTATTGCAGTGTAGCTCTTTTATACACACACTTGGGTTTTTCAAATCAAAGATCTAAATATACATACCGTATATACTCGAGTATAAGTTGACCCGAATATAAGCCGAGGCACCTAATTTAACCACAAAAAAACTGGGAAAATTTATTGACTCGAGTATAAGCCGAGGGTGGGAAATGCAGCAGCTACTGGTAAATTTCAAAAATAAAAATAGATACCAATAAAAACTTTCACTAGGACAGTTGAGAATAAGTTTGATGTTCACAATTTCCTCTTTGAAAGAGACCAGTAAATAGGGAACAAGAAGATGAAGAAAAAGAAGTGTGTTTTTTCACACTTTTCACACTGCAGTGAACAAAAATGGCATCATAGGAACAGGCTTATTCTCAGTCCAAAGGTTTGTTTCTGATTTCTTCCCTGATTTAAGGGAAATTTGGGAAACGATCTCACTATCATGAAAGGTTTGATTGATTCACTAACCCAAAAGATGATGATGATGACAGTGGGAGGCAGGAGTCACCCTCTCCCTTGCAAGAAAAAAGCAAGAGCCGTTCTTATGATCTCTCCCTCTCTCTCTCCCCGTAATACAGTCAAGCCCTTTCCAGCACGCGCGATCTGCCTTCGCCACTTTGCACCTTGCATTTGACCCTCTTGGATAGCTCCTGGCAGGACTGGGTAGATAAAATTGGATTAGAAAGTTTGTTCAGTGTAAATGTAGATGCTTTTTGCAGGTCTGCCTAAGTACATTGTAGCTTGTTTTGAATAGATCAGTTCCACTCCAAAAAAGAAATTCATGGGTGGACAGCTAACTGGGTCTTAACCATTAGCAATTCAATATCCCCTTCCCTAGTCAAGAAGAATGTGGAGAAATTAACTTGAATGTCTTTCATCACAATGCTCAGAAAAAAAAAGCCAGTTCCAACATGTAGACTGGTTGCTTTTAATCTCCCTATAATCTCACTCAACTATCTTTGGGATTCCACAGAAACAGGTCAAAAGTGAACCAGGCTGACATACCTGCAGTCTTCGCACAATAGTAATAGTTTTGATAAAGCTATCCTAACCTGTGGGTGGTTGTGTTCTGCATAAAATAAAATACATTTCCTTAGATGTAGAAAATATTTGGTTAGGGAGAAGTTGCACTTATAAAGTAATACGTTGATTAAAGTAACTTTAATCAAAGTTAGACCTCTGTTTTATCTGCACAGTTTTCTTAGCAACATTTTCAGAAGTGATTTGCCATTGCTTTCTTCCTAGGGATGAGAGTGACTAATCCAATCTCACCCTAGTGGTTTTGTGCCTACGTCAGGACTAGAACTCACAGCCTTCCAGTTTCTAGTAAAGTGTGTTATCCACTACATCAAACTGGCTGTCTTTCAGAACTTATGGGAAGGTGATTATTACTATTGTCTTTTTGAGCCTTAAACTGAACTTTCTTCTGGATGATTAAAACTTGTGATGGAGAGGTGAAAAATATGAGCAACTGCCATAGATGGTTTGGGTGTAGATGTTGATATCAAACTCCTACTGTGTTTCTGTTGCTTTTAGTTGAGCTCAGTTCTGTTTTAGAGTTTTGTGGCTTTAGTGCATGGTTTACAAGCCATCTGAGCAAATATATGTGTACTCTGGGTGGCTAAGGTGTGAATGGACTTACTGAAATTGAAATGCAAATATAACACAAGTCATCCCCAACTGGAGAGCTTGCGTATGATTGTAGCTGAGCATTAGCATGTGTACTTTTCCTTAATGCAGTGAAATATCCTCTGCCTTGTTGTAAGTGGTGATGACAAGATTATTAGGCAGGTAATTATCTTTGTACTTGATTTGATTTTAGAATACCAGTACAGGTAGTCCTGGACTTAAGACCACAATTGAGCCCAAAATTTATATTGTGAAGTGAGACATTTGTTTAGTGAGTCCCCCCCCCCATTATATGACTTTTCTTGCCACAGTTGTTAAGTGAATCGTTGCAGTTATTAAATTAGAGTAGAGTAGAGTAGAGTAGAATAGAATAGAATAGAATAGAATTCTTTATTGGCCAAGAATGATTGGACAGACAAGGAATTTGTCTTGGTGTAAATGCTCTCAATATACATAAAAGAAAAGATACATTCATCAGGAGTCAAGAATCATAAGATACAACACCTAATAATAGTCATAAGGTACAATAAGCAATCAAATCATACTAGGAAACAGTCAATATAAGTAAGAACTATACAAGGAAGAACCATTAGTAATATGGTTCTTAAGTGAATCTGGCTTCCCCATTGACTTTGCTTCTCAGATGCTCACAAAAGGGGATCATATGACCCTGGGACCCTGCATCCATCATAAATAAGAACCAGTTGCAAAGCATCTGAATTTTGATCACATGACCATGGGGATGCTGCAATGGTCTTAAGTGTGATAAAGTGTTGTAAGTCACTATTTTCAGTGCTGTTGTAACTTTGAATAGTCACTAAATAAACTGTTGTAAGTCAAGGACTACCTGTACCAAATTTACAGATCTATGTGCTCTGCAGTTTCACAATTAAATCTTGAAGCTTACTGATTCCTTACTAACCAACCTCAGCATTAGCAGCTAATATGAGCATTGATTTTTAAATGCATTTATGACTATTGTTTACAAACAGGAGAAAGAGAGAGAGAAAGAGGTTTCATTTTTGATACCTCACCAAAAATTATTGAGCTGTATGCATTATGTCAATGCACAAGAAATAAAAAAAATCAAATCAAGATGAATATCCTACCCAGAATTTTATACTTGTTTGAAACAATACTAATTAGGCTTGGAAAAGACTATTTTGAAGATTTAAATAAAATTGTGTTGAAGTATATATGGCAAGGTAAGAAAGCGAGAATAAAGCTAAAAGTTTTACAAGATGCTAGAACTAGAGGAGGATTTGGTCTGCCTAATTGGGAGTTGTACTATCAAGCTGCAAATTTGATGTGGGCTAAGGAACGGATAACATTAAGAAAGACTAGATTGTTGACATTAGAAGAACATGATTTGTTGTTGGGTTGGCATGCTTTATTATGGTATAAAGGAACTAAAACACAGGGCTATTTTAGAAGACATCATATACGGGAGTCTTTGTGGTTAAATTGGGAGAAGATTAAAAGACAATGTTATTTGAAAATTCAGTTTGGTTATCGACTATGGAAGCTTTTTCTTATCCTATAATATATAAGAAGGAACAAACAGTTAGATATGGAGAAATATTGGATGAAAAGGGTGTACTTAAATCGTTGCAAAAATTAGAGGAACAAGGTATAAAGATAAATTGGTTTTCATATGCGCAAATACATTCAAGATATGATGAAGATTTTAAAACAGAAGGATTTTATGATAAATTGACTGACTTAGATAAGATTTTGACAAGTACTGATGAAAAGGTGATTAAAAAGTTATATGGTTACTTATTGGAAATTAAACTAGAGGAAGAACAAGTTAAAGAAACTATGATTGTTTGGGGGAAGAATTTTGGATATGGGATTGATTTAGAGAAATGGCAAAAATTGTGGTCTCAAAATTATAAAATGACAATGTCAACAGCATATAAAGAAAATTTGTATAAGATGTTTTACAGGTGGCACCTCCCCCCAACAAGAATAGCAAGAATGTTCAAGAATAAATCTGAAAAATGCTGGAAATGTCATCAAATACCTGGCTCATATTACCATATGTGGGTGACTTGTGTGGATGCTAGAAAATACTGGACCAAAATTCACATGTGGTTGGAAAAAATGACAAAGAAACATATAGACTTGAAACCAGAGATTTTTTTATTGGGAATTTTATCTGATACATACAGTAAAGAATTGAAATACTTGATTGTAAATGTGTTAACAGTGGCTAGGATTGTATTTGCTAAAAATTGGAAAAATGAGAAAATACCATCACAGGAAGAAATCATTCAGAAAATATTGGAATGTGCTGAAATGAGTAGATTGACATTTGAAATTAGAGAACAAGAGGATAAACAATTTTATAAAATTTGGGACCTTTTCTATCAATGGTTAGATAATTTTACACAATAATAGAATATCTAGAGTTTCAGAAAATAATGAATATATAAAGACATATTTTTTTCTCTCAATATTATATCTATAAAATGTTTTTAGGATAGATCGGGTAGGATTATATGAATTGTTTTAAAATAAATTAAGTAAATTATAGTTATCTCGCAAAGTATGAATGAATAAAATTATAGTCAAATGATTGTTTAATAGTGATACTAGGGTATTTAATTTTTGATTGATAATATGAGTTATTATGTGATGTAATTGTAATTGAGACTACGAAATGGATGCACAAAAAATTGCTAAACCAACCGACACACTGCTTGTATATTTATAGAAGAAAGCTGGATGTTTTGTTTGTTTTGTTTGTCTTTAAAAACCAATAAAATTGTTTACAAAAAAAAAAGAAATAAAAAAATCAGACCTTCATTTCTAGTGGGGCCATCCAGTTATTGTGTCAATTTATTCTCCAAACTATATATAGGTTTATAACTCTTGGTCTCTTACTTCACAGTATTTGTTGCACACATTCCAGCTGCTATTGCATTTAAACTGTGCATGTCCTATTTACAGATAATATTTTATGGTAGGTGCAGTTCTTTTTGTTTAGTAAGGTAATCTGAGAACAAATATCAAATCAACTTGGAGCTTTGCAGCCACATTTATTAAGCTTTATTATATTCTCTGAGTTATGTTTTTTCCTCACCGCAAATGCTTTCAGGATGAAAAAATGCTAAATATAGGATGAGGTTAGGATTACCAGGTATTTGAACAGGCAAAGAAACACATAGGCAATTAGCAAGTATGGACAAAGGGTTGGGGGGAAGGACACACTCACTTTCTGGGCCTCTGTGACAAAAACCATAGCAAAATATTGCAAAGTACTTCAATGTACATATATATTGACAATTTTATTTGAGCATCAGACAGACTAGATTTTCAACTGCAATATTTTTCCAACAAATCTGTATTTTCAAGAACATAGACTAGTAATAATATAGAATTGATCATCTGCTTTTCAAATTTCACCACAGAAATGTGTAGTGAATCATGTGTGATCTGCAGACTACAGAGATCATTCATTTGAAGGGACTGGATTAAAGCTGATTGTTGGAATCAGGAAAAAAATAAGGTAAATCTAAGTTATCAATCTGCCAATGGATGAGGGAAAGAAAGGAGGAGTCAATTTGGAAGATCGCAATACATAAAAGTTTAAATGATTACTGCTGTGAAACAATCCAAAATAAAAGTAAACAAGGAACTCACAAAGCTGGACAAAGGAGATGAGGACACAGAGCAAAATGTGTCCTTTTTTTCCTGGATATTTGGTAACCCCTGATGAGGTTGTATTTTGATTAATGCCCTTCTAGGTTTCTAGAGTCGAGCAAATGCATATTTATTCATACAATAAACGCCATTGCAAAAACCAATCCCAACCACAAAAAACTTCGCTCAAGACCAGACTTTTCCATATTGCAAAGAATCTGCTCCCGTGAACTCTGCAAGGAACTCAAAAGACATCTAAACAATGGAGAGAAGGATCTCTACTTTGACTACTGTGCAGATTGTATCAAAAGTAAGTCACACAACCCACAACTCCACATCCAACCCTACCTCATCCAACCCATCATCACTCAAAACTAGGCACACACGCCCCTAACTATCTCAATTCCAACCACAACTGGCCTTAAATGAAAGCTACTCAATGCAAGAAGCCTTGCAAATAAAATACCTGAATTTCTCCTCTTACTAAATATGGCTAAATTCAACATCATATTTGCCTGTGAAACATGGCTCAATGCATCTCTCCCTAATTCCATTACCATAATAAGAGTTTAGCGATCAGATCGTGAAAGTAGAGGAGGTGGTGTTGCTATCTTCTATAAAAAGTCCCTACATCTAAAAAACATCCAAGTTACCCAAGAGCTTGCTCTTCCTGAGACCATCGTCTGTGAACTGTCCTTAAATATCACATTTCAATTTTTACTATGTTACAGAGCCCCTGATTATGACATCAAACATGTAAACAAGCTAAATTCTAACATGGGCAACATCCTGCCACACACTTTTATCTTTCTTGGTGACTTCAATCTACCTCAGATTAACTGGACCCTAAATGAATGTAAAACTGAAGCCATACATGCAAACTTCTACAATGCTGTAACAAACCTGGGGCTGGAACAACTGGTAACCAACAACACTAGACTTAACAACTACTTCAATCTCACCTTCTGCAATAGTTTTAATTCAATTGAAAGAATACAAATTAAAGAACCCTTTTCCAGGAGCGACCACAACATGATTGACTTTTGTCTCAACATATGTCCACACAAAAATTATCACAACGACAGAATGCCCAATTATAACTTCAAAAAAGGCAACTATGATCTTACAAACAATGATCTCTCATCTCTTGATTGGCAATTTCTATTCTCTGGATGCAATACTGTAGAAGTCCATTACAAAATATTTTTACATATTTTTAAGTCAAAAGAGTCATCAAACTATATGTACCAATAACAACTCCAAAAACCAGAAAAAACAGATTACCCATAACAATAAGGAAGCTTCAATATAAAAAGAGATCACTTTGGCGGAAAAACAAAACTGATCACATTGCCAACTTCAAAAGCCAATGTAAAAATTTATGCCACCAGATAAAGACTGAATGCACCAATTATCACATTAAACAAGAGGAAAACCTTCTACGCACCAATCCCACCTGCACTTTCTACAATTTTGTAAACAACAAACTAAAAGACTAAAGGTCCATCCCACCCCTGAAAGGACCTAATGGACTGAAATGATGACACGATTAAAGCCAACCTCTTTAACACATTCTTTGGCTCAGTATTTGTAAACAGCAATGGATCATGCCCAGTATTTCCTAGTCGAACCACAGACAACTACAATGATCTAATACACATCGATTTTACAGAAGACAATGTTGAAAAAGCACTATGCAATCTAAAACCATCTCTATCTATTGGACCAGACGGAATATGTACCTACTTCTTAAAAAAGCTATCCACTGTTATAGCCGAACCTCTAAGCATAATCTTTGATAAATCCTTCAGGACCAGCTCCTTGCCACAACTATGGTCACAAGCCATGGTTATCCACATTTTCAAAAAGGGAGACCCCAGCCTAGTTGAAAATCACACACCAATCTCTTTATGCTGCATCACCTGTAAAGTCATGGAATCAATTATTAACCAATCCATTATCCTCCACTTAGAGACAAACAACCTACTGTCTAATAAACAATTTGGTTTCAGAAAAAAACTATCCTGCAATCTGCAACTCTTACATTGCAAAAACATATGGACTACACAACTTGATCAGGGCAAAGCAATAGATGCAATCTACATAGACTTCTGTAAAGCCTTTGATTCAGTGGCATACAACAAACTACTCCTAAAACTAAAATCTTATGGTATCTCTGGACACCTGCATAACTGGATAGAAGCATTCCTGTCAAATAGGCAACATTGGGAGCATCAAAATTGGGAGCGTCCTATCAAATCCTGCACCTGTCAACAGTGGTGTCCCCCAAGGCAGTGTTCTAGGACCAACTCTCTTCATACTCTACTTAAATGACCTCTGTGATCATATTAAGAGCAACTATGTCCTCTTCGCTGATGATGTAAAGCTAATCAACACCACAGACAATACTGCTACCTTTCAAAAAGACCTCGACTATGGTCAAACAAATGGCAACTTCAAATCTCAACAAACAAATGCTCTGTCTTATATATTGGCAAAAAAAATCAGAAGATAAAATGCAGGCTGAATAGTCAAGACCTTGTTGATGATCCAAACTCTGTCAAGGACCTTGAAATACTCATCTCTAATGATCTAAGTGGTAGAGTCCACTGTAACTACATAGCCAAAAAGGCTTTATGGGTTGTTAACCTAATCTTATGTAGCTTTTTCTCTGGTAATATTACACTAATAACTGGAGCATACAAAACATTTGCTAGACCAATACTCGAATACAGCTCAATAGTCTGGAACCCACATTATGTATCTGATATTAACACAGTTGAGAAAGTCCAGAAATATTTCACAAGAAGAGTTCTCCACTCCTCTACTTGTTGCAGAATACCTTATGCCACCAGACTTGAAATTCTAGACCTAGTAAACCTAAAACTACGCCACCTTTGGTCCGATCTAAGAATAGTATATAAAATCATATATTGCAATGTCAATGAATACTTCAGCTTCAACCATAACAATACAAGAGCAAACAATAGATACAAACTCAAGGTTAATCGCACCAAACTTTGATTGCAGGAAATATGACTTCAACAACAGAGTGATCAATGTCTGGAAACTCTACCTGATTCTATGGTTTCTTCCCCAAACTCCAAAAACTTTAACCTTAGACTTTCTACTATTGACCTCACCCCTTTCCTAAATCGTCTGTAGCGGGCGTGCATAAGAGCACCAACGTGCCTACCATCCCTGTCCTATTGTTTCTTTTATTTTTCTTATGTGTATCCATGTATTCATAACTATGTTTTTACTTATACCTATTATCTTGTAAGCAATTGACAAATATAAAATAAAATAAAATAAAATAAAATAAAATAAAATAAAATAAAATAAAATAAAATAAAATAAAATAAAATAAAATAAAATAAAATAAAATAAAATAAAATAAAATAAAATAAAATAAAATAAAATAAAATAAAATAAAATAAAATAAAATAAAATAAAATAAAATAAAATAAAATAAAATAAAATAAAATAAAATAAAATAAATAGATGGCTTGTTGTATATATAGCATTACTGTGCTTTTTTTTTTTCAGATGCAAATATCGCATGGAGAACCACTTTTCCAACCACAACTTTGCTTTTAAGATTAACATTCTTACAGACCTCACTCAGCAAAAGCCTTGTTACTAAAAGGATGAGGCGTGACTAAAAATAAGCAAAGAAGGACTATTAAAGATGTACAATTTTTGTACATGCTTTCAAAATGAGTCAACAGAGTGCTTCAGACTTGGCACAAATGTAGCTTTTCTTTGCTATTTCTTAAAGTAACCTGAATTTCTCAGTCGTCTTAACCTGAAATTACCATTGATCTGCAATAGGAGTGATAAGTGGGTACAGGGTGGAGGGCTAGAGGATAGAATGAAGATGAGTGGTAAATGCCTACCATCCCTGGGCATATCAGCTGGTCTTTCTCAATAATTCTCTAATCCACAGGGAAAGGAAAGGAGAAAGAACAGCCATTGATAGCAATAGCAACAGCACTTATATTCTGCTCCATATTGTGTTGCAGTACTTTCTGAGCAGTTTACAGTGTCAGCATATTGCCCTCAACAAACTGGCTCCTCATTTTACTGCCCTCAGTCAGGATAAAACTCATGGCTGTATGCCTGCCTGCAATATTGAAGTCTGACCACTGTGCCACCAGAGCTCCTTCTTTATTTGATAATAAAGGCAACTATTCATCAAGGTGTGGTGGTGGTGTTTGTAAACACATTATTTGACTGGAAAACATTTATCTTTGGAAAGAGTAGACATGTGTTAAAAAAAGCACTTTCCACATTGGTTGGGACTGATAGTTACCTAGTAAGAGAAGGCTGTTTGAGCAGATCTGCCATTATGCAGAGGAGTTTTACTTCTGGAACAGGCTTAGTCTGAGGTGGGTAATATACCACTGCCATGCTTCTAACTCCAGGCTGCCTTTATGGCAGCCTGGAGCATTAAACTTTGATAATTCACTAACTGAATTCTTGTTTAAAATAATTAACTCTCTGACTCTCCACAGCTTTAGATTAAATCCTTTTGTTGAGACATAATTATACTGTTGATAACAAAAGAAGGCATGAGGAATTTTTATGCCATAATCTGGCTTGTCATCACTTCAAATGCCTCAGATGATCTTTACTGATCAGAAGTCATGTGCTGACAAGAAATGCTAACATGATTTTATTTTTTGTCCCCTGTTGCCAGAATAAGTTATGTGCAATGGACAATTTTAAAATGAAACATTGGACAATGATACAAAATACCTTGGCATGATATATACTGTAAATTGATATCAGTGATTATTATTTAATACCACTGATAGCACTGGAAAATCTCTTGTTCAGAATTATTTCTCTTTTTTCTTCTACCTTTTTACTTTGATAAATAAAAGTATTTTAAGTAAGGACATGTTCTTTTTATTTCAGATTTCTGCCCTTTGCTGATTCTTGCTTGTGTTCAGAAACAGAACCATTGCTTCTAAATGTTTACTTTAGAAAAAAAGAAAAAATGTTAATATAATTAACATATTTTCCCAATAATATCATCACTATCCTTAGAAAAGCAAATAATGAGGAAACTAATAAATTCTGCAACCCATTTTAGTAAAATTGTGTGTGTGTGTGTATGTGAAAGAGAGTGGGGGGGAGAGAGGGAGGGAGGGAGGGAGAGAGAGAGAGAAAAAAAAAAACTTTTGCTGGATGTTTCCATGCCACATACCTAGCAGTTTCAAAATAGATTTACTCGGTATATTCAGTGTTCGGCCATAGCAGGTAGCACCTCCTAAGCCCCTAGGGGATCTTTACTGATCCTGAAGACTGAATAAAATTGTATCTGTGTATATTTTACTGTCTCATCAACCATGGAGCTGCCAACCTGTAAATAGATAGGGAAATTGAGAGGGAAAAACCAAGGCAGGAACAGACAAACCATTGACTTGTTCCTGTCAAGAAGATTACCTGGACATATCCACACAGTCCCCAGGAGTTAAGCTGGACTTAAAGTGTTGTGTCCGCAAAATGACGCCAGGAGAAAGTGATTTCATTCAATGCTCTTTATTAGAAGGATTGGAACCGAACCGGCGAAAAGGAAAAAGCCCGCGGCTTTTATTCTTTTCGCCGCGGCGGCCGCGACCAATGGCAGCGCTTCGAATCTCCCGCGCTCTGAACGAGCCAATCGCGGGAGATTCTAAACGAGCCAATCGGCGCGGCTCGCCTGACCAATTAGAAAGCCCCGCGCTTTGGCCAATCAAAGCGCGGGGATTTCGAGTATGTAAATTAGGACAGAACACCCCTCCCCTCTTGGTATAGTCCTTACGTTGCGTAGTCACGTAGGTAGGCGGGGCTCCGTCGGGTCCTACTTGACCTGCGCAACTCAGTCGTCAGCGGGATCCCGGCCTGTTCGGTCGGGTTTTTGGTTGCTCCTGTTCCTGTGCGAACCGGCTGGTCGATCGGGCCGGTTCTTTCTCCGTGGCTCCCACCTGGGCCCTCCGGGTTGGTTGAGCTACGGGTTTCGCCGCTCCCGCTCGGTCTTTCCGGGTCGGTCGAGCTGGCTTGGCTGTCCTTTTTCGGCGAGGGGTCGCGATGGCTGCGTCTTGGTAAGTACTGCTGGTTTATTTTGTCTTGTAATCGGTCACCTGGGTATTCCCTCCCCCCTTGGTTTGCGTTTTGGGAGGTGGGTTCGCTTGCTGTCCTCGACCTAAGTTGGTCGATGTGCCGTTTCCACGCTCGGCCGTCTGTCGTTTGAAGTCGGTATGAGCGTGGGCCTGTGGTTTGGGTGATGATGGCTGGGATCCATAGGGGGTCCCCGTCAGGTTTTTGGCATATACGAGGTCCTCGGGTGCGAACGTTCGGTACTTCGTGCTTGAGTCTGGGGGCCGCTCCGGGTTATACGTAGGGTGTAACCTGTCGAGTGGGGACCTCAGCTTTCTACCCATTAGTAATTCGGCTGGGCTTTTGTTGGTAGTGGTATTCGGGGTTATGTGTTGTGTGAAGAGAAGTCTGTTGATTTTCTCTTGGATCTCCCCGTGGTCCATTTTCCGGATGGTTTTTTTGGTAAATTGGACCATCCGTTCCGCCCTACCGTTCGCCGCCGGATGCGCCGGTGCCGTTAGTGTGTGGCAGATGCCCCTTTCCGCCAGGAACTTCTCGAACTCCAGGGAGGTAAACTGGGGCCCGTTGTCGGAAACGACGACGTCTGGGAGGCCGTGCGTTGCAAAGTTTGCAAAGTTCTTTGGTCACGGCCTCCGTGGTTGTTGTCTTCATGTCGCTTACCTCCAGCCAGTTGGAGTAAGCGTCAACTGTTATGAGGAAGGTGTGTCCATTCGTGGGTCCGGCGAAGTCTAAATGGATTCTGGACCAGGGCCCCCGTGGTGTTTCCCAGTCCTGGATGGGCGCTGTGGGTGGGCTGGGCCTAGACTCCTGGCATCGCTGGCACCTAGCTACCCAGGCCTCTATCTGCTTGTCCATCCCTGGCCACCAAGCGTAACTTCTGGCCAGGGCTTTAGTTCTTACGATGCCAGGGTGTCCCTCGTGCAACATTTCCAAAACCTTCCCCTGTAGTCTGTCCGGAATGACCACCCTGTCACCCCATAAGATGCACCCCTTAAGCAACGAGAGTTCGGTTTGGCGGTTCCGAAACGTCTTGACAGACTCGTCGTTGTCTTTTTCCGGCCACCCTTTTGCTACCCAATGCAAAACCCGCGCCAGACGCCTGTCTTTATTAGTTTCCCGGGCAATGTCTGATGCGGTTATGGGTAGGTTGGGCAGGGTCTCGATGCTGAGGGTGGTCGTCGTTGGTGCTGGGTCGGAGTCGGATTCCGGTAACGGCGAGCGGCTTAATGCGTCCGCATGCGAGATCGTCTTACCCGGTCTATGTATGAGTTCGTAGTTGTAGGCCGCCAGGAACTCGGACCACCTTGTCATTCGGGGAGACAGAATGTTCGGGGTGGCCCGGTTTCCTGCAAGGATGCCCAGCAATGGTTTATGGTCCGTTACGATGGTGAAAGGTCGGCCGTAGAGATATTCGTGGAACCGTTTAATGGCGGCAACTATAGCCAGAGCCTCTTTGTCCAGTTGGCTATAGTTCCGCTCCGGTTTGGTTAGGGTCCTCGAAAAGAACGCGATGGGTGCTTCTTTTCTGTTAGGAAGGGTATGGCTGAGGACGGCGCCGACGCCGAAGGGTGATGCGTCGCAAGTGACGGCCAGAGGTAGGGTCTCGTTGAATTGTATGAGGACGGCGTCGGAGGTGAGGAGGTCTTTAGTTTTTTGGAAGGCGGCTTGCTCCCGTTTCCCCCAAGTCCAGGTCGCCGCCTTGTCTAGGAGCCTATGTAAAGGCTCTGCCGCCGTTGCCTTTTGGGGTAGGAAAACATTATAAAAATTCAGTAACCCCAAGAATGCTTGCAGCTCAGTCTTTGATTTGGGGGTGGGGGCTTCTTTGATGGCCTTGACCTTTTTACTAGTGGGGTGAATGCCGTGCCGGTCTAGGAGGTAGCCCAAGAATTCCACTCGTTCCGTGCACAGTTGGCATTTCTCCCTTTTTACTTTAAGTCCCGTTTCTTTAAATTTAGTTATGACCTTTCTTAGTCGGCTTTCTAGTTCAGTTTGGTTGGGCGCTGACACTAGAACGTCATCGAAATAAGGCACCACCCCCTTGATGCCTTGCAACAACCTCTCCATCAGGCTCTGAAAGATGCCTGGTGCCACGCTGACTCCGAATTGGAGTCGGTTGCACTTGAAAGCCCCCCGGTGGGTAACGATGGTCTGGGCTTCCGCCATTTGCTCATCGACCAGCAACTGTTGGTATGCCTGGGCGAGATCGAGCTTGGCAAAGACTCTGCCCCCTCCCAGTGAGTGCAGTAGGTGTTGCACTATTGGGACGGGGTAGGCGCTTTGTTGTAACGCGCCATTCAGGGTGGCCTTATAGTCCCCACAGATCCTCACCGACCCGTCTGGCTTGACCGGGGTGACTATGGGGGTCTCCCACCGGGCATGGTCTATGGGCTGCAATACCCCCTATTTGACGAGTTTATCAATTTGCTCGTCTATTTTAGGTTTTAGGGCGAATGGCACCCACCTAGGTTTCAGTCTTTTGGGGGGGACGCTAGGGTCTAGGTCGAATGAGATAAGGGGCCCCTGGTACTTGCCCAGGCTTCCGTCGAAGACTTCTCGGAACTCCTGGGCCAGTCGCTGTTCCCAACCGTCGTCGGCGACGTGGTTGACTCCCGTGAGAGTGATGTCGAGTGGGGCGAACCATTGTAGTCCCAGCAGGCTTGGGCGGTCGCGATCGACGATCGTGAGGGGGAGTTGTTCGGTGTGCCCCTTGTATGTCACGTTAAAGTTTTTGGTGCCAACTACCGGGATGCGGTTTCCCTGGTAGTCCTTTACAATAAGTTTTTGGCTGTCTATGTTCCTCCTTTGGAGGCTAGGCACCAACCGTTTTATCTCGTGCCATGCAATCATGGAGAGGTAGGACCCGGAGTCTACCTCCATTTTGCACGGTTGGCCCTCGATGTGAACCTCGACGTGGATTTTTCGGGCGTCGTCGGTGATGGCGTGGCCGATGGTTACCGTCTGGTGGGTCTCCTCTCTCCGCCGGTTGTCGCCGCCTCTCGAGGATCGTCCGGTCCGGTCCCATCGGCTGTCCGAGTGGCGGTCTCTGGGCCGGGGGGGTGAGCTTTCCCTTCTCCGGTCGTTTGGGTCCCATCGAGGTGGACTGCGGTTTTTCTTTTGGCGGCAGACCCGGGCGATGTGCCCCTTTTTATCGCAATGCCGGCAGATGGAATCAAAAAACCGGCATTCCGAACTGGGGTGGTCGCCGCCGCAACCGGCACAGTTGGTCCTCGACCTACGACCTCTCCGGTTCCGTTGGTCGCGCCCCGTCTGAAGTCGATGTATGTCTTCTTCGTCTTTGGACGTGCTGGATGCAGAGTGGAAATCGCCGTGGTGTGTGGTTGTTTCGGTTTTTCGTTCGGCCGACCTTGCCGGGTTGTTGTTTCCGCCGCGGTCCTTCGTGTCAGGTTTGCGCATGCTATCTGCGGAAGTACGGGTTGCTTCCGCGGCTGCGGCTGCGGTGAGGGCGTCTGCTAAACTGATGTTGCCCTTAGCCATCAGCCGGCTCTGGAGCGCGGGGTCCCACAGACCGAGCACGAATCGGTCTCTCAGGAGGTTGTTCAGGTTATCAAACTCGCAGAGCCCCCCTAGGCGCCGCAGCTCGGCGACGAAGTCGCTCAATTTCTCACCCGGTCTCTGGTCCCGCCAGTAGAATTCGTTGCGCCGGATCAGGATGGGGACCTCGGGAGCGTAATGGCGCCGAAGGATAGGTTCGAGGACGTCCCAGTCCATGGCGGTTGCGTCGGCGGGCTTGGCCAATGCTTTGGCCATCTGGAAAACTTCGGTTCCGCAATGGGTGAGGAAGACGGCGCGTTTTAGCGGGCCCGAGGCGTCCTTCATGCCGGTGCACTCGAGGTACATGCGGAAACGGTCTGAGAACGATTCCCAGTCCTCGGTGGCGGGGTTGAAAGGGGCGGGCAGTGCGATTTTTGCCATCTCGGTGCTTTGTCTGGCTTCCGTCGGACACGGGGTTCGGTTCAGGGTCTGGATCCCACCCTCGTCGCCAGTGTTGTGTCCGCAAAATGACGCCAGGAGAAAGTGATTTCATTCAATGCTCTTTATTAGAAGGATTGGAACCGAACCGGCGAAAAGGAAAAAGCCTGCGGCTTTTATTCTTTTCGCCGCGGCGGCCGCAACCAATGGCAGCGCTTCGAATCTCCCGCGCTCTGAACGAGCCAATCGCGGGAGATTCTAAACGAGCCAATCGGCGCGGCTAGCCTGACCAATTAGAAAGCCCCGCACTTTGGCCAATCAAAGCGCGGGGATTTCGAGTATGTAAATTAGGACAGAACATAAAGAGTTTTCATGTTGTTGGCATTTGCCTCTTAACGGTGTGGATTTTTAAAACCTGTACGTATATCAATGCTTTCAATCTAGATTACGTTGTTGTGTGATTACAAATAGATTTTGAGTTATAATCCATTTAGCCTGTTATCATTCTATTGTCATTTAAAGGGTTTTTAAAAATAAACAAATGAATTAAAAATATGTTCAGATTAGCTGATACCAGATACAACTAGATTTTTAAAGACATGTAAAGCCTTTATGTATTTGTTAATTTATTTTTTCATGGAAATACCAAAGCATACAATAGAAAATTGTAGGTACCTTTCTGCTAATTTCATTTAGCATTCAGACATATTTTCTTTCACCCAAATTCCTTCTAAAAATATAGTTCCTGATTTAGTAAAAAAGTAAATGATGCTTCCAGTTCTCAGGGAATTATATTTTTAATGGAATGATGGGATCAAAATATCAAGGGGATATAGATAAGCATAGATTAGGCAGTTTTACAACTTTGTTATCCAATTCTATGTTTTCTGTATAATGGTTCTAGGACTAGCATATTCATTTCTCCTCCATATTTCAATCCACCAAGTGTTATAAAAGAAGAAACACTGGCACCACTTGGTATACACTGCTTTACTGCAACAGTTGGTCAGTTCATGGAATCGTTATCCATGTAGGAAGAGACATAGTCTATCTATGCTACTTTTTACTTCTCAACTTGACAGACCATCAACCTACCAAGTTTTTATTATTCAAGACAAACTTCCTGAACTTCCTGACAAACTTCAAAGAGGGTTATGATTTTAATTGGAAAAATGCTATATTTGCAAACAGGGACACTTTTTCTTTCACTGACTGTGCTGGTGTTTTTTAATAGAACACTGCAGATACTATCTTGTACCAAGTTTGTATACTAGTGGAAAAGACAGCTTCAGTCCTGCTTTCTACCGGATAGGAAACAGATGCTTGGGGCCAAATTATCGTCAAGATCAACCACTGCTTGTCAGGCTTGGATTTATCATAAATTTTATCCAAACTGAAACAAAAACTTAGCATACTGCTTGCAAGTTCACCACTGGAAGAGAAAAAAAGTACACAAACTTTTTTGATGGTTGTAAAAATTAGGTTCTTGATTTAATGCACTGAGTCCAAAAGGAGGCCATATTTGGAACAACAGAGGCTCAGATGATTGAGTTGGTTGTTATTACTTTATTTATTAATGTTTGTAGAAGAAGCGCTATTACCTGTCTCTATGAAATACTTGATATGCCATCTTTTGCAAACCATTCATTCATTCCCTCTACAGAATGTCACCATTAAACTTCCTTGAATGTATTATGCATTCAATTTTACCCTCCATCATTTATTTACATGTCAACTGACAACTTTCTTCCAGTTTGGCACACGAATAACTTTTGGATAAAGAGGCACAGAAAGGGGAAAAAAACCCTTTCTTTCTACATATTTTCACTCTGATTGGTTTAGTTTTTGATTTTATAAAAGTTCTGGCTCCTCCTTCTAAACCGAAGGAAAAAAAAACTCACAAGTAACTTTCTTTGGGTACAATTACTTCTAATTATGTAAGATTCAGATAAGATTATATCCTATTTCAGTTGGCAGATAAATTTAAAAAAAATATTCTTTAGGTCTATACAGAAAACAGTTCTAACATTTATAGATATTTCTGCAGCTAACACACATACTAAAACCTATTTTTTCCTATATGTTTATTAAACTGAAAGAAACTCTCTGCATTATGTAATTATATTTATAGATTTAGGTTGGAATTGGGTCATTGCAGAAGATAAGTGGTTACAATTAAAATAGCTCCATATGACCTCATTCAGTAGCAGCAAATATGCCACGATGCAAGTCTCCCTTGCCCCCAAAGTGATACTTAAATGACATGCCTTCAGGCACTTATCAAACACTCTCTTGTTTCATTTTACTCTTACTATCCAGTCATCTCAACTTCTCATTGTAAAACTTAGTGTGGGAGTCCCTCAATAAAGAGTCACAGTTTCAGTTGTACCACTGCAGCCACCATTTTTAAAAACCATACTCTGGATCCATTGCAATTTATCTGAAACTCTCTTAAATTTTCTCCTTTTGGTGCCCATAGCTAGGCAAGGAACCAAGGTGTTGTCTGAGGAATGTATAATATAGTGAAATTTTCCTTGATTTGGAAATTACACTACTACTGACATTCTGTAGGATTACATCTATGTATGTAATTGCACTGCTGACAATTCAGCAGTGCATTCAGCTTGTAATCAGCCATAGTTCTTATTTTTCAGAATCTCCACCTTGCATCTTCTTCTTCGAAGCTGCCTAGCATTATCACCCAGGATCTTCTTTAAATTTCTTTTTATGCCCTGCCTGCTTTAAGCCTGATGGTAAAATGTAGTCTCCCTGGTATACATCTGTGGTTCATGATAACATCACTCTAGGTTAACTGACAGGCTGTCTGTAGTGCAGAGCCCAACTGAGTTTTCTTTCCCATGGGATCAGTTTCAAGTTGCAACATTTTAAAATCTGAAAAAGCATCATCAACAGGATGGTATTTCAAAATAATACAGTCCATAGAACCTAAATCATTTTTTTAAAGCTGTGATGTTTATTCTTTTTAAGTAATGTTCCAAAAGCTTATTTCTTTTCATTCTCTCTTTTTTCCAAGAATGTTTTCATAAATATAACACATCTCTTTTGTAAGTCTAAAATAAGAAAGTTGTTCAAGTCACTCTTGGTTGAAATCCATACATTCAAAAGAAAGTCACTCTTTTGATTTATTATTTTGTGTATTCCTTATATGGATTAAAAATCAACTAGTTTAATCTTCAAGTCCTGTGTAACACCTTTGTCAATAGCATGCTTTAGCCTGTCACTTTTTAAATCCATATCCAAAACAGCCTAATCCTCATTTATACCCTTTTCTATTACCTCTTTTAAACTCATTTTTATCATAGCAGAGTATCTTTAGAGAAAGTTCTGAGTACATTATTGCAAAATATCCTTCAATTCCAAAGTTAAAATACTTTGTTCCATACTAAAATATAATACAGAATGACAGAGTTGGAAGGGATTTGGAGGTCATCTAGACTAGTCTTCTAATCTTCTTCTCAGGCAGGAAACCCTCTACCATTTCAGACAAATGGCTGTCCAATCTCTTCTTAAAAACTTCCAGTGTTAGAGCATTCACAACTTCTGGAGCCAAGTTGTTCCACTGATTAATTATTCTAACTGTCAATAAATTTCTCCTTAGTTCTAGGTTGCTTCTCTCCTTGATTAGTTTCCATCCATTACTTCTTGTCTTCCTTCAGGTTCTTTGGAGAATAGGCTGAGCCCTTCTTCTTTACGGAAACCCTTTAGATATTGGAATGCTGCTATCATGACACACCTAGTCTTTCTTTTAATCGAACTAGACATACTCAATACCAGCAACTGTTCTTTATATGTTTTAACCTCCAGCACCAAATAATTTTTGTTGCTTTTCTCTGCATTATTTCTAGTGCCTCAAACCCCTTTTTACAATGTGGTGACCACATTGTGGCAGCTATTGCATTAGTGGGTCTTCTGTAATCATATCTTTAGCTTGTTCTCATTGTTTCTAATAACCAACCTTGAAGGTCTCCTCATGTCATGCTTTTCTCTGATCCATAACATTTTCCCAATGAAAATTTTGAAGTCCCACAGGTGCCAATATAGGGAGGCATCTTGATATAGCGCTCACAGGTATCGCAATCCTATATTTTGCCTGCAAAGGCTTTCCCAGCTATGTCCTAGTCTGCTTAAAAGAAAAGGATAAGAACCACCAATTTGCATGGCAAAATTTAATTCAAGGGAGTAAAAAAAAAAAAGTACATGACACTTGTAAAAAAGGGACTTTGACTATGTGGTCATGGCTGCCATCTTGAACATTTTTTTGTTCATTTAATCCAAACAAATTCTAGCAAAAGTCAAATTCCAAACTGAAAATTTAAGCAACAGCAAAATCCATGCCATGTTATAACAGTTATTTGTGTGAATGAAGTTAATGGGCACATTCATCTTTGTAAAACATACATGGTTGTAAAAAAACACAAACTATTTAAGAGAAACTGGGAAATTTGAGATAAGTATCCAGAACTTTATAATTTTCTGAGTGAGATTAAAAAACTTGAATATGTAGACTTTGTCTACATTTATACTAACTAGGATATAGAAAGAAAGAAACATTAAAAAAGAAATTTTAATGAAACATTTTTCTTCCTCCTGTTCATTTATTTGACATGATACTTGACTAGCCAGTATTGAAGCTTTTCAACAAGTTTCAGTCTTACATAATTAACTTAATTAGCATCAAGTGGATTTCAGTGCAGTCATCAGAGAAAATATATAAAACATATAATTATTCAATGCTTAGGAAAACATGTTAATCATCATTATTATTACAGGCAATAATCATGAGGATCTCAGAATTTGCCTGAAACAAAATTAATCAGAATTCTGTTTCCCAGTTATCTGTACTAAATTATGCAGCTGAAAATTGTCTGATACCAAGTATTGGATGAAAAATTCCCTGTTTCAAAAACCAAACTAGCTCATAATTAATGGTTACTTCAGTATAAAATTAATGTTTCATAATTACAATATTTTTAATATTAAAGCAATATATTTTGCTCTGATACCCACATAGAGTATCCAGATATTTATTTGTATAAGATGGGAGGAGAAATATTAAAATAAAAAACAAAATAAATTCAGATTTAATAGAAGTATTGAAGATGGCTTGATTCAGTTTTACATAGAAAACTCATCACTTTTTGCATTTCATGACAATTCTAATTTAGTGTTCCTATTAATCCAGTCTTTGGATTGGTTGTTATCCATTAGGACAAACTTTATAAATGATAGTGAGGCAAGAC
This sequence comes from Hydrophis major, assembly GCA_033807585.1. Classification (NCBI taxonomy): domain Eukaryota; kingdom Metazoa; phylum Chordata; class Lepidosauria; order Squamata; family Elapidae; genus Hydrophis; species Hydrophis major. Next base: position 108,441,699 of record CM066328.1, on the reverse strand, counting down.
TATATGGTAACAATCGTATTAATTGAAGCCAATTCTTTTCCACTACTGGATTACCATCCTTACATAAATAAAAGTAATCATGAGGGACACTGTTGTAACTATGTATCATTGCAACTATGTATCATTGCAACTATGTATCATTCATGTGTTTGCAACATTGTATCATTCACGTGTAATCATTAACTTCTGTCTCTTCAGTGACCTTTGCAAGGCACGTACAAGGGACAAGGAGCTAGACGATTGTTAATAAGCTTATCCACATTGTAAATAATCTGTCCGGTATGCAGCTTTGTAAACATGCACATCCTGATGAGATTACCATGTTTGACTTGAGCTTTGATTAAATCATTTTCTTGTAAAAAAGCACAATAAAAGAGCGTGTGCCAAGACATTCAGGGCGCGCTCATCAAGAGGAAACGTCGCTTCCTGTCGTTTCTCTTCCCTTTGCTCCCTTTCATGAGCCACCCATCAGATGCGGGATGGCAGATACCGCAGGACACTCTGATCCTGAACCTCTTGTTATAGATAACAATGTAGAGTACACCTAACTATGTCCAGTTTTTGGAGAAAATATACATTTTAAGAAATACATTGTGAAGTTTAGTATTATACTATTCATGTTATTTTGAATTTCTGTTATGGATTGAACCAGTAGAGGCTAAACCAATTTCATTGCATGCATGATGTACAATGAAAATAAAGGCTATCATTATCATTATCGTTCTCAGAATCTTTATGCAGCACAGACCTATGCTCATGCACTTAATTCCTATACTTTAAAAATATTTGAAAGAAAACCTTTGGATATGTTTTTTGTATTCTTTTGATTTTACACCATTGCTGGATGCTGTTCAATATGATGGATTCTGGTCAACATAAATCTCTGAGTAGTTGTCAGATGTACTCTTGCAAATGAGTATGAAGATCTGAGACAGCGCTACACCCTGGGGTAGGATGAAGTCCATAGGCCATTTTATTGCCCATTCTTGGCTATCATCATTATAATAAAATCTGGAAAACAACCTTGTAGATATTAGGTAAGACTAAGAAGACTTTGGTTTAAGAAGCAGAAATCTGAGGCTGGGTTCTTCCTTGCAGCTTGCATAGATTAACAAAAGAAATCACCTTTTTTTGGTCCGTTCTACATTCGGAATCCTTCGCATCAGAAAGGTCTTGTGGCAGGTGTCAGCATAGACTCTTGGACTAAATAGAAATGAAAGCAGCCCCAAAAATGCTTTTAATCTGTATTTTACTGTATTGCAAATATTATTCACACTAATAGCAATAGCACTTAGACTTATATACTGCTTCACAGTGCTTTACAGCCCTCTCTAAGCGGTTTACAGAGTCAGCATATTGCTTCCAACAATCTGGGTCCTCATTTTATCAACCTCAGAGGGATGGAAGGCTGATTCAATCTTAAGCCAGTGAGAATCGAACTGCCAAACTGCAGTCAGCAGAAGTAGCCTTCAGAACTGCATTCTAACCACTGCACCACCATGCTTAGTACATATCTATATATCCATAGTATATCTATATTTTCATTTTAACATATCATTAGTTCGTTTCCATTGAACAGGACCAAATTATAATTATACTACCAAATTGAAAACCTGACTGATTTGTAGTTCAACAAACATAATAATTTTTGGACAAACCCCCCCCCCCCGATATAACTACAACTTTTTTCTGCATTTGAGTGCATATATAAATCTTTCTGTCTATATTCAAGGAATTAATATTAATGAGTAAATATGAAGGCACCTTTGAAAAGATACTTATTGAAGCCTAATCCTGACCATGTTAAATTCATATGAAATTCACCTCTAAATTTAAAGGTCATTTTGTCATTCCATCTGAAGGGGGGGGGGAGGGAAATCTATTCTCATCCAAATATCTATCAATTTCATATACTTCCTATGAATTTTTTTTTTCTTTTCTATTTTGAGTTCATTAAAGATTAAGATCTTTAGATTATGATTTCCATCATTTATTTTATTTGATAGTTTTACATATTCTAATATTATCTTTTATAATATACTAAGTATCTGTTTTGCCAACTGGCCTAGGGCCATAATGGGGGTATGGAATTTTGGAAGTGGCTAATGGATTAGATAACACCACACCTTTTCCCCATGGACATTTTTCTCCTTCCTTCTTCCTGGCTAATTTTGTTTTAACCGAATTTTAAATTTAAATCTTAAATTTAAGATCTCTATTTATTATTTTAATGTTTTATATTGCATTTTAATTGAATGATTGTGAGTCACCTGGAATCACTTCTGGAAAGATGGGAGTCACATAATTCAAATAAATAAATAAATAAACAAACAAATAAATAAATATCTCTGATATAGACATTTCATGTACTTTTACTGTAAGCGCCACATTGTTAATACGGAGCAGCACTTTCAACAATTTCAGTTTTGCTTGACTATCTTTAGTAATATTTTTTTCTTTGTGGACAGAGCAACACCTGAAGCTTTAAGACAAATATCCACACTTGTTTAAGTTGCCCTGTATCCATGTTAGGTTCTATTGGAAAGGAGAAACTAGTTTGTCTTCTTTCCTGTAGGGTTCAGTTTGGATAATGTTATTGTCAGACCTGTTAAGCCAGTTCATATTTCACTGCCTGCTGAACAGTGAAATGATATATTCTATGAACTATGTGTTCCTATTTGATAACTGTGAGGTATTTCCATTGTGATCCTACAGCCACAAAAAAATAAAAAATAAAAAAAATAATATCACATCAAACTGCAAAATTTGCAATGCCTCCTCATTTGCTTTTACAAATAAATGTTCTTTTTAGTATTATTTAAAAAAGAATTTTATTAAAAGTAGACAGGCATACTTGTCAATGGAAAGAAAGAAGACCAACAGTTTCATTAGATATAACCCAAATGCTACCCATGTTTTGAGTTCTGTAGATGCCTTCATCAGGAAAGATGGAAATTAAGGCACAAGCAAAGGATGAATCAGAACATTTAAAAAGATTAGATCAGATGTTATACAAGAAGGCCTATAGTTAAAAGTCTGCAAACCCAAATTGCACATATTGTTACTCACTGTGAGTACTAGTAGGTTCCATAGTACCTGGAGGTTAGTTTCCCTTTTGGGTAATGTTCTTTAACACTTTAGTTTAAGATTTCTCATTATATATAAATTGGAACATGGTGGCTTGTGTAGTTAGGATGTTAAGCTGGAAGTTAGCAAACCCATGTCTGAGACCTGAGTGCTGCCATGAGGCAGGGTGAATTCCTGTCCTTCACTCCAGCTGCTGCCGGGAACATGAAAAGAACCCCCAACTAGGCATCCCCAGGGCAACAGTAAGGTCACCTGCTAATCCTTTCAACCCGGAAATGCCTCCGTGCTTCTGATAAAGTGCAATTTATAAATTTGTCTGAGGAAATCTTAGTATTGTGCAATTTGTATTATCTGTACTGGATGGGCTCATTATCTGACTTTGCTCTTTTCCCAATTTGCACCAAACCAAGACATAACTATGCTTTGGTAACATATATTTCCTTATGATATAGCCCAATTTAGGAGTGAAACAAGCTTAAATCAGCCCTATTGGTAATAAAGTAGTATTCTGTTATACTGCTGTATATGATACAGTATAATACAATACTATACCAATAACCTTGAAGAACAGGATGAAGAACCACAACCAAGTCCAATGTCCAGGTTAAAAAAAATTGAATCCAAGGCAGAAATGTGATTTGAAAAAGGATCTTGGGCCTGACTCTCCTTAATTCTCCCTCCCTGGGGAAGAATGGTGAGATTTACAAGATCCTGTTACTGTAACCTTATAATAAAAGTAGCATTCACGTTCATAACTTTGGTTTCCTAGTTTGGTCTACCTTGAAGGGCTAACACATTTTGCCGTGGCCCCTCCCCATCTGTCAATCTGTTCAACTCAATCTTTATTTCTGAGATAAGTCAGGTAACTAAAATGACTTGTGATGAAAGCACTAGAGGCAGCAGAACAAAGGAGACAGGGATAAGTGGGTTATTGTGATGCAATGTGGTGAGGAGGTGGATTCCTGGGGGCGGGTATGCACTTGAGGGGAGTAAGAGGAAACCCAACCTACATATTATTTGTAGGGGAAAGAGAGTGAAGACAGCCCCTCCTTACTATTTCAGAGATTAGATTGTAGATGAAGATAGTAGAGTGCTCTGTCTGACAAGATCTTGTCTATAGGTGTGTAACAATAAACAACTCTGCTTGGAAAAATTATATGTTATTCTTGGTTTGGGGCCTGACAGTAATACTTCAACTTAGCAATGGAGAAAGATTCTTCACATGAGATATCTACTTCTGTCCCCATGTTGTGTACTGATACCTTTTGTAAGCTATTTCATCATTCTGGGCTACTGTTTTTGTTGCCATTTCATGGGACCTAAGAAGCATGTCAGTTTCATGGCAGCCTCTGCCTTGGGAAGAAGTTTGACAGTCCCCATCTTTTAACCTTTCCAAAGGACCTGGCTTTTCTCCCAAATACCATAAGGGATATGGTCAGATTGGTACAATTAACTTTTTGTGGGCTGCATAGGAAACTTCCAACTGCAATGTCAGGTCTTTTCTATTTTAATGTTTTTTTCTTTTATGGTAGACAGATATTGCTTTATTTTGGGGTTGAGAGCTACCTAAAGTTTCATTCAAGATGCACAACAATCTAAATGTTACATTGTAACTGGAAATGCACACACACTTTCTATAAACACATAGTAAAAATGCAGCTTGTGGTTGGTAGAATTCATCTGGCTTGCAGTTGAGCCATAGCTGTTCTTCAGTGTAATGTTGCTCTTACAAGTCTTCCAGGTTTTTCCATTTCTTGGGATATGATTGCCCAATGAAAGAAGGGAGAATTTTGGGAAAGGAATGCTGTGGTGAAGAGAAGCTCAGAGAATCAATTCCCTCAGCTATGGCACAGAAGTTCTATTTGTATATTTAATCTGGGAGTCTTATATTAGAGGATTAATTAATTTTTAGAAGCATTTTATCATCTTATGGGCTTTACAGTTCAAATACAGTCTTGGAAGTTTAAAGATTACAGTGGTAATGCTACAGATATAGTTGGTCCACAGAAAAAGAACCATGCAACTTTACAGAATTTATTTCTACTTGAGAATGCTTAAATATGTTCCTGAATTATTTGGCCCAATTATCGGATCTTACACTATTATGACAATAACCTACAGCAAATATTCAAAAAGATGAAAGAGACAAATGGGTTGATCCTAAGCATAACACTTTGAAATATATCTTAATGTTTGAAATATAACTTAACATTCTGTGCCTGTGGTAAATAACTCTATTTGATCACAGTTTACACTTGCTATTGCTGCCAAATGAAATTCTTTGCACACTTGTTTCTAGAGCTAATTTAGTTATGCTTTATTTTTACAATAATAGTAACAATTGAAGCAGTTTGTTGGCATGGGAAAATGAGAGAGGGAGACACCCAGAGACAGAAAGAGAGAGAGAGACAGAAAATAAACAAATTTTCACTTCTTTTTTAGTATTGCCTGCTTTGGTTCTGAAACTAACTTAATTTCTAAAAGTGAGGAAAAAGAAATTATAATTAGGCTGTGCAGTCCTGTAATTGGCATGGTTGCCTTAATAGGTTAAGAGATGCTATAGTCACAGTCCAATGTGTTCCAAAGGAAGTGTTTATACTAAATCTAAAATAGGCCTAGTAGTAACATACATGAAGCCTACTTTGGCTTATTTTTGCTTTCCCCATTTTTGAAATCAACCTCCAGAACACTTACCTGTAGATTTCTGAGTATTGAAATCTACATGTCCAGAGTATACTCAGTGTGTCTTGGCTACCTTGGGCAAGATATAAAGATAATTATTGATTTCAACCTATCTTAGAATAGTAACATGCATCTTGAATTGGCAATGAGACAACATAGTTGATTCCTTCTTAAAAGATATTGATTAATCAGATACTATGGTCAGAGTTTAAAAAGCATTGAAGGAAAAGGTCTGCTTGATGGAGAGTTCCAGGTGAATCACAGCTAAGAGTTTGGTTTTATGGCTGCAATGTAGAGATCTGAAACTAAGACTTCCATTCTGAAGGAAACTTGTGGGAAAAGATTTAGGAGACCTAAGTCTACTTGCAGCCAAAGAGCCACCATGCTCATAAGTAGGAAGCAGTGTCCAGCATCAAAGGAGATCTAGACATTAAATCATAATAAAATCTGAAAGCAACAAAAATGGTTGAAAACTGGAGAAGACTACTCAACATATTTGCCCTGTTGATATGACATTTGGCAAGAGAAAAGATTAGGTAAATCTTACCTGAAGAAAAATCCATTAAAAGATTGTTTTCCAGAAAGATTTATGGTAATAGGAGTAGTAATCATGTATATACAAACTAACCAAAGGTAACTAATTCTAATCTACTACCTGAGACAAAAGCTTCCATAATTCCCTTTTTAAAAATGAAATATATTTATTATATTTTTATATTTATATGTATTATTATTTGTTAAATAATAATACATATATTATTATTATTATTATCTTGCTGTGGGTTAGGGTTACACTCTGAAGAGAGTGTAGACAGAACAGAGGTAAGATAATAGAACAATAAAATAAACACTGAAAAAGAACACTATGAGAATATATCAATATGATAACCAATAAGATGGACTGGTGAAGAATAGAGAGTAAGGAAGGGAGATGGAATCTGTCGTCAATCCAGCAGCCACCTCCAGTATGGAATTTCTCCATTTGGTTCTCAGGCCAACCAGCAGAGGCAGGCCTTCTCTTCGGCTCTTGTTGAAGAATAGGAGGATGGGGATAGATCTTACCCTGGAAGGTAAGATGTTCCAAAGGGCGGGCGCTGCAACAAAGTTCTTCTGGATCCCAATAGTCAGAGTTCTTTGACAGATGAGATCTGAAGTAGGCCCTCTCTGCTAGCATGAGTAGGATGGGCTCATCCATCAGGTAGCCTGGACCTATGCCATTAAGGGCTTAAAGATCATAACCAACACCTTGAACTGCACTTTGATATGGATCCTAACTATAAAACTGCTTCTTTTTAAAGGCACATTAGTGGCACTAAATCTTCCCTACTTCTGCCATATTGCTGATCCACATAGCATGCTTTCTCACAATCTCACTTCTCCTAGACAAGTTTCCCCTTTTTAGAAAACAACTCAGGTTCCAAGAGTAAAACTTTGATAGGCCAGAGGTTTTGATTGGCTATTCTTTGTGATTATTATTACACAATTCAAATCTCAACAATCTGAAGAGAATTGAACTAATGAGATCTTTGTTTTGCTCTTATCTTTGTCAACATATATTTAATTGAGATGAGGAAGGGGAAAATATTTTTAGTTTCTATTTTAAAATGCAGGATTTTATATATGAACAAAATTAATAGTCCTAAATGATACCATACTTAACTGAGTCATGAATAGTATGCAATAGTCTTGTGCTGGATAATATTGTTGGGAATGAGCAGATAGCTTTACAGCATATAAGTAAGTGCATTAATGCCCCCCAGTGGTGAAAAATATTCCTCTCATATTGTCAAGACCAGTGTAGAGGTGTAGATGTTTAAAAGAGGACTAATTTTGCCCATGATACAGTCCAGAAGCGTAGGTGTTTTGTACATCTGAAGTGTTCGTAGACTGAAGACAGTTTGGCTTGGCATAAGGAGGAATGCTAATGAGAAGTCTGGAAATACAACTTGTAAAAAATTGAGGGCAAATTAATCTGAAAACAACAAAGAAGCTGGAGCCATGGTGGTGCAATGATGAGAATGCAGTATTGCAGGCTAGCTCTGTCCCAGTGGTGGGATTCAAATTTTTTTTACTACTGGTTCTGTGGGCGTGGCTTGGTGGGCGTGGCAGGGGAAGGATACTGTAAAATCTCCAAACAGAGGTGGGATTTGCCTCAAAATCTCCTCAAACTACTCAAAAATTCCACTACCATTTCTCCAGAACTGGTCAGAAGCTGCTGAATACTACCTCTGCTTTGCCCACAGCTAGCAGTTTGATCTTGACTGGGCTCAAGGTTGACTCAGCCTTCCAACCTTCCTAAATTGGTAAAATGAGGATCCAAATTATTGGGGCAATATGCTGACTCTGTAAACTGCTTAGGGAGGGATATAAAGCACTGTGCAGTGATATATAAGTCTAAGTTGTCGCGCTCCGGTTGGAGGACTCTCGAGTTGGGTCCGGAGTGCGCTGCCCGGGAGTAGTCGCCTAGGGGTTGTCTTCAGAGGGACCCTCGCGAGGGTGAAGAGGCAAAACATGACACGTCACATGCAGAGTGAATGCAAGGTGGCGAGGTACACGCTGCACGGGTGGAGATGATCTCTCTGACTCCGACCCCGTCAGCTATGCAGCGACGCCTTTTATTGAGCATATAGCAGGAATAAGGAAATGCAAGCATTATACCTTATAAGGTCATATATAATTGTTTTTGTGTTATGTGCGGACGTGGCTATTGTTCTGCGCAAGCGTCAGGGACTTTCCAAGCCTATTTTGTCATATAGCACGATCGGCTCGTGGACAGTTCTATTGAGCAATTTAGGAGTTATTAAACGCATGATTTACTAATGTGCTTGGTGTGAATTTTCATAAGTGAAGCATAATGGAGTAGGTATGGCTCAGGGAGCCATATGTCACCTTTTTTTGTTTTTTAATGTTGACTTTCGATGCCGTCCGAGAGATCATCAAGAGATTTTTGCCCAAGAGATATGCCCTCCGGCACCTCTCGTGGAGCTGTTCTCTCAAAGACCTCATCCTCGGCATCTGAGTCATTGGATAAGGAAAATGGAGGTTTCCAATCATCGTCACCTTCTGTGGTGAGCAAATGGTATGCATGTTTTTGAAACAGAGTGTTTACAGTAATTTTTGTATGATTTACTTCTTCTCCTATGTCATTTAAGCGTTGTCTGAGGAATCGTATGAGTTTCCTTGTTATATAAGGCCCTATCATACAAGCAAGCAGTAAGAGAATGAGTGGACCTATGATAGCTGATATTAAGGTAGTTAGCCAAGGGGACCAGTTAAACATAGCCTGAAACCAGGACATTTGATTCTGCCTTTCTTTTTCTCTATTTTTTAAACGATCCCTTAATTGAGACATAGAATCTATAACAATGCCAGAATTATCTGCATAAAAACAACATTCTTCTTTTAGTGCAGAACACAATCCTCCTTGCTTTAAAAGAAGAAGATCAAGACCTCGTCGATTTTGCAGCGCCACCTCAGCCAAGGAAGTCAAGGATGTTTGTAAGGCTGAGATGGAGATTTCAATACGTTGAAGATCTGCATCTATCTCAGCACTAAGTTTAGTAATTTGTTGAGCTCCATGCACCAAGGATGCAACGCCTGTGGATGCACCAACAGCTCCTAGTCCCAAAAGTACGGAGAGTGTGAGGGCTGTTACTACTTCTCTCTTTGCTCGAATGTGATATTGTTCAGGTTCCATGATGGAGGTGAAGTCTTTACTGGAATACAAATCAATTTTTGGAAATAAGAGTACTTGGATGCAAAATCCTTTTGAGGCCAAGAGTTCATCACCGTGAACACAGGCAGTTGCACCTGTGGAGCAGGCCCATAAGGAGTTATTTGCTGGTATGAAATAATACCCCTTTAAGCGGGCAGTGATGTTGGCCTTAGGGACAAGAGTATATACTTGAGAGAAACCAGAGGAGCCAACTGTTGAGTCAAATTGCAATCACTCTTGGGAAAGCCAAATTTGACAGCGATGGTGGTCAGATGCATTAAGACAATACTGCGTATAATTCTGTGGAATATGACCTAGGCAGCACCCTTGGCCTGTGATCGATGTGATGGTGATAGTGGTATTGGACCATCGGCAGGTAGAGTCATTGGTGGCGTTAAGGAAAGGTTCAGAAGATCCCACGGCTTCATAAAAGGGAGGTTCCGCTGACAAGCACATCCAACAAGGTTCAGTGGTGAAATTTGTTGTAGCATTAAGCACATCATAAGATAATTGAACAAGGGCCAAAAGAGGATTAGGGTTAGACGTGATAGGCTGTAAGAAGGCTGAAGCAATATCAGGGTTAGGACCTATAGGGGGAGACTGTGGTAAAGTGACGTGTCGCTGGAGGTAAAAAACGTTGCCATAATCATATCCCCCTGAATCATAAATTCTGCCACCCCACGAGGCACCTCTGTCCCAAATATGAGAAGATTTTCCAGCAGCTGTAAAGATGATGGTGACAGGATTACAACGAGTGTGACGGGATATCCCTGAGCTGAAATCGCACTTCCGGTGAGGGTTGGTGCGTTTGATGGAAACAAGGTCCCCCGTGGATGGTGGTGACCAGTAAATGTAACCGGTAGAGACGCAGGACCATGCCTTACAGAATGTATCAGCAACCCCCCCGCATTGATAAGAACGATCAGGTGTAAGAGAGTGACCAGGACAAAAATACAAATAACACTGGTACACATAAGAGGGATACGGTTGAGGGGGTCTTGGATTGGATTGCAAGAAACCTGCTTTGTAAGCAGTTTGCCCATGTAGCATTTCAGCAAAGTCAAATTGCAAAGAAGGAAAGTACTCTGAAATGCGAGATGTATTGCAAGTTTTGTTGAGAGTTTGACCCCAGGCGTCTGTCACTGTCCAGCAAATTTTATAAGATCGATGGCGATTCACAGGTTGGAGGGTACGTCGGTGTCGTTGAAGAGAAGGACGAGTTGGCGGGAGCAGGTGCACCGTAAGAAAGGTTTCATAAGGTAACTTCGGGAGGCGTAAATGACAGTCATAGGATGCATAGTCTTTGGCAGTAACATTGAGCAAAACTAGGAATGTTTCACAGGTAGAAGAGAGAATGAGATGATTCTGAGACGGACGAATGGCCTTATCTCCAATTTGCCACGTCCAATAGGCGGGATGCCTGATAGGGTGCCGCTGTTTGCAAGCTAAAACAGTCCTGTTTCCTTCTGGAATATAGAGACGGCATATCGGAACGCGGATGTAAGCATTCAAGCGGTCAAGAAGGTTAAAGCAATTTTTTGGGGTTCCTTCAGAGAAGGCAGAGTCAATTAGGGCAGAAGCTGGAGGTGTTGGTGTAAAGTCCAAGAATTTTTTATCAAGAGGAGGGGACGGGGAATCAACTGAGCCAGGTGGAAGGAGTTGAGCCCCCTCCACCATGATGCCCAATGATCCCCATATTCCCCTTAAAGTTTGGCAATGACACGCATAAAGTCCAGCATGTTTTTGACTTGGAAGAGGGATGTAGACCTGAGATGAGTTCACAGAAGAATTGAGGGTGACCATGGCAGTGTGTAACAGGACTTGATCATGATGAGTCCATTTCCAAGTAGTACAAGTGGTGTTTGTCCAACAACGAATGTAAAGCGGGTGATTGGCCGTGGGGTGGAGAACAAGATCTGGAGTGTTTATTTGAGGTGGTATGAAGGAACGAGGGAATCTCGGCCGAGGAAGGGAGCGGAATCGTTGAGTGGCAGAGGGCCAGGAATAAACTGGAACAACCCGATGAGGCAGGGTGGCATATTTCCATATACAGGCAATCGGACTGGAGCAAGGAGGATGACAGTAATGGAAATGATAAATTCCCTTGGTGGTGGTTTGATGAGCTCCTGGTAACTGGATCCACTGTAGAAAAACAGGAGAGAGAGAGAGGGAAGCCACAGAGGGGGTGGAAAAAAGAAAAAAGTAAAAGGAAGCAGTGGTAAAAATAACAGTTGGAGATGCTCTAAAGGTAGAGCATGCATAGAGAGGGAAGTATATTATCGGTAGGAAGAGGATCAGGAGGGGCCCCATGATAGGGTCTCACACAGCGGGCTGGTACCCACAGAACTTTATCTGACAGTTGTACCGCAGCGTACCCTTTACCCCAGGTTATAAGTGAGACAGGACCCTTCCACTTTGGGTCAGGCAGCTGTCTGTAATAGACAAGAGGGAGGGGAGAAGGAAGTGGAGTTTTAGCAAAATGTCTGGAAGCCGCCGTAGAGGGCGGTGAGCGAGTTAAGTTTAGAAAATTAAGTGTGTACAAGCAAGTATTTAGAATATTTTGAAACACTGGGAGGCGAGGCGGGCCATGGCCTTTTACACCTTTATTAAATCTGTCAAGAGCTGTTTTAAGGGTGGAGTTGGCACGTTCCACCAGGGCTTGGCCCTGACTATTGTAAGGTATCCCAAATTTATGGACAATAGACCAGTTGTGGCAGAATTCAGCAAAAGAAGTACTGGTATAAGCTGGACCATTGTCTGTTTTCAAGATTTTTGGGCATCCCAGTGTAACAAATGTCCGAATGCAATGATTCTTTACATGACCTGCGGTTTCCCCTCTTTGCGCAGTTGCCATAATGAAACCTGAAAATGTATCCACGGAAACATGCAAATATTTCCATGGGGCGAAGAGGGAGTACTGAGTGACATCCATCTGCCATGTGTCACATGCTTCAGTACCACGCGGGTTTACTCCTTCGGGTAAACCTTTAGCCTGAAGGCTACAGGTGGGGCATTGCTGTATGATAGCCTGTGCCTCGGCTTTTGAGATGCCAAATTGTTTTGCCAAAGATTTTGCATTTTGATGGAAATAGTCATGACTTTCTCCTGCTGTTAGGACAGGGCGAGCAGGGGCCTTTATGACAATGGGCAAGATTTTACAGGCCTCATCTGCCATATGATTGCCTTCAGATAGAAAACCAGGCAAGTGTTGATGACTTCGGATATGCGCCACAAATAGCGAATGCGTGCGTTTCTGCAGCAATTCCTGTAGCTGGAGGAAAAAGGTTAACAAGGAAGGGGAAGCATTGGGAGAAAAATAGGCATCATATGCATGAGTAGCAACATAACAAACGTATTGGCTATCCGTTATGATGTTGACAGGTTGTTGTTGAAATTTTTGCAAAGCTAAAATAAAAGCAGCCAGTTCTGCCTGTTGAGCAGTGGTGACTTGCGTAGTAAGGAGTTTTTTCCATTCAGTTCCTTCCTTCCATGTGCAGGCGCCTTGTACAGCAGAGCCATCGGTGAACACAGTGAGAGAGTGTGGTATAGGTTGAAAAACAATGGGAGAGGAAAAGAACATAGGAATGATTTTTAAGAGCTGAATTCGCCGATCGGGTGGCAGATGGCACGAAACTTGGCCCACCCATGATTCTAAAGCAGCTTGTAATTGATCAGACTGCTGGAACATTTGTTCCCATTGTTGAGATTTGCATTGGACATACAAAGTAACTATATCTATTCCCATAAGATGACGGGCCCTGCTGCGGCCTTTGAAAATAAGTTCAGCCATCTGTGCAGTTCGAGTAAAAATGACAGCACGAGGAGAGTTTTGCAAATGTAACCATTCTAAAATAAGAAGTGTTTTGTTAGCAGTTACTTGTAGTAATGCAGCCGTCATGAGAAGCGGAGTGTGAAAAAGTGCTAAGTGTAAAGGTTCATTAATAGTTGCTCTATCCACCCATTGGTGTTGTGAAAATGAATTGACTTTATCTAGAGCTGAAAGTTGATCATCAGTGAGGGTAATGAGATCTGAAGGGTGTTTGTGGCCTACTAACGCTTGAAAGAGTGGAGTGAGTATACTAGTGTGAAGGCCTAAGTAAGGCCTAGCCCAATTAATAGTTCCAAGTATTTGTTGTAGCTGTACTAATGTGGTAGGATTGGGAATTGTCATATGTGTCATGACAGGTGCAGCAGCGGAGGAAAGAACCTTGTGTCCTAGATAGTTAAAAGGATAGTGAAGCTGTACCTTACTGGGAGCAATATGCAACCCTGCTATCAGAAGACATTGTTGTAAAAAAGGGAAGCTCTCTTTTAGTTGAGCAGACGATAGAGGTGCTGCTACAAGTATATCATCCATATAATGATATACTAAGTGAGATGGAAATTTAAGGCGATAAGGCTGAAGAGCTTTGTCTACAAAATACTGACACATTGTGGGAGAATTGAGCATGCCCTGCGGCAGCACTTTCCATTGGTACCTAGTAGTAGGGCGACTGTTGTTGTATTCAGGGATTGTAAAAGCAAACAAACATCGATCCTTTGCTGCCAATGGTATACAAAAGAAACAATCTTTTAAATCAATTACCATAAGGGAAAAAGATGACGGAATGAGATTAGGATTGGGTAGTCCACATTGGAGCGCCCCCATAGGAAGGATGACATTATTTACAGCTCTAAGGTCCTGAAGGAGGCGCCATTTGCCACTCTTCTTTTTGATGACAAAGACAGGGGTGTTATAAGGGCTGTTACTAGGTTCCAAATGCCCTGCGAGCAATTGTTCCTGTACTAGATGTTGAAGAGCTTGGCGCTTTTCTGAGGTCATAGGCCATTGATCGACCCATACCGGGGTAGTAGTTTTCAAAGTAAGAGATAGAGGGATGATAGGCATGCGTCTTTAGGGAATTGTAAGAGTCAGTTGAAATTGGGAAAGCAAGTCACGCCCCCAAAGGTTGCAGTGTAGAGGAAGAATATAAGGGCGGAGAATAGCTGTAACAGTAGAACAAGAGGAGGTGGCAAAAAGATTGCGTGAGCTGACCTTAGCAGACTGAGCTCCTCCCACACCTTGTACGGAAGACGCCGGCTGAGAGGGCCAGGAGGAAGGCCACTCCTGTGTCCTGATTACTGACACGTCAGCTCCGGTATCAACGAGCCCTTGAAAAGAAACTCCGTCTAGGAGAACTTCGAGAGTGGGCTTGGCCGTTGAGATGGGCTGTTGAAGAGCATAGAAAGAGGGAGATTCAGAGGAAGGAAGAAAGATGAAGGTAGCGACCACCGTTCCCTTTTTTAAAGAAAAAATTCGATCTCCAGTAGCTGCGAGGCCCAGAACATGGAGAGAGGTTGTGTCAGAGAAAAGAAAGGGTGCAGCTACTACCCCTTCCATGATGAGCGTAGAGTTGGGGATCAGGAGGGCAGGAGTGCCGGGGGGGAAGGCAGAGGGAACAGTGATAGCCAGAGGAAGAGTAAAGGAAGAACCAGGATCATCATAAATGAAATCTTCCGTGAGGGCAGCAGGAAAAGCATAAGAATGAGATGTACTGAGAGCAGCCTTGGGAGCGGGGCTAGCTGCGGGCCCCGTCTCTAGTTTTCCGCCGGCTGATATGGAGGAGGGGCTGAACGACACTGAGAAGCCCAGTGAAAACCCTTACGACAGCGAGGGCAAACAGTTTTTGGTTTAGCTTGAGGAGGGGCACCTTTGTTTTGACCTTGAGTACGAGGGGCTGCTCCCCCACCTGGAGCACGGCATTGATTTTTAAAGTGACCAGGTTTCCTGCAATTGAAACAGTTACCACTGCGTGTCACGACATACGCTTCCGGTGTGGAGGAGGTGGTGGAAGGTTGCGCAGTAATAATGGCAGCAGCAAGGGCAGACATTTTATGAGCGGTAGTGCCTACCACTCGACAGCTTTCAAGCATTTCGGCCAAGGTGACACCTGGTTTGTTAGCAATGGGCTTAAGAATAGATTTACAATCTTCATTAGCATTTTGATATGCCAATTTAAGCATGATTTCATTGCGAGCTGCTGCATTGGAAAGTTGTCGTTCAAGGGCTAACTGTAAGCGGCTGATGAAAGCAGAATAAGACTCGGTGGGGCCCTGACTAATATTTAGGAAATTTTGACCCGCGCCAGTGGATTCATCATCCACTTGATTTAGGGCTTGCATGGCAGCCTCTTGAATTAAAGGAAAGGCACGGCGCGGTGTATTTTGCTGTTGAATAATTGTGGATCTAGGACCGGTGCCCATCATGTCATCACGCGTGACATTAGGGGGCAGATTCCCTGCATGAATAATTTTATCAATTTGTTTTTGATATTCAGATTGCCAAATCACATATTGTGCTGGTGTTAAGAGCATATTGAAAAGCATTTTCCAATCATAGATTAGCATGTAAGTATCGTTAGAAGTCAAAGAATTGAGTAAACCCTTGGTGTATGGTGATTGGAGGCCATAAGTTTTTACAGCTTGTTTTAACTCCTTCAGAATTTTCATAGGGATATTGGAGTGAGGCTGGACACCCATTCCTGGGATGTGTGTGATAGGATATGCTTCAAGAGCAAGGTCATCAAGAACAGATTCATAAACATAAGAAGGGGAGGAAAAGGTCTCAGTTAGGGTGGAATGAGGAAGGGGTGGCGAGGAGGAAGAAGAGGGGGGAGGAGGACAGGTCGGAGTGGAGGGCTGATGTTCTTCGGTGTGACATGCAGTAGCATAATCCGGCGGAGAGGAAACATGAGCCACAGTAGGATCTGGTTTTTTAGCCTCAGGGTTAGAAACAGGAGTTTCGGGGTCATTAGGGAGAAGAAGAGAAAGTGCAGTCATAAGGCTCTGCCAGGTTTGGAGAATGGTAATAGGAGCCCTAGGTTCTTTGTAAAGGTATTTCCCTATTTTTGTCCATGTGGATAATTTAAGTGACCCACCTTCCGGGTAGGCTGGACAATGTTCTTTGAGGTAAAGAAGAAAGAGGATTACCTCTTTTCTAGTCACACCGTGTACAGTTAAACCTCGATCTTTCTGAATCGTATTAGCCCTTTTCACTAAAATATTAAGCTCCTCCCTATGCGCTGAGGAAGTCTTGGAATGTGGGGTGCCCATTACTTACGATTGCAGTGCCTTTGCCAGGTGCGTAGTAACGAGAGTGAAAAGAGAGCTGCCGTAGACACGGCCGGCTCCGTGGATCCCGGACGAGCCCCCAGTTGTCGCGCTCCGGTTGGAGGACTCTCGAGTTGGGTCCGGAGTGCGCTGCCCGGGAGTAGTCGCCTAGGGGTTGTCTTCAGAGGGACCCTCGCGAGGGTGAAGAGGCAAAACATGACACGTCACATGCAGAGTGAATGCAAGGTGGCGAGGTACACGCTGCACGGGTGGAGATGATCTCTCTGACTCCGACCCCATCAGCTATGCAGCGACGCCTTTTATTGAGCATATAGCAGGAATAAGGAAATGCAAGCATTATACCTTATAAGGTCATATATAATTGTTTTTGTGTTATGTGCGGACGTGGCTATTGTTCTGCGCAAGCGTCAGGGACTTTCCAAGCCTATTTTGTCATATAGCACGATCGGCTCGTGGACAGTTCTATTGAGCAATTTAGGAGTTATTAAGCGCATGATTTACTAATGTGCTTGGTGTGAACTTTCATAAGTGAAGCATAATGGAGTAGGTATGGCTCAGGGAGCCATACTAAGTGGTCTTCCTCTTCCTGTGTTTCAGTCTCAGTAATGTATATGTGCATTTTTATGGCTCAGGTGACCTTTTATTGGCAGGAAAGAAGGAAGATTAGCTGATGAAACGTTTCTATTACTTTGTTGTACAAGAAAATTGTTCTGTACAAATAAAGTTCTATGCAGGTTATCCAAGATGCATTTATCCAAGATAAATGGGCATAGGATTATAGTCTAAAACAGGAAGGCTACCTGGACCACTAACAAATGTTTTTGATGCAACTTCCATTAATACATGACAAAAGGTGAAGGAAGTTAAAAATTGTTGAACACAGAAATGGTACCAGACTTCTTTACTAATGGAATATGTGTTTGAAGACAAAAAGTTCTGGCCCCTAATAAAGAGGAGTATTAGAAGTTTCATTGGAAGTTCGTTGCTATAATGAAGCAATTGTTTTTGAATCTTACCAGTAGTACTATTAAGAAAATTAAATTGCAGTCATGGTCTTCTCTTAGGTACATTTGAATTCCAGTTATTGTTGCTGCTTACATTTTCATCACTCAAGGACTCTATCAGGGCTAACAGATTTTCAACCTCATCCCTGATAAACAGGCAAAACCAATTCCATGGGATTAGCACACTCCAATTCCCAGTAGGCTTAAATTACAGATTCTTAGGATAATTCTAACAACGACCTTGTAAAGAGTCTTCCAGCTTCTCCTTACATAGGAGGGATCAAGTAACCTGAAATAGTGTCACTGTTTCAGGTTTCTTATTACACAGATATCTATCTATCTGTGAATGCAATAAGAGTGGGGAAATAAGTAATTTGCACTGCCTATATTGTGCCAGCAGTTGTTCCTGTTCTCAGATTCTTCATCTTCCTATTGCAGGCCTCAAGGAAGCTGTTGTGCCACTTCATCTCCCTGAGTTCCTCTGAAAATCAGGGAGTTCTCCAGGATTCACATGCACAGAGACAACCCAATTCAGGGACAACCCAATCCAGCAGAGGTGGTATTCAGCAGGTTCTGACCAGTTCTGGAGAACCCGTAGTGGAAATTTTGAGTAATCCAGAGAACCTGCAAATACCACCTCTGACAGGAGATTTTACAGTATCCTTCCCCTGCCAGGCCCACCAAGCTACGTCCACTGAACCGGTAGTAAAAATTTTTGAATCCCACCATTGCAATCCAGGGTTATAATCACCTGCTCATTCACAGCAGTAATATAGGTCTTGAGACATATCCTAAATTCCCTCTGGAAGTCCATCAGGTCTATCAAGCACCAAGAATGGACCACTCAAATAGAGCCCTTATTTCTATGGCCTCATCACTTAATTGGGGACAAATGTTGTACTACTGTGTTGCAAATAGCCCCTTTGTTCCCTGCAGTGTTGTGGTTTGGGGCTGAAACATCATAATACTGTAGCATAGACTCATTCTTGTCTCAAAGAGTAGAGAATGCCACAAGTACATAATGAACTGCTCTTGATTTAATTAGAATTGAAAACATGGACTCTGGATATAAACAAGTTGCTTTTTTTCTGGTTACACATGCAATCAGCAAGTAAACAAACTTGCAAATGAATGGCTTACTTTGATTATTTTCATGCAGTTTTAACAGAAAATTATCTGGAGCGGGAGCCCAGCTCAATATGTTCTGGCTTGGTAAAAAGTAGCATTGAGATGAGTCCTTTCCTATTCATTTTTATTCCATGGTAGACTCTTATCATTTACATTTTGCATAAGAAGTCCTGAAAGAAAGCCCAGTAGCACTTTTTTTTTTATATTATGCAACGTGCTCCACATAGTAGTAAATTTTTATCAGCTGGGTATGATCATTTGTTCATATAAAAGATATCTGGAAGTAGAACTTTCCTGGCAATCCCTGCTAGTTCATTTTTAACTCAGATGATAGCTTACTTACTCTATAGTGTCATGGCTGAACTCACGAGCAGGGTAAAGATTGCTGGAACACATAAACATGCTTTTCCAGTTGATGTACACTTTGAAATTAAATACATTTCTTCAATCAAGCAAATGGGTGGAAGAAGATATTCTGTTCAGAATCCTCTTTCTAGATCCGATTCTGTCCTATAGATGTAAATGTTGATCTGGGGAAACATCTAGCATAATCAAACTTGCATGATCTCTATATGTGATGCATTTATGGCATCAGCAGACCTTTTGGTGAAATGCTAATGAACCACACTTGTGGACTGAGCAAAAAGACCTCTGGGATTCTACATACACGTCAGGTTGCTTCACTACAACTTAATTTCTATTCTTCCATTTATATTGTTCACTATTCTTCAGAAAGGACTTTTATCATGGAATTTTGGGCTCTTCCTTATTGCCATATTCTGCATCATCTTGGACATATGGATGAGCCTAATGTCTTTGCAACATCCACTATTGTTATTTTTTTTAAAAAAAGCTTCTCTCTTCTTCCTATTGTGTTCTTGATTTGTATTCTCCTTCAATGTACTTGACCATATTTTATAAAGTTGTTGGAGGCACAGACATCAGTTTGCAGAAAAAATAATCAAGGATATCAAATGTAATAATAATAATAATATATAATGAGTGTATTTCTATTAAAAAGATGTATTAAATCTACAAAATGTGAGATTACCATATAAGAAATAGATTTAAAGGTGCTCCAAGTTTCTTCAGAGTTTTAAAATAAGACAGTAACTTGCTAATATAATGAGCAAATGAACATTGCTAGTCATTTTTCACCATTCTGCCAAATAATTATGGTAATTTTGTATTCAGACATCTATAAAATGGATTAACTTCTCCTTCTCTTGGCTGTTTTAAAACTCCTTTCCCTTCTCATATGGAAGAGTGCCACAAATGTCCAAATAACAATGTGATTAAAATTTAAATGATCAAACTATAGTAATGAAATGATTCATCCACCTATTTACTAAAATAGTTTCCAGTGATCTTCAGTAAGCTTCCAGTGATCACAAAGTTCTATAAGTTACAGCTTTAACAAATATATAGTAAGAACTCATACTGATTCCTGAAATATACACTAATGTTTGGGGAACTTTTCACATTGAATGAAGGTGGTTTTAGGAGACTGTTGAAAATGTCCTATTCCAATCAACTTGCTTCAGCATTCCAGACACAGGGCTGTCAAAAACATATCTCTCCATAGTTGGAAAAAGCTAAAAGCTTAAGGCAAACATGATTGGCTTGTGAAGATTCACTCTCATCCAAAAGATTTCTTGATCTTCAGAAGGGGGTAGTGACATTCCACTCTATAAAGCAAAGCACCTGAATTCCTAACCTTAGGTCTTGTTAATTTGGATAAGGTATTAATTTTGCAAGCCCACTCTGTCAGTTAGATTGCATCATATCCAGAGGTGGTATTCAGCTGGTTCTGACCAGTTCTGGAGAACCAGTAGCGGAAATTCTGAGTAGTTCAGAGAACTGGCAAATACCACTTCTGACTGGCCCCACCCCCAT
Organism: Hydrophis major; assembly: GCA_033807585.1. Lineage (NCBI taxonomy): Eukaryota > Metazoa > Chordata > Lepidosauria > Squamata > Elapidae > Hydrophis > Hydrophis major. The sequence continues at coordinate 108,421,077 of CM066328.1, read as the reverse complement.
CTATTCTCTGCCTCCCGAGTCCCAGTTGATTGGCTGGGTCTTCTTTTGTTGCCCTGCACAAGAGAACGGAGCTGGAAAGCAGGTTAGTGAGGTGGGGAGGGAATGGGGATTTTACAGTAACCTTTCCGCAGGAGTGGGGAGGGAATGAATATTTTACAGTATCTTTCCTCTGCCACACTCACCAAGCCACACCATGCCCACCAAGTCACACCCACAGAACCAGTAGTAAAATATTTTGAATCCCACCACTGATCATATATCCCTTGATAGAAATTGATTCCGAGATCCCTAAGAGATTACTGATTCCCAGTCATGTGTCATAAAAGGAACCACATTCAGGATACAAAAGCAAGTTCATGTGCAATATATCTTTCCTGAACATTTGTGGTAACAATAATAGTATTGGTGCTAAAGATTAAACTTGTCTTAACCTGTTATTGCAGAACTGGGGAAGCCCTGTGCTTTCTATTACTGCTTACCTAACAATAATGAATGGCTCTAGTTATAGTTCAATGACATTTGGAGGGCCACAGTTCCCCTATCTCTGAGTTAATGTGATGCTTAGCTGGAATCTTACCCCCACAGTGAATGGAGTGAGAGTGATAGCATCTGTCCATTGTATTAGCTCTAAAAGCACAAAGAATTAGAAATATTTGACTCCAAGGCTTGTACAAATGCAGAAGTTTGATATTTTACAAAAATGGTGAATTGTTTTGTTTCATACTGAAAAATGCTGCCTTGGCAATGGCAGCAAACAGTTTGCCTCCTTTCTGACACATCCCATTTGAAGGCCACTGCAGCATTAAATATTGACTTTTCAGACTTCAGTTTAATCTTGTTCTTCTCACAAAGCTCAAATATTGTTAGGTAGGGCAAAAGGGTAATTTCTGTTGACCTCTTAGTGAATACCCATGTTTTTAAAGAGCAATGGTCAACACTTCTTCTGTGTGTGCAAACAATGTTGTTTGTTGACACAATGTTAGCATTGGTATGAGAGGAGAGACTGGTATTGACATAATTCCATTGGCAAGAAAAATACCAAACTGAAGATACCATTTCACAAGAAAATAGCATTAATAGTAGGTCTATTTAGGACAATCACACATGTGACAACATTCACAAATCCCTGTAAAAAAAAGTCATCAAATTATGTGCACAATGATTAAATATAAAAGCCGTGGGAGGGATGAAGCCCAATATTTATGTTATTTTTCTGAAACAAAAAAAACCAAGATTAATTTACTCAGATCCTAGTTCCCCTTCTTCCACTTTTTTAAAAAATGGGATAACTCATTATGGGTTGGTTGGTTTTCTTTTTTGCATTAAGACCTACCTGTATCAAATGGATAGGCTATCCATTTGATATACATGACAACTTCTTTATGAAGCTCATTGGGAGATTGGGTTTGTAATTCTTCAGAGTCTTCTTTCTTTCATCTGATATTCAGGAGGGAAGGAAAGAGAAGGCAGTCCATGGGAATCTTTATCCTATGGAATCAATTTTACAATGGTAAATACCAGAATTTACAGTTAAATTAGAACCTAAATTGAATGGAACGTTGTGCTTCTTTTACAAGAGGATGTTATATTCCAGCTCCTGTTTATTTGTAAGTGATCTCTAGATCATATTACCCAGTGATCAGTACTGTGAAATCACTGTGATCTTACAAGGGATCAAAGACTTCTTTAGGAACAAAATAACGGAACTAACAGAAATAGGGAAAAGATAAACAACCCTTCTGCAACCTGAGTGCCCTCCAGATATTTAGGCCTTGGTTCCTAGAATTTTAAGCAATAATTTTCACACAACTGGGAGACAGAGGCTCAGGAAGACTAGAACAAACGAATGCAATTCTCTGCTCCTTTTTTTCCCTTTTTTTTTGCAGAAGAAAGGGTGATAGAAAGAGGGAGAGAGCCAAAGAGTTTCATTAACTAATATCTATTTTATAGCTCTGGGTTTTTAAAATCAGATGAAGTGCTATTAAGTTACCATGAAATCTTAACTATTACATTTGGGTGGCAAAAAAAATTTACTCACTAGTACATCAAATTGCCCAAATTTGATAGTTATAGAAATATTATTTTGGCCAATTAAAGTTACTCAGATATGCATAATTTCCATAACAAGCCACTAGGTGGAAACCCTGCTTAACTACTTTACTATTACGGAGCCAGAACAGCAACCGTGAATGTGCAGTTTCATTGCTGACAAAATATTTGAAGTACAAATCAAGACTTTCATTTTCTTGGATAAGTCTCCAGCAGATAAATTATGCAAAGAAATACTTTTGAATGCCATTGTCAATGATTTGTATTGAAATAAATAAGGGAATGTTAGAACAAGTGGTTGTTTAAACACTGAAGTATTTCTTTTTTATTTATTTATTGAATTTCTTTGCCACCCATCCAGTGGCAGGATTCAAATAATTTCACAACCGGTTTGCCCAGGGTCAGGTTGGCTGTCATGGGAGGCATGGCCATTCCCATCCTCTAGCTCCGCCACACATGCAGGATGAGTCTTCCGCAATGGCCAACCTGACCCTGGATTAACTTGTTCCCCCCCTCACCCCCAGCTATCAAAGTGGATCCTGGAACTGTGCTGCAACGGAGAAACGGGCAATGGAGTGGCTGGCATGAGGGAAGGAGGCAGAGCAAGGAAAAGAAAGAAGGAAATCAGCCTTTTATTTCCCTTGCACCGGCTGCTCCATTGTCCATTTCTCCATTGCAGCACAGTGCCCAGGATCCACTTTGATAGAAGAGGGTAATTTAACAACCGGTTGCCTGAACTGGCAAGAACTGGCTGGATACCACCACTGCACCCATCTCATAACAAAATGAATCTGGGCAGCATATAAATAATCTGATCCCAAATAAATCTACTAGCCTGCTTGTCCTGGATTTCTGGAAGCACTTGTTTTTGGGTATCAAGGGTAGAAAGATAACAGAGAGCTGAGGGTACATACATTGGTTTCAGACATCCTCCTTGCTATTGTTTATGGAAAGAAAAGTAGGATCCTGAACATTGGCTATGAAGATGGTATTTTCGGGAAACTTTTGGATTCCTGGATCATAGTTCATACCTCTTATAGAAATAATTGCAAGGCAGGTTTAGGAGGTATCTCCAAAGGGCAGGGGAAATGTGTTTAGCAAAAGCCTTGTTAGCCTCAACAGAAGGGTTTTAAACTAAACCAGAAGGCAGAGGAAGACAGAAACATAGACTCAGGTAAAGAACTAATGGCATTCAGAATACAGCTCCAGGTAATAATTAAGGAGGCATATGACAAGAGCAGATACTCATAAATCTCCACCTGGTAGGCCATTATCAAACAACACCCAAATCATCTAATGCCACTAGTGGAGGGAATTCTCTTGCAAGCTCTACTGGGAATGGCGTCTACCCATAGCTTTAAATGGACCAGAATTTTCTTTTAAGTAGATGAATAACATTTTATTTAGTAAATTGTGCCTTTCTTTTGCTGAATTTTCTTGAATGATCACCTAAACCTTGTCTCTTGTCTCTTATCTTTAATCTAGGATCTGTAGCTCTGAAAGGAAATGGGTTTTGAAAAAAGGGCATGGATCCAACTGTTAATCACTTCCCAAACTAGATTTTACTGATGCATAAATACATGAAACAAAATGATTCTTAAAAAGTCTTAGAAAGTTAGTGGGGGAAAAGTTACATCCAAAATTAAGTGAAAGAACTGAATCTGAAGATTCTGATTTCAGTTTCAGATAATACTACATCAAGTGTAATTTGCATTTACATCAATAGGAGCATTTGATTTTCATTTTGATGCATTGGACTGTCTATGGAAAAACAAAAATATTTGGAAATCAAGCAAAAGCTAAAACCCAATGTTTGTGATAAATTACATAACTTTGGCTGTGTAATATCAAACTTTAATATAATTCCAGAATTCAACATAAGAAGAGATTATATTCTGAAATGAACCTGAACATTTCAGTTCAGAATTACTGAATGGCTGATAGGTTTATATTGCAGAATTTGTTTTCAGTGCAACCATAAGCTGAACAGGTTTCATTTAAACATTTTGCATTTTTTGCAGGATAAAAATGGGTTTCACAATGTGAATTTGTTTGCATGCATGTTCTACTTTGATAAAAAGCTAAATTAATGATGTTAACAGGGAGAGCTTTACACAGAAGAATGTTGACGGACTTTGTTTTGGAAACTGTATCTGAATCACACTATGTTCAGATGTACACCTCCAGGACAGAAAGGTATGAATGGCCATCTATGTGCTATTCCAGATACTTAAAGGAATATACTTGTACTTGACCTTTGGAAGGGCTAAGCCCAAGATCCTTTGTATGACTAATATGTGCTTTGGGGTTTCCATTTATTCTCTGGATATGATGTGCCTGTGTCTTATTGTAGATTTTTCCAAGATGAAGGATTATCATTATTATTTGCACAATTCAAAACAATTTATATTTGAATGATACTACCGGATTCTTATGATTGTTCAGAAGTTAAGTACCATGTGGTGTCATGAAACATACTTTAGACAGGGGTGTGAGAGCTGGTTAAAAAAAAAGTCTGAAAAAATCTGAAGTGAATAAGGTGCGCAAAGCGCATGTGCGCGAAGCGCACATCACGGGTGCGAAGTCCCTTAGGCCGGGGTCCAGCGCGCGCATGATCCAGCGCGCGCACGTGCACAGACTCTATGTACAGCCGTATGAATTGTCTTTGCAGTCAGTTACGCGGTACTACTTGCTTGGCTACGATGAGCGGTGGTTTGTCGGCATGTGCGAATGTAAAGCTACTGAAAAAAGGTTTATTTCCGTGGTTTTCCATCGTAAGAATACTAGCTAACTTCAGTTAACGTTAGCGCGGCTCACGTGCGAAGTTTATGTGCTTTTCTAGGGACAATTACCGTATATACTCGAGTATAAGTCGACCTGAATATAAGTCGAGGCACCCAATTTTACCACAAAACACTGGGAAAACTTATTGACTCGAGTATAAGTCCAGGGTGGGAAATGCAGCAGCTACTGGTAAATTTCAAAAATAAAAATAGATACCAATAAAATTACATGAATTGAGGCATCAGTAGGTTAAATGTTTTTGAATATTTATTTCAAAGAAAAACAGTAAACTAGCTCTGTAAGTGGAAAAGAGAGCCAACAAAACCAATATGGTATCAACAATAACCTTAAAAGTACAAAAACTTTAGCTCAATCAGCAACCAAGCTAAAACACAAGAGTTAAAATCCTTCAAAACTGGATTCCTCCTCCTCCACTGTATGTCCAAACAGAGTCACTCTCTCCCTTGCAAGAAAAAAGCATGTGCATGTGCTGCATGTACATCCTGTTTTGGAGAGCCACCATCTCTTTCACAGCTCTCCCTCATGCCTCCATTGCATGTGCACACATGCCATGGCTCAGTAGTAGGTCAACATACAGATGTCACACTAGTTTCCCTCCTCAAAAGGAACATCCAACCTTTCTTGAGAAGTACAAACTTCATCTGTTCAGGATTGTGGTGACAAAGGTGAAGGAGGATGGGGCTGAGAGAAGGGAAGGGAAGAAAAGATCATTGACAGGGAGAAAGACAGGGAGAAACACCTGGAAGTGTGAGCCCTCAAGTTTCCTTAGGGAAGACCAGACAACAAGGGGAGAGGAGAGGAGGAGGAGGAAGAGGAGAGTTAAAAAAAAAAAGAGTGGGAAGCCAACTCACGCATGCCATCAAAGCCAGGGGGAAGTGGGGCTTTCTCTGCCTGCTGCCGCCAGAGGAGTGCGGGGGGGGCGGAGTGCGGGGAAAGGGGGTTCGTGCCGAGGCTCTGCAAGCGATTACCAGATTTGCAGCTCTGTTTGTTGGTGAAGCTGGAAGACGCAACGCAGGAGCTTGCGGGGGCCCTGGGCGCCCGTTAATGGGGAAGGAGAGGTCGCTTGGGGTCGCCAGGCTCAGGCAGCCTCCCCCACCCCCTCCCCTAGCAGCGAAGAGCTGCTTCGGGGGCTCCCGCCACGGCGCAGCCAGGCACTTTGTCTCGCTGCCCCCGGAGCAGCTCTTCGCTGCTGGGCTAGGGGGTGGGGGAGGCTGCCTGAGCCTGGCAGTTTCTTTGCAAAGCTGGAAGCACGCAACACAGGAGCTCGCGGGGGCCCCGGGCGCCCATTAATGGGGAAGAAGAGGCCGCTTGGGGTCGCCAGGCTCAGGCAGCCTCCCCCACCCACCCCAAGCAGCGAAGAGCTGCTCCGGGGGCTCCCGCCACGGCACAGCCAGGCACTTTGTCTCGCTGCCCCCAGAGCAGCTCTTCGCTGCTAGGCTAGGGGGTGGGGGAGGCTTCCTGAGACTGGCAGTTTCTTTGCGAAGCTGGAAGCGCGCAACACAGGAGCTCGCGGGGGCCCCGGGCGCCCGTTAATGGGGAAGAAGAGGCTGCTTGGGGTCGCCTGTGTGTACCTCAATGGGTAGACAGCCGCGGCGGCGATGCTGCCATGGAGGCGCGATCAGTTGCAGCCACGCCAGCACAGGCCAGGCATGATGCCGTAGCGGCTGACTCGAGTATAAGCCGAGGGTGGTTTTTTCAGCACAAAAAATGGGCTGAAAAACTCAGCTTATACTCGAGTATATACGGTATGCCTGAGCTGAGAACTGAAGTGTTCCGCTTTTCTGAAGAGCGAATTTCCGACTCTCGGATCTCGATCCGATGGGGGAAAAAAAACGCGGAAAATGTAGATTGGTGTTTGAGGGAAAAAATCGGAATTCCGCGTAAAATCGGAGATTTCACAGCCCTGTTTAGAGAAAGTGCTTAAGATGGCAATTTTCCTGAGAGAGATATTGAAAATATAGGCAATAAAACCTAGCACTAAGCAGAGTAGGAGTACAAATTATAGATTTTATAGGTAGTGTCAATGTCTGAGACAGTGCACCATTCAAAGTTGCTACAACGCACTGTTTCAGAGTTGCCACATACCCGCAGGGGGAGAGGGATTCATGGGGGCACAAATAGGTAATGTGATTCACACTGAGAAGGAAGGCAAGCCAGCTGCGGTTGGTTCAGAAGCCATCCAGGCCTGAAGAGTACTTGTAGGAACCACCAAGGAGCAACTTGGCTCAAAGAGTACTTGCTGGATACAGGCCCACAAAATACTTGCTGGAGCCAGCTGGGAGCAACCAGGAACAAGAGGGTGGGACCTGTGGAGTCTGTATAGCCAGCTGACTAGCAGAAGCCAGTAATGCTGGCTAAAAACTCTTTTACTTTTGTTGTTCACCACGTGCCAAGCTAAGACTCTAGTAAAGAGACTTGTTCTGCTCATAATGTGGCCTCTTCTTTTGCTGGCTTGGTTTGGAACCGTGACATGTAGCTGAAAAAAAAAAAGGCAAAAACTGAAGAGGGTAGTCAGGCTTCTAGTGATAAATTATCCAGCTCAGTGTGAATAAGTTAATTTGCATTAAATATGTGCAAAACTTCCAGTTGATTGTGATGGAGGCAGATGACTGCAGATGTCAACTGGGAATAAATATATGTTGTATACTTTTAGTAACTTTAAGGAAATCTTGTCAGATATCTGAACATTCCATACGTCAATTTGTAAAACATTCCAATGCCTGTTTTCAAGTTGCCATAAACAAAGGGAGAGGGGGAGGAAATCTGAAGAAGTATGACTGGATCTTCTGGCTGAGAAAATCCTTTATTGGAGAACATGATTGATGACACCAGGCCCATGCTTCATTGGAGAATCTGATTTATGATAGACCGGGGGGGGGGGGGGGGAAACAGGGTCACAGGTGACTATAAATTAGGTATGCTGGCATGTTGCTCCTAATAAATCTTTTGAGATTTTTGGAGCATGGCTCGAGGCTCATGATTATATTAGAGCTATCACCAGGACCCGACACTATACTGATGTATTCCACATTAGAATACATAAGCTATTTACAGATCCCTGACTTAATAGTAATTTATTGTGTACAATCATCTTGCAGTTTCATTTATAAATTGTAAGAACATTTAATTACTGGGGTTTTTCATCTTCCTATTTGATCCCCAATTTGTCAAGTGGTGCCTCCTGAAGCCAATGAATTTCTCCACTCCTTCCTGCAACAGCTGGATTACATTTTTATCCAATTATATGCTTACCTTTGCCTTTTCTCTAGATTTCTCTCCCCCAAATTCAAATTATGCAAACAATAATCTATTATTTGAAAACAGGGTACCGAATATCTGAAATTTGTTTAAATTATCACAATGTAAAAACCGCCTTTTGGTGCATAGTTCATAAAACCAACAATTAATGTGAACATTATCTGAGGTGGACACAGCTAGAGAGGACTGATTTCTCAATATCCCATATAATATGTGCTTCTGCTCTTGCTCTAAGGAGATTGTAGAATATTTTATCTATTAGTTATTGTATTGCTCTGTTCACCTAGAAAGCTTCAGAATCCCTTCCTTCCTGGTAAGAAAATTATTTTGTCCTGATACATATAAAATCGGAATATCTAATGAATTTAGATAAGAAGACAATGCTACAGAAATTAGCAAGCTTTGCATGGGCTGCTGCTAAACAAGAGACAATATTTTATGAAAAGTTCCTAAGACTAATATTGTTTTTGCTACAATAAGCTTTAAAAGCTTTAATGCTTTTTACTGATTTTTGCAGATTTTAATATTTTATTAATATTTTGTGCATATTTATTTGTTACAACCATTGGTCAGAACAATAAATTGAATTGAATTGAATTGGGGGAATAAATGACAGTTCAATAAAGGGTTAAGATATTCCCACTTGCAACTGTTTGCTGCAAGTCAAGAGAAAGAAAAAGCACCATAAAAATTAATCACAGCAATAGTATCCACTGGAGATTCTTTACTAAGTTTTACTCTTGTGTAAAAGAAATTCATCTTCGTTCTTTTAAGTCATGTTTGAAAAATAGTCAAGGCACTATTCCATTTCATGATAGATATCATCAGAAAGAACCATAATTAAAATAATTCATACATTGTGCTAAACTCAGTATGTTGTGCACAGTGGTTTGATTCTTCCAAGAATTTGTTGCCATTCTATATTATAACATTTCAGGAGCTGTAAAAAGCATATGCATTTAATTTCATCATAATTTCTACAATATGTATTTTTGCTTGAATATATTCATTTAGTAAGACTTCATTAGGTTTAAAGTTTCCCTACTTGTTTCACATGAGTTTTAACTTCTCATTTGCAAAATAAAATGTGTTGGTGTACATAAGAAAAAAAGAGGTAAAGATTTCTCCACGGTCTATAGAGATCATCAATCATTCAGGTCATGGTTGTCCCAAAGGTGCTTTTTCAGGAGGCAAATGGATTTTTTTCTCTGGAAATCCATTCCTACTCCCACACCATTCAAAGGGTGCTCATCCCTAATTTTGCAGCCAAAAACCTGTAGAGAATTTCAGTCATCCAGGTCATGATTGTCCCAAATGTGCTTTTTAATTTTTTTTTTCAAATTGCAGACTTACAGGAACCAGGAGCATTGCTCGGGTGACCCTGAGGACACAGATAAACCTCCAAGTGCCCCAACAACCCTCTAAATGGATGCAAATGACCAGCTGTGTACAAGGAATATAAATCCTTCCATTTCCCATTATCCTGTCAGACCTGAAGAAGCTTAGAAGCTTCTTGGATGAGAAGTGAAATGTGAAAGAAAAAACAAGGAAGTCCAGTTGCCTCCTGAAAAAGCACCTTTCAGTTGTCCCCACAGGTTTTACCTTATAGCTGTAACCAATTTTAGGTGGGGGGGTGGGGGGGAGAAACAGTGCTCATCTCCCTTTCTTAAGCCAAAAAGCCAGCATTATATAGAGATATTTTTGCAGTCATGTGGCCAGCATGACAGCACATTGCAGTACAGAATGTACAGTGAAACACGGAATACTGCTACCTTCTTGCAGGCTTATACGTGTTGCCTATATATCTACTTGCACGTGCAGGCTTTTGACCTGCTATGTTGGTAGCAGCTGAGACAAGTGATGGGTGCTCATTCTGTATCACTGCACTCAGTCTTGTGCTGCTGAGCTGTAGATCTTTAACTATCTAAGATGCAGTTTCCTAACCACTGAGCCACTGCATCCCATGTTGGTGTTCATAAGGCACACAAATATAAGGACAACATATTGCTATTTCAAAAACTGAAACAAAAATCCTTGGGTTTTTTTTTTTGTTTATTAATTATTGTTTTGGTTTGTGTCTATGACTCAGCTTATATTCATTTGTGAAAAATCACAAACATGTCCAGAAAAAAAATATCAGACAGACGACTAACTTTTAAGGCTATGAAAAGAAAATAACCTGATTTTCAGAGGATTAATAGCGATGGCTTTCTCAGTTCATAAAGAGAACTTCCGATTCCACCTCTGATTTCTTTGCTATCTTCTGTGCTAATGCATATGCCTCCAAAATGGACAGTATCTTGTTAAAGGTTTTTTTAACATTCCATGCTATTCTTAGTTTTTGTTAGTCTATTCTTCAATATTCTTTGGAAAACTGGGAAGTTGCCCAGACTCTAATTAGCAAGAAGGGGCAAACTATGTGTTCTCATAGTACAAATAGTCCTCAATTTACGATTGTAATTAATCCCAGAACTATGGTCATAAATCATGCCAGTTGTTAAGCGGGTCATCACGTCACCAACTTATTTTTACATTTTATACAATAGTCATGAAGCAAATCACCATGATTGTTAAGTGAATCTACCACAGTCATTAAGCAAATGCCAAGGTCATTAAGCAGTCAATAAGCAAATGCCACAATCATTAAGCAAATGCCAAGGTTGTTAAATGAACCAATTGTCTGCAAAGAATGATTCAGAAATAAGCACAAGTTCCTGGCAAAAAATATTGTAAATAGTGATCACATGACTGCAAAATGCTTCAAATGGCTGCAAATTTGGGCAGGTTGTGAACACCCAAAATATAATCACAAGGGGGAGGGGGCAATACTTTTTTTGTGTATGTCGTAACTCTGAATGGTTACTAAGCAATCAGATATAAGTCGAGGACTACCTGTAAGAACCCAAGTTATTCCTTGTTTAAGAGATTATCTGCATATCCAACAGGAGAGACAACACCCAGCTTATTCAGGAATTCCCTGAATAAACTGAAAACATATCAGGTTCATTATCCTTTATGGAAAAAATCATCCAATCCCAGTAAAGATTAAGAGTTCTCCTTAGTCCAAGCTTCAAAGGCACTGTCTCCTCAGGACATTCTTTTGTAAAATTCGGAGCCTTGACATTACTACATCCCAGTCTGCGTAGGCTCCTTCAAGATGACGGGATATTTCTGCTCCTGCTTGGTAACTCTGCCGACCATGAAGTAAACGCCAATTATCAAATACCACTATGTCACCTAGAAAGAAGGCAAAGAATTATTTTAAAATAAAATCTGTGGTAAATACATTTGTACTAATTAGAGATATGATGGAACAGAAAGGCTTACTGGTACAATATTTGGAACTACTGAAGCCAATAATTCTCTAAATACAGCTTAATTTGTGATGATTGCACTGGTATGCAGTTTTCTTGGCAATTTTTTTCAAAATAAATAAAAGTAGTTTGTCATTGCTTTCTTCTGAGATTTTTTTTCTAACTTCTCAGTGTAGCCTATAGCAGGGGTCCCCGACCCCTGGTCCATGAGTCGGCACCAGTCCATGCATGCCAGAAACCAGGCCACACAAACAGCAAGCAGGAAGCACACAAAAAACACCCTCTCTGGTCTGTGGAAAAACCTCTCTCCAAAGAACTGGTCCCTGGTGGCCAAAATGTTGGGGGTTGCTGGCTGATAGCATTCAAGTTCTCTCATGACCACTTACTGAAGTATTAGGAGCATGGTGGCTTGAGTGGTTGGGCTGCTGGGGAGGAGGCTAGCAAACCCATGTTTGAAAACTGAGAGCTGCCATGGGGAGGGTTAAGCTCTCGTCCTTCACTCCAGCTCCTCCCGAGGATATGAAAGGAGCCCCAGCTGGCATTCTCAGGGCAACAATGATGTCACTGGTTAATTTTTCAACCTAGAAGTGCCTCGGTGCTTCTTACACAAGTGCAAAATACTGAAGTACTAATCATTTTCAACCAAAGTAGGCCTGGCACTGCCAAATGCACTTAATATGCAAATGAGCTACAGTGGCACAGGGGTTAGAGTGCAATACTGAAGGCTACTTCTGCTGCCTGCCGGCTGCCTGCAATTTAGCAGTTCAAATCTCACCAGGCTCAAGGTTGACTCAGCCTTCCATCCTTCTGAGGTGGATAAAATGAGGAGCCAAATTGTTGGGGGCAATATGCTGATTCTGTAAACTGTTTAGATGGCTGTAAAGCACTATAAAGTGGTATATATGTCTAAGCGCTATTGCTATTTGGAGAAATTTGCTTCAGATGCATTTGTATATATGTGCGTCCATCTCTCTATCTCTACTATCACTTCAGAATGCATTTTAAGAAAAATGAGCACTGCATGTGATAGGTATTCAAAAAAGAAAATATTTATGTAACAAAATAACAGAATAACAGAGTTGGAAGGGACAATGTAGGTCATCTAGTCCAACCCCCCCCCCCAAGAAGGAGACGTGTGTCATTTCTGACAAATGGCAGTCTAGTCTCTTTTTGAAAGCTTCCAGTGGTGAAGCTCCCACAACTTTTGAAGGCAGATTACTTCCTTTGCCCATTCCCTTCCCTGGCTCTCTCCTAAAAGCTGACAACGAAGTAAAAAATAAGTCCCAAAGGTGCTTTTTCCAGAAAGCAACTGGATTTCTTCAGTTGTTTTTTTTTTTTAAAAAAACATTTGGCTTCTCATCCAAGAAACTTCTTTAGTTCTTTGGGACAACCATGGCCAGGATGCTTGAGAATCTCCATAGATAAGTAAATAAGGAATTTTATTATTCTGGCTAATAAAAAAATTAACGAAAGAATGACATGGGATACAAAATTTATAGAACAGAACAGCGTATTTGGCCTGGAGCCCTCCTTGTGCCTGCAAAATCCACCCTTAATAGTTGGAGAATTTTCTGAAGAAGTGTTTGTATATTTCTTCCTATTTCTACTGAAAGACTTTTTACATCAACTGGAAAAAAAAACCTGATTACCATTTCATCCAGGCCTACCTGGCTTCATTTTGTATGAATATTTATAATCCGTGCTATTTAGGAGACCAACATAGTCTTTAAGAGCAGCATAAAATGGCTTTACTTTTTCAGCAGGTATGTCAAATATTGTATCTCTGGTTGCATTGTTAAAATTGATACGAACCACTTGGCCCTTTTCATCTACACTGTTGGGAAATGAGAAAACAATTCAGGTTATCCTCAAATTTTTCAACAGTTTTACATAACACCATTCTTCATTCGTTGGTTTTTTAAATGGGTTAGGCTTATAAACCTTATAATGAATAAACTATGAGACTTAAAATGAATAAACCGCTGCATGGTAAATAACTGAGAATCTGACTGGCTCATTTTAATAAAGCAATTAAATTTCCCAAAATTTCCTTATAAATTTGAGATTAGGGAAAAGTTTAAATAAAAGCAAAACTAGATAGATTTAGTTCATCCTGGCAGAGACAAGTGTTTTGCTTTTAAATTTTGAGGCTTCGTTATGGTTTATACAATTATATGTTTAGTGTGACACTGGATTGTTATCACCTCTTTTAATACGAAAAATGTCTTATCTCTAAAAAAATCCTCTAAAATGAATGTGGGAGAAATTAAACCAACCATTTGCCCATTATAAAGCTTTTTCCACCCAGCAGTACTTTGTTAAAGTGCTTTGCTGAGGGCTTTAATAACAAAAAAACCAAAATTACATGCATATTTCAATAATGTCATATCGTATCATATACATCCATATCCACTCTCTCAATATAATATGAATAGCACACACATTTTTTAAAAAACTGATTTGTATTCCTGTCCACAAGGTGGCAGGCATAGCCTTAGCATTTTTTATTCTGTTCAATAAAACTGACTGCCCAGGGTTCACCAGTGAGATAGATGATCATATAAATATGCTAGATAAATAAAGCAAAAAGATACTTTTGATTGCAATTCAGGAATAAGCACCTCGACAACATCAGATAAAAAGATATCACATCATTCAATGTTACCTACTCTATAATTCTTTGTTTGGCTTGCATGGCAAAATCACAGTAATCAACTCCAATGTCTGTGAAATCTACAAATGTAGAGGTTAAGATTTTGAAGGCATAAGGATTTTGCTCCTTAAACCTATTGGCTACATGAAATCCATCCACAACTTCACTTTCCCCTCCAGTAGAAGTTTGTTTTATACAATGCAGTAACTGAATCTAGAACAAATTAACATCAGGTTATTATTATAAGTTCAGCATTATGCTCTACATTTTATTTTATATCATAAATGTCTTTAGAAGTCTCATTATTATTTAACATTATTATTTAACACTCTTCTTTAAAAATCCCAAAACTAGAAACATGAAGAGACTGTAAAGATTGCTGGCAAAACTTTTTGTTTAAAACTATGTTTTAAAAAACCCTAACAAGCATTTGAAAGAAATATCTTGGTGTGATTCTTGGCATAAATTAAAATATGAACTTTCTTTTCTTTTCCATTTAAAAACTTACCCTTGATTGCCATACCATATGTATTGTACAACCTCTAAATGAATTTTCAAGGTAATTCCCAAATCTGAAAAAATGGCATCTATTTAGTAGCACATGATCTGCTTAATCCATCAAAAGTATGATACCACAGATTGTTTGAAGGCCTTGAGTAAAAATTTCCTACAGCAACACACATACCACATTAATCTCCCCATCTTTGCAAATACAGCAAGAATGGCAGAAATATGGGCAGTATTAGAAGTTCAGTAGGTTATTAAAATACTGAACAGAAATACATATACATTTTCTCCACTGAAACATCATGGGTTTTCTCCTATGAATCTATCAGAGAAATTCTAAGCATTTCTCTGCAATACACTGTATAGTTATTACAGTAACAGATGCATTTTGTGCTGAATGTTATTTAGTACATGGTTGATTTAAAGTGTTTATGAAGAAAATAACTTGGAATCAGTGTAAACGTCACCAGAATTGATATTCATAAAGGCCAATTTGCACCATTTGAGCTTCTTATAAATGTAAGTAAAATGATTATACTGAATTAGGGCTCTGACTGCTGCATGTGTAGATTTCAGTTTCTTTTCAGATTTCCCTGTTTTCTATTAGGAGACTTAAATGATGTCAACTTTGCATTTCTTCAGAACAAGGATGCCAAACTCCTGGCCCACTGGCTGGATGCGTCACGTGCTGGTCACACCCCCACCCGGTTTAGCAAAGGGGAAAAAAGTCCCGATACGTCACATGACATTGCTGTGACAACGTGAGTTTGACACCCCTGTTTTAGAATCTTCTTAATGCAATGTTACAGAGCTTTATCTTTTTTCACTCTTACACAATACATGAATAGGTTTGTCAGCTAAAAATGCAGGATATGTGACATAAATTAACACTATAGATAACACAATATTACAAACTGTGTGCATCTGTGACTGCACCTGAGCTGATTACAACGTAATTGAGAAATACTAACCCCAAACAATACAGTATAGTGCTCTCCAGATGTTTTGGTCTCATCAGCCCTATAACTATGGTGAACTGCAAAATATTGCAGCTGTTGTAAAATGTCTGAATGAGTACAAGGTTGCTTACCTCATACATTTTTATAAATCGGCAGAAGCAAAGGTATATCTGGAAGTAAGATCTGGTACCAAATGCTATTATATCATCAGTGCTATTTAAAATTTATTTGAAGTTATTTGTACCGAAATTAGGGAACTAAGAGCAAGATATCATTTAAATCAGAAGAGATTGTCCACTATCAAGAGAAGCATTTGAGCTTAGGACTGAACTGGATGATCAGTTCACTTGTAGTGGAATCTTGTGAACCAATGGCTCCCAAATCAATAACTACTTGTTCTCAATGGGTTGTACTTTTCATAATTTACTGAATTTACAGAATAAGAACAGAGTTGGAAGGAACCTTGGAGGTCTTCTAGTCCTCTAATCCAACTCCCTGCTCAGGCAGGAAACCCTATACCATTTCAGACAAATGGTTGTCCAATCTCTTCTTAAAAACTTTCAATTGGGGCATTCATAACTTCTGGATGCAAGTTGTTCCACTGATTAATTGTTCTAACTGTCAGGAAATTTCTTCTTAGTTCTAAGTTGCTTCTCTCCTTGATTAGTTTCCACCCATTGCTTCTTGTCCTGCCCTTAGGTGCTTTGGAGAATAGCTTGACTCCTTCTTCTTTGTGACAGCCCCTGAGATATTGGAACACTGCTATCATGTCACCCCTAGTCCTTCTTTTCATTAAACTAGACATACCCAATTCCAGCAACCATTCTTTATATGTTTTATCCTCCAGTTCCTTAATCATCCTTGTTGTTCTTCTCTGCACTCTTTCTAGAGTCTCAACATCTTTTTTACATTGTGATGACCATAGCTGGATGTAGTGTTCCTAGTGTGGTATCATCAAGACATCATAAAGTGGTATTAACACTTCATGTGATCTTGATTCTGTCCCTCTCTTAATGCATCCTGAATCTGTCCTCTTCATTAGAGGCACAGTTACCTATTACTATTTGCATTTCATAAATTGTCTGTTTTTGGACTTGGAGAGCTTGACAATTAGATTTCCTGCAATGAGAGTCTCGAAATTGGATTATTATTATGATGTGCTTTGTGAACTTGGGAATAGTTCAGCACTGCAATTAGTTCAGAAAACACTAGGAAGATGATTAAGCATGTCTGAGTTCTACTGTGTTAATGAGCCAGGTTCAAGATGTTTGTGTTTATTCACAAAGCTCTAAACAATTTAGAATCCGATTAACTCAAATAATACCATTATCTGTATAAACATTCAGGACCTTCGGGAGAGGCTCTACTGTTCACGACACAGTTGTAAACTGGGTCCTAAGGGAAATTCTGACACAGATGCCAATGTTGGTGTGTTTTACATTTTCTTTGAAACCACTTCTTTTTATGTTGGTCTTCCCTGAATAGAATTCATGGGCTCCCAGTTTCTATTCTGGTGCCTTTAATCATTACACCAAACTAGCTCTCATATAACATAATACATGGCTAATCAAAATATTTTACATATTACTATGCTATTAGCACCCATTTTACTGCTGCCTTATTATGTTTCTCTTACCCCTGGTGGAGATTGTAGAACAGGGTAATCAGTATGAAAACTCAGCTTCTCAGTTGTGTACGCCACATTGTTGGCATCCAATTTGTCTTGCACTTGCCAAGTAGGCCTTTATAAGGAACAAGAAAGGAAAAATAAAACTATAATAATCTGCCTGTAAAATCTAGATACAAATTATACAGATCCAAAAACTGTATAGTCATAAAATTAATATCCACATTAAAGTACCAATGCCTCACTGTTTTTATCATTTTATTTATTAAACTTAAAAAATGCAGATAATCATCATTTAAGATGGGGAGGGTAATGATTGCAATCACAGGTGGCAGTGAAAAGAGAGCAGTGGGTTTTGAGTTTCTTCTTCTTCTTCTTCACCTTGCAAAACTGCTCTTTCCTTTAGGGGAAAAGCAACTAATAACACATCTGGAAAGGAACATTCAGATCTGAAATTCCCTTTCCTGAAAAATAATATCCCATGAGCTCTTATTTGTATTCATCCATGTAAACAATTAACTGGCAATGCTTTGCATCACTAATTACTATAATAGTCTATTTGTTTTTCTTTTCTGAACACTGAAGGCGATTCCAATGTCAAATTGGCATGCTAAAGGATGCTAATAACCAATTCCAAGAAAATCCAAAAAAGATGAAACATACTGAAATACTGTACATTTGTCCATATCCAGCATACATTAGAAAATACTCCCTATTTACAAGAAATTTTAATACTAGAAGATGAAGTCAGATCAACATTCCAGTCATTGCCAAATCAGAAGGCTAAAGGCCACAAAAATATGACAAGCACAAAAATAATAATCAATAAACATTTTTATGAAGATATTTCAAATAAATTTGGAGAATGGTACAGATTGAAAGATGTCAATCTATTTACTGGAATATAGTAACGTGATGTAACAGTGTGTGCAAACTACTGTGCAATATCCCTAATGCCACATGCTGACAAAATAATGCTTAGGATTGTCCAATATCGATTACAGTTCTGTGTAGAAAGGGAAATGTTCAAATTGGTTTTAGAAAAGGGTTAGAACAAGAGCTATTAAAACTGATGAATACTATATAATTGCAAAGTCAAAGAAGACAAAAAAAATAGTATATATATATATATATGTATGTATGTATGTTTGTATATGTGTTGCTCTGATTATAAGAAAGCTCCTTCATTGTGTCAGTCACATCATGTTGTTGAAGATGCTAGGAATCCCACAATATCCTTCATGTCTTCATGTGAATCCTATATATAAGTGAGGAAGGTAAAACATGAACAGAACAAACTGGGTCTGGGTTGGCAAAGCAATGAGAAAGGCTGTATACTTTGAGAAAGGCTGACAATATGGATTTGAAGTACATCTGATCCTAGTTTAGGGACTCGTTTAGCAATCATTTGTAAATGCAATGGCAATAAATGATAATTAAAAAAAATCATTTTGAACCAAGGTGCATCGAATATTGTGATGAGCTGAGCTTTGTAATTTGGAGTTAGCACTCTTTAAGGCAGTGCTCCACTGCAGAGAAAAACAACTCAGGAAGAGGTAACTTGCTTAAGCAATCTGCCAGGGGCTTAATTGACAACGGCTTATAGATATATAAAGTTAGCAATTCTGTAACAATTAGCACAATTCACTGGATTTACATGTCATGTTAAGCCATAAATCAGTTTACACAACATGATAAGCCCAGACAATTTATTGATTAAAAGTTAAGAAATTATGGATGAATTTTTTTTTAAACAAATTTTATTAATTTTACAAAAACAATACACAAATAAACATACAAAACACAGAACATAGAAAAAAAAAACCTAAAACATCTTTTCTGAAGGCTGCTTGATCCCGGGTTGAAACTCTTCACACAGACACAAATTCAAACATCATATTCACTTTATATATCCTTCCATATCTTATTATCATTTTCAATATCATTCTTTGTCTGTTCTATTTCCAACTATCCATTCATCTTTTTTCTTTTAATATACTTCTCCTATACACTGATTGGAGTGACGCCTTTAACTCATTGTCCTAACTTAAAGTTACTTCATATAACACTTAATTTATCTTGGGATTCTGTTTAGTACATCCTAAAATTACACAATAAATTTTATAAAAAAGGTAAAGACCCAACAATAACTAAGTAAAATCCTATATAAGCACTATCCATATCATTAAAAAAAAAACTAATCGTATATATTAATACTCATTTATATCTTAAGCATTTTACTCTAAATACACATATAAAGACCCAATCTTATGTACCTTCCAGAATCCCCCCCTTTTTTTCAATTAGATTCACCCATTGTCTCTAAATAAACTTTTTTTCTTTAAATCTTGCTTCCCACCATTAAGGCTTCTCCTTCCCCACTTTCTCTCTTGCTTATTCTTCTCCTTGCCCTTTTTACCCCTTTGTCTCTCCTCCTCCCTTTTCTTACTCCCTTTCCGTTGTTTTCTAACCTTGCATCCACCTTTCCTCTCATTTTTCTCTTTTTTGGTTGTTTTTTCAAACCTTAAAATCCCTTTTTTCTTATCCTCTTTCTCTTCCTCCCCAGAAAAAACCCATTGTTCATCAAAGATGGCTTCTTCTTCCTCTTCTTCTTTGTCCCAGTTGTTCTGCTGCGTAGTCAACTTTTCATAAGTGCATAACGCCATTTCTAAAAATTGAAATAAAGTGCCCAAAGTATCTTTTCCATCTTGTTCTTCCTTTTTATATTTTTGATATTCAGTTTTTAATTCATCCACATGATGCCATCATAAAAAGAGAAACTTTTCCCAAAACAACCACCCAAGTATTTTTAATCAAGAACAATTCAAAAAAGATTCCAAAAGTTAATGCTTCCCCCCCCCCCCTTCTTCTACTTCTCTTTCTGGGGTTACTGTTTAATCAAAGAGGTTCAATTACCATATATCTTTCTTTAGAATTCTAGGCAATCTCCTCCTTTTTCAACTTCTGCTCCAATTTTTTTCCTCTCCCTTCCCACTTGCAACAACAATTTTTAAATGATCAGAAATCCATACCTCCAATAAGGGTTTTCCGATTTCTTAAATTATTAAGTCCAATGTCCAAAGAGTCTTTTGTCCCTTGGCTTTAACTTTCAAAATAATTCACCTTCAATGCCCAAATAAATTTCAAATCTTCATCTGCTGTTTCTATGGGGTGGGAGAGTGTAGAAAAAAAAAAGTTTCCCTTTAACAGCTTTCTCCGCCACTTGCCGATCTTAGGGATACAATGTATCCTCCAGCAATTCAAACAATTCAGTTCCAGAGAGTTTGAGAGATGTTGATTAGCCCGGCTCAGCCAACACTTTTACTTTTCCTGCTTCCTCCAGCACAATCTTACCCGGTTGCAGGCTTCTTCGTGGCGGCCATTACTGACCGCTGCTCCACCACCTTAGGAAAAAGGGGTTTTCCCAAACAAGGAGGGGGTCTGAGACACCCCCAACCCCCTGTCTGGCTCCCCTCTCTCTTCGGCTGCCTCTATAGGGCAGCCATATCCCCCGGATCCATTTGGATCGGGGGCACCTCGGCAGCAAGCACAGCAGGAATCACGGACGATCGCGAATTCCTGCTGCCCCGAAGCCACGCGGAACCGGAAACCATTATGGATGAATTTTGATTTAGTAGGCTACAATGATCAATGACATTCATAGTAATTATAATGCAAATGTGTTTGTATTGGTTAATTTCTGTCCCTTTCATTTATAGGGTCTTCTATTAGTTCACAACTTGAAAATTATTTACATCTGTCTTATTCAAACGCTCTTTAAATTTCTATAGTATTTGCCTCTTTTAGATATGTTACTTAGATGACAGCTGTAAACTAAACATGGCAAAATTGTTTAATTTTTTTTCTCAAAAATAAATAAATTCTTTCTAAAAAAGATCATTAATAGTCTATTAAATTCATTGTATTTAAAGAAATACATTAATAATTCAAATCTTTGTGACTTAGTAATTAATGTTCAAATGTCAAAAGGATTCTGATACAATTTTTAAAAAGCGTCCTCACACACTGAAGAAATCAGTTTCAAATACAACAAAGTGTGCTCAATTAGATACAGAAAAGATTTTGTACATGTTGATAAGTGCTTGTGTCTTTTTTCCCTTAAAAACTATGCAGGTCATATATTGTAGCATAACTAAAACCAGAGAGATATCTTTTAGATCTAAAAAGGTTCCAGTCAGTATGCCACAGTTAAAAACTATACAAGTATGCAATCTTCAATTAAGTTGTATCCATAACAGAATAATGACTCAAGGTTGTCCAGGATTTGGCTGGAAAAGTAGTCCATGCTCCAAATATTGAACCTCATCATACTGAAGATGGTATGAGGGACACTGAATTACAGCATGATGTTCATATGCAATCCTTGGAGACGTACGACTTTGCCATGATACAGAAATATTATAAAGTTCTCAGTAACTTTCCCATCCTGAAGGAAATGAACATGTGTAAGTACCATACAATTGAAACTTCCATTCTACCTAAGGAAGAGATGTGCAGTATGATATAGTTTTTTGGGTGTTAAAAAAAAAAAACTTTACCGTCCTCTTTTCTGAAACTTTAAATTTCAGCCCTTTTCACATCATTTTATTTTATGCTGTTGCACACAGACTTCATTCAGTGCATTTTGCTCCTCGTCGTCCCCACCCAGTGGGCTAATCCTCTGCCGAACATTGCCTGCTTAATTCATCACATATTCACTATCCGTTACAGTCAACTGGCAGAAATAATTTTTCCAAACCACTGCTTTGCTATTTTTAACTCGTAACAAACTCTTCTATTTAACAAACATTAACTTGCTCTTTTGTGGGAATTTCAGTATATATATATAGCTTAACTTGGTTGGTCATAGTCAATTAACTCAACCCCAAGTAGTTAAACCATTTTGTAATTGGTTTCCCCCCTCTCTCTGTGCATGTATGGGTGTGGGGGTTTGTACAAATGAGACAGAATTATAAAATAAACAGTACATTTTTCTCTAAATGCAAGGGAGGATACTGTAAAAACTATCCTTCTTTCCTTCCTTCCCTTTATTTGTGTAGCTTAATATGTTTTTTTTTAAGTTAGTAGACTTAAGTTTATCCTGAAATCACCAGAAAAAAAGAGAGGCTATTCCAAAATGGCCTTTTACTTCATGGTGAAAATGCAACATGAGATGCATATCCAGTGCCAATTATCTTCTGCTGGAGCATAATGACTTATTCTCTATTTTTGAGAGTGTTTTTCTGCGTAGATTCCACAAACAGCTCTGACTTCCAATTTTTATTGTTCCAATAGAAGACAATATCTGTAGCTCGGGGTTTAATTGTGGAATACCACAAAGAACTCTACAATTTTATTGTTTATAACAAACCATTTCTGCCTAAGGGATGAAGATGTAGTGATTTTCCTTCAATTATTCACAACTACTTTTCCTCTCCGTTAGTAACTACATGACAAATGAGAGATAAAAAAAAACTCCACGTTATTAGTTCTCAACATTAGAGTGAATTTGGATGTACATATTCTTCCAGTCCTCAACATACAAACAATCCTTTTATGAACAGGTTATGTTCTAAGATGCTGTTTGTCAGTCCATTTGGTTCATCAGTACAATCAAACATATATTAAAAAATGCATGGTACAGTTCTTACCTTACATAACTTAAGCCACATTTCTTCTTCTCCACCTGATCAATTGCGGACTAACCTTAACCCTCGTGCCTTCCAAGCACCAGCAAATCCCTTGACTTCCTCTTACCCCTTGCTTGTAGGGGATGGCCAAGAATGCATCCTCCCAGCTAGTGGAGGGAGACCAGTTCTGGGTCCAGAAATCCTTTCTGGCATAGATCCACTGCAGCTTTGGCCACCAGCTCTAGGACCTGGCTTAGAGTTGTTCCATGGGGACTGTCATTGGGGAAAGGCCATTGACAAGACCATCAGGTGCTGCATCCTTTGTGACCCATAGGCAGAGGACTAAGGTACACACTGGTTGGTCTGGATTCTATGAACAGCAGTAGCAGTGGTGGGATTCAAATTTTTTTACAACCAGTTCTGTGGGCATGGCTAGGGGGCGTGGCCATGTGACCAGGTAGAGTGGCTTTTTTTTTTTTTTTTTTTTTGCAGCACATCCCCCATTTTTTGGGCCTTCTGGGCCTCAGGCAAGCCTCCTGGGGGGAGGGCGTTTTTGCTCCCAGAAGGCTTCCTTAGGGCTCAGGAAGGCAGAAAATTCAGCCAAAGGGGGCATGCAGCACTCCCCCATGCTTTGTTTTGGGGCCTTCTGGGCCTCAGGGAAGCCTCCGGGGGGAACGTTTTAGTTCCCAGGCTTCCCTAGGGCTTAGAAAGGCAGAAACTGAGCCTGGGGAGGGGGTGCATGCAGCATCCCCTCACACTTCATTTTGGGGCCTCCCTGGGGCCTAGGAAGGCAAAAAATGGAGGGGGGGTTGCCTTCCTGGGCCTCAGGGAAGCCTCCTGGGTGAAGCAGTAAGTAAGCGAGGAAATTCCAGCTGATTGTAGGAACAGCTGATTGTCAGGAGGGGGAAAAAAAGAAATACCTTAAGAAGTGACTTTGTGGGCTAGTGTCAGGTAAGCGGGGTGAGCGAGCATTGAGTGGGCGGGGCAAGCGAGCGAGCAGCAACTAGGTCGGGGGCATTGCCAGCCAGAAGTTACTATCTGTTTGGCGACCCACACCAAATCCTTGCTACCGGTTCGCCCAAAGTGGTGCGAACTGGCTGAATACCATCACTGAGCAGTAGGCCACTCTTTACCTGGCCATTCTTCAAAAAAATGAGGTGCATTTGGTGGGGGTTCCCAGTGACGGGAGATCCTTGGCCCCAGGTCCCTTAATATTATTAAGTGTCTGGGGGTGCGGATAACTAACAATCTGAGCTGGTCCCTCCACACATCACCCTTAGTAAAATGTACAAATCAGTGTCTGCATTTCCTGCATTGGATGAGGAGAGCACCTCTTCCTCCTTCACTTCTGGCCATTTTTTACAGAGGCATGATTGAGAGTATTTTAATAAACTGCATCACTGTTTGGTTTGGTGGTAGCAATGGTTCAGATAGAAAGCCCATACAGAGAGTGATAAGGACAGCCGAGAAGATTATAGGAAGCTTGATTCCCGTTATTCAGGCTACTGCTTATAAGCACCAGGTGCTTAGAGCTCAAAGCATTGTTAGAGACCCCACACACCCACTTCATGGTCTATTCCTGTTGCTCCCCTCTGGGAGTAGGTTTCAAAGTATTTCTAGCAGGACTACCAGATTCTGTAAGAACTTTGTTCCGTATGCCATCCGAATGATGAACTTGCAAGATTCGGTTTTGTGGTCATGTACATGTATACATCCAAACTAGACTATGTTGTTTCTCTGTGTCATAAAATATGTCTGTCCGTCCATCCTTCCTTCCTTCCTTCCTTCCTTCCTTCCTTCCTTCCTTCCTTCCTTCCTTCTTTCTTTCTTTCTTTCTTTCTTTCTTTCTTTCTTTCTTTCTTTCTTTCTTTCTTTTTTTCGTTATTCTGGTTTTCTCCTGTGTAAAATTGAAAGTGTCTTGGTGACGTTTTGACGAAATCTCATTCGTCATCTTCAGGCTTGTGTCTTCGGCTTTGTGCTTCTTGGAGTAATGTGAGCTTGCAGCTGCTTCTTCCTTTTAACTGCTAGTGGGGGTGTGACTTGATTGGGTGGGGGCTTGGCTGTGTTCTGATTGGGTAGGGGTGTGTTCTCATTGGTTGGGGGTTTGGCTGTGTTCTGATTGGTTGGGGGGTTGGTTGTATTCTGATTGGCTGGGGGTGTGTTCTGTTCAGGTGGGGGCTTGGTTGTGCTCAGGTTAGTCTTAGTTGCCGAGGGATTTGAGCTGGTGAGCTGTGATCCTGTTGTTTGGCTTCGTGTTTGTGGTCGTGCCATGAACATTTTCATGGTGGACGTCTGTTCGCTTCATGTATGGGTTGGAGGGGTTTGAAGCGGGTAGTGATGCAGCTGTGGTATGGCTTCTGGCCCGTGGTCGTGTCTCATCATCTGTGTGGGTGTGAATCTGCTTTCTGCATGGAGGTGTGGTGGTAGCATCTTGTGTGGCCCTCGTGGGTGTGGGTCTGGTGTCATTCTTCATGTTAGGTATTCGTTTGTTAGTGAGAGCGGGTTTCCAAATGGCTGGTAGGCAGGAGGTATCATCTCATTTATTCATGCTGTGTGGGCATTTTTCTATCTCTATGGCTTCTCTGATTATTCTGTTGTTGAAGTGTTCAGTTTTGGCGATAGTTCTGGTATTTTTAAAGTCAATCTCATGTCATGTGGCTTTGAGGTGTTGGACCAGGGAAGAGGTCAGTTCTTCTTTTTTGATTGAGTTCTTGTGTTCTTCAATGCGTGCACTTATTCTTCTGTTGGTTTGTCCGACCCAGGAGATTACAGCACAAGATCCAGGATATCTCCACAACAAAATCCACAAGACCATCACACAGCCCATTATACCAACATCAACTCCATCAACCAATCAAGAGGCAGCAGTGCAGCCAACCAGCCCAGAACACCAGTCCTCACCACCAGTATTTATAGAGAGATGGCAGCTCCGATCACACATTGCTTGCACTGGCACGAAGCCGAAAGCACCAGCCTGAGGATGGTGAGTGGGACCTCGCCGAAACGTTGCCAAGATACTCTTAATCTTACACGGGAAAAGACCTGAACACACCTTGACCTACATATGTATATAGTCATGTTGATGTAGTATATATTGGAGGTGGTGACCTTTGAGAGCTGTAATGCAACCAAATTTTATTTTAAAGTATGATGATTGGTTTACATTCAAAGTGACATTAAAATTATTCTAAGTTATTCTTGTTCAGTCACAAGCCTCTTTGTCTGCCTGGTTGCTTGACTTTTTCCCCCTCTTCTCCATGCTATCGAGCAAACACCTGCCCAACCTGGTGACTTTTTCCCACCCCTCAGAGAGGGGTATTGCTCAGTCAAGGCATTCTGCCAGAGGAATGGGCCTCCATCCTAGGAATGGGTCACAGCCAGTCTTCTTGACAGTAGACTTGCGGTTGTCATAAATAAAGCTTTTGCTGCCTTCTTCTACCTTCCAGGACCTTCTAGGTTGGAGTTACAAAAGTTTGTAAAAAGTTTTCAGCTTCCTTGAAAGTTCGTAAGTAGGAGACTGTCTGTACTAGCCATTTCCAACCATGGATTATCAATCTCTGCATTGTCTGGGAATTGTCTGTGCAGAGTGCGAATTTGGATAAGACTGGCTAAGCCAATGCAGTGCAAGCAAATGGAGCTTCCATATCACCTTGCATTAAAAACATGGCTGGGTGTATATGAATGTTGCTTTTGTGTTCTAATCTGAAAGGAATGTAAATCTTCTAGTCAAGGTTTGAAATGTGTATATGTAATCACTTTCTCCTGTTTGTTTTTAATAGTTTCCAACAGAGGAAAAAGAAGTGGAGAAATTTTGGTTTCTAACAAGAATAATGGATATTATCTGAAACAAAAGAGGGGGAAATATTAACAGTTCTTATTGGCTGGAAGCCTTTGCATATGCTGGGTTTTGTGGTTTTTCAGCAGATCATTGAATGCATAACTGTTATAATAGTGCTCAAATGAGGCATTAGAAATATTGGGGATCTGCTAGCCTAATGTAGAGATTCCCTAAATAATTTTCATGTTGTCCTTTTCTTGTAATGTGAGAGTCTACTCTAGACATGCAGATTTTGGGGACATTATTGAAATGGCAAACAGACACAGCTAATGTGTTTTTAAATCAACAGATAAAGCTGCCATTATTTGGATAACAAACATCCAAATGACCACTTGGTTTCACTAAACAGAGTTTTCTCTTTGTTGCCATGTCCTAGTAATCTAATAGTGGCTAAAGTGCTGGTTTATAGACTAGGAGACAGTGAATTCTAGGCCTCCCTTTGGCATAAAAACCATTTGGGTAACTTTGGGTCCGTCACTCCTTCTTAGCCCAACCCACCACACAGGATTATTGTAGGGATATTAAGAGGCAGGGGTATTAGACCTGTTTGCCACCTTAAGTTATGTAGAAGAAAAAGTAGACTAAAAATCTAGTAATAATAATTTGGATTTTGGTAGTCAGATATGATAATCCTACCACAAAAGCTAAAATTCCAAGCTTGTCTAACTCAAAAGACTCCCCAGTTGTAGAATCTGAAAAAAAGTATAACCATTTTAATATTGTAAGCCTCCCAGTGTTTACCATGTGGTAAGATGGCTGGCCCATGAATTTAATAAATAAATAAAATTATAAATGACAATAAAAGTCACACAAAATAGTTTCGGCATTTCTACAAGACCCTTTCTGTAGAGAAAGATAAAAAGTGTTCATGCATAAACCTATTTCCCAACAAACTGGAAAATATGTTTCTACTGCACATTTCAATTGAACAGTGACATTTCTAAAGGATATTATCAGCATTTAAAATGAAGCTTCCTGTAACCTATATTAACCATAGCAACAAATTCTGAATAGATGTTTTAAGACTAACAAGAGAAATAAGTTGAAACATAGGATGGGCAAGATAAGACACCATGGTTGGGAAATCAATGGCCCTGATCAGAGATATATAATTCGTTTTACACAGTTAGACTTTGAAGTCTAATACCATTATTGCAGGTGGAGAGCTTGAATGATAGATGGAATTTCTTCAATGGAGATACAAATTTTATTAATAATCCACAGGGTCACTTATCACTACTGGCTAGTATGCCAATATGCACATTTTGGGAGAAAGCAGACCTTACCATAATTAAAGTAAATTTCTTTTTAATTATATCCAGGATACAAAAGGGGAAAATGAAAATGTCAGTGGGTTAATCTATGGTACTTAATGACCTCAAAATGTTTTCAATTATAACTCTCTTAGTCTTGCAGGGCAAATGATCAAAGATTCTGGGATTTAAGGGAAGCTGGTTCTAAAAAGTTTTACTGTTAACTATAGCACTGCGGGTTAAAATTTTCTATGCCAGTTCACCTGAAATGTTAACCCCATGATTTACTTTACATCATGTGCAGCAGTCTGCAAATTCTATGTGATTGACAAAATCATTTTTGTATGGTTCCTGGATCTCCCAAAATTATATTGCTAAATTTCAATGGCAAAGTACCAAGAAACAGGTATAATTTCCTGCTGTTTCACATCTAAAATAAGACAAAAATATACAATAAGCCTGCTTGTAGGCTTAATGCACCAAAATCCAATTAATAAATAGAAATAAACATAGTTTTGCTATCATCTACTCTTTATCTGGATTACTACAGCTCAGCTATGTTAGTCATAGCTCAGATAAGGAAGGTCTGCTCTCTGTTTTTCTCCTTGAGTTGGTTCTGAGGATATTAAAAATGTCTAATAAAGATTAATCAAAGCTTATCATGTCATCTCAAACTTCTGCTGGTGTCAATGGGAGGAAAATCATGATATAAAGTTGCATTCTTTCAAAAAAATTCAAATTTATACCCTTTCCCCAATCGAAACTGGTAAATTGCCATTAATTAAAATGGATTTCCTAAAAATAATTTCTAAATCTTCCTTATTAGTTTTCCAGAGCAATATAGGATTCTTATCTGTCTGGCTGTTGTAAGGTTCAACCATGTGTTATACCTGAATACTAAACATTGAAGCTGTCTCTGGACCAATTAAAATGCCTTTAACTCCATTAGGATCATTTCTGGTTCTAGTAATACCAAAAATGTGAAAAAAATGGCAACATAATATTCATATACACTTATTCTTCTCCTACCCAAAATGTTTATGCTTAAGACATGCTTAGGCATGGCAGGCAAAGCCACATCATTTCTAGAAATAAAAATGTAACAACTTACCCATAAAATGTGAGGCGAAGGAATCCAATGCGCTGCCCAAGCTTCAGAATTTCTCCCTGTTTAATAGCAGCTCCCGTTAGTAGCACAATTCCCACCTTTTTAAGAGTAACCAACCACTTGTATGCACTTTCATCACTGTGCAATACCTCTTCAAAGTCTATAGTAGGGAGCTCAAGATCACAACCCCAATATTGGCGCTCTGCATGAGAAATATATAAATCAATTATTATGAATTATTTTATTTTTATACAGAATTCCATTTTATTCCATATTGATCAGACTGCAACTTGGGTTTCGTGTTCAGTTTTAAGTATCATACTATACATTCAGACAAACCGGTTCCGAGAAGATCAAGGGGGACATATGGAGACTGAAGTAACTGGTAATATGTACACTTGACCAGAGGAGACTGAGTGG
Organism: Hydrophis major; assembly: GCA_033807585.1. Taxonomy (NCBI): domain Eukaryota; kingdom Metazoa; phylum Chordata; class Lepidosauria; order Squamata; family Elapidae; genus Hydrophis; species Hydrophis major. The sequence continues at coordinate 108,391,656 of CM066328.1, read as the reverse complement.
ATGGCTTTTAAATCTTAAAATGTTGTTCAAAAGATTTAAAACATCTTTTCCATCATTCCATAGAACAGGACGCAAAATAATAGATTCCAGTTAAAGGAAGACAGGTTATAGGTCAATATTTAAAAAAATTCTAGCAGAAACAACAATTGGATAGTGGAAGGAATTACTCAAGAGAACCAGGTTGATATGTAGCAAGACCTTCCACTGTAAATGAATAGCTACCAACCTGATGTGCATCACTGAGACTTAGAAACATAGAAAACTGACAGTAGAAAAAGACATCATGGTCCATCAAGTCTGCCCTTTGAGTTTTTTGTTTTCTTCTTAACTGATGCATTTATTATTTTTATTTATTGTTTTTATTTTTAATTTATTTTTAATTTATTTTTTTTTTTAAAAAGTTTGTCAGATGAGACCTGGGTAAGCTTGGAGGGAGATTGCCCTGCTCACACTTATGTCCACCTGGGTTTTGAGTCTAATACTAGCTGTGCTTCCAGGGAGAGGGTGGAATGGCAGTTGTCATTAAGGAGGTCTCATGGACTTTTAGAGGTGCTGTTTTGCAGGTATTTGAATGTGAGATTCTCTGGCTGAAGCTCAGCTGTAGGGAGCACTTGGAATTATTGCTCTTAGACTAGCTTCCCTGCTGGTAGTAATGTCCCTGCCTGAACTGACAGATTTCACCCCAGGTCGGTATGGAACCCCAAGGCTTGTTGTTCTTGGGGACTTCAATCTCATCCTAGGTGAGGCTGAGGCTGGGAAAGCTCAGGAGTTGACATCTACCATGGTAACCATGGAACCACACACATGTACCAGAGGTCACACACTAAATCTGGTTTTTATTTCAGGGCAATGTGCATTTGGCTTTTGAGGATGTTACAGTTGATCTTTTGCCATGGTCAGATAACTCTTTAATTTGTTATTTAGCCTACTGGTGCTACCTCCTCGAGAAGGAAAATAGGACCTATTAGATTAATCTGCCACAGACAACAAACCCTGCTGGCTTTCAGAAGTTTGGATATTTTTTTTCCTAAGGATCTGATGAGTATTTTAGCTGAGTCTTTGATCATTGTCTGTAATTGGGGCCTTTGGCTGAATTGTTGCCCTAAGGCTTCTTATTGTTTGCTGATCCTGGATAGATGCCTAGAACTCTGTTGGAGGAAGATGAAGAGCAAAGCAGAGCACAAATAGAATCTCATATGAGAAATCACATGTGGTAATAAGAGTAGCACAACATTCTTTTTCAACTCTAGTCATCCAGATTCTCTTTTTAAAAATATGCTGCCTACGGTTAGACTTAAGTGTAGCACACAAAATTATCTGCTACAATGTCCTACCAGTCAATTACTTCAGCTTCAACCACAACAATACAAGAGCACACAGCAGATACAAACTCAATGTAATGTAAACTTGATTGCAGAAAGTATAACTTTAGCAACAGAGTGGCCTGGAATGTACTACCTGACTCTGTTGTTACATCCTCTAACCCCCACTCCTTTAACCTCAAACTAACCACTATTGACCTCACCCCATTCCTAAGAGGTCTGTAAGGGGAGCGCGTAAGTGTACCATTGTGCCTACCGTCCCTGTCCTATTGTCCCCATTTATTCGTATCTATTTCCTGCATTCTTACCCATGTTTATACATATATCTATTATCTTGTAAACGATTGACAAATCAAATCAATCAATCAATATGATCCATGCCCTGCTAGGGATGAATTAATTACATGACCATCTGCAGAGTCACTGTGAAGAATAGTGGCAAATAAAATTATGAGGATTCCCTTGAAACTGAACTATAACTTTGTGAGTCCTAATGAATGATGGAAGCAAGGTCTTATGTAAGTAGCTGAGAAGAGTTTGAGCCTATAACTCCTGAAGTGGTGAACAGGATCCTTGGATTGGTTAGTATGACTACATGTTTATTATATTCATGACCCTCCTGATTGCTTAAGGCTATCCAGAAGGTGACATGAGGAAGGGGTGTTGGGTCCACTCAAGAGGCTTTGCTGAAACAAAGTTGTACTGGATAATTTTTATCCTATTTCCAACTTTCCTTTTAAGGTTGAAAAGGTGATTAGGTTCTATCAGGTTAAAGAAGAATATGACAGAAACAGATTTAGGTGAACCCCTTCCTGTCAGATTTCAGGCTTGGATATAATAGTGAGAAGCTCAGGTTGCTCCTGTTAATAACTACTTTTGATAGGGCCAGAACAGGAGAGTGCAACAATAATTTCTTTGATGTTTTCAACAACACTAGACATGGCATCCTCCTGGTCTACCCACACAGTTTAGGAATGGAAGACACAATGTTGCAGTCTTTCACTTACTATCTCTATGGTTGGGTTCAGTTGGTCTGACAAGAGGGAAGAAATCAAGTCCACAGGCTCTAGCGTGTGGGATAATTCTCTCCTCTTCTGTTTAACATTTACCATCGGGTGAGGACATTCATTGATTTGTAGTCATATATAATCAATATATTGAAGATACTTAACAGTATATCTTGATTCCAGAGTACCTAGGCAATGGTGGAGATTGCTGGAAGGGACAGAATTCAAGCACATCCCTGACAAAATCTAGTTGTAATTGGGTTTTGGACCCGACAGAGATGGGGATTATTCATCTTTAATCCTGGACAGGATTGCACTGCCCCCTGCCAAACTGGTGCACAATTTGGGGGATCTACACAGACCAGTTTGGAAGGGGGCAGTGCAACCCTGTCCAGGATTAAAGATGAATAATATAAAATTAGACTGCTTTAAAAATGTAATGGAAGATTAATAAAATAAATACAATAAGAAAAGTAATTCTTTGGTAGCACTCAATTAGAAATAATAAAGAACATTAAGGCAGGCTGAAAGCAGCTGAGTAACATTGCATGATTATTATGGAACAAGTCCCGTTCTGAATGTTAGTGGTGAACAGACATAGAAAGAAATGACATTATTGAACAAAATACTGTAGGTCTACATTAACTCTTATATAGAACTAGCTGATTTCAAAAGAGTAGCACTTCAACAGTGATAAACTATTCTAATGTGCAAAGAATCTTGTCCACATGAAAGGTACCATATGACTGTAGTGGCAGGTGTTGTGTATGTATATAAGTAATAAAGTGTGAGCTTGGAGTAGGTGCGGGGTTCTGGCCCTGCACTTCTGATTGGCTGTTAAGCGGCCCTACCGGATTGGCCCGTTCCGGGGAATCCGATTGGCCCTTAACAGAGTTCCTATTGGTCATAAAAGCTAGCGTTCCTAGCCTGTTATTGGTTAAAACGTTACAAGGGTTGCCTATATAAGGCGAGGGTTACTGTTGTTTTATGGAGAAGTCACTATGTAAATAAAAGAGCTGGAGTTCACCGTTCAGAGGCTTGTCTCTATTCCTCCTCACCCATTCTCAAACTTAACACTGGCAACAAAGGTGGGATTTGGAGACATCTGAACCAACGAAACTTCGAAGAACACTGAGCACGTGACAGACGACGCCAACAACGGAACCATGTCCGGCGGCATCGTACCACCCGCTCCATTCAATCCAACCCAAGAAGACTGGGAGTCCTACATGGATCGCTTCCAAATGTTCCTAGAGACGAACAATTTGAAGGACGCCACACCAGGAAAGAAACGGGCGGTGTTCCTAACGCATTGCGGTCCAACTGTATTTAAGATGGCTAAAGCACTAGCCAAACCCCGAGAAGCAAAGGCGATGGATTGGAATGACCTCGAACCTCTCCTGCGAGGTCACTACGCCCCAACTGTGCCTACGCTGGTGAGACGGCACGAGTTTTTCCAGAGGAACCAGCGAAAGGGAGAAAGCGTGGCCGACTTCATAGCAGACCTCTGAAATTTGGGAGGCCTCTGTAAATTCGCCGATTTAGAAGAGGCACTACGAAATCACTTAGTCCTGGGATTAGATGCACCAGGCGTGCAAAGCAAGCTGATGGCAAAAGGAGACATTAGCCTTGCCGACGCCATCGCCAAAGCCACAGCAGCAGAGGCGACCAAGAAGTCGGCTGCACAACTACGCCGCAACCGCGTTACGGTACCTCCACTGACAAGCGACATTTTATCCAAGTCAGAAGGACAGCTGGTGACAACGCACCATGAAGACCTCTCTTCGTCGTCAGACAGCGACGAAGAGGGGGTCCATCGACTGCGGTCCGACTGGGACCCTCACCCGAAGCCCTTACGCCCTTGTACTGGTTGTGGAGCCAACCATGCCAGATCCAAATGCAAATTCCGCGATGCACTCTGCCACGAGTGCGGGAAACGAGGCCACATCGGATGGGTCTGCCGCAGCTTGCCAGGACCCAGCCAGGCCTCAAAAGGGACTAACTATCGCCAATCGACAGGAAACCATCCTGTAAGGCGAGAACCAGTAAACCACTCCTACAGAAATCGAGCTTTGCAGAGAGAAGAGGCTCACCATACTATCACTATCGGTCACGCCTCAACCTTGGACACTAAGAAAATTCGAGTCACAGCAGCCATCGAAAACCAGTCTAGCCTTGCCTCGGAGAAGGCGGAGCTTCGTTTCAGCGAAACAGCTGCGATCTCGGGGCTCTGAGATCGCAGCCGATATTTTCGCCCCTGGTCGGTCCCAACGGACCTAAACCGTCCCGTAGAGACGGGGATAGAGAAGGGTACTGTCCCAGGATCCCACAGATACCGCAAAATCTCTGGTTTGATCTGGGAGAAGCCCTTTTGCTGGCGGCGGAGAGGCAGCCTCCATAGCTGCTGAAGTCGGGACAGCTCCGGAAAGAAAGTGGCTGGAAAGAAAGTGTGTCGGCTGGGTGAGAAAAACTCTTTTGTGTTGTAAATTCGCTGAGGTTGGAAAGGGCATCCTGAACAAAGAAGAAATCTGTGAGACTTTTTTTTTTTGACCGAAATTGTTTGAGCGGCGTTTTTTAAAGTGATGTCAAATTGAGGCTTGGGTTTTGTTTTTTTTCTTTTTCCAGTATTTTTTGGGGGGGACTTTAGTGTGACTTTGTAGGTAACCGGATTGAATTTTCTCTTATATAAATTTTTATGCTCTCTTTGATTTTTTAACTTTCTTTAGGATAGAGGCTCCCTTTGGCTATTTTTTTTTCTTTTTTTCTGTATATATTGCTCCTTTTTTCTGGCTGGGGGGGAGGAAGAGCATTAAGAAACTTTGCAACACTGCCAACTAGAGGCTTGAAAGTATTTTATTTGAATTGGAGAGAATTGCAAAAAGACCTCTTCTCAAGGACATTTTAACGTGATAAGATAGAGGGAGAGCACAGCAAAATATTATTGCAGGTGCTTTCCTGGACTGTTATCAATATTTCAACACTTGAGGTTTGGCTTTGAAGCTGCTGGAGAAGAGAGTCATAACAAGAGCCTTGGATAAATAAATAAAGTGCAGTGTGCTTTCATATATATATATATATAAATATATATTATTTTTCTTCTTTTTCTTTTTCTTTTTCTTGGGACTCTTGTGCTTTTTCTATCCATGTTTTTGGACCATTTTGTTTTTCTTTTTTGATTATTGAGACTTCTCAACTGGACTAAGGTGTGAAGAACCTGAAGGAACTTTTTGTTTTTTCTCTTTTTGCTTTTCTTTGCTCTTAATCAATATTATTATTTTTGGGTTTGTTTGTTTTTCTCCTTTCTATTTTTTCTTTTTTATGGTGGACTACTTCGTAATTGGATTAGGGTCTAGAAGAACCTGAAGATCCTTCTTCTTCCTTTTTTCCTGTTTCTTTTTTGGTTTCGTGCCTTTTACTATTGGAGTTTTCCATTTTGGATTAAAATTGGCTGCTCTACCAGTTGGATTAAAAGTCAAAAAGAATTTGAAGCTTTGGAAGCATTGAAATGAGCAGGAAACCAATACTATCTGGCATTTCTACTTCTACCTCTGCTTCCCCACCAGCTGGAGGACAACGTTTAATTCAGACAATGTTGAAGCAAGATAAGGAACAAGAAAGAGTAACTTTACAGATGATTATGCAAGGAATCCAAGATCTCAAGACAAAATCAGACATTATTGAATAAAGAATAGAGAAGACTGATGAAAAAGTGGAAAACATTAAACAAATGATGGTCAAGTATGAGGAGAGATTCCAAAAAATTGAGGAAGAAGGAAAACAAAGAGAGAAGATTGGAAATATTGACAGTAGATTAACAGCGGTGGAACAAGAAAAAAGTGGGATGTTGAGGTGGGAGATGGAAAGGTCAGAATTTTACCTTAGATTTCAAAATATAGAAGAGGAAAAAGGAGAAAATTTGGCAGCGATAATGATAGAAATTTTGGCAGATGCTTTGGAAATTACAGAGGAAAAGATGATGGATGGAATAGATGAGGTATATCGAGTCTATACAAGGTATGCGATGAGAAATAAATTACCCAAGGAAGTCCATATTAGATTTACCAAAAAATCCATTAAAACGCAAATATTACAAGTAGTAAGAGAGAAAACATTGAAATACAAAGGTAAAGAGGTTGTGGTTTTAAAACAAATACCCAGAAGAGTGAGAGAGATGAGAAGAGAACATCAATTTCTGACCAATATGCTATTGGAAAACGAAGTGAATTATAGATGGCTGATTCCAGAAGGACTAATGTTTAGGTGGCAAGAGCAGAGACATAGAATTGATTCAATTGAGAAAGCAGAACTTTTCCATGCAGAATTTTTTGGAGGAAGAAGAGAGGAGGCAGAGAAAGAGGTCTCATTAATTGAGTTTCAAGAGGAACAACTGGAGACTGAAAAAGAGAAAGGAGCTGTAAGTGGACAGGTGGATAGTAAAGAACAACGTGAAGTGAGATCCACGAGAGTGGTTAGACCTAAATATAAAGCATAATCATGGAAGAAAAAAAACTGATTACAATGAATATATGGACTTAATTCAGCTGTTAAAAGAAGGAAAACTTTTCATAAATTAGAGAAATTAAAATTTGATATAATTTATCTACAAGAAGTTCATATTAAAAAACAACATGAACAATTGTTAGTACAGCCAAAATTGGGGAAAATATTTACTTCTTTGACTCAATGTAAGAAAAGAGGAGTGGTTCTATACATTAAAGAGGCTATCCCAGCAAAATTGATCAACATGGATGAAGATGGAAGAGTATTAATGGTAGAAATAATAGATAATAATATGAAAATACTCTTGATTGCAATTTATGCTCCGAATGATAAACAAGAAGAGTTTTATAAAAAGCTACACATGAAAATAATTGAACTGGACTATGTTAATATAATTATGATGGGAGATTTTAATGGAATTGTGGACAATAAATTGGACTATATAGCAACAACAACAAAGCAAAATAGAAAGACTCTCCCTAAGTCTTTTTTTAAAATGACAGATGAATTAACTTTAAAAGATATTTGGAGAGAAAGAAATGTTAAAGCTAAACAATATACTTTTTATTCAAATAGACATTTATCATGGTCAGATTAGATATGATTTGGATCTCAACAGAATTAATATCCAATATTCAAGAAACAAATATTGAAACAAGTACTTGGGCAGATCATAGCCCAATGACAATTAAATGGAAGGGACAAAAAAAAAGATCGAGATGGACATTAAATAATACCATTTTAAAGGAGAAAGATTTTATACAATGGATGGAGAAGGAATTGGTTTTTTTCTTCAGAGTAAATAAAAAAGAAGATACCTCAACGCAGAATGTGTGGGATACAATGAAGGCATACGCTAGAGGTTTGATAATAGATTATATAACAAAAAAGAATATTAGGAAAAGGCAAGCTTCTAAGGCCTTGGAAAACAAGTATAAAAGTCTTGAAAAAGAATTACAGAAAATGCCACAGAAAAAGGATATTAAATTGAAGCTGGATGTAATTAAACATAAAATGGAATTAATAGAGAAAGAAGAATTGGCACAGAAAATTAGAAACTCTAAACAAAATTATTTTGAAGATGCAAATAAACCAGGTAGATGGCTAGCATATAAATTGAAAAAAGAGAAGGAATCAAGAAAAATATTGAAGTTAATAGATGAGCAAGGCCAAGTTTGTTATGGGAATAAGGAGAAAAAAGAAATTATATGAGATTTTTATGGGCAACTATATAAACAAGAGAATATTGATGAGGAAAAAGTGAAACGGTATTTACAGGAAGCTAATTTACCGAAGATACCTAAAGAGACTGAAGAAATGCTAGAAAGAAATATAACAATGATGGAACTAAATGAAGCATTTAAGAGACAAAATAATGGGAAAGCACCGGATCCAGATGGGCTTCCAGCAGAATTCTATAAAACATTTCAAGAATCATTGAGCATCCCATTGTTAGAAGCTATGAATGAAGTTATGTTAAAAAAGATGATACCCAAAATATGGTCAGAGTCTTATATTACACTTATACCGAAAGAAGAGACTGACCCACTGCAAATTAAGAATTATAGACCTATTTCTTTATTGAATGCAGACTATAAAATCTTTGCTTCAATTTTAGCAGAAAGACTTAAAAAATATTTAAATAATTTTATTCACCCAGATCAAAATGGATTTCTGCCAAAGAGACAAATTAGAGACAATATGAGAGTAATCGTGGATACTTTGGAATACTATGAGGCTCATCCTGAAAAGCAAATGGCTTTGATATTCCTAGATGCTCAAAAGGCATTTGACAACGTGAACTGGAGATTTATGTTATTACTATTGGAGCAGATGGGTTTTGCTAAAAAATTTATTCAAGCAATAGAAGCCATATATAATAAACAGACAGCAAGGGTAATGATGGAGGGGGAACTTACAGATTTTATTAATATAAGGAAAGGCACAAGACAAGGATGTCCCCTATCTCCTTTGCTATTTGTGTTGACCTTGGAAGTGTTGAATAGAAATATTAGGGATGATAAAAGCATAAAAGGAATGAAAATTAAGAAGGAAGAATTTAAGCTACAAGCTTTTGCTGATGATTTAGCTTTTATTCTGGAAGACCCGCTAGAAACAGCTCCAAAGTTATTGGAAAGGATAGAGACATATGGAGAGGTGGCTGGTTTGAAAATAAATAAAGATAAAACAAAGATTTTGACAAAGAACATGCTATTGAGACAGAGAGAAGAACTGGCAGATCTTTTGAAAATTCAAGTTACAAATAAGGTTAAGTATCTGGGGATATATTTGACAACAAGATGTAGCACATTAAAGGAGAATAATTATATTAAACTTAAACAACAGATAACTACAGATTTGAAGAAGTGGGAAAACTTGCAAATGTCATTAATAGGGAGAATTTCAACAATTAAGATGAATATTTTACCTAGAATTTTATTTTTGTTTCAAACAATACCAATTAGGCTTGGAAAAGACTATTTTGAAGATTTAAATAAAATTATGTTGAAGTTTATATGGCAAGGTAAAAAAGCGAGAATAAAGCTAAAGCTTTTGCAAGATGCTAGAATTAGAGGAGGTTTTGGCCTGCCTAATTGGGAATTGTATTATCAAGCTGCAAGTTTGATGTGGGTCAAAGAATGGATAACATTAAGAAAACATAGGTTATTGACATTAGAAGGGCATGATTTGCTGTTGGGCTGCCATGGTTTTTTATGGTATAAGGGAACTAAAACACAGGGTTATTTTAGAAGACATTATGTACGGGAGTCTTTGTGGTTAAATTGGGAGAAGATAAAAAGACAATGTTATTTGAAAATTCCAGTTTGGTTATCGACTATTGAAGCATTTTCCTATCCTATAATTTACAAGAAGGAACAAACAGTTAGATATGGGGAACTTTTGGATGAAAAGGGTGAACTTAAATCGATCCAAAACTTAGAGGAACAAGGTATAAGGATGAATTGGTTTTCATATGCACAAATACATTCAAGGTATGATGAAGATTTTAAAACGGAGGGATTCTATGATAAGCAGACTGATTTAGATAAGTTCTTGATGGGTACTGATGAGAAGGTGATTAAAAAATTATATGGTTATTTACTGGGAATGAAATTAGAGGAAGAACAAGTTAAAGAAACTATGATTGTTTGGGGGAAGAATTTTGGATATGGGATTGATCTAGAGAAATGGCAGAAATTGTGGTCTCAAAATTATAAAATGACAATGTCAACAGCATATAAAGAAAACTTGTATAAGATGTTTTACAGGTGGCACTTTCCTCCGACAAGAATAGCAAGAATGTTTAAGAACAAATCTGAAAAATGCTGGAAATGTCATCAGATACCCGGCTCGTATTACCATATGTGGTGGACTTGTGAGGATGCTAGAAAATATTGGACTAAAATTCGTATGTGGTTGGAAAAAATGATAAAGAAACATATAGACTTGAAACCAGAGATCTTCTTATTGGGAATTTTACCTGATATATATAGTAAAGATTTGAAATACCTGATTGTAAATGTATTAACAGCGGCCAGGATTGTATTTGCTAAAAATTGGAAGAATGAGAAAATACCATTACAGGAATAAATTATTAAGAAAATATTGGAATGTGCTGAGATGAGCAGATTGACATTTGAAATTAGAGAGCAAGAGGATAAACAATTTTATGAAATTTGGGATCTTTTTTATAAATGGCTAGATGATAAAATACGATAATAGAATATTTGGAATGCTAGATAGTAAGAAATAACTTTGTTTTGCTATTTTGCTATTATTTTGTTATTTGATATTATATTTATAAAGGTTTTTTTAGGATCGATTTGGTATGATTATATGATATTGTTGAATAATCTGGTTAAAGTATTGTTAGCTCATAAAGCATGAATGATTAAAAGTATAGTCAAAAAAAATTTTTTTTTTTAGTGATATTAGGATATATAAGTTTGGATTGATAATATGATTTGTTATGTAACATAACTGTAACTGGGACTACAGAATGAGTGCACAAAAATGATGAACCAACTGACACACTGGATGTACATACGAGATTTGAATGTTTTAATGTTTTGTTTGTCTTGTTTGTTTGTAGAAAATTAATAAAATCTTTTTTCAAAAAAAAGAAGAGAAAACCACCCTCGCTTCCTGGAAGTTGACTCGGGATCATCCCTCTCGATGGTGTCGTGGAAGACACTCAAGCAACTCATCCCCACAATTCAACGCCAAGATCTACGGTTCCAATGCTTCATCCTCAAGGACTACCAGGGGAATCGAATCCCCGTCGTCGGGTCCTGCCGAGTCCGAGTGTCCTTCAAGAAGCACACAGCGTACTTACCTTTAACGGTCATCGATAGAGATAGGCCTCGCCTACTGGGCCTCCAATGGTTCGCGCCACTCGGCATTGAAGTGGCCGGCGTAAACCGAGTCGGTGGCGGTGACTGGGAGGAAGACCTTATATCTGAGTTCGGGGATGTCTTCGCGGACAGCTTAGGCGAATACAAGGGGACCCCGATTTCATTCAGCTTAGATCCAAAAATAGCTCCCATTCGTTTGAAACCTCGTCAAGTTCCGTTCGCTTTAAAACCAAAAATCGACGAACAACTCGACAAACTGATAGATCAGGGGGTGTTGAAGCCCATCGATCACTCCCCTTGGGAAACCCCTATTGTAACACCCATCAAGCCAGACAGGTCAATCTGAATTTGTGGGGACTACCGGGCCACCTTGAACCATGCCCTGCAGCAGAACGCATATCCAGTCCTGGTGGTGCAGCACCTCCTCCATTCCCTGGGGGGTGGGAAAGTTTTTGCTAAATTGGATTTAGCTCAAGCATATCAACAATTACCAGTAGATGAAAAAACGGCACAGGCCCAAACTATTGTGATGCACTGTGATGCCTTTAAATGTACCCGGCTGCAATTCGGAGTTAGTGTAGCCCCGGGGATCTTCCAGAGCCTTATGGAAAGGTTATTGCAAGGAATTAAGGGCGTGGTCCCTTATTTTGACGATGTTTTAATAGCAGCCCCTACAAAAAAATTTTTACAAGACCGGTTAAAATCAAAAAAATTCCAAGAAGCCGGTCTTAGGGTTAAAAAAAACAAATGTAAATTATGTACTGACAGTGTTGAGTTTCTGGGGTACCTGATTGATAGCCAGGGCATTCACCCTACCGAGAATAAGTTAAAGGCGATCAAAAACGCTCCCAGGCCACGAAGCAAGGCTGATCTCCAGGCGTTCCTAGGCCTCATCAATTTCTATAATGTATTTTTACCGCAGAAAGCAACCGTCGCTGAACCGTTACACCAATTGTTAGATAAAAAAGCAATGTGGTTATGGGATCATCGAGAAGAACAGGCGTTCCGAAATGTTAAAAAACTGCTCACATCTGACTCTGTACTCATGCAGTATAACGAGACTTTGCCGTTAGTTATAACCTGCGATGCATCGCCTTTTGGGGTGGGCGCCATTTTGAGCCACGTGCTGCCTAATGGGAACAAAGCCCCTGTTGCATATTTTTCAAAGACTCTTTCGAAAACAGAGCGGAACTATGGATAAATTGATAAAGAAGCCCTCGCAATTGTCTCAGCTGTGAAAAGATTTCACGAATACGTATATGGGAGGGTTTTTACCATTGTGACTGACCACAAACCGTTGCGAGGGATAATAGCTGGGGATAAGCCGACTCCCTACATATTATCCCCTAGGATGACTCGATGGTCAGAATTCTTAGCTGCTTATAATTATCAGTTGCAATATCGGCCGGGGAAAGCCATTCCCCACGCCGACGCATTGAGCCGAGCACCGCTTTCAGAGACTCTCGACGATCCAGCACCAATGGTAACCACGTTGTAAATTGAGGCACTCAACTCGCCGCCACTGACTGCACGAGACATCGCGAAAGAAACCAAGCGCGACCACATCCTAGCACGAATCCTGGGTTGGGTAGAACGTGGATGGCCATTGGACCAAGTATCAGATGACTTCACACCGTTCAAGTCTAGGCAAACTGAACTCTTCTCCCAGAAGGGCTGTATCATCTGGGGCGATAGAGTCGTCATTCCAGAGTGGCTCTGTAAAACGTTGCTGAGAACGTTGCACAAGGGCCACCCCGGCATCGTGTGAATGAAAGCACTTGCACGAAGCTACGCATGGTGGCTGGGCATTGATAAGCAAATCGAACAGTGGGTTAAAGCTTGCCCCCGGTGCCAAGAAGTCAGCAACGCCCCACCAAAAGCCATGCCTACTGAATGGGAGACACCTCGCGGACCCTGGTCCCGAATTCACCTGGATTTCGCGGGACCAACCAAGGGCCACACCTTTCTGCTTACAGTCGATGCTCGAAATTCATCGTATGACGACTACGACCTCCGAGGCAGTCATCAAGGTTCTCAACAGACTCTTTGCAACCCACGGACTACCAGACGTCCTGGTGTCCAATAACAGGCCACAGTTTACTGCACTAGTGTTCGAGCAGTATCTTTCTGATCACGGCATCTGCCATGCGCTCATCTCGCCTGCGCATCCTGCGACCAATGGCCGAGCAGAACGCATGGTCCAATTTGTGAAGAGAACCTTGCAAAAAGTAGACTACGACAACATTGACGACAAAGTCAATCAAATCCTCTTCTTGCAACACATCACCCCACATAGCGTCACTGGCAGAACTCCCGCCGAATTGCTTATGGGACGAAGGCTCCGCTCCCACCTTGACCGGTTGCACCCTGCTTATGAACCGGAAAAAACACTAGGATCCAGCGGCCGCTGTTGCACCTTCCAGGTAGGAGACCTCGTGTATGCAAAGAACTTATCGGGCGACCCGTTGTGGGTGGAAGCGACAGTAGTACGTGTAACTGGACCCAGATCCTACCTTGTGCAATGCCTTGACAATAAACTTTGGAAACGGCATATTGACCAATTACGGTCATGACTTGCAGCAGCCAGTCCGCAACTCCCCTATGACCAAACTGAGGGGGGGGGGAGGTACGGAAGATGTGGAAATCCTAGAGAACCCGCTCGAAGGAAACGACAATTTAAATGTAACTCAAGAAGCGGAGCTGGAGGGAGAAACGTTTGTGCCTCAGGGAATTGCGGAAAATGTGAGCAATGACTTGGAAGTAAACTCTGAACCAGAAGCAGCCCCACCACCAAGCGGCGATCTACCTCAGCTGGATTGCAACCAGCCAATACAAAGGAAATCCAAAAGACTGAAAAAACAACCGTCCTATTTAAGGGACTATGACTTGGGCTAAGGAACCAGGGGGAAGGGGTGTTGTGTATGTATATAAGTAATAAAATGTGAGCCTGGAGTAGGTGCGGGGTTTTGGCCCTGCACTTCTGATTGGCTGTTAAGCGGCCATACCGGATTGGCCCGTTCCGGGGAATCCGATTGGCCCTTAACAGAGAGTTCCTATTGGTCATAAAAGCTAGCGTTCCTAGCCTGTTATTGGTTAAAACGTTACAAGGGTTGACTATATAAGGCGAGGGTTACTGTTGTTTTATGGAGAAGTCACTATGTAAATAAAGAGCTGGAGTTCACCGTTCAGAGGCTTGTCTCCATTCCTCCTCACCCATTCTCAAACTTAACAGCAGTGATGAAACAGCTCCCCCGCTGAAATATAGAGGGTTCCTACATTTTTGTCCTCTCAGAAAGACCTGTTTCTTCACTCAGAGAATAGGCCAGGATATGAATTGAAGCCAGCATATATGCAGCCAATGTGAGGTTGTTATGGTGCCTTGGATAGTGTGATGGGATTTAATTTGGGGTGTTTATGCTTGTATTGTGTTGTTTATTTATATTAGTTAGGTTGTTGTTAGCTGCTCAGGATGGGTGGCCATATAATACTTTTGAAATAAATAAAAGACTCTTTAAAAATGGCTATTGTTCTATTTCCCAAATTCCTAGAAAAGTTGCAAGGTTCCTCATCAAGACGTACTAAGTTAAAAGAACTGAATTCCAACAGAGACTCTCTCACAATGGAGTTGTAGCCTTTTGCAACCTTTCACGAAATGGCACAGCTGGGAGAATTCTATCCACCAAAAGGAAAAGCTTTTCTCATCGCTAAAAATACAGAAAAGGGCTAATTTTGAAAAGTAACATTTGGTAAATCTCCCAGGAAAGCAGTTGCTCTTTTAAACTGTGTGTATAATATTGCAAATCATAAATAATGCCAAACTTTTAAGCAAAATCTGAAAGCCTCTTTGCATTTCACCAAACAATCTAAAGTATTCCCCAACTCAACTGATTATTACGATGGAAGAAGATGCCTTTTGTTCTTCATTACACAAGGAATATCAAATCATTCCCATCTCAGAAATTTCTTGGTTCAGGTATGAATGTCAGAAGTATTTTTTCAGGAACTTCAAAGTTTAGAAACAATCTTCCCGGAATATCGCATTAGGGCAGGGAGGGTTAAAAAAAAATGTGGCTGCTGTTTTCACGACCTTCCTCAGGCTGTTTGATAAACCAGATTATTTATCTGATGGAATAGTTGTGTGCTTTCCCAGGAACAATAAAATAACCACGATTTATTTTTAACAATAGCTGTCATAGTACTTTACTATTGAAAAAGTAACTACTGCTGGATCATGAAAGACAAGAAACTACTGCAGCTATCTGTAATAAAACAGCAGTTGTATAAAGCATGTCAAGATTCAAAGCCAGGAGAAACATATGCTACATCTGTGTGCTCATGCAGTATGTGTATATACAGATCTTTAAAAAGGTGATGTGATTTCCTTGGAATTTTTCTCTTTTCCATTTTAGAAAGCACTCTATAATAAGGGACTGCCAAGGGATTTAGTTAGGTATTCTTTGCCAGTTCCTTTTATTGCTAAGCTGTCAGTTAGATTTTGATAAGAGAACGTCTTTTTGTGGGAATCCTTTGGGGAAGAGATGGATGCCAAAACAGACATGGTGGAGGAAAGCATATTTGTGGTTCCCATGTTTGCTTGGCTTATGAAGAGTGAGATACTGTATATCGACTGATTTTTACAGCTAAGACTATAAGTGAGTTAATGGAGATGAAAACTCTCTCTTTCCCTTTACTGCTTTTTCTGCTTTGTGTCTAATGGGAGGCAGAGGGGGAAATGGGATACTTCAAATGATAGGAGGGAGATTTGGTTCCTTTGCATGGAAATTCCCCTTCTCCATTTTATGTGTGAAGTAAGACAAACAGATAAATAAACTAGCACAACAATCATTGAAGTGTTTAGTTTGGCCACAGTAAACCATATGCTAGTGCTTCAGGAGAAAGAAGCACAGTGAAACTAGAAATAAAAACCTGATTACAATGGGCTGGAGGAGGTAAAAAAAATGTATGAGGTGCATGTAATGAAAAACAACCATCTTCCCCAGCTCCATGCCCTCTTAGATTTTAACTTCCAAAATTCACAGCTAGCAAGATTGTTGTTTATTCTGGCTGAGAATTCTGCAGCAATACTATAGCACATCTGGAGGAAACATGGTGGGGAAAAGATATAATAGAGAGGCAGAAAGCTTGACAGGTGATATTTTTGTTCCAGGTATACCAATTCATAAATCAAAGGAAAATGTGGAGGTTTTAAATGAAAGCACCTAGTTAAATTACTATTCAAAGTTCCAGCTACATTCCCCCTTTCTGTTTTGTGAGGGATTATAGGACAATGCCATATACAATAGCAATGTATCTGTTTTCATAAGGTCACTGGCATTTATCATTTAAAGGTTTTACATTCTCCTCCAGGCTGTATAAAAGCTAATCTGAACTGTGCCAATAGAAAATTATAGGAAAATTACTTTGGGGAAAAAATGCAAACGAAATAAGCTTTAAAACCAATAGGTATTTTAACAGCAATTAATTGACTATTGTGGGAAAAAGAAGAATTTCCAGCAATTATGGGTCAACTACAAGAAGATGGGATCAAACATTTTCCATTTACTATGACAAATGATTTACATACATTTCAGTGCTGCTGAAAAGGAACAGTAGGGCATGAATCTGTCCCTCTTTTCAGATGCTCTTTTAGTTCCTGTATTTCTGTTTCTCTTTCAGCTTCTAAAAAAATGTTTTCTGTATCTTTGTAGGTTTCAATACTTATTAGAGACTCCTCTATTGACATGGACTGAAAACTATTTGTAAGTACTATTCTACACACACTTCTATTTTTTTAGGATTAAGTGGCTAACGTCAACTGGCCACAGGCATTAAAAAAAGATAAAAGATCTGTTTTGCCATTTTTTATACTTGGTCTAAATTTTCTTGTTGTACACCAATTACAGATACTTGACAATACTATCATTTTGGCATCAATGTTAATCTTTCTAGATTAGAAACTATATTTCTAATCTTGAAAATGAGAAAGCAGCATTTTTATTCTATTGTTTCCTGCATTCTGTTTGTTCTACCTACATAGCTTTTCTACACAAGTAGTGCCTTGTTGACGGATGAACAATTAGAACTGGCAACTCTGCCATTAAGCTAAATAGCTGCTAAGTGAAACTGCAATCATGCTTATGATCTACATCAGCTGTTCTTTGTTTTACAAACCTGTACAGGTCACAAATGCAAGACTGGTTGCAAAGTTACTTAGTCATCACCATCGTTAACTACAAACAGTTGCTAAACAAGGCAGTCACTAAACAAGGACTACTTGAATTTATAGGGAAGAAACAGTTCTGCGGGATCTGGGAACTAGAAATGTTACAAACTGAAAATGTGTTAAATGAATTATAGAATCCACAGAGAGCCTGTGGCTTGCAACTTCAAAATGAGCTGTTCAGAATAGTCTGTATATCATTTGATAAAGGTAGCTGAAACAAAAGATCACTGTCCAGTAGGAATTGATCTCAAGATTATAATATCTATCCAATAGTTCAGAGCTATCATTGTGTAACAGATAGAGAAAGATAACTGAACTACATCTAAAACAGATCACTACCTCACTTTTCTGCTGAATAAATATGAATGCAGCAAAATAATTTTATCATCCTGATCAGAAAGTTGATGAATCTAGCCTACAATGTTAGCTTTCCTATCAACTTGTAATCCAATTGTTCCCTCCCCAGTAGTGATCCCTTATCTACCTTCACCGTGGTTTAACTGTACAGATTGTGACAACAATAATCAGTCCTGTTAAATAAATATATTTGCCCAATTACTAAAGATTTTTTCCTGGGAAAAATGTGACAAATACCAACAAAAAGCTAATAAAGGAAGACTTTCTAAAAATATACATGTAGACTTGTCTTTTTTTTAACCTTCATAAACAGCAACTATGTACAGTAGCCCAAAACTGCATCATCTCTACATATTGAAGTACATAATACATTATTTAAGAGAGGAAAGAAAGTGAGAAACTGATGGTCTCTGGATATACTACACACCTAACAGAATATTCCCTGGCTCTCATGACTGCAAATTAGAAGCAACATATGAATCTATGGATATGGCAATAGATAATGGTGATGTCATACTTTGACACTAACTACTTTGACACTTTGGCTAACTAAGAATACAGTGTAGGATATTGGTTTTCAGCTCTTCCTTAATCCTTTACAGAGTTGCTCAATTTAATGATACCCTGGGCGGTATAATGGCCTCTTTCCCAGTTTGCAGACTATAATTCTTACATAAAATTATTTAATAGCTTACAAAAATTATGTTTTCATTGTGTAAACTTTTGGACTTCTGAGTTAAAGGTTACTTGGGCCAATCCATTGTGATGTTTATGATACTGATATGTACCAGTGGAAATTAGTTCGGATTAGACTATTTATCTGGAAGTGCATAACTTATTTTTCACTTTACGAAGTTTCTAAAAGCAAAGAATAGGAATAGAAAGACACAATTTAAAATTTCAATAATAAACCATTAGAATTGGTATAGCATCTCTTTTCTAACATCAGAGAAGAATCCCCCTGCAAGATAGCTCAAACAAACATCCATTAAACATAAAACAAAAACATTTTAGAAACATATTTAAATGGGTCAAGTTCCTCAACTGCTAAATCTCAATTCTTAATAAATTCCATAGACCCAACCCAAACCTGAAAATGTTCTGTTAATTGTTACTGATCGTTTGTTCATTTATTGAGTTGGTATATGGAACACACAACTGTGATTTAAAATGTTCATAGGAACATAAAAAGCTATGTTATCAGCAGTTAGTTAGATCATTAGGCCACATAATTCAGTGTTTTTCAAATGAGTAACAGCAAATATCCAGAATATTAAGTACATTTTCCAAGCCCTATTTGGAGATGCTATGGGATTCATTTGAGAATAGGAAATCCCTTGAAAAACCTATATTTCAATAGTTAACACCTACAATTAATCACAGAAAAACAATTATGGTAACCAATGAGAAACATACTAGCAAACAGTTTACATTCTTTTTGATGTGTATTCCCCATGGTGTGTGTGTGTGTGTGTGTGTGTGTGTGTGTGTGTGTGTGTGTGCACTAACTCCCTTGTAATTCCGTCCTTTCCAATATCCCTGCTTTCTGAGGAGGAAGAAGGCACATGACAACCTGTACTAAGTGATTGTAGCGGCAAACAAGTGACAGAGAGAGAGGAAGGGAAAGATTGTACAGATCTTAAATATGCACCTTAATCTTAGTTATTTTTTCATTACCGCCATCACTTCAAATGATCACTGCACAAAGCAGCCAGTAAGCAAGGATTTACCTGTACATATCTAAAAATTGTTAACATTATCAGATAAGAATTAAATTGTCTGATTAACTCGGACTCAAGACAAACATACAAGATTCTATATATCAATTTTGTTTCTTGATGGTTAGATAGCTATATAGAGAAAAGTGTATCAGTCTTCAGAAAAGATTAATGCACTTGTATATTTGTCTATTTAATGTAGGAAAGAAAGCAGAGGAATTCATGGGTATATGAAGTACGTGATGGAAAAGCTCACAAGCTGAATTTCTGAGAATGAAATAATGCTACACATATATCAATGGGGAGATATAAATAAAGCCACTATGTAGAATTGGCTTCATATCTGCATTGAGCAATAATCTTGAAATCAGGGTGAACCCAGAAGATGGAAAACATATTGAACATTTATATTGCTTAAGGTTTATTACTGTGATTCCATTATTATTGTTTCCCATAGTGTCTGCCTTGTTTTGTTGGAATCACATGTTCACTACACTCTTCTTTCAGGATGCACATGATTTCCATTTCTTAACCACACTCAATATCATTTCCATTTTGCTTCTGAAAGCATGTTTGCTAAAAAATGTTAAAAAGACAGGCAGCTCTGCACTGAAAAAATGGGTTTATCTGTCAAACAATTTGGAGGCAACTTTAGTAGCTTAGATTTCAGGAAAGAAGTCCAATAGAACTCTTTCATGTCTTTCAAACCAATTTTGTCACTACTAATGAAAAACAAACCTATGGGAGCAGACTTTTTAGAAAAGTGGTTGCTATGATTCAAAATGGGGGGGGGAACAGAGAGAGGGAAGGAGGGAGGGATCTCGACTTCCAACAGTTCATTTAGTGACTGTTCGGTTACAATGACACTGAAAAATGTGATTTATGACCGTTTTTCATAGTTACAACCTTTGCAGCACCCCCATGATCATTTGATCAAAATTTGGACACATAGCAACTGGTTCATATTTATGACCTTTGCTGTGTCCCAGGGTCATGTGATCACCTTTTACGACCTTGGGACAAGCGAAGTCAAAGGGGAAGCCAGATTCACATAACAACCAGATCACTAACTTAACTGCAGCGATTCACTTAACAATTGTACCAAGAAAAGTTGTCAAATGGGGCAAAACTCACTTTCCAAATGTCTCAATTAACAACAGAAATTTTGGGCTCAATTGTGGTCGTAAATCAAGGATTTCTGGTTGTAAACTGTGTTGTCTAAATTGGTGTATAGTTGCCTGATTTCATAATATAGGATATAAAAATTAAGGCAAGTGAAAATATGTGTTCCTTTCAAGTTTGTTATTCAGTGAAACTAAATGTGGTGGGATAGAAGGGAAAGGCCCATTGCTTTCTAGTGACCAAGAGAGAGTAACTTTCTTCATTATGTGACAAATTAAATAATTCAAGCCTCTGTTAGATAAAAAAAAATCTAAGGAAAATGCTATAAATCAATTCACTGTAAGAAGCCATTTCCTTTCCTGGAATTTGGTGTAAAAACATTATGTTAATAGCCAGGTTAACAGAAACCATTTATATTATTCAATTAAGGCATTTATGGGTCTTTTTTTACTGCTCTCAAGGGAAGAGCTGGGTTTCTGAATTGCAAAAACCTCTAGCTAAGGAACAAAATAGCTCCTGTATTTCATTTTCTCTTTCATTTCTCTCCCCCTCTTCTTTTGCATGCTCAGCAAAACAAGAATGCAGAACTATCCTCAAGAATATATCTGTTTATTAACTGGATGATAATGCTATAGAGCTGTACATATTTATATAGATATGTATGCCTACAATATATGTACACAAATCTCTGCAACACATCTTTCTGAGAAGGAAGAAGCTATATAAATGAAGGCTACATTCCTGTATCTTGAACTCAAGTAGGAAAAAGTTTTTACCAGCAATTTGAATTATAACTGTGAACAAATTGTTCAGAAAGCAGCTATTCATGGGCTGATTTTATTGATTTTGTTTCAGTCAAGAATGTAAATGGTTGGCTGAATTAATGGGAGAAATAGCTGATTCCATTGAAATCACCCTCAAATGGTTTGCTTTCTATTCATTATCCACATCCACAGGAGAACATGGACAAAGTCTACATGTAAAACTCAGTTTCATATTTTTGCTGCAAACCCATAGAGTTAACTGCTAGCTGCAAACAGTGTATTCTTCTCATTTCTGCTCACATATGCCCTGTCCAGAAATGGTCACCAAGAAAATACAGAAGTAAGTGATAGAATGGGTATGTTTAGTCCAGCTAGCAAAATTATGTACAAGTTCAAAGGCTTTTGGCAGCAAAAAGGGCTTGTAGAGGAATTGCCAACAGCTTCCAAACCAGCCCAGGTGTTGGTAGCTCTTAATATTTCATTCATTCATTATGCAATATTGTTGGTAGTATTTAATATTTCATTGGTCCAGTGTCAACAACTGAAAATGCTTGCCAGAAAATGCTTGCCCTGAAAATACTTGCCAGAATGACCAGGCAATAATTCATAGTGACAAAGAATAGAGATTCTACTCAATAGTTCATTTTACAGGGGAGATTATACCCAAATTTGATTGACATATCATTACTGAACTTAGCGTTTGACAGCCATTGCACCAGTTGATATTCCCTGCATTCATTTTATGCAGTAAATCATTTAGCAAGGTAACAAAAACAAATTAAGGACCATATTTTGGCTGCTAATTCCATAGAGCCCGAGAATCAGAATAATTCATGAGTCTGGAGCTACAATCTTTGTTGCCACCTTTCCCAGAAAGAGAAGACTGGCATATAATTATATCAATGACACTTATGTAGTTTTATAACTTTTCCAAATCAAAGAATTGTTACTTTATTAAAACACCTATATTATTTTGAAGTTCACAAAATTTTCCCTTTCTCCCTCTCCTTTTATGGCTTTCAGCTACCGTGCTGATTAAAATAAAAGAAACAGCATGAGCGAATGTTGATATATAGATTACATTTACTTAAATCACAATGCCAAATATACCGTGTTTCTCTAACAATACAGCCTCCACCAATAGGAAGGCCCAGCATGATTTCTAGGCATGAGGTGAAATTAAGCCCCACCCCCAAAATTTAGGCTTATTTAAACCATGCGTTTCCCTGCTATTTCTCACATCGTTCATTAGACCTACACGAGGTGAAGAGAAATGGGGGGGAAGGGCAGGGGTGGGGTGGGGAGAAAGCTTGCCTTTAGGAACGCCCTGCAGGTAGCCTAGGCTAGAATACCCTGATCTATTACCGATAGAACATCAGCCGATAGAAGCTCCCTGAAGGGAGAGTCACCAGCCACTTCCATCGGCCACCACTCCCCTTGCTGCAAGGCTGCTTCTATTGGCCAATGAAAGCTCCTCAAAGGCAGAATCACCAGCCGCTTCAGGGCGAGGCATGGCTGCCCTTGTCCCCTCACCATGAGGCAGTGTCTTTTGGGCGATGGAAGCTCCCCAAGGGCAGTCACCAGCCACTTCGATCGGCTGGTAGAAGCGGCCTCGGGGCGAGGGGAGTGTGTGTGGGGCGTTCTAGGTGGGGGAGGAAATTAAGTCATCTTTGAAAAGACGGCCTAGCCGTTTTTTCAGGGGCCCGGCCTTATTTTGTGAGACACGGTAGTTATCTGGATGGAAAATGAATTATTTTTTTTGCTGCACATTTAATTGGTTCTACTTATTTGAAATTGTGCCTCTTTGCTATATCTTCAATAACCAGAGAAAAAAAATAGAATAGAATAGAATTCAATTCTTTATTGGCCAAGTGTGATTGGACACACAAGGAATTTGTCTTGGTGCAAATGCTCTCAGTATACATAAAAGAAAAGATACATTCATCAAGAGTCAAGAATCATAAGGCACAACACTTAATAATAGTCATAGGGTACAATAAGCAAAGTGTATCTGCAATATGAAAAGTGAGGTGCTCAGAATCCTCCAGGATGACAAAATGGTCCACTTCTTTTTTTATGAAAAAGTATTTTGCATGGATTACTGTGGAAAGTCAATGAAACAGCAACTTTGACACTGAAAAGTGAGCTACTACTTTGCTGAACTATATTGAATAGGCACATCAATTCATGTGATGAAAATAATATATGTGAAAACAATAAAATAAGCATCTGTAACCTGGATTGCCTTGCCTGACCGCCTTGCTTGCTTACCTATCTATTTCCATATGATTGTAGCTATTTTATTCATCTCATGCAATGAATGTCATCTCATGAAAGCTTATGCCTTTTAATTAAGCTTTAATTAAATTTAATTTAAATGCTAGTTGGAAAAGGTACTGCCAGATTCCTTCTGAGTTTTACTCAATCGGTGATCCTTCCTCTTACTCATGTTTTCAAGCTGCTTTGTACATTAAAGAAATTAACTTGATTCTTAAAAGGCAGTGCCAGTTTTAAACAAAAGGCATTGTTAGTGCCAGTTTTAACAAAAAACAATATAAATACGTACAGAAACTTAATAATAGCATACTGGCATACCCATAGTTCTGCACTATAATAAAGAGCTGTCAAATTCAAATAATCATGAGTGCCATTATTATCATTAGCCCAATGGCTGCAGCTCTAAAGCCTATTCATATTCTGATGCAAAGGTTTGTAGTGAGTAAAAAATGAATATAATGAGTAGAATCATGGATGCTATTAAATGTAAATGCATTTAATAAAATAATTACCACAAGTCGGAACTATTTGAGAAATAAAACACTGCACTTTGACCATTTAGAAATATTTTTCACTGACCATAAAATCAAAATTGGTTTTTATTACTCAGTTTATAAGTAATATATTTATGACTTTAAGATTCTATCTCGATGATAATCTAGGAATTCCACTAAGTGGAACTGCCAAAATACTGTTTTCATTCTCTTTACTTCCTAAGTGGAAAGATATTTTGTTCTTTTTGCCTGCTTCTCATTTTCTTTTCTTTCCTGGCCCAGCAGAATCCTTCTTTCCTTTGCATAATAGCAAAAACAAATCACCGGGGATGATGGATTACATTCTAGAGTTTTAAAGGAGCTGGCAGAGGTCATCTCAGAACCACTGCACCATATCTTTCAAAAATCCCGGAGCACCAGGGAACTACCAGAGGACTGGAAAAGCGCTGATGTGGTTCCCATCTTCAAAAAACGGAAAAAAAAACAAATAGACCCAGGAAATATAGACCAATCAGCCTAACATCAATACCCAGGAAGATACTGGAAAACATAATAAAAAGACAGATCTGCCAACATCTAGAAACAAGTAAAGTAACAACTAGCAGTCAGCATGGGTTTGTTAAGAACAGATCATGCCAAAACAATCTTATTTCATTCTTCAACACTGGCTAAATTAATAGACCAGCAAAATACTGTGGACATAATATATTTAGATTTCAGTAAGGCATTCGACAAAGTAGACAACCAATTTCTTAGTAAGCTAGAAAAAAGTGGAATAGATAGCACCACCACTAGATGGACTCACAACTGGCTGGCAAACCATATTCAACAAGTAGTCCTTAATGGGTCTAAGTCTACATGGAGGGAAGTAAGCAGTGGGGTGCCACAAGGTTCCGTCTTAGGTCCAGTACTCTTCAATATCTTCATTAACGACTTAGATGAGGGAATAGAAGGGGAACTTACCAAATTTGCAGATGATACTAAGCTGGCAGTAATAGCTAACACCCAGATGGATCTTGACAGACTAGAACACTGGGTCGTATCTAACAAAATAAAATTCAATGTAGAGAAAAGTGAAGTCCTACACTTAGGCAAGAAAAACCAAAAGTACACATATAGACTGGGTGAAACCAGGCTCAATAGCAGTAACTGTGAGAGGGATCTTGGAGTCTTAGTGCACAACCAGATAAATATGAGCCAGCAGTGTGCAGCAGCAGCCAAAAAAGCTAATGCAATCCTAAATTGTATTAACAGAGGGATACAGTCAAGGTCAAGGGAAGTACTAATACCACTCTATAAAGCCTTAGTAAGACCACACCTAGAGTACTGTATCCAGTTTTGTTTACCACATTATAAAAAAGATGTTGAGACTGTAGAAAAGGTACAGAGAAGCACAACCAGGATGATTAGGGGATTGGAAGGCTAAAACATACAATGAATGGTTGCAGGAACTGGGTTTGGCTAGTCTAGTAAAGAGAAGGACCAGGGGAGACATGATAGAGGTCTTCCAATATTTGAGGGGCTGTCACAGGGAGGAAGGGGTCAAACTATTTTCTAAAGTGCCTGTAGGCCAGACAAGGAATAATGGATGGAAACTGAACAAGGTGAGATTCTGGAAACAAGGAGAAACTTTCTGACAGTGAGAACAATCAACCAATGGAACAGCTTGCCCTTGGAAGTTGTCGGGGTGCCATCACTTGAGACTTTCAAGAAGAGATTGGACTGCCATAGGGTCTCCTGCTTGAGCATGGGTTGGACTAGATGACCTAAAAGGTCCTTTCCAACTCTGAATCTATTGTCTGTTAAAATCTTGCTAACTTGATGTCTTTCTGATCCTCATCTGGCAGAGAAACCCCAAAATGGGCAGTGAGATCCAGTCCTTCTCAGCTGCCTCCTCCTTCTTCATTCCAGGCCCATCTTATTTATTTTATTTTATTTTATTTTATTTATTTATTTATTTATTTAGTGAAACTATTATTAGATAATAGGTGTAAGTATAAATACATGAAATGGAAACAAATAAAAAAAAAAGAAATAATAGGACAGGGACGGTAGGTGCACTTATGCATGCCCCCTACAGACCTCTTAGGAAAGGGGTGAGGTCAATAGTAGACAGTCTAAGGTTGAAGTTTTTGGGGTTTGGGGAAGAAACCAGAGTCAGGTAGAATATTCCAGACACTTACTACCCTGTTGCTGAAGTCGTATTTCCTGCAGTTAAGTTTGGTGCGGTTTATCTTGAGTTTGTATCTATTGTGTGCTCTTGTATTGTTTTGGTTAAAGCTGAAGTATTCATTGACAGGTAGTACGTTGAAATATGTAATTTTATGTACTATACTTATATCAAACCGAGGGCAGTGTAGTTCTAGGTTGTCTAGGTCTAAAATTTCAAATCTGGTGGCATAAGGTATTCTGCTACAAGTAGAGGAGCGGAGGACTCTTCTTGTAAAATATTTCTGGACTTTCTCAATTGTATTAATATCAGATATGTAATGCGGGTTCCAGACTGATGAGCTGTATTCAAGTATTGGTCTAGCAAATGTTTTATATGCTCTAGTTAGTGATATTACCGGAGAAAAAGCTACGCAGGATTAGGTTAACAACTCTTAATGCCTTTTTGGCTATGTAGTTAGAGTGGGCTCTAGCACTTAGGTCATTTGAGATGAGTTCTCCAAGATCCTTGACAAAGTTTGTGTCATCAACAAGGTCTTGACTGTTCAACTTGTATTTTATTTTCTGATTTTTTTTTACCAATATGTAAGACAGAGCATTTATTTGTTGAGATTTGAAGTTGTCATTTGTTTGACTATTCTGACACATAGTTGAAGTCTTTTTGAAAGGTAGCAGTATTGTCAGTGGTGTTGAATAGCTTTATATCATCAGCGAAAAGAACACAGTTGCTCTTAATATGATCACAGATATGTATCTTCCCTAACTAAGCCTCATTTCACAGTCTCTTTATAGCCGTCTCAGAAGCAGGACCTGCCATGGTAAAGGATTCTCATAGGCAGCACTGCCAGGCCAGATAAGACTTTGAGTTGCCAGCTGCACAGTCCAGTGGACACAACCCTGCTGAGTTAAGCCTGGGAGAATCATGACTTAGATTGTGCATCTATGTAGTGTCTGGCATCAGGATCTTCCTAGATAGGAACCTCAGTGCCTACAAAGTATTGTTTAGGTCAGGAGTGTCAAACTCACATTGTCATGTGATGTATCAGGACTTCCCTTCACTAAACCGGGCGTGGGTGTGACCAACACATGACACATCCGGCCCATGGGCCAGGAATTTGACAGGCCTATAGAAAATGACTTGGAGATCTGCATGTGTCTTATGGATCATGCTTGAGACTCTTGCCTTAACATTTTAACACAATAACATAAATTCTTACCTGATAAAAATAATTCTTCTTGTGCTTTAGCTCTAGCTTGGTCAGAAAAGCATCTTTTCTTCAACCATTCGGCCTCAAATTCACTGGTGTGGTCATCTGGCCATACAATATTTATCTTCTCCCATGAAATAGAAACAAACATTGAAAGCCATGCATTTGTATTGTCTGTAGCACAGTCTGAATAGCACTTTATTCAAAATTGTTTCATGGAGTTCACTTGGCCTTGTAAAGAATGCAAAGCCAAGTGAATTCCATACAAGTGAACGTCTTGTACCTTTGCAAAGAACAAAATTTAACAGACATTACAGCAAGGTTACAAGATGAAAGATAACTGGCTTGGTAAAAATACTTGTTAACATTTTTTTGGAACAGCAGTAGACTGCAGAAAATATTGGTTAGCTGTGGTGGCAGAAAGATAGATTTCAGGGTGCATCAACAAATCAGGGGAAGTGCTGTCTGCTTTGGCCCAAATACCTTGAGTCACATGATTTTGTGTTATGGTTTTATTTTGTTGTATTCAACTGTACATACACATAAACTCTTTCACCTTTTTCTGTTCTGTCAAAATGACATCCTTCACCTCGATATTGATATCTAGATTTTCCAGAAGCAGTTTGCGCGCTTTAGCAGAGTGTAGGAAACAGTCTGGGCACTGGCAATTGTCTCGTAGCCACACTGAAGGGTAAAGGCTCTCGCTGCCATCTTCCCAACGAACACAGATAAACTGTTTTTTCTCTAGGGTTTCCACTTTCTGGATAGTTGTGTCGCTATTAAAGGTCTGAACTGCCTGCACTATCCTTTCTGAAGGTAGCCAAGGTTTACTGCTCAATGAAAAATACTTTTGATAACTCAGCCTGCCCTTTGGTATTCGCAGCAAAATTCGAGAGCAGTCTTCATAAAGGTTTGTCCTTAACAAGTTTTTAGCAAGTAACATCCACATTTTACTTTCACTTGCTTGGTCTTCCCTTCATCAATGCCTTCCCCTATGAAAGTTGTCTTCCATCAGTTCTGTAAAAAAAATTGTTTGAATGGTTAGAAAGAAAAAAAAAAGATTATATTTGAAGGAATGTTTCTCTCTTTTTTCAGTAATTTCCTACCCCATACTACCCTCCTTATCTAATAAAGTCTCACTGACTGTATTTTTTAAAGTTAATTGCATCTTATTCAAATAAGGAATTATTTTTGAATACTGAGTACAAAAGTATTTGTCCCTAAATAACAATGTTAGGTACTTTCATTAATCTAATGAAAGAGAAGAATTGAATGCCCAATGGATAAAACAATGGAATATAAATTCAAATGATAAAAATGCTGGAAACTAGGCATCAAGCATCTGTATCAAAATTAAATACCTGTGGTAAAGCTGTACATTGATTCTTTTCCTTGTCACTTCCCTATATATGTTAACTGCTTTGCTTCTTCCCCATCCATAATCTCCTGTTCTCCTGTAGCTGTGAATGCTGCACTGACCATCTCAGAAAACAAAGCTTTTCTGAGAATGTGAAATTAATGACACCAGAGACCACTGAATAGCTTCCTTGACCTGGTTTCTTCCAAATGTGATGGATTTCCATAATTAATACCTTTTGCTTGGGATTCCCTCCCCAACAAAGCCACAACTGAAAGTCTCTGAACTTATACTCAGTGAGTTCTATTTTGAAGAAAAACCAATACTAACTTATGAAAAATTATCCATATGCTTGTGGGGTAGGAAACTCAATAAATTATTGGGGCAGAACATGACAATATGTGTAAAGACTCGTAACAATATATATTTTAATAACAATATACACTATAGAAATGAGATCAGACATCTGGAAATTATTTAATCATTGTTGATTTTTCTGTATGTGCATACAAGAAGACAATTTTATATCTTTCTACACTTATAAATGCACCCTTTCTTACCACACATGCAAGTAAAAACATGCATACAATTGAACTTACATCTCTACAAATGCTTGACAGTCAAACATGCTGAAGGAAATGCCATTGTGTAATTAAATGAATAATCTACTACATATGTTCTTTTTTTATTGTTCATATTAAATAGCTTCATTATCGCTTATAAGGTTTGCTGAGTGTCAGAGAACATTGGGGGAGGGGGAGTAAACTTCTGTTCAGTGCTATTTGTAACAGGGAGAGACTCAACTGAAACCAGAACACAGCATATGGAAAAGTGATTATAAAGGATAATTGTAGCTAAATACTCTGTTATCCACTTATGGGAATTCCCCAAGAAATGTAATGCATTATAAGAGCCTGGTGGGACAGTGGTTAGAATGCAGTATTGCAAGCTAATTCTGCCAACTGCAAGTAGTTCGATTCTCACTGGCTCAAGGTTGACTTCCATCCAGCCTGAGAGCGGTAAAATGAGGACTCAGATTGTTAGGGGCAATATGTTGATTCTGTAAACCACTTAGAAAGGGCTGGAAAGCATTGTGAAGTGGTATATAAATCTAAGTGCCACTGCTATTATTATTTGGTATGTGCATGTATGGGCATATATAAATGTAGCATTAAAATGAGTCAGGGAAAAGCTCTTTCACATCTTTTATCCATCAGCTTTTGTGATAAATGAGTGGCAATGGTGCAAACTTAAAAATTGGTCAGGCCCTGAAGTGACCTGTAAATCTATCCTGTTGTGACCTATTCAATTATTAGCAGAAGCAGATTGACAATACTAGTCTATTTTCTTTAGAAAAAAAATCACAGAAACTCAGAAAATCTACTTATCTTAGTTATCTGGATCATGCAGTAGCTTTTTTTTAAGGTAGTAAAAATTATGAGATACACAAGCACTATAAAGCAATATATAAGTCTAAATGCTATTGCTATTGTCTAACTGACTTCATAATATGAAGTCAATGCTTTCATAAGCATTACATAGCTTATGAAAGCTGTTGATTTCATGTAACTAATATTTAAAGTCTGTTACATCTCTGGAATAAGGTAAAGGTAAAACATACTTTGAATCAAGTTCAGTTCCTGATGCTTTTGAAAAGTTTTGTGACCTTAAAGAAATGGATAAAGTATTTTAAATAACACATCTGGTAGGTGCATAGTGGGGTAGGGGAAGAGTAGGGGAAGAATATATAGCTTTGAAAAAAATTTCTTGCAAAACACATCAATGAAATTGATCTTTGTATATAAAGCAGAAGATGTATATAACATAGATCAGGATCACTGTCTAAATCATGAACAACTTTCTTACCAACAACTTATGGTCTTATACATGCTTATGGCTTTGTAGGTCTCTCTCCATCAACCTCCACTTTAATATTATTGATCCTGCTCAATTTAGACACTTTGCATTCTCTCTTCAAGACCTTGGTTACATATCATGTTAGTTTCAAACTAATCAAAATACTGTTTTCATTCCCCCTAAATCATACTGCTTTTATACCAACCCCTCACTCCGCTGAACAGAATTACTTATGATGCTTCATTTCTTTTCAGTGAAGTAGCCTGTTGCTACTATCTCCCAGGCTTCTCTACTTGTTTCAGCTTAAGGGGTTCATGGATCCCTTTAAATGTTTCTCTAATCTGTATAACAGAAACTAATATAAAAGTTATGCTTGTGTTGATAACATGCTATAAAAACATGTACTTGAAGAATGGAAATCAAATCACCATGTACACAAGCATACATCCTGTAGTGTCACATACAGTATTGCAGAGGAGAGAGATAAAGCAACAGAAACTTAAAAGTTAAAAAGCAATTTCTCTTTTGTAGCAGAAAGCTGGTGTGTGGATAGCTTTGTTATATGTAGCCAGGTAAGTGAGGAAATATTCCATGTTTTTTCCCTGAGCTGCCTCCTTCATTCATACATACCTGGTTCCTCTGTCCCTGTCCACCAACTATTTTAGAGTTGTAAGTGTCAAAATTCAGAGATATGATTTTGAAGTTCAGTGATCAAGTTCCTTAAAAAAGCAGGATACAAAATTAGATGACTGGAATGGTGGATGACAATTTCCTTGGCTCCAGCTTTCATAAATACTGTGTTCTCTGTCACTGAAGCACCAATGGATACCAGTTGTAACTGCTGAGGACTCGGGATGTCAACTTGAAATATGGATTCTTTCTCCCAAAGCAAGTTCATATCTTAAACATAGAATTCAATACTCAAAAATCTGCTGGTTAAACTAAGCTAAATTTAAAGTTTCTTTTTCTATAGGAAAATTTGGTTTGGACAACTTCTTAAAGTTTGATAAAGCAATCTCAGCAAGATTTCTTTATCTATAATGAAACCTTTTTACACTACCAGTCACAGTTACATTATGATTTTTCTGAATAAAACTAAATATTAATTGGGTTTCTTCTTAAATAAAGATTAATGAATAAGAATAGTCTTATTCAAAAGGAATAAACAGTGTTTAGGGCCATCAATTGAACAGAAAGCATGTATATATTAAAAGCAATAAAACATAAAATAGATGAATTATTCAGACATTTGGATTGCCATATTTTACTCATCTCTGGGTAATGATCTTTACTCCAGACTAGCAAAACTATTTGTACATAGACTTAATCCACAGTTTTATATTTCATAGCCTGTAACTTATTCAGATTCCTTACCTGAGGGATGATTCATATCTGGTTTTCAGGGTTGCTGAGAACTAACCTCCTCTCAAGGAAATATTGACTACAGCCTGCATCCAGCTTCCAGTCCTTTCCCTAGCAGCTTTCATAAGCCAAGTTAAGCAGGCCGTCCAATCCACAGATGCAGAACTGAAATTACAGAGAAGCTATCCACTTTCTTGAGATTCACAGACTTAAAACACCAGACTGGTCTTGTGATTAAGACAGGCTAGAAATCAGAAAACTAGCCCCGCCTTTGGGCCAGTCATGCTCTCAACCCAACTTATCTCATAGGGTTGTTATTGTGGGGAGAATAGGAGGAGGAAGGAGTATTAGTTAGATTAGATGCTTTGAGTTATTTAGAATAGTATGGGCAGGAGAAAAAATAAATAAATAACACCCCCCCCCCAAAGGTGACAAAATGTAACCTATCCATCCATCAATCTGTACTATCAATTTCCAAGTATTTATGGTCTATAATTTCTTTTAAAGATTCAGAGTATTCAGTAGTCCATTAATTTCTTTTAATTAATACATTAATTTCTTACAGTGTTAAATGAAATGTATGGTTTAGTAATCTGCAACAAGCCAAGAGAATTGATTAGAAATCACAAAGTGTGAAAAAATTTATGATCTCTTTATATTAAAATATTACATATCGTATTATTCTGAGATACATACATTTACAAAAATAGAAATAACTCTATGGTGATATACATTTTTTAGGTTGTGTCATAGAAAACCTGTTTCAAATTTGCCTGATTATACAAAGTTCCATTTAATGTACAATACCAAGTCAATATATCTATTACTATTATTTTTAAGTGGTGACTTCTTTTGGCACAGAATTCAACTTTCAGGCATGAACTTTTCCCCACTATTAGTCTACTGTGAAGGCCAACAGGAGCAAAAATTGATCAATTGCCACCAGTCCTCATAAACTTCATAAGTTTATGTAGTCCTCAAAACTTCAAAATCCTGAATTTAACTGCAAAATTTGAAAGGGCATTTCAATGTTCCAATTTAATTTACTTTTTGATCTTGTGATGGGTCTCCAAATACAGTAGGCATTTCCTGCATTCATTGCATGGCTGCATTTTACATGGGGTATCGCTTCATTTTTCCGTGTGGATGTTTACTGATTGAAATAAAATCAATTGCACTCACACAATCGTTATATAAATTTCTGTTTACATAAACTTTTGCTTTGGATGCAGAGATAATTAGCCTATTATGTCTCACATATGACATACTTAAGACTAAGCTCATAAACGAAACAGGTTCTTATGAAATCCTACCTGCTTTACACCCATTATTTCCAGTCTCATACACTGGGCAATACTTCTCCTGGCCAGGCCGAAAAAGGTGGTCCACTCTCGGTCCCGATTGCCCGGCGGACAAACCGCAGCTAAACTGGGGAGACCGCCAACGTTTCTACGCGTTGTAAGAGCTGCGCCGTGCAGCTTCTTTAACTTTCGAGACGTTAGAACGGGACAATCGGCAAAGGGCCGTGGCCAGTTCTTGTTTTGACAGGGCAGAGAGAAACCGGTGCAGCAGACGCAGGATTGAAAGGACGCAAGGATTGGAAAGTAGGGCTAAGGTCAACTCTCGGGCTCGGCCGCCCATAAAAATTGTAAGTAGCAACTGTGAATATCACTAAAGGAAGAGAGAATTGCACGTACACTCAACTGAGCCTTTGGGGGATTAGCGTAAACCTACGCACGCATTGCACCCTGGGACATTGAGTAGGTTTGTTGGCCTTTGGCCACCGGTTATTTATAATAATATATGCGGAGCGGAGGCAGAAAGATCATTGACATCAGTGTCAATGGAGCGAATGTTCCCTGCTCAGAACACCCTGTGGCAAACGAGGCACAAGGCTGCGGCCTCGGGTCTCGCGTGTTCAATCGATTACTTAAGGAGATTCCCGAGAGGTTCCGACTTACTGGAGCGTGTTCGACCTGCTCCAGTTCCTGTCAACAATAAGCCTTCTAATAGGAGTACTGTAACACCACCTCTTCCGCCTTGGAGGGCAGGTGGCATGAGGGCAAGAAGGGGGCTGCAGCTTGCTTGGGAAAACTGGGGAAGGAATGAAGGGAACGGGGAGTTTCCTCCGGCATCCGTGAAGACTGGCTTTGCTGCACAGGATCTCAAGGCAGCATTTGAAACCGGTTCTGGTTTAAAGTATTGGGGGGGGGGGGTGAGGTGGAGGGTAGGTAGAGCAAGAGAGGAGATGAAGAGCAGCGGCTGTTTTCTCTGGCCTGCCTCTTTGCTTTTTAAGGAGTCAGAAATGTCAGCCTGCAGCAAAAAAAGTATGTGGGGGAGGACTTTCCCTGCCTCCAAGGAAAGATAAGAAGCAGCACTTTTTCAGCCATAGCCCTGTCCTTTCCAGTGGGGTGCATTTTATTTAAAAATAAACATAGTTGAAACCTTTACCACACATTTAATATATCATCTGTTAAGTTCTGAATCAGTCTTCCCCAGATTGGTGTCTTGAAAAATGGATTCAATTTTAATTAACTTAATTTTCATCATTCTCAGCTACTATGGAAGCAGTGTGAGGATTATGAGTGGTCCAACTCATTTGGAAAGCACCAAGTTGAACAAAACTATCAAATCTTTCCAAGTATTGAAAATGATTGATTATGTGACATCAAGTTGTTGCCAGTTCTTAGTCACTGTGGATATACATTCTGAAATCTGAACTATAATTATCACTTGTGGGTTTCTGATCAGTCCATAGCTTATGTTTTCAACAATCTATTCTTGGTGAACTATATTAGCTTCCTTGAGTGCTATGAGAATTAATTCAAATGTCCAGATTGTTCATTTTGAAAGATTTCTTAAACCTATATTAAACTGTGCTTTAATTTGATACCATTAAAGCAGGCAATGATCTCTCTAGGTAGAATCTTGGAACTGGATTCAGAAAGCTTATGTCATGACTCCATTTCATTTCTAAGTATAGCTGTCTTTTTAATATTTGTGCTGAACAGAAAGAGTAAAAAGGCAATATCAGCAGATTTCTTTCTTTAGCCTTTGAAACCAATTACTTCACAATTCAGAAAATGTGATTTGTGTTATCCGTTATCCAGTTTATTGTGTATTGTCATGCAAATGAAAATAGGAATCCTTAAGTTACTATTAACTGCACATTTGTTCCAAAGAATAGTAAAAATGGAACAGGCAGAGATTATTTTTGACCAGAATTGTATAATCTGAGGGATTGTGGTAGGGGAAGAAGAATTCTGTTAAGTGGTATGAAAGAGAGAATGGAGAGGATGAGGTGAATAAAGAAAAAGTGATTGGGCCTTTTAGAAGCCCAAGAATGAATTAAAAGGGTGACTGGTGAATACAGTATCTGATTAGAAAAAGATATGTTTGTTTCAAATATGTGGCTTAAGCATGTCTATTGTTCATACAAGACAACAAAATGAGTACAACAAGTTCCTGAGTTTCCTGCCCTAGTTTAAGGACAATCCATAGTTAAGAATAGAGGCTACTGTAGCAAAATTCAAGTTAAATACACAAGTTCATTGCTTCAAGTTCATCACACAATGCTATTTATTCAGTATTATACAATAATATATTTCTGGCTTATAATACTAAAATTTTGAGAATGGAACTTGTTCTTAAACTCTGGACTATCTGAACAATTCTAAAAGTGTGATTGTATTGATAGTTTATGGTGAAAAATTGAGAGAATTAGTGCAGGATATCAATGCAATAAAAGGTTATGAAAGCATTATTTTATAATAGCAAAAATGGATTCTGGGAGGACTGGCCATCGAAGAAGTGGAAAGAATAAAAGAAGTTAAAATTATACCGTAGAACTACTCCAAGAAAGGTTGTACAAGTATTGATCCATATTAGAGTACAGATTCTGATCTTGAATCTTTGGAAGAGTACAGTATGACAACAGGTATAAGTGATATAAATAAAAGTTAAAATATGGAATGAGTTTTGTTATGCAGGATCTGTGTGTCAGGACTATACTGTATATATGCCTCATGATAGGAAAATGATGTTAGTGTTATTTGTGAAGTGTGCCTGTATTCAGTAGAATACTGATTGAAAGGTGATAACAAGAATTGGGAAGTATGGGTTCATTTTATGTCTGGCAGGCTGTGTGCAGACTGAATTCTGCTATTCATCAGGTCACTGAGAAATAAATGAATGTGAGAAAGGAAGTTTATTGCATGTTTGTTGAGTTAGAGAAAGCATAGGATAAAATGGATTTAATCATGTTTTAATTATCGAATATTTTGTGCAAATGTGGAATTGAATGCAATAAGAGTAGCTGAACTGCTGAACGTAATAAGAGTAATATATGATGGAAGTATACATGAGAATAAAATGCTTAAAATAGTTAAATATTGAGGATTAAGATGTACGATATTATCTTGATAATTTAATGCACTTACTAATACATTTTTATTTGTACAATGACATTAGAAGTGTGTTGGCTGGGAATGTGGATCTGTAAGTACTTTTGTGAGTAGAGGATTCTGTAATGTTGGCTAGACTCTGAAGGATTTGCAGTGATAGTTTGGTGATTTTATGATATAATAAGCAATATAGATCAGAAACTTATGTCAAAAGATAAATCACAAAACAAATACCTAGAAATGTGTACGGTTCTAAAAGAGGAGAAGACCAAGAAAATTTGGTTGGATGAGGTTGATGAACTCCAGAAACAGACAGGAGCAATAAATGTAAAGAACAAAAGCAATGTATGAGATATTGTCTGAATTTAGTGGAGTCAAAAATAGCAACTGATGGACAGATGTATCAAATAATGTTGGTTTTAGGCATATTTCCCTTTTCTTACTGCATACTTATGTTTTTTTTCTCTTTTTCTGCTATTCTGCATAACTTTACAAAATGCAGTAAAATGAAAGATGGTGTGACCATAGTATCCTGAGAGTTTAAAAAAAATTCTGCAGCTTTTTTGCACGCAAGTTGTTCAAGTAATATAGTCTGAAATGTTTGCTTGACATCGGATGAAAAGTATAAAGAGTATTTGAGATCCAAATGGAAAAGAATGTTATCCAAATGAAATTGTCTGCTCTCTTTTAGATTACATAATTGTTCAGCAGAAGTATGACTCACTACGATTGCCCTTCTATTTTCAAAACGAGTATTTTAACTAAAAATATCTCGAGTAATATGTAATACAAATCTGGAATTCATTTCCTTTATAGTAATACACATTTTTGTTGCTGATACAATATCATTTTACTGGAACATTTAATATTAACTTAATTTACTGATTCCATCAAGCCCCCAGGTTGGCCATAAATAACAACTAATTAAACTGAAGTACATCAAGTTATTATTATTTTATCCTGCATTTTATCTTGGGCAGTAATCTAAGACATCTTCAGCTATGTGTTTTTCTGAAGTAATTTATTGTGCTTTTTCTGCTGCCTTTCCCAAAGGTTAAGATGACATAGTTTATCCTTGCATTTCCTTTATATGTTCATACTATAGAAGATAGTTAGGCTGAACAGGTTTTTGAAACCTGATTATCTACTAGAATATCTCCTTATATTCTAATATCACTGACTCTTAAAAGGTATCCACAGATATAACTACATCTTAGAATCTGTTTTTCATTCAGTGAAATATTTTTACACTATTTTTTTAAAGTGCTACTGTATCTAGAAATCCCAGCTATATCAGTCACAATGAATTACTATATTAGATAGTTCTTGCTTTATGACCACAATCAAGACCAAAACTTCTGATATTAAATGCTATTAAGTCATTACCTATTTTATGACTACTTTTGCCATAGTCATTAACTGAACCAGGCCATTATCAAGCAAATCCAATTTCCCTATTTGCTTATTAGAACCTGATTGGGAAGTTTGCAAAAGGTAATCATGAAATATTTCCTCAATATGCTGCAATTGTGATAAATTCATGCTGGTTGCCAAATGCCTGAATTGCAATTATGATTGCAGGGGCACTACAACTATTGTGTGAGAACCATTCATCACTTTTCATCACTATTATAACTTTGGACAGTACTAATCAAATGGTTATAAATTGTGTGCTAACTATAGTCCCATGATTAGGGAATTGTCTTCTGCATGATTATTTGTCTGGTGTTAATCCCTGCTTATTTGGGTATTGGCTTCTGCAGAGGATGAATTGTTTTTTTCCATTTCCTTTTTAGCTTTTTATTGTCTCCTGAATGGTATGTAGATGTGGTTTATCCATGTGTTTATTCATGACTGATTTGTCTGAATGCCAAATTTCTGAAATTTCCTAGCATGTTTTGGATTTAGCTTGGTCTAGGATACCTAGTTTCCCCTGAAACTTATTGAGTCTGTCTATGTGTTGTAAGATTAAGGAGTTTTCATTATTTTGTTGTTTCTCTTTTTATGTGTGTATATACAAACAATTATATATACACTTAGGCATCCTTGAAAAGGCTAATTTTTTAAAAAATATAGTAGTGGAGTCTTTACAACAAACATTTCAAAGCATAAAAATACTTTATTAACTTAATAACAACAAGATGTAGAACAATAAAGAATATGTAATTATGGCATCCCGTGTAGAAAGTTACAGAAATAATGATAAGCAGGATAATTCATGGAAACAAATTAGAAGAGATTGTTGTTCTTTTTAACAATTTCTCAAGGGTGTAACTGGTAAAAATTGGATGCTTTTCTATCCTCATAGCTCAGTATTAGTTGTTTAATCATGTCTATTTACATGCTAAATAAGCAGAGAAACAATAAAGACTTGTTAAAAATTTAAAACTTGTAAGGAAACATTCTTTAACATAACATTTAATATCCAAATAAGCTAGCAAGATTATATTAACGTTTTGCTTCCACAATCAATTTTATGTATACTAATTGGGTTAACCTTCGGGGCAGGGCTCAGTATTCAATCTCTTTTTTCATTAAGTTCTGATTGGAGCTCCGCTCCTTTGGAAAACATTTAGATTTGTTTCCCCCTAACCTTTCCATGTACATACTTAAGAACAAATTTAGTCAAGTTATTCCATGAAAGCATAACGATATGATTCCACAGATATAATTTATATAATCCCTGGAAGACCAATATAATTCTGACTGAATTCCATCTATAAAGTGGCTACACAAAAATTTTGTCATTGCTGTTCCAAGCCAAGAGGAATTGCCAAACCAAACTGAATAACATCTATGAAATGTGGAGAGATGGTTGTTGATTCTGAGCTACTTCCAACTATTTATGGCCTAACGGATTTCGTTTTCTCCTTTGAGCTCTTGTAGGGCTGGGTTTGAGTTAGTGACAATATCTGTCCACCTGATCTGTTGATTGTTTTTCAATTGCCTTTGATTTTTCTAAGCAGATAGAACCATAGGTCATTAAAATTACACACTATATTTAGATTTCAAACAACTTAGATTACAAACATCTGGATAACCACTAGATGGAAGCAGAAAATTTCAGCTTTTATTGCTAACTAATTGTCCTCTGAATTTCTGCAGCCCAGACATAGTATGCTTACTTTTCTACCGGTAATATTCCAAGGATTTATAGTTAATATAAGAGGATCTTTTTCATGTAGTCCAAGGCTTAGGCACAACATTCACCGGGAAAACAAACTTACAAAGAGAATGAAAATTTAGGAAAGATTTGAGTCCTTATAGTAGATTTAGAAACACATTAAGAATCCTCCTGCAAAGTCACCTACTACACTACAGTACTCCTTTAGTAAGTTGAAAAGAGAATTGAACAGAAAGTTCTCTTTTACACAGCAGTTAAATCTGTAGCTACCTTAATTTGTTTTGTATCACCTTTATCCTTGTTCAATGTAAATTGGATTTAATAAACCAAGTTTTAACAAACTGCACAAAATCTACAAAAAATCCTTGGTATTCTGAAAGACAAATCTATTCAAAGCCTATGATAAATATTAACATCT
Organism: Hydrophis major; assembly: GCA_033807585.1. Taxonomy (NCBI): domain Eukaryota; kingdom Metazoa; phylum Chordata; class Lepidosauria; order Squamata; family Elapidae; genus Hydrophis; species Hydrophis major. The sequence goes on along the minus strand of CM066328.1, from coordinate 108,351,619 downwards.
CTCTGAATTGCAGGACTTAAACATGTTTTATCTATTTCTTAAATATGTGTTAAAACTAAATAAATGCAAAATTGCTTTTTTGGCACATAGAAAGTTAACATTAGTTGTTGAATTTTATTAATATTCAATTTAGAGCAATAGTTTTAAAAAAATCCTTCATGCAGTTTTGCTGTTGTCCAAGAAGATAAATGATTTCAAGAAACAAAAGCCAGCAAAAAGCATGGAAAGAACAAAATTATTGATGATGTATGTTAAAAGAACTACAACTAGCTTTAGGAGCCAAACACATTAACATAGTAGCAACTAGTTTTTCAAGGAAATGTTTAGAAATTAGTATATTTAGAATCTTGAGGGGAAAAAGCAGCTGCTTCTCATAAATATGGATTCATTCTGTGAATAGTAAAAAAAAAAAAAAAGATAATGCAAAGGAAGGGAGACAAAAGGGGACAAGAATCATTTCAGTTAATATAGAATGGAAATAGGCAAGCAAACTAACATGTAAGCTATCATAAAAACTATAGGAGTCTGGCTCTATCAAGACCCCTAAAATGAAGATTTATAATGAAATAAAAGTATTATTTACAATTTTTATTTTTAAAAAGGAAACATAGCTTTAAATATTTGACAGAGCAGCCCAGAGTACTTACAAACCATAAATTTCTTATTCTAAGATAATCTCAAGGAAAATTGATTCTGTTTAGGCATCCTCCCAAATTAAATTAGAAGATTTATGAGAGTAGCGTGTGTGTGTGTGTGTGTGTGTGTGTGTGTGTGTGTTCAAAAAAATCTAAGACAGGGTATCTAGACTACAACTCATGCCTATTTCAGCATGTTGGTTGAAGCAAGTAGAACTCCAATTCTGCTCAAAGATTGTAACTGGGAAAATAATATAGTCAAATGAAAGAAAATAAGAATGAAAACAGTTTGGTTAAGAGAGGGAAAGAATCATAGACCCCAAGATATGAATCCAATTTCTGGGGCTCATTCTTAATATTTAAGCATTTGTTTTAGAGAAAGTTAAAAAAGTACACCATCTGCCATTGGAGATAAATAGTGGAACATAAAAAGGATATTAAAATTTAAAATGCTTAAGAATGCTGAAGTTTTCAGCTTCGTATATATTTCTTGTATGAAAGTTACAATATAAACTTAAAAATTATGTCTGTGGAGATTTTCAGTCATCCAGGTCATGGATGTCCCAAAGGTGCTTTTTCAAAAGGCAGTTTCAAGAAGAAGAAAAAAGTCCATTTGCCTTTTGAAAAAGCATTTTTGGGTTAAAAACTATAATACACCTAATAAATCACATTTTGAGAAGCTGATTCTATTGGTGGATTCTTCCAAAGTAAGCATATCAGACTTTTTAAAGCACTAGATGGCAATCTTTCACTTTAGTAAGTTATCTCAATAATAAAATATTCTGTCTTGTTGTGATAGTTTAAAAAAAATTAGGTGAAGTAAATCTAAACTTAATTCTATTAAAACTAAAGCCTCGCTAATGCCAAACAAAAATTCAAGTGGTGATTAGTTTTAAGGTCAACTGGTTCATGACGCTGATTTTTGTTGAATTGTACTATCTTAAAAAATGTCCCCTTGTATTATTTAATGGGAATGAAGCTGATACTGCCATATTTTTTATTATGGATTATGCTTTCTTGCAAAAATGATGTATTTTAAGGAAAAGTGAAGACATGGTCTCAGAAATGACAGTCTTTTTACATACAGCAATATAGATGGGATATGCAATGATGATGTGCCCGATTTTATGGATTTGCAAAGCTGATTAGGTTTTCATTGATGGAATGACATTATTAAATATGTTTAAAGAAAACATTGGGTAGAAGCCATTGGAATCTGTTGTTGGTTGCTTTTGGAAATATTGCTGTTGTAGACACTGCATATCTATAGTCCTCAAAAAGGGAAAATCAGACCTTTGTGGCCTTATGCTACATATCACAGTATGATTTGATTTTTTAAATGAAAAAGTTAAAAACTATAGAATTCAGCACCATGAAAATCTGTTCTTGTTACTCTGAGGATAATGGCAGGAAAATTAGTTTTTTTTAATTTTGCTGAGTTTCTTTTGGTCACAACCATATCCTGAGGTTCCAGTATCCATTTCCAAATATCCTATCTAAGAAATGTGTCACATATCTTACAATTGCAGAGTATCATTTATTTTGATGTGTAACAACACCCTGGCACAATCAGTGAGGTACTCAGTGCTTGATTGAAGCAGTATCAATGATGATATATATGGACCAAAAGAGGAAAGGGTATTTTATAGGTAATAAAAACTGGCTACCGTCATTTGTTCTTAAGTTAGAGTACAAAGTTACTGTTCAGTTTCTCTGGAGCTTTGCTGGTTATCCCTCTATTCCCACTTCTTAATGATTTTAAAAGCCTTAAGAATCCCAACCATTTTCTTCTGAAAAGTGGGGCAAATTTAAATTAATCTCACTTTGACTTAAATATGAGTTTTCTATGCAAAAGAAGACAACAAGCAAAAACCTCAGACCTATTTTTATCACCTTGGTTTGGATTGCTACCATTTCATTTCTTTTGAAAGTGTTACTTGGTTTGTTGCAACTTTCCAGAAGCACAAAACCATATAACCTTACAGTGGAGTACCAATAGCAAAAATCTATTAAATCTTTTTGTTGTTGTTTCTAAAGGCTTAGCCTATATTATCAACACAACATAAAAATTTTTATAGAACTCTGTGGACATCAGTTATGGAACATTACAATGTAGATTAGGCATTCTTGGATTGGTAAATTGTTCCAATATTTGCCTAATTGTTGGCAATCCAAAAGAATTCTTTGGGAAGGAAATTGTTATCTTAGAAAGAGCCAAGCAACATTCAACAGTAGCTTTAGCTCTGCAAAATCTCTTTAAGGAATTTAAAGCCATTTGTGCAGAACAGGGAGAGGCACAATGAGTTATTGCTTCCAATTTGGCTGAGTTTTCCTGGGAAACCATAGGGGGTGGTTTGCCCGTTAAAAACTTGCTTATTTTAGAATACCCATTACATTAATCTATAGTTGAAGCAACTGGTCTTCTGATATCAGAATATTATCTTCTGATGCCTATTCTTTGTAAAGTTCAGAACACAGCCAGTTATGGACTCTGCACAGAGCATGTTTTTTTTTTAAAAAAAATAATGATAAAAGGTATTTCTTTGGGTGATCATGATTCCAATAAAATTGAAAGAGAAAATAACTGTTACCTGGTGCTCAGTGCATGTTAATAGCTATCATATACTTGTTCGAATGACCATTTCAATTTCCATAAAACACTCAGTAAAATGATGGGGAAAATTACTTTCACATTCAACATAAAGCATTATCTTTTTTTCTTTCCCTGATAAATTAAAATGATATAACTATCATTCCATCATTTTCCACAAACCATTGATAACATCACAAATTTCCAGGGTATTTATAACCAATCAGTAAAAGGATCAATGCATTAACTGAGTTCCTCAATTGTCAGTGTGGAATGAGGCAAGCAGTGGCAACCTTATAGATTTATTTTAAAAAGCAAGCAAAATAAAATCTATGGAAACCTTGGCACCAGAAATTCTATTGATTATTGATTTTTAGTAATATCAGATCACCATCAAAAGAGTTCATCTGAAAGAGTTCATCTGAAAGAGTTCATCTGAAAGAACTAGAGGACAGATTTCAAGGGTGTAACTTAGCATCTCCTGTTTATAACATTTCCCCCCCCTCCCAGGGTTATACAACACATTCCATAAATCAGTCGACTGAAGTGTATATAACATTGCTCAATTGTGACCAACAGATTATAAAACTCTTGCAACATAGCAGATACTCCCAAATCCTCCAGAACTGAGATGTGTATACTTCTTTGAACTCACTAAAATGGAATTAAAAGGAATTATCTTCAAAGCTTTTAATTACAGAAACTATTCAGACCTTTTTTTTTACTCATTAGAACTGACTTCCAAGTAATTGAGTAAAAACTTGCAACTAAACATAAGTGAAGAAGCCAGCCCAATGAGTTACTAAGATAAGTACATAGATTGTGCCAATGGTCATTTTATTTGTTCCCTCTATTTCAGATACATTATGCTAAAGAATGCGGAAGAATGCAATAAAGCAAGCTTTCAACGTTTTGCCAGTTGGCAAAATCCCACAAACCCTCTTTTTACTGACATGGACCCCCCCCCCCCTTCCCCAATAACTCGAATTTCCATCTGTCAGAAAGCTAAGAAACGAACTTAAAAATAGGCGTATGTCACTTTTCTGGATTTTTTGGGTACCTAGCAAATATAGCGCCCCCATCAGGGTTTTTTTTTTTTTTCAGCAATGAGAAACAACCGTCGATTTGTCGTCTGAATTGTCTTGCGCAACCCTAAAGGTAGGCCCTTTATTTTGCTCTTTCAAGGTGCTCGGCTGAAAATCGGCAACAATCTGCACTGAGGTACAGTAGGAAGGGCCGATGTGCTGGAGGAAAGTCCGTCCGTGAGGAAGCGTGGCCGGCAAGAGTCCCGCCGGCGTAGCCGACCAGAGGGGAAAGGGGAGAGGGGAAGAGAGGTCGCTTGAAGCCCAGCGAGACGCCCGCTCCCGCTCAGCCCTTGAGATACTCTGTCTTGAGGCGGCTGAGGCGGGCGCCGTGACTCCGGACGGTGAGCGACAATAGTTCGTACTTGTCCCGCAGGCCGGCCGAGACGGTCAGCGTCTCCTTGAGAAGGGCCCGCGCATGCACCAGCATTCCCAGGAAGTCGTCGTTGAGGCGGCTCTCCTCGTGGCTCTCGTGCTCCTGGCCCTGCCGGAACTTGTTTTCCAGCTCGCCCAGCGACTTCTCCGAGTTGGCGTAGGCGTCCCCGATCTGCGCGGATTCCCTGCGCAGGTAGTTGCCGTAATTCTCCTCGCCGTCCAGGTCATAGGCGATACTCTTCTGGATGCCTTCCAGCACGCGTGCCGCGTCCTCCACCTGCCGGCCCAGGAGGGTGAATTCCTCGCGCAGCGTCAGAGCGGGTGCCGCTACCGCCGCGAGATGCGAGCGTTCACGCTCCCCGTCCGCTGTGCAGCGGCGCAGGCGGTCGCTTACCCTGAAAAGCAACTGACACTTCTCTGGGTCGTCGTTCTCCTCGTAGTCCCCGTCGGGCACGAAATAGTGATGCAAGGTCCCGTTGGACATCTCCGGATAAAGCGGGCCGTCGAAATAGCCGTGGCACAAGCTGATGTAAGAGCTCAGCAGCCACACCGACAGGACTCCCAGCAGCATCCCGGGGAGTGGGAGGGATGAAACCTGCCCCGACACCCTAAGCATCCCGAAGTGAAAGAGGGCAAAGGCAACTCCGGTCACGCCTTGTTTCAAGTCTCCGGTTGCGGCCGTCCTTATTGCAGGGCTTCATTGGGACCCGCTTGGCCCTTCTCACTCCCCGCGGAGAGTTCTCCGTTGCACCCGATTTGCCCGCGAGAACTTTGATTTTTTTTTCCCCTCTGGGAAGGGGATGGTTGGGGGGGGGGGAGGGAGAGATTAACAAACCTTAAAAGGAGGAGACTCTGGTTTCTTTCCCACCAACTTTTCCTTAACCACGTTTTCCTTTCTCCTGCCTCCACGCGCGTTAGGAAACTCCCACGTTAAAAACGGGGAGGGAGAGAGGGCGTGCTGGCGTCCAGATTTGACTGAGACCTGCCCGAAGCTGCTGCAAGCACTTTGGGCTACTTTCCCCCCCTCTTCATTCTTACATCTGGATTCGTGCTGCTAACGCGGGACTTCAGCTTTTGGCCGTAGGATCTCTCTTCTCCTCTCAAATTACAGCAGTGGGCCCCCGTTGCTTAGGGAGAAGCCCAGACACCAAGTTTGGAATGAATCCTTACCTCAATGTCATTATTAAAGCTACAGTATCATCTCTGCTTGGAGAGCCCACGATTCTACAGGAGAGGACTTTCCTTTAGAGGAAAAAAAAATCCTGTGGGAGGGGGATCTTGTAAAGATTCTTAATCAAATCAATTTTTTTGGTCACAAATTGATTCTCAACAACCTGTTTCCAGCAGAAACTCCAGATAAGGCTGGTCAGCCTATTTTTGAAGATCATAGCAGGAGACTGGTTTTTGAAAATGATTTATATGCTTTAAAATGTAATAAAGGCATTGTTCACTAAGCAGAGTAAACATAAGGAACTTCTTTTCCTGGGCTTGTGAAAGCGGTGCGGAAAAAACAACTAGAAAGTAACCTTTGTGGAATATTCAGTGAAATCATGAAATGGTTAATGAAAACCAGAGTTGTGTGTTGTTGTTTACAAAGTATAGCTTTTCTATCTTAAAAATAGAAATAATAGGAATCCAAATGACACAATGGGATCGTGCAACATAGAATAGAGTTGAATCATCTCTACTATATTTAACAAAGGTCCTCTGCCTCTTGTTCTGGATAGGATGGCCTGTGTTCCCACTGGCAGCTGTACTGTAATCCAGCGCTTCCTAATCCCTGGGCCATGAACCAGTACCGTTCTGTGGCCTGTTAGAAACTGGGCCACCATAGCTGGAGTGGCAAGCAAGTAAGCAATGTGAAGCAATCAGTGCAGTCAATTGCAGTCAGTGCTCAGCAATTAGCATCACTGACCCAGTGCTAGCTCAGATCATCAAGCATTAGATTCTCATAGAAGTGTAAACTGCACATGTTAGGGATCTAGGTTGCATCCTCCTCCCCCCCCCCCCCCCCCAGTTTGTGGAAAAAATGTTTTCCATGAAACTGGTCTCTGGTGCCAAAAAGGTTGGGGATTGTGATTACAAGTTGATTACAACAGTGATTTTCAACTGTTTGAATTCAGTTATCATTTCCTTCTTGGTCCTCTCAAATCAAAAGACTTCTGTTCTTTCACTATATCCCAGCAACTTTGGACAAATAGTTGTACGTTACATTTATATCTCACATTTAATTCAAGAGTACAAATTGGCATACAGAGATTACTCTCTTCACATTTTTCTCCACTGCAGCGGCCCTGTGTGGTAGGCTGGGCCAAGAGATTGCCTCCAAAAGACCCACTAGTTTCTGTGAGTCAGGATGCACTTGATCTGGATTTTCCAAGGGACTATTTATCACTTAACCCACCACACTGGTTTGTCTAGCAAAGCTCTGGATTGCTCATACTGACCATTCTGCATCATTAAAATGCCTGGTGGGTTGACATATCATTTTATATTGTGAAAAGAAGATGTGGGACTGAAACAATATAGTTCACATTTCTGTCACTGCCTTAGTTGAGTCACATTACTGCTAAATCATTTGGTAAACTCTCCAAAGGAGCCACAGAAACAGAGGCTATGAAACTTGACCAACAAAATCATGCCCTCCCTCCTTTCCTTCCTCACCAATGTCTAGGCACACCTTAGCCAAATAGTAAATGGAGTAAGATCTCATACTTGGCACTATCAAGACATTTCTATTTATTTATTTAGAATATTTATATGGCCACTCACTTTTAGTGACTGGGTGACTTACAAACATTGTAATCATCCTGGCATTTTCCCCTATATGCATCTTTAGTACCTGACCCAAAAATGTTAAAGCTGGCAACAATAAGTGTTTCAAAATTAGTCCAGGATAGGAAGATCCAGGAAATGGCAGGCATTATACATTTAATACATGTTCCAGGCAAATTTGAAGAAGGAAGAACAAGCATACAGAACACATAAACTTCGCAGAAGAAGAAATTAAATATGTCTTGCAAATAGTACTGTTTTACAAGTTCCTTAAGAATACCAATAAATATATCAATGAAGGAATCTAGTACATAAAATTCCTTGAAACAAAAATTACAGTTCTCTACTAGCATCCTGTTACGTATTACAGAGTTGTAAAAGAATTTCCTTAAAGTGGATGAACTGCTTTAAACTGTCTAGCTTATGTTCTTATAGAAGAACGTATCAAAAGTACTATCTGGGTTTTTTGGCCTATTCAGCCAAACTCATTGTTAATTCTCCCAGTGATGGGCAGATTCTTAAAGCTGTCGCAAAATCCACTGCTTCCATCAATTAATTGGGGAGGGAGGGAAAAAAGTCCATTTTCTTCTGCATCCAAGAAACATCTTGTTGCCACTGTGAGAACCAAAGTGTTGGACCAAGATGATTTGATCACATGACCCCGGGATGTTACATTATGGTTGTCAAGCACCCAATGTATGGTTGTCATACATTATGGTTGTCAAGCACCCAAATTTTGATCACAAGACTGAAGATACTACAGCAGTTGTAACCTCAAGGACAGGTTGTAAATAACTTCTCAGTGCTGTTGTAACTTTGAAGGTCAAACGAATGGTTGTAAGGCAAGGGCTACACATCTGGATGTATCTGGAAGTTAGATACAATAAGATACTGTTATTGGAAGCAATAAGATATTGGTACTTCAAATATTTAGGAAGATTAGTTAGGAATTAGCTGCTATGGAAAGATGATAGAACAAGGGCTCAGGTGTTTATGCTCCTCACCCATCAGATAGTCAAGTTTTTTTCCTTTTGAATCTCATTTATGATCCTTTTCAAAGCTCAGCATGCCAGGTATTTTTCTACCAAGACAGCAAGGCTTTTGTTAAACTTTCTAATCTTTACAATGATAAAACAAGTAACTATTGCTGTTTCAAAGGCTTACGAAATAATCCAAATAATCCAAACAGGCAGTTCCTCACTCTATTACAAAGATTCATGGAGCTTCCCAGCAGAACTTAATAAGCAATGGGTGGTTAAAAGCAGTTATGCTGACTTAATTGGTCCCACTCCACGCTTGCTTTTTTCTTTCTAGGATTCTTAATTTTCTTGATGGAGTTTCTGGAAGGCAAAAAGCATACCCCGCTCCTTCAGTCATAAAATTAATGGATTTTCATACAAATATGCCTTTGCGGGTTGCTTTGTGGCTGAAGTATACATCACATTTCAATAGGATTAAATTAAAAGAAGATGGTTTAAATAATTTAGTTCATGGGATGCTAGCTAGTATGGCAAAGAACAAAGAAAATCTCTCTGATGCTTTTTCAAGCAAGATCAAACTGGGCTGCCTTAAAGACGTCAGAAAGAGGAGAAGGAAAAAGCCAGGATTAAACCATTTTGTCATCTATCTATCTATCATAATCTATCATCTATCATTGTCTAATATTCTTAACTAATTTGATTAATTCAAGTCGAAGAGAGCCCAATCACAAAGCAACCTAGGCAGCATACAAAGGGGGCTAAAATAATAACCAGAATAAAATAAATAAATAAAACAATGGCAATATTGTCTACTGTTGGAGCTTTTTTAAAAAAAAACATGACACACAAATATACACACACACACCTATACATCCTACACACATACACAAAAACCTACATACAAAGAATATTTTATGTAACTGACCTATAGCAGCTAACCACTGTACAGCTGTTTAAATATGCAATGTTACATTATGAAATTTACTTATTTTTTGGCTTAAATTCCATAGGACAGCAAGAAATTTGCTCTTGGGGCTGGTTTGTCCTCCAAGTGACACCACAGAAGTTAGTGCCCAGTTTTTTCATAGCAGGGAGTAATGTTGCTACTGGAGTTGGTAAGGTTTTTCGCCAAGAAAAGTGACCTCATACTTTTTTTTTTTTCCTATTTAAAACAGTTCATTTTCAGGACTTGGCCAGAAAGATAAAAAAAAAAAAAAAGCTGTGTTGTTTTTCTACCGTGCTTCATTTTGTTAGGATTGTGATGGGCAGATAAAGACTTGTTTTGGAACAAGGAGTTTTATTCTAGTGATTGAATTTTATACTTTGTTTTCTTTCCACTTGAATGCCCTCTGAACATGGTAGACTGCCACTCCCGTAATCCATCAAATAGCACAATTTGCCACCACTGTTAAATGGAGTATTGCAGAGTTATATTTGGAAGGGATTCATTTGTCATTGTTGCCTGATAGATTCCTAAAGGAATTTAAAACAACTCACTAAATATTTTCTCATACGCTTGGAACCATATGGTTATATATAAAATGATGTGTTAGCCATCAGACGTCTGAAAGGACAGGTTGTGTAAACTCATAATGATAGACATTTTGTTTACTTATCTTAATTATGTAGCCATTTTTCATGGTTTGAACCACATTATATAAAACATATTGGTACTTTCCCAATAGACTTTGAAAACAGAATTTCATAAATACAAATATAAATATAAATTCTGTTGGAGGTTTCCTATAGCCTATAATTTTGTTAATTTTTTTGTACTAGCTTTATTAAATGACTCTGATGAGGTCATAAACTGCTTTCAGCATGGTCTCAGCCATTTTGGGTTGGTTTCCTATGACTTTTGTGTTTGCATTTTCACATTTAAAATACAACATTATTGTCTATCTTTTGGGGGGATTTTATGGTTTTGGCTTTGCAAAATAGAATTCTTAACACAAAACTCAATCCATAGTTGTATACCAAAAATCTCAGCACAACAATAAACTTGTACTTTGAACTGCACATTCTCATTATTATAACTTTATATACTGGAATCCATACACTATACCTGGAAGCTTAGAATTCAAAAAGCTTAAAAAGAAACAGGACTATAATGCCCCAGAGCTATATGAAGCAAAAAAACCTAACTGCTGCTTTGTAGAGTAAAATATTTGCTGTAGACTATAGGCTCTAATTTGAAAGTCTGTCATACAACAAGTCCTCTGTTTGAAGAGTTGCTCAGTCAACATCTGGTTTAAAGGACCATAATAATAGAGAGAATGACATTACAATAACTAACTAGGAATGCATACAAAGTATGTGGCCAAGGGCTGTCCCATTTTACTCGGATATGTAATAATTCTTTTAAAATTACAGTACTTCTATGCATGCATCTACAGTATATAATTTGAAAATCTGCTTCAGAACTTGAATAAACACAGCTAATTTCTGTGAAGAGTCCATTTATTTTGGCTTCCATCTGATTTTTCTTTTTAAATGTAGCTGTTTTCAGAATGGCATTTGAAAGCAATGTCTTCTTCTTTTATACTTACGCTTGTTTTTATAATTGCATAAAAGCCATAGAGAATTAGCTGTGTTAATGAATAACAGTGTGGTACTGTACTTGCACAAGATCCAGAGCCATTTTTCTAAAATAAATTTGAAGTATGCAAATTACGATAAACAAATTTATGGAAATCTGTATCTGCTTTTTGAGATGCTTGATGACTTTCCCTTTCTTTTTAATTGAACCTACAGGTGGATATCTCTTCCAGAAAATATATAATGAATGCCAGAAACTTTGTAACAATGTATTCTTTGTACTTCTATGATTTTACTAAACCCAGCAAAAACAAAAAGAAGACAGTAAAGAAGTCATTGCAAGTAGTATAAAAATAATTAAAGATAGGGCAAAATGGAGATCGACTTGTTGGTAAATTCAGTCTGAAAAGACTATATGTGATTTAATTAACTGTCCTCACTTATTTCCCTATAACTTCTGAATGCCCACAAATAAATATTACTTTGATTCCAGATAGGTTTGTGAGATGTAAAATTGTTTTAACTACTTTCCACCAAGAACGTTAAATCCAGACTAGTTGCAGAATACTCGGTTAGATTTCAATGGAATCTCAGTGGGAGTTTAATACCCTGAAGTTAAGTGTTTTGTTTATGAATCATTTCATTTGAGACTGACTCAGCCATATTTCAAGGATGTACAGGCTTAGGAGTGTTTGATTTGTTCCATATGCTTATCGACTTTGGAATAAGGCATATTTTGTGACTCAGTAACATATAATGTCAAGGATCAATTGTGTATATCACAGGAATTAAAGTTCCTTCACTTTAAAAATACAACAAAGCACTTAGCTTAATCAGAAAGGTGTTGAACAAGTGCATTTTGACTCTAGTAAGAAAATTTCAAAGCCTAGATTTCAAAACATCCCACTGATGCTTCATTAGCTCTGTATTTATCCAAGTATACCTATTCTATCATTTCATCTTTGTTTTTTTGTTTCCAAGACAACTTGTTTTAAAACATCACATACACTTTTCTTTTGCAGTCATACAGTGTAATATGCTACCAACAGAGGAGAATCTTTGTAGCTCAGTTAAAATGAGGGATCCTTGGTGGTCTCTGAGTTTGCTTGTTTTCTTGAAGACATTTTATTACCCTAACTACACTAGCACTGATGATGTTACCTAGTTAGGATAATGAAATGTCTGCAAGAAAACAAGCAAGCTGAGAGAGCACCAAGGATGCCTTAGTGTAATATGCTGTTTGAAAAAGAGAGGGAAAGAAAGGGAAAGAGAAAAAAATGAATGCTCTTAATTCTGCAGTAAAACCTCCTCCTCTTAATAAATGTGTCACTATGCTAGATGCAAAAAACAGTTTTATGAAGAATTGTTTGTTTATCAAATTTCTACACCATCCATCTCACTTCTGCGACTCAGCAGGTTCCAAATAAAACAACACAATCACATAAAACAACATTTTATGCATCAGCAGCAATATTTCTTTTAACACCATTGGCCATTTCATAGTTTTTCATGACCAAAAACCAACGTGCTTTCATCCAGCAATCATCAGCATGGCATTGTTTGCTTGTACCTGAGACTTTAGCAGCAATTATTGTATTTTCTATTAGATGTACTAGCAATATCTGCAAAGTTAATTAATTAATTATATGTGAATTGCTTCAACATTAGTGTTTATGTCATTGTGCAAAGCTGTTGGAACTGAAGAACTGAATTCAAACAGTTTCAAAATGCCAATGAATGTTTTACAAGTTTATGCAACTTTTTTCCCCAACTGTAGACTTAATTGGGCTGATTTTCTGAAATATCAGAGTAGTCTATCTTTTGTAGAAAATTATAATGGGCCTATTCAATTCGGACCAGGCAAAATGTAAATAATTCATCAGAATGCTCCAGAAAGCAATATTTATTATGTTCAATGTTGATTCATATGTGAATTAAAGCAGGGTAAATTAAAGGTAAAAAGCTATATGCTTCTGAATAAAACAATAAAGAAAAAAAATCATTTCAATTCCTTCAAACTGTTTGTTAATGTTCAAATAGCTCTAAAGAAATGTTTATAATTGCCTGGAGAGTTTTAATCTTCTTTTATCAGAGTACAGTTAATATAAAAAACTCATCCAGCAATTGAGCCTTAAGAGTTTTAAAATTACCTCATTGGCATCCTTGTCTATCAGCCGTATTCTTCTGTAAGAGGAAAACATGAATAAAATCCATTGTGTATTGTGTAACTGTGACTCAAACTTCAAAACTGCGAGTTTGATACTTTTCTACTGCAAAAGGGACATTGAAACATTGAACAATCACACGTTGTGCTCTGGGAAAATCTGGGAAAATATGTACGTGTTAGGAAGCATCTAACTTCCTGATGTCCCATATTTGGTGATGAGTTGTATACTGAAATTCAATAGGTAGATTGTAAACCAAGCTATCCTAGGATGGGGCGGTAGGTCAGGGTATAAAATAGAATGCAAACTTTGCTCTGGGTTCCTCCCACCTGCCAGGGCAGGAACCCGTTTCTGCAGAAATGCTACAATAAAGCTGTTTTCCTTGGATTAATATCGAATCTTTGGTGGTTTTTCAAGCCCCCACCCCACAATTTGGCGAGCCAGCCAGGAGCCTCAACGGTGGTCTTCTGGAAGCCAGGGACTAGGTGAGTAGTGGCCATAACCTCCCGTTGAGAGGTGCCTCCTCCCCGAATTCTGGTCGGCTCCAGAGGCGACTGGAAATCCAGACGATCCTCGGAAGCAGCGTTTTGCCGGCTGATAGTCTGGGACTATCAAAAGGAGAATAGAGGAAAGCCTGAGTTGGGGACGCCCACACATCCACTACCTCGGAGGTCTGGAGTGATCAGGTAAAACTTTGTTCCTTTCATTTGCAGTCAGAAAAAGAAAAGAGGGGGAAGAAGTCCTTAAACTCCCTGGGGGAATCCAGCGTCTGCTGGAGGACTAGGACTAGGAGTCTGAAAGAGAGGGGTCCTTAAACTCTCTGGGAGAATCCAGTGTCTGCTGGAAGACTGGATTGGTGAGTCAAGGCTCTGGGAGTCTGGAAGAGTAGAGATGGGAAAGGGACAAAGTAAGGGTCTTGGAGACCAGGAAGAAGCCTGTCTGAGACAGGGAAAAACTCACAATGGCAGGAAATCAATTCCAGTAGATTCGCTCCTGAGACAGCTACTCCAGCAGTAGTTTCTTCCCGAATCTAAAGGAATTCACCAGACATCTCAAAAAGAAAAACATGATTTATCTTTGTCGAGACCGATGCCCAAAATATCCTCTGATTGATCCTAAATTTCCATATCACTGGAGTCCTGAGGGGGAAACCAGTACCTATTGGATAACCAAATTGAGAGACTATATTCTCCAACACAAAATGACCACTCAAATTGCATACATAGCATGTGAAATTTGTAGGTCCTGTCCCTCCAATAGAGGTTCATTACATGTCTCAACAAAAAGACAATGAGAGTGAGACGGACGATTGGCTGCAGAGTCTGCCGCCCGCAAATCCTAATTTGAATAACGCACCTGCCAACGTTCCTATGGCACCACCGCCATTGCCGGTGGCACCACCCCCTCCTCAGCCGCCCCTATCTGCGACTGAGAAAAGAAGTGGAACAGTTGAGAAGAGAAGTGTTCGAAATTTTCCCTTCAGAGAAAAACCTGAAGTGGATGCATTTCCTCTTAGGGAAGTTCCTAATGGGATCAATGCTGCAGGCAACCCAGTGACAGTCTTTGTGGCTGCCCCCATAAAACCAGCCGAGTTGCGAGAATTGAAAAAGACTCTTCCAAAACTTCATGAGAATGCTCATGAGGTGGTCGAACAGTTAGAACTACAGAGACACTGTAAAAACCAGACAGAAGTCACAGATGATGGTTGCAGCTGTGCAGGCTGCAGCTAAGAATGAGGTGAAGAAAAGTGTGGATTGTGTAAGGGGGGCAATGGGAGGCCAGGGTGAGAGAAGGCGAGGCAGAATGCAAGGAAGTTTCAGAGGAAGAGGTTTCAGAGGGATGGGAATGAGACAGCCTGGAATGGATAGGAGTTGCTTCAGATATGGGAAGGAAGGACACTTTGTGCGCGAGTGTCCTACCAACCAGGAGGAGAGGAGTTATGCATTGTATGATGATTAGGGATGTTCCGGCTCCTTTAAGAGGACCTGCGGGGAGCCATTGGTAAACATTTCAGTGGGTTCTGACCATCAAGAGTGGCTGTTCCTGATAGACACCGGTGCAAGCCGGACTTCTGTGTGTGACCCGATAAAGGGTGCACATAGATCAAGGAAAATGATAAAAGTAGTGGGGGTGAGTGGAAAATCACAGGATGTGAGGGTGTTTGAACAAATCAGACTGGAAATGAATGAAGTGGTAACTGAGGCTGAAGTGCTGTATATTCCTGATTCTGAAGTGAATTTGCTAGGGAGAGATCTGTTGCCTGTGTTTGGTATCCAGCTGTGGCATACCGGGAAGGGAGTAAGGATGTGGAAGATGACTGTGGAAGATGAGAGGGCAATTTCGGATGAGGTTTGGGCAGGAGATGAGAAGGTAGGGCGAATGAACATTCAGCCGATGAAGATTCAAGTGCAGCCTGGGGTGACAAAGCTTTGGACCCCACAATATTCAATGAGTAGAAGGGGGAGAGAGGGGTTGATCTGAAGGATGCCTTCTGGGCATGCCCCCTTGAGGAGGGAAGTAGAGACCTGTTTGCATTTGAATGGAATGATCCTGAGAGTGGAAGATTTGGACAGGCTTTGGAAAGTTAGTGTCTTTTATGTTGATTCAATATGTGGATGATTTGTTGCTGACTGGGGAGAAAGAGAATGAGGTCAGAGCAACATCTGTAGCTTTGCTAAATTGGCTGAAGGAGCAGGGATAGACAGTTTCAAGGGAAAAGATCCAGTTTGTGGAAAAGAAGGTGAAATAAAGCTCTTGGATTGCAGAGCTTGGGTGGACCAATACACTGTGTTAGCCCAATTCCTGCACAGGAAGTTGGTAGGGAAAGGAGAGAGTATAGAATGGCTAGAAGGAGATGATGAGAAGTGGGAGGATTTAAAGAAGGCATTGTCATCCGCACCGGTTTTGGCTTTGCCCAATTTGAAGCTCCCATTTCATCTGTATGTGTCAGCAGTACAGGGAATGGCACTAGGAGTGTTGGCGCAGAAGGGGGGGGCAATACCAGCCCATCGCTTTTCTGAGCAAAACTTTGGAGCCGGTGGTGAGAGGATGGCCGGTGTGTGTGCAGGCTGTGATTGCTACAGCTATGTTGGAGGTAGAGAGCAGGAAATTAACCTTTGGAGGGGCCCTGGTGGTGCATTCTCCTCATCAGGTTACTTCTGTGCTAAGTCAGTTGGCAACAACTTGGATGACAGAGGGGTGGATTCTCAAATATGAGACCATTTTGAGAACCAGCTCTGATGTAGTGATTGGGACAGACAGGAATTTGAATCCAGCAGAATTCTAGAAGGAAGAAGACAGGAGTGGGAAGCTGAGGATCATGATTGTTTGTTGCAAGTAGATCTGATGACAAAAGTGAGGGAGGATCTGGAAGAAACTCCTTTGAAAGGAGGGGAGAGATGGTTTGTGGATGGATCAAGCAGGGTTAAGGAAGGAAAGAGGAAGTCAGGATTTGCAGTCGTGACAGGAGAAGGAGAGATCATAGAAAAAGGCTCCCTTCCTTCATGGTCTGCAGAAAAGTGCAAGTTGTTTGCTTTGAAGAGAGCCTTGGAATTGGCTGAAGGAATTGATGTGACAATTTGGACTGATTCCAAATACGCCTGGGCTGTGGTCCATACCTTTGGTAAGATCTGGCAGGAGAGGGGTTTTATCAGGGCTGATGGGAAACAAGTTGAACAATTACAGCTTGTGGAACAGGTTCTGGAGGCCCTGCAACTGCCAAATCAAGTGTCAATAGTACATGTTAATGCTCATCAGAAAGGAAATACCCCAGTTGGAAACAGGTGGACAGACAAATGGGCGAAAAAGCTGCAGGGGAAATAAAGCTGGTAATGGCATTAATTCCCTTGCTAGAAATGGAAGAGGATGAGGATTGGAAACCTGAGGGAAAAGAGAAAGATGATTTGGAAAAAGAAGGGTGTACATTAACTGAGGATGGGTGGAGAACTTCAGAGGGGGTGAGGGTGGTTCCCGTGAATGTAATGAAATTCTGGAGAAGGTACATGAGGAAAGACACTGGGGAACGGAAGCATTGGTGATGGCTGTAAAACCACATTTTTGGAGCCCAAAGATGTGGACACTAGCCCAGAGTATCTGTTGGAAATACTTATTGGTGATTAAAGATCAATTGACAGGATGGGTAGAGGCTTATCCGACTAGAAGAGCCACAGCATCCACAGTAACCAAGATCCTATTAGAACAAATCATTCCACGATATGGGATGATGGAAGCTATTGATTCTGACAGGGGGACACATTTTACACAAAAAGTGTTACAATCTGTGATGGGAGCTGTTGGGGTGAAATGGGATTTGCACACCCCTTGGCAGTGCGAAAGTGGAAAGGGCGAAAGGGGAATTGAAGAGACATTTGACCAAATTACAATTAGAAAATGGGTTACCATGGACAAAGAACTTATCCTTGGCACTACTCAGAATCAGAACATGTCCAAGGAAAGACACTGGGGTCTCCCCTTTTGAAATGTTAATGAGGCGGCCCTACTTGGCAAAAATAGGGAATCCAATTCCTGAATTTAAAGATTTGTTTCTGAGAAAATATTTGCAGGCACTGTCCAGGTCTTTGTTTTCTCTTTATAAACAGGGATTGTTGGCACAACGACCACCACTTGCAGGAAGCCAACACCCATATGAAACTGGAGATTGGGTCCTGATAAAGACTTGGAGAAGTGAGAAGCTGCAACCTAGCTGAGAAGGCCCTTACCAGGTGCTGTTGATAACTGAATCTGCAGTTCGTACTCGAGAAGGAGGCTGGACGCATTACAGCAGAGTCAAGAAGGCACCAGATCCAAATTCTACGTGGAGGGCAGTTCCAGTGGACGGTCAGCCGCTGAAGCTCACCTTAAAAAGATGAAGAAGATTGGACCCTGGACTGAGCTAACCACCTTGATGATAGTACTGATGATTGCATCAGGAGGACAGATTCCATATATTGGACCAGCTGGAGACTTGGGGACAGATTTATGGGAAGACAATACATACATGAAGGATTTGAAGAAGGTATCACAAGCATTGAACATAACTAACTGCTGGATGTGCATGCACATGCCAGGGAAGACAGGGGAGGGTTTAACATTACATGCAATCCCACTAAGTCAACAGGATTTGAGACCAAAGGGAAATAAATTTGAACAGGCTCCTATGAAAAGAAACCTATCCAGGAAGGTATTTGTCCATTTGAGAGAAAAAGCATATATGTATTTCAAGAGAAATGTATCCAAAGGAGTGGATTTGGGTGATTGGGAAAAATGCAACAAAACTTTTGATATGCCTTTATCTTGTAGTAACCACAGTTATTCTAACACTCATCATCAATTGAGTTATTTTAATCATGACCAATACCAGATGTGTATGTATTTTGAAGATATAATCAATTGGACTCGGACTTCGAATCAAACGTACGTCATGGAAAATTTTAGGTGGGTGTTGTGTGGGAAACATGCATATAGAGAAATGCCACCACGTTGGAGTGGGATTTGTACCATGGGATACGTGATACCAGTAATATATAAATTGAATACCTTACCCCAGGGACGGATTCTGAATAAAAGAGAAATCAGTTCAGCACTAACGTTGGGCGGGAAGGTTGAAAACACAGATAGCACAGGAACCCGTTTCTGCAGAAATGCTACAATAAAGCTGTTTTCCTTGGATTAATATCGAATCTTTAGTGGTTTTTCAAGCCCCCACCCCACACTTCTGATGTAATTTATGATTAACATTCTTTCTGAATCATTTTCCTACGGGTTTAACTGATTATTTTATTTTTTAAGGCTACATTACTCATTTATTGTCTCTATAGATTTTAGGAAATTTTCAAACTTTGAAAAGAGGCTTCAATAACATTTCAGCTAAAATCAGCAATCAACAAAGATTCATCAAATAATTAATCAACTACATTTACTTTCATTAATAAAATTCAATAAAAGTTATGAACCCTGTATACGTAATAAATTAATTTCAATCTTCTGGCATATTAGAAATTTGTTTGATGCCATGTGGCCATCACCCAAACCTTCTCACAATATTGAATACTGGGACCAATTGTGCAGTAACCATTTTTCATGGGGAAAATTGAGGCATTCAATTTTCCTGATGTGTGAAGTTTAACAATAGACACCTCATGTGGTTAGGCCTTTCCAAACCAAGGTATAATTGTTAAAAGAAAGAAAGGATGAAGAAGAGAAATTACTTGGATAACTAGAACATGATACTGAGCATGGAGTGTTTCAGTTAAATTATCAAAGATTCTTTCCACAGCTGCTTTCTTGGAAATATTGCAAACAAGCTCATTTCTCCCTATTTTACATAAGTGGTGACAATTTAGCTGTCTATATGTTCAGTTGTTTCATCTATATTTCATACACCTTCACTGTGGGATTTCATCACATTTATAGGCAGTTGGTCTAGTGGTTAATGCAGCAGATTAGAAAGCAAGAGACTGTGAGTTCAAGGTCCTCCTTGTCCATGAAACCCAGCTAGATAACCTTGAACCTGTTGTTGTTTCTCAGGCCAATTCACCTCACAGATTGTTGTGGGGAAAATAGGCATAGGAAAGTGTGTTAGATAATAATATTTGTATGGACATTTATGAATGAATATGTGAAATCCTTGGCATTTTCTAAGGTTTTCTTGCAGACATTTGATTACCAAACTAGGTATTGGTCACATTATTAATTCTAGGAGGGAATATGATTTGCTCTTATTTTTATATATTGTGACTGATAGTAACTTGCCCTATCAGTATTGATGAATGGTCTTGATTGTTCCTTGATTAGGCTTTTATTTACTGTTAGTGTGTTTGTCTGGATACGTAATTCCTTCATTGGGTAATTGTTTGCTTGATCGTTGGCCGAGTGTTAATCTTGGAGTTAATCTCTGCTCATATGGGTGGTGTTACTGCTGCTGAGGAGATGCATCCTTGTCTTCCCTTACAGCACATTTGGAAAATGTTAGTAAAAAAGACTGTTGTGTCCGCGAAATGATGCCAGGAGTCGGTGACTTAGTGCAAAGCTCTTTATTGAGTTGCTGGAACCGAACTGGCGAAAGGAAAAAAGCCCGCGGCTTTTATTCCTTTCGCCGCGGCAGCCGCGGCCAATGGCATCACTTTGAATCTCCCGCGGTTTGAACGGACCAATCGCGGGAGATTCCTAGCGAGCCAATCGGCGCGGCTCGCCTGACCAATCGGAGAGCCCCGCGCTTTGGCCAATCAAAGCGCGGGGATCTCGAGTATGTTAATGAAGGACAGAACACCCCTCCCCTCTTGGTTCAGTCCTTACGTTGCATAGTCACGTAGGTAGGCGGGGCTCCGTCTGGTCCTACTTGACCTGCGCAACTCAATTGTAGGCTGGATCCCGGCCGGTTCGGTCGGGATCTCCATTGCTCCTGCTGCTGTTGTGGGAACCGGCTGGTCGATCGGGCCGGTCCTTTCTCCGTAGCTCCCTCCTGGGCCTTCCGGGTTGGTTGAGCTACGGGTTTCGCCGCTCCCGCTCGGTCTTTCCGGGTCGGTCGAGCTGGCTTGGCTGTTCCTTTCTGGCGAGGGGTCGTGATGGCTGCGTTCCGGTGAGTATTGCTGGTTTATTTTTCTTTGGATTCGGTCCCCTGGGTATTCCCTCCCCCCTTGGCTTGCGTTACGGGGGTTGGGTTCGTTTGTTTGTGCGTCGGCGGTTTGTTGGTTTGCGGTTCTCGACCTAAGTTGGTCGATGTGGCGTTTCCACGCTCGTCCGTCTGCTGTTTGTAGCCGGTACGAGTGTGGGCCTGTTGCTTGGGTGATGACGGCTGGGATCCATAGAGGGTCTCCCGTCAGGTTTTTTGCATATACGGGGTCCCCGGGTGCGAAAGTTCGGTGTTTGGTGCTTGAGTCTGGGGGCCTCTCCGGGTTATACGTAGGGTGTAACCTGTCGAGTGGGGACCTTAGCTTTCTACCCATTAGTAGTTCGGCTGGGCTTTTGTTGGTTGTGGTATTCGGGGTTATGTGTTGGGTGAAGAGTAGTCTGTTGATTTTCTCTTGGATCTCCCCGTGGTCTATTTTCCGGATGGTCTTTTTAGTGAATTGGACCATCCGTTCCGCCCTACCGTTCGCCGATGGGTGCACCGGTGCTGTCAGCGCGTGGCGGATGCCCCTTTCCGCTAGGAATTTTTTGAATTCCAGCGAGGTAAACTGGGGCCCGTTGTTGGAGACGACGACGTCTGGGAGGCCGTGTGTTGCAAAGAGTTTGCAGAGTTCTTTGGTCACGGCCTCCGTGGTTGTCGTCTTCATGTTGCTTACCTCCAGCCAGTTGGAGTAAGCGTCAACTGTTATGAGGAAGGTGTGTCCTTTTGTGGGCCCGGCGAAGTCTATATGGATCCTAGACCAAGGTCCCCTTGGGGTTTCCCACTCTAGGACGGGTGCTGTGGGTGGGCTGGGCCTCATTTCCTGGCATCGTTGGCACCTAGCTACCCAGGCCTCTATTTGTTTGTCCATCCCTGGCCACCAAGCATAACTTCAGGCCAGGGCTTTAGTCCTCACGATGCCAGGGTGCCCCTCGTGCAGCATTTCCAAAACCTTCCCCTGTAGCTTTTCCGGAATGACCACCCTGTCCCCCCATAGTATGCACCCTTTTAACAACGAGAGTTCCGTTTGGCGGTTTCGGAACGTTTTGACGGACTCGTCGTTGTCCCTTTCCGGCCACCCTTTCTCCACCCAATGCAACACCCGCGCCAGACGTTTGTCTTTATTAGTCTCTCGGGCAATGTCTGACGCGGTTATGGGCAGGTTGGGTAGAGTCTCTATGCTGAGGGTGGTCGTTGTGGGTGCTGGGTCGGTGTCGGGTTCCGGTAGCGGCGAGCGGCTTAAGGCGTCTGCATGGGAGATCGTCTTACCCGGTCTGTGTATGAGTTCGTAGTTGTAGGCTGCCAGGAACTCGGACCACCTTGTCATTCGGGGAGACAGAATGTTCGGGGTGGCCCGGTTTCCTGCAAGGATTCCCAGCAGCGGCTTGTGGTCGGTTATGATGGTGAAAGTCCGGCCGTAGAGGTATTCGTGGAATCGTTTTATGGCGGCAACTATAGCCAGAGCCTCTTTGTCCAGTTGGCTATAGTTCCGCTCTGGTTTGGTGAGGGTCCTTGAAAAGAATGCGATGGGCGTTTCTTTTCTGTCGGGAAGGGTATGGCTGAGGACAGCGCCGATGCCGAAGGGTGATGCATCGCACGTGACGGCCAGAGGTAGGGTCTCGTTGAATTGTATGAGGACGGCGTCGGAGGTGAGGAGGTCCTTCGTTCTTTGGAAGGCGGCTTGCTCCCATTTCCCCCAGGTCCAGGTCGCCGCTTTGTCCAGGAGCCTATGCAAGGGCTCCGCCGCCGTCGCCTTTTGGGGTAGGAAAACATTGTAAAAGTTCAGTAACCCCAAGAATGCTTGTAGTTCAGTCTTTGATTTAGGGGTGGGGGCTTCTTTGATGGCCTTGATTTTTTTGCTTGTGGGGTGAATGCCGTGCCGGTCTAGGAGGTAGCCCAGGAATTCCACTCGTTCCGTGCAAAGCTGGCATTTTTCCCTCTTTACTTTTAGTCCCGTCTCTTTAAATTTAGTTAGGACCTCCCTTAGTCGACCTTCTAGTTCGGCTTGGTTGGCTGCTGACACTAGGACGTCGTCGAAATAAGGTACCACCCCCTTGATACCTTGCAATAGCCTCTCCATTAGGCTCTGGAATATGCCCGGTGCCACGCTGACTCCGAATTGGAGTCGGTTGCATTTGAATGCTCCCCGGTGGATGACAATGGTCTGCGCTTCTGCCGTTTGCTCGTCGACCGGCAACTGTTGGTATGCCTGGGCAAGATCGAGCTTGGCGAAAACCTTGCCCCCTCCCAGTGAATGCAGTAGGTGTTGCACTACTGGGACGGGGTAGGCGCTTTGTTGCAGCGCGCCATTTAGGGTGGCCTTATAGTCCCCACAGATTCTCACCGACCCATCGGGCTTGATCGGGGTGACTATGGGGGTCTCCCACCGGGCGTGGTCTATGGGCTGCAGTACCCCTTGTTTGACGAGCTTATCAATTTGCTCATCTATTTTGGGTTTCAGTGCGAATGGCACCCGCCTTGGTTTCAGGCATTTGGGGGGGACGTTAGGGTCTAGGTCGAACGAGATAAGGAGCCCTCGGTACTTGCCTAGGTTTCCGTCGAAGACTTCTTGGAACTCCCAGGCTAGTTGCTGCTCCCAGCTGTCGTCGGTAACGTGGTTGACTCCCGTGAGGGCAATGTCGAGCGGGGCGAACCATTGCACTCCCAGTAGGCTTGGGCGGTCGCGGTCAACGATTGTTAGGGGGAGTCGTTCGGTGCGCCCCTTATACGTTATGTTAAAGCTTTTGTTGCCGACTACCGGGATACGGTTTCCCTGGTAGTCCTTTACAATGAGTCTCTGGTTGTCTAAGTTCCTCCTTTGGAGGGTAGGCACCAACCGCTTTATCTCGTGCCATGCAATCATGGAGAGATAGGACCCGGAGTCCACCTCCATCTTGCACGGCTGGCCCTCGATGCGTACCTCGACGTGGACCTTCCGGGCATCGCTGGTGATGGCGTGGCCGATGGTGACCGTCTGGTGGGTCTCCTCTCTCCGCCGGTTGTCGCCGCCTCGCGAGGATCGTCCGTTCCGGTCCCATCGGCTGTCCGAGGGGCGATCTCTGGTCCGGGGTGGTGTGCTCTCCCTCCTCCGGTCGCTCTGGTCCCATCGTGCCAGACTGCGGTTTTTCTTCAGGCGGCAAACCCGGGCGATGTGCCCCTTTTTGTCGCAATGCCGGCAGATTGAGTCGACAAACCGGCATTCCGACCTGGGGTGGTCGCCGCCGCAACCGGCACAGTTGGTCCTCGACTTACGACCTCTCCGGTTCCATTGGTCGCGGCCTGTCTGGAGTCGATGGATGTCCTCCTCGTCATCAGACGTGCTGGATGCCGAGTGGAAATCGCCCTGGTGTGTTGTCGTCTCGGTTTTTGGTTCGGCCGACCTCGCCGGGTTGTTGTTTCCGCCGCGGTCCCTCGTGTCCGGTCTGCGCATGCTATCGGCGGAAGTTTGGGTTGCTTCTGCGGCTGCGGCTGCGGCGAGGGTGTCTGCTAGGCTGATGTCGCCTTTAGCCATCAGCCGGCTCTGGAGGGCGGGGTCCCACAGACCGAGCACGATTCGGTCTCTCAGAGCGTTGTTTAGGTTATCAAATTCGCAGAGCCCCCCTAGACGCCGCAGCTCGGCGATGAAGTCGCTGAAGTTCTCACCCGATCTCTGGTCCCGCTGGTAGAACTCGTTGCGCCGGATCAGGATGGGTACCTCTGGGGCGTAGTGTCGCCGAAGGATGGGTTCGAGGACGTCCCATTCCATGGCGGTCGCATCGGCGGGCTTGGCCAACGCTTTGGCCATCTGGAAGACCTCGGTCCCGCAGTGGGTGAGGAAGACGGCACGTTTCAGTGGGCCCGAGGCGTCCTTCATGCCGGTGCACTTGAGGTACATGCGGAATCGGTCGGAGAACGATTCCCAGTCCTCGGTGGCGGGGTTGAAGGGGGCGGGCGGTGCAATTTTCGCCATCTCGGTGCTTCGTCTGGCTTCCGTCGGACACGTGGTTCGGTTCAGGGTCTGGATCCCACCTTCGTCGCCAGTGTTGTGTCCGCGAAATGATGCCAGGAGTCGGTGACTTAGTGCAAAGCTCTTTATTGAGTTGCTGGAACCGAACTGGCGAAAGGAAAAAAGCCCGCGGCTTTTATTCCTTTCGCCGCGGCGGCCGCGGCCAATGGCATCGCTTTGAATCTCCCGCGGTTTGAACGGACCAATCGCGGGAGATTCCTAGCGAGCCAATCGGCGCGGCTCGCCTGACCAATCGGAGAGCCCCGCGCTTTGGCCAATCAAAGCGCGGGGATCTCGAGTATGTTAATGAAGGACAGAACAAAGACAATCCTTTTTTATACCTTCATTTTTGCATTTCATGTTTTGGTCCTGATTTTATGATAGAAATTATTCTGTTTGGCTACTAAAGGGCACTGATGGTGGAATATGGCATATATCGGTACCTTTAGAGAAGCTATATCTGGCTGATAGAATCCAATGCAATGATCAAATCTGCCAGAAAAAAAAAAGAGAGAAAGTGTCTGGCACCAACATTTACTCTAAGACTTGATTCCTTCATTCTTTTCACTCATGGATAGACAATCACTCCAGTGGACAACTTTCCAGAATTCAGTATATTCATTTTTTAATGACTAACTAGAGTATGGGTGAGGTTTTTGTAAAGTTATTATCATATATAATCTACATGAAGCAATGGTATACAGCAGAAATTAATTTAAAAAGTGGTTTTGGTAAAGGAAGGTTTCCATCTGGTGATCTCAAAGTTTTTAGAATTCAGAAATAGCCTGCCACATTACAACAAAAAATAATTCAGCAATAATGCTAACAATCTGATGGATGTGGAGTTTTTTTCTTTCAATGGGTAAATCATACAAGAAGCATAATCTTAAAATCAGACCTAGCTTTTGCAGTAGGGTATTATTATGCTGTGGTTGATTTACCAGCTGTTTTACTTTCTACCTTGCAAGACCAAAGATAGTCAGAGAGATGGGCTTTTCTACTTTTAACAAAATTATTTTTGAAAAAAGAACTTGAAATTTTTAAGAGGAAATAAAACATAATAACGTAAAAAGGTGATGCATATAACATAATGGCATCATTATGCAAATACCATAACTTTATGTTATGTTATGAAATGATGATGCACTTGTTGTCATAGCCTTCACTTTTGAAGCTCGCATGGACCTCCAGAGCAGGTCACTTTCTGTATTTGTTCAGTCTAACTCAGTGTTTTTCAAACTTGGCACTTTAAGATGTATTATAGTTTACTTTGGCTGATGAGCATACCCAAATGTTGAGGAAATCATGGCTCATTTTGTCTGTACATCTCTGCATGCGAATCTTAAAATCTAATGTTAGAGGTGCAGTTACATGTATGATATTCAGGGTTCTGAAAACACAAGTGTAACTTAGAGCAGTGTATGCATGTAGCTAGCTCACCACTTCTTTGCATACAGCCCTTATCTACCAGCAGGTTATATTTTATAAATTGGGATAAAAGGAAACAGGATAGAATAGTTTCCCCAATATTTCCTCATTATGTGTTTGCCAGTAATTTCCAGCATTCTCTCTCAACATTTCTGTAACAATATAAAAAACTTCTGAAAATGTTTACCAAAATCAAATGTGTTGTGAATTAATAAAAGTGCTTAAATAAAGATTATTAAAACCTTTAGAAAAGTGCAGGGTTCTGGCCCTACACTTCTGATTGGCCGATAATAGCGACATCTGATTGGTCCGTTCAGGAGAATCTGATTGGCTATTAGCGGGCCTCTTTCATTGGTTAAGGGAACTAATGCTTCCCGTTTCTTATTGGTGATTTGATCAGCAGCTTGCCTATAAAAAGCGCTATTGCTGCCATAGTTTTTGCTCTGTTCCACAATGTTAAAGAGCTGAAGTTCACTGTTCATCGTCTCGTCTCCACTTCTTGCGCCCATGTGCAGAACACAACAAAATGTATATATCATGGGTACTTTTGTAAACTGTCTTTAATATTAATGGGAAAAAAACCAAAAGATATATCACAAACTACAATTGTCTGTCTCTCACAGTGACTATATACTAGTAATAAATTTTCCCTTATGATAATATGCTTCTGAAATCCACTTGAAATTGAAAGTAAACTATAATACATTCGTTTGCAGATGAATAACCCATTCTGTCAAAATGCATGAAATATAAAATTAAATAATAATCCATTGT
This sequence comes from Hydrophis major, assembly GCA_033807585.1. Classification (NCBI taxonomy): domain Eukaryota; kingdom Metazoa; phylum Chordata; class Lepidosauria; order Squamata; family Elapidae; genus Hydrophis; species Hydrophis major. The sequence continues at coordinate 108,324,686 of CM066328.1, read as the reverse complement.
CAACAAATGCATGATTTTGGAGAGGATGTCTATTCACAAACAATTACCAAAATTCTCTCCTTAAAAATACTAAAATTATGACAATATGCTTATTTATGAAAAACATTTTGAAATAGTTTTGTACTTGTATTGTAACAGAATACTAGGGTTGTTTGATCAGAACAGTATATAATCAAAACGAATTTGGGACCAAATTATAAAACATTTTCTAGGTTCTAACAGCTATTCATTTTTTTCTTTTGAATGCAAAACATTTGGGTCATAACTCATTGCAAGTGAAGGCTACAGATGGCTAACATATATCAAATCAAGGAAATGACACAACTCAGACATTATAATTATTATAAGAGCCGTGGTGGCACAATGCTTAGAATGCAGTACTGCAGGCTACTTCTGCTGCCTGCTGCCTGCCTGCAATCTGTCAATTCAGGAACGTCTCTGGAGTTTTTTTCCCTTCTTTTGCTGGTACTTTGCTTGTGTGGAGTGACCATTCAAAGTTACAATGGCACTGAAAAGCATGACTTATGACCATTTTTCATGACTGTTGCAGCATCCTCACAGTTATGAGAGGCCAGGCGAGAAGATGTGTGCCTCGTTGTGAGTGATATTGAGTTGACCACACCCAGCCAATAACATGACCAGCAAGCCATGTCCACCCAATCACATGACCATCAAGCCACGCCCACCACCTAAGCCATGCCTACAGAACCGGTTGTTAAAAAATTTGAATCCCACACCTACCTACCTACCTACCTACCTACCTACCTACCTATGCTTACCATCCCTGTCCTAATGTTTCTTTTTATTTGTATTCATTTCATGTATTCATAATCATGTTTACACTTATACCTGTTATCTAATACTTGCTTGACAAATAAATACATAAAATAAAATATCCATCAAAGGGAAATCCACCACTTCCCTGATAACTGGTTCCACTCTTGAATGTATCCCAATGCTACAAATTTTTTAAAATCAATTGGTATTTATTTGTGTGTTTAAAAAAAAATAAAATGTATGGGTTGCTCTACTCCCAGTGACCCTGGGCAGTTTACAATTACAAATGAGAAAAAAAAAATACAAATAACAAAGAAGAAATTCATAAATTCCTGAAGACAAATATGTACCTCACCCCAGCCTCCCTTCCAGCAGGGGTTCATCTATCCCCTTGCCCCAAAGCTTGGGAGAATAGAGAATAGACAAGTCTTTAATAGCTTTAATAGCTTCCTGAACATCATCAAAAGGGCCATGGTGGCACAGTGGTTAGAATGCAGTACTGCAGGCTAATTCATTGCTCACCTGAGGAGTTTGATTCTCACTGCTTCAAGGTTGACTCAGCCTTTCATCCTTCCAAGGTCGGTAAAATGAGGACCCAGATTGTGCAATATGCTGACATTATAAACCACTTAGAGAGGGCTGTAAAGCCCTGTAAAATGGTATATAAGTGCTATTGGTATAATAGTATTTTAATTTGTTTCATTGCTTAATCATCTGGCAATTATCTTTTCTTATTCCTATCTTGGACAATGGGTTATAGCAAGAAATAGATATGGAATATTGATTATATTGTTATATAATCAATATTCCATATCTAATTAAAAACCTACTTTAACATGCATTCTAAGATTTAGAACTTTCTCAATAATTGATATATGATATCATCATCACCATCATCACATTATTATTACTCCACTGACCTTAAGCAAATTTTCTGCTGTTTGATATAATGCACCACAATAATATGCTTATTTTCCAAACTGTCCTGCATCACTGCCCAATTGTATGTCCCACCTTTTACTCAAGAACTTAAGTATGTAGTATTCATTTTTCTTATTGTTCTTCAGAACAATAATCCTGAGGGTTGAAAGAGTATGACTGACCCAAAGTAACCCCATGAGTTTCTATGCCTGAGGGTGGATTAGAACTTGGGTTTCCCATGACTGCAATCATTGCAGCCATTTTACAATAGAAATGAACTAATAGAATAACAGAATTACAGAGTTGGAAGGGACCTTGGAAGCCTTCTCATCTAACCACCTGCTCAAGCAGGAAACCCGATACCATTTCAGACAACAAATGTTTGTCTAATCTCTTCTTAAAAACTTCCAGTGTTGGAGCATTCACAACTTCTGGAGGCAAGTTGTTCCACTGATTAATTGTTCTAACTGTCAGGAAATTTCTCCTTAGTTCTGGGTTGCTTCTTTCCTTGATTAGTTTCCATCCATTGCTTCTTGTCCTGCCTTCAGATGCTTTGGAGAATAGCTTGACTTCCTCTTCTTTGTAGCAACATCTGAGCTATTCCAACACTGCTACCATGTCACCCCTAGTCCTTCTTTTCATTAAACTAGACATAACAGGCCTTGTTTTGTGGGAGTCAATTAGGCAAAGAAATTTTGGCAGATTGTATTGTCCCAAAGGTGCTTTTTTTCAAAAAGGCAACTGGACTTTCTTGTTTTCTTTTCCACTTTGAAAATGTTTTGCTTCTCATTCAAGAAGACTTTTCAGTTCCAACTGATTGATGGGCCCTATGATTTTAATATTAATACCCTATGGTTTTAAATCTCCTTTTAATGAGTACCATCCAATTTGGTTTTTCCATGCTGTGAATCTCTGACATTTTAATGGAAGCTCTATTGGATCCCAAGGCACATCTGGATGCTTTATAACTGGAACTGTAGCTATTCAGATGTTTACCTAACCAACCCATTAATTTTTTTGGTTCATTATTCCGGTTAGTAAACAGTTTGCTTGGACACATTGCCAGAAGCCATGGAATGTATACTGTCTTTAAACATAGATGCTCATTTGAGACTGCTACTGTCTTTAGATGGCCGATAGACTTATTTTTGGTAATACTGTAGTGTAAACAGACTCTATTCAGCACTAATTATTATGGAAAAAACTAATGAGGAGAAAATTGAACAAAATGTTTTGAAAGGTTTCTAAGCTAAGTATATATAATGCTTTGTGGAATGATTTATTTTGTGCTAATCTGGGACAAGTTGAACTGTATATGGTTGAGAGCCTGAAAAAGCAGGGAGGGGAAAGTATCAAGACATCTGTGGTCATGATTCAGAGTAGTAAAGAAGACAATTAATTCATGTAGTGATAGGATAAACAGGACAGTCATGTATGAAAGCTGGAAATGTGAATCTTCTATACCTCTTGTATTGAGTGAAATTAAACAATTACATTTTCATACTAAATCCTTTTTGATAAATAAAACATTATGAAATCAAATTTCCTTCAGGTTGAAATCAGTATTGTTATTAGTGAGGTAGTAATCAATGCATTTTTATTCTAAGAAAATTGTCTTGAGGGATTGTGACAGGCACAATACTTTCTATATTTCAAATTCAATCACAAAAGTAGATTACCCTTACTTCCAGATTGGGTTTTTTTCTTTTCTATTTGTCACATAATCTCCAGATCTTAACCCTTCCTTTCTATTATTGCTATCATCATCATCATCATCATCATCATCATCATCATCATCATCATCATCATCATTCAAGAATGTGGGATATACAGGTGAAACTCCAAAAGTTAGAATATCGTGCAAAAGTTCATTTATTTCAGTAATGCAACTTAAAAGGTGAAACTAATGTATGAGATAGACTCATTACATGCAAAGCAAGATAATTCAAGCCCTGATTTGTCATAATTGAGATGATTATGGCTTACAGCTCATGAAAACCTCAAATCCACAATCTCAGAAAATTAGAATATTGTGGAAAGGTTCAATATTTTAGTCTCAAAGTGTTCCACTCTAATCAGCTAATTAAGCCATAACACCTGCAAAGGGTTCCTGAGCATTTAAATAGTCTCTCAGTCTGGTTTAGTAGGAAGCACAATCATGGGAAAGACTGCTGACCTGACAGTTGTGCAGAAAACCATTGATACCCTCCATAAGGAGGGAAGATATTTGCAAAAGAAGTTGGATGTTCCCAAAGTGCTGTATCAAAGCACATTAATAGAAAGTTATGTGGAAGGGAAAAGTGTGGAAGAAAAAGGTGCACAAGAGCAGGGATGACCGTAGCATGGAGAGGATTGTCAGGAAAAGGCCATTCAAAAGTGTTGGGGACTTTCACAAGGAGTGGACTGAGGCTGGAGTCAGTGCATCAAGAGCCACTACACACAGACGGATCCTGGACATGGGCTTCAAATGTCGTATTCCTCTTGTCAAGTCACTCCTGAACAACAAACAACATCAGAAGTGTCTTACCTAGGCTAAAGAAAAACAGAACTGGTCTGTTGCTCAGTGGTCCAAAGTCTTCTTTCCTGATAAGAGCAACTTTTGCATCTCATTTGGAAACCAAGGACCCAGAGTCTGGAGGAAGAATGGAGAAGCACACACTGCAAGATGCTTGAAGTCCACTATAAAGCTTCCACAGTCTATGTTGATTTGGGGAGCCCTGTCATCTGCTGGTGTTGGTCCACTGTGCTTCATTAAGTCCAGGGTCAACGCAGCTGTCAACCAGGAGATTTTGGAACACTTCCTTCCGCAGATGCTTCCTTCCGCAGATGAGCTTTATGGGGATGCTGACATCATTTTCCAGCAGGACTTGGCACCTGCCCACACTGCCAAAAGCACAAAAACCTGGTTCAATGACCATGGGATTACTGTGCTTGATTGGCCAGCAAACTCACCTGATCTGAACCACATAGAGAATCTATGGGGCATTGCCAAGAGAAAGATGAGAGACATGAGACCAAACAATGCAGAAGAGCTGAAGACCGCTATTGAAGCATCTTGGTCTTCCATAACACCTCAGCAGTGCCACAGGCTGATAGCTTCCATGGCATGCCACATTGAGGCAGTAATTTCTGCAAAAGGGGCCCAAACCAAGTACTGAGTACATATGCATGCTTATACTTTTCAGAGGTCCAATATTGTTCTATGTACAATCCTTGTTTTATTGATTTCATGTAATATTCTAATTTTCTGAGATTGTGGATTTGGGGTTTTCATGAGCTGTAATCCATAATCATCTCAATTATGACAAATCACAGCTTGAACTATCTTGCTTTGCATGTAATGAGTCTATCTCATATATTGGTTTCACTTTTTAAGTTGCATTACTGAAATAAATGAACTTTTGCACAATATTCCAATGGGGTAATTTATTTGATGTTATTTGAAAAAAAATGCAGTGTAGTTGATAATATTTATATTAAAGTATGCATGCATATTTTGCTAGAATATGATTTTTGATGTATTGAGCACAATTGCTCTGACTTTACTGATCTCAGAAAATTTATTTTCCTGGCTAGTAATGATGGAAGAGGATAACTGTAACTGTTTATGTGTTCTCTATATTCAGCAAAAGCTCATGAATTAATAAAGCAACAAGGAGTTGTTTCAGCTTAACAAATATGCACAAATCAGCAGAAACGTTGAAAGTTTTGGATCCTAAACCTATACTAAGAGATTTTAAAATGCAGGTTTCTTTTTACATGGAATATCCACTAATATAATCAACCATGGGAAAATTTCCTGTAGCAGTGCTGTCTCATCTTAATGGCATGAGTTCTTATAAAAACTTTCCACAGAAATGTCTTTAAAGAAAAGTATATAATGAAATTGCTAACAGCATTATCCAGGCTCTGTATAAATGGCTTTGGTGACCTTTTAATATAGAAAATGTATTTGTGTCTCAACTAGGGTAGTAATACTTCAAATGGCCCATCTATTAGTTTGGAATTATATAATATCAGATGCTTTTGAGACATGAATTTTGTTTGTGTTTTTTTTAACAGTTCTGCTGAGAACTCTAAAACAAAACAGATCAAAGCTGGTATTTTCTCTGCAATATTTCAGCCTTGGAGAACTTGTGAGCAGTCTGTTTTTCCCTTTGGTAGGAATTATGGAATCCAGCTCTCAGCGCGCCACTCATCTAGGATAGTATATTCCAATCTGCATTGTTGACTTTTCCTATGGTAGCTATAGTAAAACCAGGTTACAAAACTGTTGATAACTCAACTCATGTGAGACATTTATTCAATATGGAATAATGGTAAGGGGATTTAATAGAATATTTTATGTATTTCTTTACTGATCAGCTGGAGGAAGCATTAATTAATTATTGGTGATCACTACATGAAGATAAATGATAAGGAGTCCTGATGGCACAGTGGGTGGAATGCAGTATTGCCAACTGGCCACAGACTGGAGTTTAATCAAGGTTGACTCAGCCTTCTATCCTTCCGAGGTTGGTAAAATGAGGACCCAGATTGTTGGGGACAATATGTTGAAACTGTAAAATGTCCAGAGAGAGATGAAAAGCATGATAGGACAGTATATAAGTCTAAGAGCTATTGCTATTGCTATAAATGAGGGATGACTACAATGGTTTTAGATGGCTTATGTTATGGACTAAGCCAACGCAGTGATACAACCCTCAACAACTTTACTTTATAGCAGGCTTGTAATCCCGCACTTCTCATTGGCCCGTAGATAGCGAGTCGTGATTGGTTGTTTTTGGCCAGTCTGATTGGCTGTTAATGGGGCCCCTTGATTGGATGCTTGTGAAAGCGGTAAACTCAATTCATTGGTTGTTTTGACAGCAGCCAGCTCTATAAAAGAGCTGCTGCTGCCCAAGTATTTTGCTCTGTTCTTTCTTGATAATAAAGAGTTGAAGTCACCGTTCGATGTCTCATCTCCGTTCCTTGCGCCCATGCCCAGGATGTAACACTGACGATGAGGATGGGATGCAGAGATGATAGAGCTGACTAAGTACGCATCGAACAAGACAGAGCACGTGGCGAAAGAGCGCACGCAACAAACGGCGCCATACCACCCGCTCCATTCGACCCAGCAACCGAAGACTGGGACTCATATATAGATCGCTTCCAGATGTTCCTGGAGACCAACAATTTAAAAGATGCTACGCCTGGCAAGAAATGAGCGGTGTTCCTGACTCATTGCGGCCCCACCGTTTTCAAAATGGCTAAAGCACTAGCAAAACCGGCGGAAGTGAAGACCATGGATTGGGATACCCTCGCTCCAATCCTCCAGGCCCATTATGCACGCGCAGTACCTACACTGATATGAAGACACAAATTTTACCAGAGGGACCAACGGAAGAATGTGAGCGTAGCCGACCTCCAGAACCTAGGAGGCCTTTGTGGTTTTGCAAACTTAGAGGAAGCCCTAAGAGACCACATAGTTCTGGGATTAAATGCACCACATGTGCAGAGTAAGCTGATGGCGAAAGGCGACATCAGCCTTAGAGATGTCATCGCCAACGCTACTGCCGCAGAAGCAACCAGGAAGTCAGCCGCTCGAATGCGCTGAGAAAATGCACCGCTTCGCCAACTCGCCAACAAGAGCCCGCTCGCCACTGAGAAGCACGCTACTACTACCCACCACGAAGAACTCGAGTCATCCTCAGACAGTGAAGAAGAGGAGGTCAACCGGATCCGCTCGGAACGAGAGCAAAGGAACCAGAGACGTCCGCGCCAATGTGCTGGTTGTGGGGCAAACCACCCGCGATCGGACTGCAAATTACTCAACGCACTCTGCCGTACCTGCGGAAAAAGAGGCCACATCGCGAAGGTCTGCAGAAGCAGACGAGAGTCCAGTCCGAACCGAAGGGAGAACAATCTCTGTCGGGAGATAGGGAAACCTCCTGAGAACCGGGACTGTCTGAACCACCAATGGAACAACCACTACTACCACAGAAACCAAGCACCTGCCTCTTCAACGAGACGAGAAGAGCCCAACAAACCATTATTATCAGCCATGCTTCATCGTTCGATGCAAGAAAGATCTGCGTAAGGGTTACTACTGAGAATCGACCGTGCGTGATGGAAGTCGATTTGGGATCATCCCTATCAATGGTATTTTGGAAAACCTTCAAACAGCTGATCCCTGCCATTTGCCGCCAGGACCTCAACACGCAATGAATCATCCTGAAAGACTACCAGGAAACAGAATTCCAGTTGTCGGTTCCAGCCACGTCCAAGTATCCTTCAAGGACCGCATAGCGACGCTTCCCCTGACTGTCGTCAATCATGACCGACCCAGCTTGTTAGGGTTACAGTGGTTCGCCCCACTCGGGATTGAACTAGCTGGCATACACCAAACCAGAAGTGACGACTGAGAAGAGGCTCTCATCCAGGAATTTCAGGACGTGTTCACAGGTACATTAGGCAAGTACAAGGGGACCCCTATATCATTTAATCTCAGCCTCGATGTAGCTCCCATTCGGCTTAAGCCTTGTCGGGTACCTTTTGCCTTAAAACCGAAGATCGATGAGCAGCTAGATAAACTGATAGCCCAGGGTGTATTGGAACCGATTGACCATGCCCGCTGGGAAACCCCAATAGTAACGCACATGAAGCCAGATGGTTCGTTAAGAATTAGTGGGGATTACCGGGCCACCCTAAATCATGCTCTTCAACAGAGCGCTTACCCAGTACCGGTGGTTCAACACCTTCTTCATTCCCTGGGTGGCGGAAAAATATTTGCGAAATTGGACTTAGCTCAGGCGTTCCAGCAGCTACCTGTAGACGCAACAACTGCAGAAGCCCAGACAATAGTTACATATAGAGGCGCTTTCAAATGCAATAGACTCCAATTCGGAGTAAGCATGGCGCTGGGCATTTTCCAAAGTTTAATGGAGAGACAAGGCATAAAAGGCATCGTGCCTTATTTTGACAACATCCTAATAGCTGCCCCCACTAAAGAGTACAACGATTCAGAAAAGTTCTTCAGAAATTTAAAGACGCTGGTCTGAAGATAAAAAGGGACAAGTGTCAACTTTGTATGCAGAGAGTGGAGTTCCTGGGATACCTTCTCGACAGACAGGGAATCCACCCCACCGAAAAAAAACTAACCGCAATCAAAAAAGCCCCAAGACCTAGGAATAAGACAGACCTCCAAGCCTTCCTGGGACTCATTAACTTTTATAACATCTTCTTGCCCCAGAAGGCAACCGTAGCCGAGCCCCTACATAGACTTCTTGATAAAAAAGCTTCCTGGATCTGGGGACGGCGTGAAGAGAAAGCGTTCCAAGAGGTAAAAGACCTCTTAACCTCCGATGCTGTATTAATGCAATACAACGAGACTCTACCTTTGACGGTTACCTGTGATGCCTCACCATTTGGAGTAGGAGCCATTTTAAGCCATGTCCTACCAAATGGAAATGAGGCACCTATTGCGTTCTTTTCCAGAACTTTGTCTAAAACCAAAAGGAACTATAGTCAACTTGATAAAGAGGCTCTCGCTATTGTATCCGCAATTAAACGTTTCCGTAAATATGTATATGGGAGACCCTTTACCATAATTACAGACCACAAGCCGCTAGTTGGTATTCTGGCGGGAAACAAACCAACTCCCCATATCTTATCACCAAGAATGACACGTTGGTCAGAATTTTTAGCCGCCTACGATTACCGATTGCAACACTGCCCGGGGAAAACCATTCCCCACGCTGATGCTTTGAGCCGCTCTCCACTACCAGATATCATAGAGGACCCTGCTCCAACCTTAGCCGTATTGCAAATCGAAACCCTTAAATCGCTGCTGCTGACCGCTTGAGACATAGCCTTAGAGACAAAAAAGGACCCTGTTTTGGCACGAGTCCTCAGCTGGGTAGAACGGGGTTGGCCGGTCAGCGCAACCAATGACACGTTCAAGCTATTCTCTCACAAAGGCTGCATAGTGTGGGGAGACAGAGTCATAGTCCCGGAAAAATTGCAATATAGGGTATTGAAAATGCTGCACGATGGACATCCAGGCATCGTGTGGATGGCATGGGCCAGGAGTTACGCATGGTGGCCTGGCTTAGATAAACAGACAAACAGATAGAGACCTGGGTAGCAAAATGCAGCAAATGCCAGGAGACTCGCTCCGCTATCCAAAGACTCCCCCAACTCAGTGGGAAACGCCTCGAGGTCCTTGGTCCCATATCCACATTGATTTCACAGGACCCACAAGAGGACACACTTTCCTCCTAACAGTGGATTCCTATTCAAACTGGCTCGAAGTCCACAAGATGAAAAGCACCACCTGAGACGCAGTTATTAAAAAATTGAATAAACTATTCACTACCCACGGATTTCCAGATGTCCTGGTCTCCGATAATGGCCCCCAATTCACTGCCCTGCCATTCGAACAGTACCTGGCAGATTGGGGCATCCGCCATGCTTTAACATCACCAGCTCACCCTGTGGCCAATGGTAGGGCTGAGTGAATGGTTCAATTTGTAAAACAGATCTTGCACAAAATGGACCACGGCGATATTGACAACAAATAAACTGAATGCTTCTTCTCCAGCACATAACCCCAAACAGTACCACGAACAAAACCCCAGCTGAACTCCTGATGGGCCAGAAACTTCGCTTGCATCTTGATCACCTCCACCCAAACTACATGCCGGAACAACCCCCAGGATCCAGCAGCAAGTGTCGGGCATCTCAGGAAGGTGACCTCGTGTTTGTGAAAAACTTCTCGGGTGACCCATTGTGAGTCCCCGCGACAATAACGCAACTTACAGGACCCCGATCCTATCGCCTACAAACTGCAGATGATAAGATGTGGAAACGCCACATAGAGCAACTCCGTTCCAAATTAGCACCGGAACCTCTAGCTGGGGGGGGGGGGAAGGAACATTGAGGAGGCCGAAGAAGAAATGATAATCGAAATCCAACAGCCTACACAATCAACCAGGGGATACTCACCATCCGAAGGAGAACCGAGCCAGGGAGTGGCCTCGCCACGTGACAGCACTGCGATGGAAGCGGATCCAGGGAACCCGGAGGACAGCACTGGCGTAAGCAGGGAAAGCAGCCCAGAGCCACAATCCTCGCCATCCAACCCAGCTAGCAGCCCACCGGAACCGGAACCAGGACAGAAACCGGTGGAACAGCGCAGGTCAAGCAGACAGGTGAAGCAACCTGCCTATTTATGAGAATACGTCACCCCACCTCTCAGACGGAACCGAGGGGGGAGGGGTGTTATGGACTAAGCCAATGCAGTGATACAACCCTCAACAACTTTACTTTATAGCAGGCTTGTAATCCTGCACTTCTCATTGGCCCGTAGATAGCGAGTCGTGATTGGTTGTTTTTGGCCAGTCTGATTGGCTGTTAACGGGGCCCCCTGATTGTACGCTTGTGAAAGCGGTAAACTCAATTCATTGGTTGTTTTGACAGCAGCCAGCTCTATAAAAGAGCTGCTGCTGCCCAAGTATTTTGCTCTGTTCTTTCTTGATAATAAAGAGTTGAAGTCACCGTTCGATGTCTCATCTCCGTTCCTTGTGCCCATGCCCAGGACTTAACAGCTTATGTTTTCCTTTTAAATACCATGTCACCATAGTTACCAGTTAGGGTGAGGTTTTAAGTTCCCTAACTTTTCAGGTTGGTTTAGACAGATCTATCACACTACCAAGTCATGCTTTCATGTTTACAAATCCTGTAAAATAAAAATAGATGGGGAAAAACAGCAGCTTCCCTCCCTGTTAAAAGACAGAACACAAGATTGCGGGATCCCACTAAAACAAAGCTGAGCCACCAAGCTACTTCATTCTTTTCTAAACTGCATAGTTCTATCAGCCTCATTTCCTCCTGTGAACCCACCACCTACAGTTTTTGTCTATCCGTATCCTAATTTAGCCACATCTATATTTTAATTATGTATACAATGCGCTAATTGAATTGAAATGTTGTTCACTAAATGAGTTTCCGCTGGTGCCATATGGTTCAAAGGCTGAGCAAATGTTCCAGTGATTCTTAATTAAGCCTGTCTCTGCTGAAGCACAATAACAATAGCCACAATAACCAGGGTTAATTTATGTTCCAGCTAAAAATGCATGTTGACATCTTGCCATGGAAAGAATAAAAATGTTCTAAGAAAAAGGAAGTGGAAGATTGAATTTGGGCATACAGCTTGGCAATTTGGAAACCAAATCTTACTAAGTCTACAATATGATCAGAAGGTATTACTTCTCAAAAGTGCTTTTTCAAGAGGCGACTGGATGTTCTGGTTTTTTCTTTAAAAACATTTCACTTCTTGGATGAGAAGTGAAACACCTTCAGAGAAAGACCAGAATGTCCAATTGCCTTTTGAAAAAGCACTTTTGGAACAATCATGACCTGGATGACTGAGAATCTTCTTGGACATATTGCCTTTCTCAGGAACATCATTCTTCCTAGAACTAAAGTAGCAAGATTCTACCTCCATAAATATTTATTTATTTATAACATTCATTGGCTTCCATTTTACCACAAGACCTAGCTCTGTTTCTGGAGGAACAGAGTCCATTTGTATTTTATAGGGTTATGGTAGCTTTGATTCTATGGTGGTTCTAGAATCCATTGAGTCTGGGGAAAAATAAAAGTAGAATCCAAATGGGAGAAGCTCTGATAGTCAAAATGGAAATAGTTATTCCATTTATTCTACTTCCCAAAATTATGGTTTTTGGTGAGGTGCAGTGTGGTTGACAAAAGAAAGAACAATTGCAAAGATTACTAGAACTTTCTGTAGAGGAAAGGACACAAGGAGAATTTTACCAATATTTGCTAAATTAAAAAAAAAATCCTGAGAACAAATAATTTTAATAGTCTTTTTATTCCTATTTCTTTGTAAAGTGGTATCGATTTGCAGTTTACTAAATTGTTTATTTAATTGAAAAAAAAACCCTATACTTGGGTCACATTTGTTTCCCTGTCCCCACCCAAAAATGAAAAATCTGATACAGCTGTAGGACTTCTAAGGAATTATTTCAATTGGCCAATCTTTTTCTTTTGCATTTTCCTTTGGAAGAACTGGCCTACAAAATAGCTATACTTAGCTTCAAATAAACACGTTGCCAAATACTTATTGTGAAAGAACTTTTCATGTCTGTGTTGCATCAAGCACTGCTGGGAAACTTTTTCAAAGCTTAAACTGTCTGTGCGAATGAGTGTACAACAAACAAACAAAAGGGCCTTGGTGTAAAATCTATATTCCACATGGTTGATAGAGACTATAAATTTTGAAATGCTTCAGTAGGAAACTAAGACTACAAACTTTCAGAATTCTGCTTCATTCACTTAGAATTTCCTCCCCTTCTCCTGCATTTTGGGAACATCAGAGATGACCAATTTTATCAGGAACCACCCATATTTTTATTGGACTCTTATGCTATTCTTTGACCATAATAAAGGTTTGATTGATTGAGTACTGGATCTTGAGTGTACCATATGCTTCTAGGGGTAATTGTTGTATAGTGCATTGCATTATCTCTCTTGCCAATTCAGCCATTGCACATGTCCATCCAAGCCTGACACTGGCTTTTTCTAAACAAAAAGATCCTTACGAAAGCTTCTTATCCTACATGGAATGTGTTTGTGGCTTCCTTGAGGTGCTTCTGAATCCTTTGGTACTGTATCTGGATTCCTAGCTTATTCTTCATTACCTGTCCTGACTTTTTTGTTCTAATTCTTGATTTCAACCCACAGCTCCTGGTTCCTTGCTTATTGTAGACTATTACCGATGATACAGTCCAACATCATGCTTTGAAAAAGTTCAACTTTTGCATGTAAGATGTCTGAACTTTGAATCATTAATATCCCTATAAAAGCCATTCATATGGGCAGATTTCCAAATTGCATTCCTAAACATACTTACAAGGTCAATGTTTTTATATATTCCATGAATATTTGATAATACTCTTGCAATAAAACATTTAATACCATATTCATACTGTAGGACTATTATTGGAAATTATTATGTTTATTTATTCACGTATACATTGCTGATTATTATACCAAACTACATTTTAGTTTCTGCTCAAAGCAGGCTCGTCCCAAAGGATTACCAGAATATGAGATACTATGAAAATTAAAAAAAGCTAATGACAAATGATGGATTGAAATACTTGGCCTACTTGAATCTTGGTCAAAACTAAAGTTTAAAAAAAACTAGCAATGTTCTTGTGCCCAGTTTCAGGGAAAAAAATGTAATTGTCCTTAGCTTTGTTTCCTTGCATTCTGATAAAGTTCATATTTATGATGTCATTTTCTTCTGATAAGAATTCATTTTTAACAGCCTAGTATTTCACAACAATAAATTAGAGACTGTGAGGAGGGAATAAGTGATTCCTGGTCTTAGACAGCAATAGCAATAGGACTTAGACTTATATACTGCATCACGATGCTATTATAGCCCTCTCTAAGTGATTTACAGAGTCAGCATATTGCCCCCAACAACTTGGTTCCTCATTTTACTGACCTTGGAAGGATAGAAGGCTGAGTCAACCTTGAGCCTGGTGAGATTCGAACTGCCAAATTGCAGGCAGCCGGCATTCAGCAGTAGTCTGCAGTATGCATTCTAAGCATTGTGCCACTTCGTTTCTCAGATTACTATTATGTAAACATAATACTCACCTCACAGAGATGTTGTAGGGGGAAAAGCAGGAGGAAGATATGTTGGATCTGTTCACCACCTGGAGTTTATTTGTAAAAATAATAAAGTGAGACACAAATAAATAAATAGTTTATGCTTACACAAAAGCCAATCTTGCCAGGGTACCACCATTTCCATCCTCAACTCTCACACTGAGGGAGAAATGTGTGGCTGAGTTCACATGTTGGACTAAGCTGTGGTTTATTTAATAATGGCTTTCAATAAACATAGTGTTGATTTGCAAAACATGCTAGTGCAGACCAAGCAAATATTACACTATATCACTTTATGTGAATCTAATTCTAGTCTTAACCAGAGATAATCATATTTCTCAAGGGAGCATTGTCCAGTTTGACAATCAAAAGAATAGACCAAAGTTAGTGGAAAGTCATAGATACTATCAGATATGTACATTTGATTGCGTACATATTCACAAACACCAAGTGAAAAAAAACCCATTTGCCGGTAATATTTTGCTGGTGTCAATTTGTTTGAATGTGGATCTGGCTTCCATCACTGTAGGACTAGACAGTTGAATTCAAAAACTCTGAGAATTATGGCACCAAGGGGACATTACAGATTGATGAAAAACATGTTTTTTTTTTATTTATTCATTGGCAACAATAGGAAGTATGACTCTTTTATAAGCCTTGCAACTTGTAATCTACAGGTTATGTTTGCATCAGCAGGAACACAGAGTTATCCCAATGATTTTTATTCACATCACAGATAAATGCAACTGATGGAATATGTTAAGTACTTGGACATGGGTTGGAGTAAATGGAGACAGTCTTTGAATGTGAATTTTCAGCTCTTTATTGCATAGTGACTTCTCAAAACAATAACAGTGAACTCTGCCTTATATAGGCAACCTTTGTGAGAATTGTCCAATTGCGAGCTATGAACGCTAGCTCTTTAAACCAATAATAATCCTCTGTTAAGGACCAATCAGATTCCTAAGAACTAACCAATCCGATCTGGCCGCCTAACAGCCAATCAGAAGTGCAGGGCCAGAACCCTGCACTTTACCTCAAGCTCATACTTTATTAACTATGGTACATACACAACACCCCTTCCCCCTGGCTTCTTAATTACGGTGTGGTTATATAGTCCTTTAAATAGGACGGTTGTCTTTTAAGTCTTTCAGATTTCCGTTGGACTGGCTGATTGCAATCCTGTTGAGGTAGAATGTTGTTTGGCAGTGTCTCTGCTTCTTGCTCAGGTGCCATTTCTTGCGGTGCAAACAATTCTCCTTCCTGCTCCATTTCCTGAGTCTCACTTGATTCATCGCTCCCTTCGAGCAGGTTCCCTGGAACGTCATCTTCTTCTGTACCTCCCCCCCCTCGGTTTGGTCATGGGGGAGTTGTTGACTGGCCGTTATGAGTCGTGACCGTAATTGGTCGATATGCCATTTCCACAGTCTATTGTCACAGCATTTCACTACGTAGGATTTGGGGCCGGTCACTCGCACTACCGTTGCCTCTATCCATAATGGATCGCCTGATAAGTTTCGTGCGTAAACGTGGTCTCCTACCTGGAAAGTGCGATAGCGGCCACTGGATCCTATTGGCTTTTCTGGTTCGTAAGCATGGTGCAACCGGTCGAGGTGGGAACGGAGTCTTCGCCCATCAGTAGTTCCGCGGGAGTTCTGCCGATGACGCTATGTGGAGCTATGTGTTGTAAAAAGAGAATTTGGTTGACTTTGTCATCGATATTGTCATAGTCCATTTTTTGCAAAGTCTTTTTAACAAATTGGACCATGTGTTCCGCTCGGCCATTGGTCGCAGGGTGAGCAGGCGAGGTGAGCGCATGGCGGATGCTGCGGTCAGCGAGATACTGCTCGAACATTAATGCCGTGAACTGTGGCCTGTTATCGGACACCAGGACGTCAGGCAATCCGTGGGTTGCAAAGAGTCTATTTAGGATCTTAATCACTGCCTCGGAAGTTGTGGCCGTCATACAATGAATTTCTAACCAATTGGAGTATGCGTCGACTGTCAGCAGGAAGGTATATCCTTTGATTGGCCCCGCGAAATCCAGGTGGATTCTGGACCAGGGTCCACGTGGCGTCTCCCATTCAGTAGGCATGGCTTTTGGTGGGGCGTTGCTGGCTTGTTGGCAATTGGTACATGCTTTGACCCACTGTTCAATTTGCTGGTCCATGCCTGGCCACCATGCGTAGCTTCATGCAAGCGCTTTCATCCGCACGATGCCAGGGTAGCCCTCATGCAGAATTTGTAGCAGCGTCTTCCGGAGTCGTTCTGGGACAATGACTCTATCGCCCCAGATGACACAGTCTTTTTGGGAAAAAAGTTCAGTCTGTCTTGCTTTAAACGGCGCGAAGTCATCTGGGACTTGGTCCAATGGCCATCCGCGTTCTACCCAGCCTAGGACTCGAGCTAGGGTGTGGTCTCGTTTGGTTTCTTTCGCAATGTCTCGGGCGGTCATCGGCGGCGAGTTTAGTGTTTCGATCTGCAACGTGGTTGCCGTTGGTGCTGGATCATCGAGAGTCTCTGGAAGCGGTGCTCGGCTTAATGCGTCGGCGTGCGGAATGGCTTTCCCCGGGCGATATTGCAGGCATAATTATAAGCAGCTAGGAATTCTGACCATCGGGTCATTCTAGGGGATAATATGTGGGGGGTTGGCTTGTCCCCGGCTATTATCCCTCCCAACGGTTTGTGGTCAGTTATAATGGTAAATGTCCTTCCATACACATATTCATGAAATTTCTTTGCAGCTGAAACGATTGCGAGGGCTTCTTTATCAATTTGTCCATAGTTCCGCTCTGCTTGTGAAAGAGTCTTTGAAAAGTATGCAACAGGGGCTTCATTCCCATTAGGCAGTACATGACTCAAAATGGTGCCCACCCCGAAGGGCGAGGCATCGCAGGTTATTACGAATGGTAAAGTCTCGTTATACTGCATAAGTACAGAGTCAGATGTGAGCAATTTTTTAACATTCCGGAACGCTTGTTCTTCTTGGTAACCCCATACCCACAATGCTTTTTTATCTAATAACCGGTGTAACGGTTCAGCAACAGTCAGCTTGTGCAGTAAAAATACATTATAGAAATTAATGAGGCCTAAGAATGCCTGGAGATCGGCCTTGTTACGTGGCCTGGGAGCATTTTTTATTGCCTTTAATTTACTTTCGGTAGGGTGAATGCCCTGGCTATCAATCCGATACCCTAGAAACTCAACACTGTCAGTATATAAGTGACATTTATTTTTTTTCACCTTAAGTCCTGCCTCTTGGAATTTTTTAAGAACGCATTTCAAATGATCCTGCAAGATTATTTGGTAGGGGCTGCAATTAATACGTCATCAAAATACAGAACCACGCCCTTGATTCCCTGTAACAACCTTTCCATGAGGTTTTGGAATATCCCCGGGGCTACACTAACCCCAAATTGCAATCGAGTACATTTAAAAGCACCTCTGTGCGTTACAATTGTTTGTGCTTGGGCCATCTTTTCATCCACTGGTAGTTGTTGATAAGCTTGAGCTAAATCTAATTTAGCGAAAACCTTTCCGCCCCCCAAGGAATGGAGGAGGTGTTGCACCACCGGAACTGGATATGCATTCTGCTGTAGGGCATGGTTTAAAGTGGCCCGGTAGTCCCCACAAATTCGGATTGACCCGTCTGGCTTAATGGGTGTTACAATAGGGGTTTTCCATGGAGAGTGATCGATGGGCTTCAACACCCCTTGAGCAATTAGCTTGTCAAGTTGTTCGTCGATCTTAGCTTTAAGAGCGAATGGAACTCGACGGGGCTTCAAGCGAATTGGGGCTACTTTTGGATCTAGACTAAATGAGATTGGGGTCCCTTTATACTTGCCTAAACGGTCCGTGAAAATGTCACTGAACTCAGAAATAAGGTCTTCCTCCCACTCACAACCACCGACTCGGTTCACGCCGGCCACTTTGATGCCGAGTGGCGCGAACCATTGGAGGCCTAATAGACTAGGCCTATCTCTATCGATGATCGTTAGAGGTAAGTACGCTGTATGCTTTTTGAAGGAGACTCGGACTCGGCAGGACCCGACCATGGGGATTCGATTTCCTTGGTAGTCCTTGAGGATGAGGCGTTGAAATTGGAGGTCTTGGCGTTGGATTGTGGGGATAAGTTGCTTGAGTGTCTTCCAAGACACCATCAAGAGGGACGATTCCGAGTCGACCTCCATGTGGCAAGGCTGGTTCTCGATGGCTACCGTGACTCGGATTTTCTTAGTGTCCAAGGCTGAGGCGTGACCGATAGTGATAGTATGGTGAGCCTCTTCTTTTTGCAAAGCTCAATTTCTGTAGGAGTGGTTTACTGGCTCTCGCCTTACAGGACGGTTTCCTGTCGATTGGCGATAGTTGGCCCCTTTTGAGGCCTGGCTGGGTCCTGGTAAGCTGTGGCAGACCCGGCTGATGTGGCCTCATTTCCCGCACTCATGGCAGAGTGCATCGCGGAATTTGCATTCGGCCCTGGCATGGTTTGCTCCACAGCCAGCGCAAGGGCGTAAGGGCTTAGGGCGAGGGCCCCAGTCGGACCGCAGTCGATGGACCCCTTCTTCGTCGCTTTCTGACGACGAAGAGAGGTCCTCGTGGTGCATCGTTAGTAGCTGCCCTTCTGAGTTGGGTGAGATTTCGCCGGTCGGTTGTGTTGCTGGAGTGCGGCTTCACTGTAATTGTGCAGCCGACTTTTTGTTTGCCTCCACAGCCGTGGCTTCGGTGATGGCATCAGCAAGGCTGATGTTGCCTTTCGCCATCAGCTTGCTTTGCACACCTAGTGCATCTAATCCCAGAATTACTCGATCTCTTAGTGCTTCTTCTTAATCGGCGAACTTGCAGAGGCCCCCTAAATTCTGGAGGTCCGCCACGAAATTGGCCACGCTCTCTCCTTTTCGCTGGTTTCTCTGATAAAATTCGTGGTGTCTCACGAGTGTAGGCACGGTTGGCGCGTAATGGTCTCTCAGGATGGGTTCGAGGTCGTCCCAGCTCATGGCTTTCACTTCTCGAGGTTTGGCGAGTGCTTTAGCCATTTTAAATACAGCTGGGCCGCAGTGCGTCAGGAACAGTGCCCGCTTCTTTGCTGGTGTGACATCCTTCAAATTATTTGTCTCAAGAAACATTTGGAAGCGATCCATGTAGGATTCCCAATCCTCTTGGTTTGGATCGAACAGACCGGGTGGTACGAATCCGCCGGACATGGTTCCGTTGTTGGCGTCTTCTTATCACGTGCTTGGTATTGCTTCCTGGCTTCTTAGGTTCAGACGTCTCCAAATCCCATCCTCATCACCAGTGTTAAGTACTTGGACATGGGTTGGAGTAAATGGAGACAGTCTTTGAATGTGAACTTTCAGCTCTTTATTGCATAGTGACTTCTCAAAACAATAACAGTGAACTCTGCCTTATATAGGCAACCTTTGTGAGAATTGTCCAATTGCGAGCTATGAACGCTAGCTCTTTAAACCAATAATAATCCTCTGTTAAGGACCAATCGGATTCCTAAGAACTAACCAATCCGATCTGGCTGCCTAACAGCCAATCAGAAGTGCAGGGCCAGAACCCTGCACTTTACCTCAAGGTCATACTTTATTAACTATGGTACATACACAACAGAATATATACTGTATATATAACTGAAATATGCTACATTTAGAATTTAATATAGAACAGAGTTGGGCAATATGATGGCCAATGGCCACATGTGACCTCCATGTCCCCTTTTAGTAGTTCCTGGAGGTGTTTCTGTCCACTATTATTGAAACATGGCTCATTGGCGCACATGTAATTTGAGACAGGAAATGTGTAAACTAGAGAAAAATAGCTACCCATAATTTAGAAAATAATTGTGAAATAATTTTAATGAGCGGATGAGGCTACTATGTGTTCCTGAGTTCACTCCTGGCTTCTACATTCATCATTGCACAATTCACATCTTTCACACTTTCCTTTATACTAACTGTTATCATTTATCATTTTGCCTCCTTTCAACTCCTAACAACCACTAATATTTTTGGTTTTTTAAAAATGTCCCAGTAACACACACAAAATAATACTTAAGATCAATTTTTTAATGATCCAGGAAAGATGAATTTGTCTTGTGATAATTTTTCATACTATTATAGTAATGAAGGGAGATTCTGCTTATGACTATTTGAGAAACCATGGTCCTCATTAGAGATGACTACAAGCAAAAGGGGTTGCAGCCACTAATGGAAAGTACTGATTGTGCGTTAAATTTCAGAAACAATCAAGGATTACTATTTTTTTCACCAGAGATAGAATCCTAATATGTTCTGATGACCAGAGAAGGAACCCAGAAAAAAATGGAAAGGAAAACAATATGCCCAGTGAATGGTTTGTTTGGTTTTTATTGCTCTTGGACAGATATTACAAATATTATAGATGACTGCAAATATTATGGAGGAAATAGCTATTGCTTAGAGACAGCTAAACTCTGAGACTATAAAAAAAGCACCAAGAAATATTTGTGGTACAACCATATAAAATAAGAACTCAATTAGTAAAAACAAAGCCCCATATCAAGGCAACTTCAACTTGTTTCAGCCATGTCACTTCGGATTCCTTCTTGGCAAACGATTCGAAGGGTTCATAGGAGTCCTGATTGAAGATTGGCTCTTCTCTGTGGTAGTCATTTTGTTAATGAATTCCCTTTTAATAAAGTCTTCTATTTGCTACATTGTCTTTTACCATAGTTTTATGGTTGTATGATATTATGAGATGTGGGATTTTTCACTGTATTCTTCATTACAAAGAAGGGAGGGAGGGAGGAAAAGAAAGGAAAGGAAATGTTTGTATGTTTATAAGTAAAACTTGAACACACAAAATCAGGTATACAGTTGGTGGAAAATTCTTATATTAGTATGTTATTCATTCTTGCTCCTTATTCATGTATAGATTTAAATTGATAATCAGGGATGTCAAACTCAAGGCCTGGGGCCGGATCCAGCCCTTGTGGTACTTAGATCTGGTCCGCAGGGCCACCCTGGAAACAGCAGACTGGCTCATGGTGCCTCTGACACGGAAAAGGGAGCTCAGGACATGTCCCTCCCAAGCTCCGATTTTGTTGGCAGGAGCTTGCAGGAGGCTGTCGCAGCTGAAAATGGATCTTGGTGCCTGCTTTTGCTGGCAGAGTGCTCGAGCCACCACAGGTGCCCCCGACATGAGTGATGTCAAGCTGGACATACCCACCCTGGCCACATCCACCCTGCCCCCCAAGGTCAAACACAACCCTGATGTGGCCCTCAATGAAATCAAGTTTGACACCCCTGTTCTAGTTCTTGTTTCTGATGTCATATATTTTGCTGCTCCTATCACTAATATCTGTAGGAGTAGACATCTGAAAATTGACGCTTATATGAGGAGGGCCTGTATATGAGCAAATAAATTCAGATATTTTGTATTCAGCAATGTAAGGGACAAGTTGGCATGATACACAATGCAAGTGTGTGATTAAAAAAAGCAGATTTCCTAATCAATCCCATATACAGAAGAAATATATGAGATTCAATTCAGTTTCTGTTGTGATCCTTTCATGTATATCCTTCAGTATTTATATTCTAGTACACATAGTACAGATGCAACCTCAGAGGAATAATACAAATATAAAAGTTTGCATTAAATCAGTATACTCAGTATAATATTATCAAATCTATTTGTACTGTGTTTTAATAAGGGAATCTACCATTACTGCTTTTCAACTAAAAAAAACTTTATACGTACAAGGCCCTAAAAAAATGAATGAGTGAAAAAGTAAAGCTTTTGGTTTAGAAATGTGCCTTTGGCTGCCAACTAATCCACAATTTGGAATGAATTGTAGTTATAGTTTCCAAATTCCATCAAAACATCAGTATATATTCTGTCTATACTAATATTTTGGGAGTGAGACATCTATGAATTAAAGGTTTGACTATTTATTATTTGTCATCTAGTTTCACGTGGAAAGTTAAGCAAATGTAATGGAATATTAAATACAGGATTTAGCACCAAGGATCAGTTCAAGCACAATCCCACTAGTTTAGCCTCCATATATTATTCATTATCATTTGTATTTACTTACAGATTTACAAACACTATTATTTGTATTTCTGGAATTTCAATTAAAAGATATCAGATGGTTAATAGTTGAACTCAAAGCCAAAACTTACTATAATGCGTTGGGTGGACCAAAGATGTTCAGAACATCTCTAGCAACTGTTCTTCTCAAGGGTAGACATGTTTCTTTCATTATGATTTCAGAGGTCAAGAGAGAAAGGCACCTCCACCCCCACGCCTCTAACAGGCTGTATCATTAATCTTGAGTCTAGTCATTAAAGAGTCCACACCTTTACAGTGTACTGCCAACAGATGCTTCTTATATTTTGTGCTTTATGGTGTACATGACCTTTAGAGATACATGTTAGTTTATAAGATTCCTGTATCATGACATAGTTTAACTCTCACAAAGCCTTATGGAGCAGACTGTAACACCAATATACATTCAGTTATTCTACTGACATTTTTACTTTCAAACAATCCAGCATTTCCTTTGCTTATAGATTTCCTTTCAAAGAACAATTAATGTTCAAGTTTATCTGAAGTAAGTTCCATTGTGATACATGGTTAGGTAAATATGCTAACTAATCAAATTTATTGTACTATAATATCCAGTCATTATACTTCCTGTATTTAGCCCAGAGACATCACCCTGCCAACAAAAGTACATACAGTCAAGGCAATGGTTTTCCCAGTTGCAATGTATGGCTGAGAACATAAGAAAGGCTGAGCACCAAAGAATTGAGGCCTTTGAACTATGATGCTGGAAAAGACTTTTGCAAGTCCCTTGGACTGCAAGGCGATCAGACCGGTCAGTCCTAGCTAGAGGAGATCAACCTTGACTGCTCTTTAGAAGGCCAGATCCTGAAGATGAAACTCAAATACTTTGGCCACCTGATGAGAAGGAAGGACTCACTGGAGAAGAGCCTAACGCTGGGAAAGATTGAGAATAATAGATGGGGAAGACAGCAATGGTGGGATTCAAATTTTTTTACTACCGGTTCTGTGGGCATGGTTTGGTGGGTGTGGCAGGGGAAGGATACTGTAAAATCTCCAGTCTGAGGTGGTATTTGCTGGTTCTCTGAACTACTCAAATTTCCACTACTGGTTCTCCAGAACTGGTCAAAACCTGCTAAATACCACCTCTGGACAACAGAGAATGAGGGGGCCGGATGGAGTCACTGAAGCAGTAGATGTGAGCTTAAATGGACTCCAGAAGATGGTAGAGGACAGGAAGGCCAGGAGGAACATTGCTCATGGGGTTGCGATGGGTTGGACAACAACATTTTGCAACTAATAACAACATTTAGTCCTAACAATGAATAAGAATCCCTTTAGGTATATAACAACGAACTTCCGGTCTGCAGCGCTTCGGGGAAGACAGGAATCCACGATTGTGCGCGGTTTCTGCCTGCACTCTCTGATTGAGTGCCCTGAGCCACCCGGCTTCGGGGCTAGCCACCTCCGTAGAAGGTTGCAAAGACAAGGGGGGATTTGGCAGGGTCAAGAGACATCGCACCTCTCTTCCCTAGCCGGCAAAACCCCCTTTTCCAAAGGCAGCTGACCACCGCTCAGCAATGAAGAGCTCAGCTGGAAAAAGAAAGTGCAGGAGGAGTCATGAAGAAGTGAAAGTGGTTTTTGCTGACCGGGATAAAGTAAGAGAAAGTACCCTGGAACTTGAAATTTGCCAAAGATAAATTGTTTCCAGAGAGATTTACAAGCAGCAAATGGAATTTTGAAAGGAAAAGTTTTTTTCTTTCTTTTCACTCTCCTTCCTAACGTGACAGTGGATGGAACCATAAGAGAAATCGGAAAACCCACATTGGAAGTAATTAAATGCTGAAAAGATAAGGATTTCTGAACATTTTTTTTTTAAAAAACAACAACCTTTTTTGCTGTCAGTGAGAGGAAAAAAAATTGGAGCACACTTTGAAAATAAGGAGAAGATTGCCTAGAATTTTAAAGAGTTATTAAACATTAATAAGACTTCTAAAAGATATATTTTAAATGGAACTTTGTGACTAAACAGTAACCCCAGAAAGAGAAAGTGAAGAAAGGAGAAAGTATTAAAAGAAACAGCTTATTTGGATTGTTTGGTGATTTTGGAACTTCTGAGAACTATCTTTGATTAAAAGCACTTGGGTGGTTGTTTGGAAAAACTTTTTCTCTCTACAATGGCATCACTTGTGAATTGCAATTTGAATACCAAAAATACAAAAAAGAAGAAGGATTCTCTTGGCACTCTCAATTTTTAGAAATGGTGGTTTGTACTTATGAAAAGCTGACTGTGTAACAGGATAACTGGGATAAAGAAGAAGCCATCTTTGATGAACAAGTGACTCTATTTGGGGAAGGAAAAGAGAAAGAGGAAAAGGAAAAGGGGACTTTAAGACTTGGAAAAACAACCAAAAAAGAGAAAAATAAGGTGAAAAGTGGGTACTATGTTAGAAAACAACAAAAAGGAGGAAAGCAGAAGAAGAAAAGGGAGGTGGAGAGACAAGGGGGTAAAAAGGGCAAGGAGAAGAATAAGCAAGGGAGAAAGGAAGGGATGAGAAGCCTCAATGGTGGGAAGCAAGATGCAAAGAAACAAAATTCTTTTAGAGATAATGGGTAAACTTTATTGAAAAAGGGATTCTGGAAAGGTACATAAGATTGTATTTTTATATTTGTATTTAGAAATAATCTTAGAAAATTAGAAACAATATGTAATTTAAAATGTGATAAAACATTTAGTGCAATTTCGTGAAATTTTTGTGAAGAAAAAGAAAGCAATGAAATAAATGAGAGATTTGAAGTAGGAGAAGGGGGAACATTTTAATGAAATAATGATTTAAAATATGTGATGTGGGGGGGAATAATTATGGAAAACAGAAGTGTTCCCATAAAAGTTTGATATTCAACTGAAAAGTAACGTGTAAAGTGTTTAAGATATAAATGAATACTAATATTAATAATTAGATTTGCATTGGCATTGATAATAAAAAATATTGTATAATTTTAGAATGTACCAAACAGAATCCCAATGTAAGCTATGTATTATATTAAGTATTATAAATGTAGGGGAAAGAGATAAAGGCGTCATACTCCAATTAGTGTACAGGAGAAGTTTTGTTTAAAGAAGAAAGATAAATGGATAGCTGGAAACAGAACAGACAAAGAATAATAAATATTATGATTTGAATTCAGATGAGATAAATAAAATAAAACTAAGGAAGTTTAAAAGAGATGAGAAGTTATATAGAAAATTGAAAATGATAATAAGATATGGAATGGTATATAAAATGAATATGAATTTGAATTTGTGTCTGTACGAAGAGTTGTAACCCGGGACTAAGCAACTTTTAGAAAATATGTTTTAGTTTTATGTTTCTATGTTTTGTGTTTTTGTGTGTTTATGCTTGATTGAGTTAATAAAACTTTGGAGGAATGTTGGAAGAGGATAATTGAGAATAAAAGATAGAAGAGAATAAAACAAGTCAGATGAAAATATAAGTATAATGAATAAAAACATATAAAATAGATAAATATAGAAAAGAAAAATAACTGAATAAAAGTAAAGGGAGAAATAATGAGAAATTTGAAAGGATATGTATGTGTTTATAAGGAAATGTGTCAATGCTGCATAAAATAATGTTTTATTTGCTTTGTTAAAATTTACAAATAACTTTCAGAAAAGAGGTTTTATGTTCTTATGTTTTATGTTTTGTTTGTCTTTAAAAACTAATAAAATTTGTTTTTTTAAAAAAGAATCCCTTTAGGTATATAACAACAAAAACAACCACAACAACAACAATAAACTTGATTGAGCTTCCTATTGCAGCGTTGTGGCGGGGTGGGGAGAGAAGCGCAAGCTCTGCTCTCCTATCCCCAATCTGAGCATTTGAAGGCCCCTGTGAGGGGCACGTAGATCCTGGAGGGAAAGACAAAGGTGTGAGGAAGCCCGAGGAAAAGTTTGACAGAGGCAGCTGTTGACAGCTTCAAGGGAGACCTCATTTGCTCCAATGTGTGCGTGATCAGCCATCTCGATGGCAGACCGAAGTCTCAGCGCTTTAGCCCAATGAGGAAGATACCAGAGCATGAACAACATTTTTGGCATCAATTGATGGATTGAACTTGGAGTGAAGGAGGTGGAAAGTGAAAGTCGAGGAGAGAAATGGCAGAGAGAGACGGCAGAAAAGTGAGGTTTTTGTTTTTTTTTATTGGTTTTTAAAACGAACATAGACAAACAAAACAAAAACATCAAGCCATCTTCCATATATATACATACAGTGTGCCAGCTGGTTTAAAAATTGTTTTGTGCTTCCATTTCATAGTCTTCAATTAAAATTACATTGTATATATTCTCATATTTTCAATCAAGTATTAAATACATTAATATCATTGTTAATCATTGACTATACTTTTATTCATTCATGTTTTACAAAATAATCATATTTTACTTAATTTGTTTTATGACAGTTCATATTATCATCTCAAATCTATCCTACAATCATTTTGTAGATATAAGAAAATAATACATCTTTATATATTTATTATTTTCTAAGAATCTACATCATTAACATGTTTTATTGTCTAACCATTGATAGAATAGATCCCAAATTTTATAAAATTGTTTATCCTTTTGTTCTCTAATTTCAAATGTCAATCTACTCATTTCAGCACATTCCAATATTTTCTTAATGATTTCCTCCTGTAATGATATTTTCTCATTTTTCCAGTTTTTAGCAAATACAATCCTAGCCGCTGTTAATACATTTATAATCAGGTATTTCAATTATTTACTATATATTTCAGGTAAAATTCCCAATTAAAATATCTCTGGTTTCAAATCTATATGCTTTTTTGTCATTTTTTCCAACCACATGTGGATTTTAGTCCAATATTTTTTAGCATCCGCACAAGTCCACCACATATGGTATGAGCCAAGTGTCTGATGACATTTTCAACATTTTTCAGATTTGTTCTTGAACATTCTTGCTATTCTTGTCAGGGGAAAATGCCACCTGTAAAAAATTTTCTTTGTATGCTGTTGACATTGTCATTTTATAATTTTGAGACCACAATTTTTGCCATTTCTCTAGATCAATCCCATATCCAAAATTCTTCCCCCAAGCAATTATAGTTTCTTTAACTTGTTCTTCTTCTAGTTTAATTTCTAATAAGTATCCATACAATTTTTTAATCACCTTTTCATCAGTACCTGTCAAAATCTTATCTAAATCAGTTTATCATAGGAAACCTTCTGTTTTAGAATCTTTATCATACCTTGAATGTATTTGCACACATGAAAACCAATTCATCTTTATACCTTGTTCCTCTAATTTTTGTATAGATTTAAGTACACCTTTTCATTCAATATTTCACCATATCTAACTGTTTGTTCCTTTTTATATATTATAGGATAAGAAAATGCTTCAATAGTCGATAGCCAGACTGGAATTTTCAAATAACATTGTCTTTTATACTTCTCCCAATTTAACCACAGAGACTCCTGTATATAATGTCTTCTAAAATACCCCTGTGTATTAATTCTTGTTTAGTTCTATGGTTTCTTGTACCATAGAAAAGCATGCCACCCCAACAACAGATCATGTCCTTCTAATGTTAACAATCTAGTATTTCTTAATTTTATCCATTCCTTAACCCACATCAAGTTTGTCGCTTGGTAATACAACTCCCAATTAGGCAAACCAAATCCTCCTCTTATTCTGGCATCTTGCAAAAGTTTTAACTTTATTCTCACTTTCTTACCTTGCCATATATATTTCAACACAATTTTATTTAAATCTTCAAAATAATCTTTTCCAAGCCTAATTGGAATTGTTTGGAACAAGTATAAAATTCTGGGTAATATATTCATCTTGATTGTTGATATTCTCCCTAATAATGACAGTTGTAAATTCTCCCATTTTACCAAATCTAGTGCTATCTGCTGTTTAAGTTTGATATAATTATTCTCTTTTAGTGTACTGCATCGTGCTGTCAAATGTATCCCCAAGTACTTGATCTTTTTCGTGACCTGAATTTTCAATAGATCTGCCAGTTCTTCCTTTTGTCTTGATTGCATATTCTTTGTCAACATCTTTGTCTTATCTTTATTTATTTTCAAACCAGCCACCTTTCCATATGCCTCTATCTTTTCTTTCAGTTTTAATGCTGTTTCTAGTGGGTCTTCTAAAATGAAAACCAGATCATCTGCGAATGCTTGCAACTTAAATTCTTCCTTTTTAATTTTCATCCCTTTTATATCCTTTTCTTCTCTAATATTTCTGTTTAGCACTTCCAAGGTTAACACAAACAACAGTGGGCACCCTTGTCTTGTTCCTTTTCTTATATCAATAGAGTCTGTCAGTTCTCCCTCTATCATTACCTTTGCCATTTGCTTATGATATATAGCTTCTATTGCTTGGATAATTTTTTTAGGAAAGCCCATCTGTTCCAGCTGTAATAACATGAATCACCAATTCACATTATCAAATGCCTTCTGTACATCTAGAAATAACAAAGCCATTTGTTTTTCAGGGTGTGCCTCGTAGTATTCCAAAGTGACCAAGATAACTCTCGTATTATATTTAATTTGTCTCTTTGGCAGAAATCCATTTTGATCAGGATGGATAAAATTGTTTAAGTATTTTTTAAGTCTTTCTGCCAATATTGAAGAAAAAATTTTATAATCTGTGTTTAGTAAGGAAATAGGTCTATAGTTCTTGATTTGTAATAGATTGGCCTCCTCTTTTGGGACAAGTGTAAGATAAGCTTCTGACCCATGATTTAGGTATCTTCTTCTTTAACATAACTTCATTCATAACTTCTAGCAAGGGAAGGTTCAACAATTCTTGTAGTGTTTTATAATATTCTGCTGGAAGTCCATCTGGGCCTGGTGCTTTTCCATTATTTTGCTTCTTGAGTGCTTCAGTTAACTTCATCATCATTATATTGCTTTCTAACATTGTTTCAATCGCTTTAGGTATCTGGGGTAAATTAGCATTCTGTAAATACTGTTTAACTCTTTCCTCATCAATATGCTCTTGTGTGTATAGTTTCCCATAATAGTCTCGTATGATTTCCTTCTTTTTTGTACCATAGCAAAGCCTTGGTCATTTATTAATTGCAATATTTTCCTTGATTCTTTCTCCTTTCTCAATTTATATGCAAACCATCTACCTGGTTTATTTGCATCTTCAAAGTAGTTCTGATTAGCACCTCTGATTTCTGTGCTAATTCTTCTTTTTCTATTAGACCCATTTTATGTTTAATTATATCCATTTTTAACTTAATGTCCTTTTTCTGTGGCATTTTCGGTAGCTCTTTTTCAAGTCCTTTATACTCATCCTCTAATGCCTTAGAGCCTAGTCTTTTCACTGTATTTCTTTTCCTTGTGTAGTCTATTATCAAGCCTCTAGTGTATGCCTTCACTGTATCCCATACGTTCTGCATTGATGTGTCTTCTTTTTTATTTTCTCTAAAGAAGAAAGCCAGTTCTTTCTTGATCCACTGTGTGAAGTCTTTTTCCTTTAATATAGTATTATTTAACATCCATCTAGATCTTCTTCTTTGTCCTTTCCATTTAATTGTCATTGGATTGTGATCTGCCCAAGTACTTGTTTCAATGTTTATTTCTTGGTGATTAGCGAACAGTTCTGTTGACATCCATATCATATCTATTCTGGACCATGATAAATGTCTATTTGAGTGGAAGGTGTATTGTTTAGTTTTAGCATTTCTTTCTCTCCATGTATCTTTTAAGTTTATTTCATTTACCATTTAAAAAAAAGATTTAGGGAGAGTCTTTCTGTTTTGCTTTATTGTTTTCTGTGCTGTATCGTCTAGTTTATTATCTACAATTCCATTAAAATCTCCCATCATAACTATATTAGCATAGTCCAGTTCAATTATTTTCATATGTAATTTTTTATATAATTCTTCTTCATTGTCATTCGGGGCATAGATTGCAATCAGGAGTGTTTTCATATTATTGTCCATTATTTCCACCATTAATATTCTTCCATTGTCATCAGTATATATCAATTTCGCTGGGATAATATCTTTAATGTATAAAACCACTCCTTTTTTCTTGCATTGTGTCAAAGAAGTAAATATTTTCCCTAATTTTGGCTGTATCAACAATTGTTCATGTTGCTTTTTGATATGTACTTCTTGTAGACAGATTATATCAAATTTTAATTTCTCTAATTTATGAAAGATTTTTCTTCTTTTAACGGCTGAGTTAAGTCCATTTATGTTAATTGTAATCAGTTTTGTCTCTTCCATGGTTATATTTTGTAGTTAGGTTTAGCAGCTCTCATAGATCTTGGTTCACGTTCTTCTTTGGCTTCCACCTTTCCACCTACTGCACCTTCTTCTTTTCCTGTCGCCATTTGGCAGTCGTCTTGGAATTCAATTAGTAAGATTTCTTTTTCTGCCTCTTCTTCTTTCCCTCCAAAAAATTCTGTATAAAATAATTAAGCTTTCTCAATTGAGTCAATTCTATGTCTCTGTTCTTGCCATGTGAACATTAAACCTTCTGGAATCAGCCATCTATAATTCACCTCTTTTTTAAGTAGCATTTTAGTCAGGAATCGGTATTCTCTTCTCATCTCTCTCATTCTTCTGGGTGTTTGTTTCAAGACCACAATCTCCTTGTCTTTATATTTCAATGTTTTCTCTCTTGCCACTTGCAATATTTGCATTTTAATGTCTTTCTTTGTAAATCTGATGTGAACTTCTCTTGGTAGGCTATTTCTCATTGCATATCTTGTGAAGACTCGAAAGACCTCATCTATTCCATCCATCATCTTCTCTTTAGTAATTTCCAAATCTTGAACCAAAATTTCTATCATTATCTCAGCTAGATTTTGTCCCTTTTCTTCTTCTATGTTTTGGAATCTGAGATAAAATTCTGATTTGTCCATCTAATAATAATAATAATAATAATAATAATAATAATAATAATAATAATAATAATAATAATAATAATAATTTCTTCAGGTTCTTCAACACCTTAATCCAACCAATTGGCTAAATAGCAGTAAAAATTCAAAAATGGAAGAAAAGACCATAACCCCCCCCCCAAATTGTTAAATCCTGAAAAAGGCAGAAAAGTAAAAAGTAAAAAACTAAAAAAGAGAAAAGGAAAATTCTTCAGTTTCTTCAACACCTTAATCCAATTAAGAGGTCTCAGGTATTAAAGGATGCATAAGAAAAAAAAGAAAGCCACAAAAAAATAAAAAATGCAGGGTAAAAAAAATATGGAGGGTAAAAGAAAAATATGGAGGGTAAAAAAAAATACAAGGGAGGGAGAGAGAAAAAAGAAAAGAGACTACTCCCTTAAAAAGAAAAGGAAGGCAATCGTTAATACTAAAGCTTTTCCTTTGAAATAAAATGCAAACATAAAACCTTTGACTTAAAAAAAAAGACAAAAACAAGTTCCAAAAGGCCAAAATCCAAATAGTTATTATGAAAAGTAAATGAGAGTAAGGAGGGGGTTTGTTAAAGTAAGAAATAGCGCAGCTTAAAAATAAAAATAAAAAAGAGCACACCACACCTTGTTTGGTTATCCAAGACTTTTGTTAAAATTTATAACTCTCTTCTCCAGAGTCTTATTACCCTTTTTTCCCCCTATAAGCTTCAACACCAGACTCCAGCTGTTGATAGAAACCCAGAAGAGCACCTGCAATAATACTCTCCCATGCTCTTCTCTCTATCTTATCAAATAGCAATGTCCTTGAAAAGAACAAGGTTCATCAGTTCTTTCTCAGCTTTGTCTGATCAAGAAAAAGAAATAGAATATTTCCTAGCCTCTAGTTGGCAGTGTTACCAAGTTTCTTTGCTTTCACTTTCCCCCTCCTTTTCCAAAGAAAATATAATAAACCCAAGAATGAAAGTGACATTTTGAGATTATACAGAGAAAAGAGAAGCTGATGTAACAGACTGTTACTAAACAACACGTGAATGGACAAGGAAAGGAAAGTGATTGAATATTACTGGACTTCTTTTCAAAGAATATAATTAATGAAATAACATTTTGATTAAGGTTTGATTGAATTTATTAAGAATTTAAAAGTTTAAATGATATGAAGCTGTGAAACTGGTTAAATACTATTTTGATGATTATTGATTGATTGAATGATTACTAACAACTAATGAAATAAGTAAGGTCATATATATAAGAAGTGAATAAATTGTATAAGAACAATTTACAGCAAGTATGTTCAGTAGTTTCCCTTAGAATAAAAATATCTTTTCCCATTTATGATATTCTAAATTATTCAGATTTGATTCAATCTTTTATAGAATCTGAAACAAATTGAATCACCAAAATTAAAGAAGATAAAGGAGAGAACTAAAGGGATGACAGGAAGGATAATATCAAAATTTTATATTACTATACAACAAATTTTATATTACTATATTATGGTATATCAACTGTATTCTTTATCTTTAACTGTAAAGTTCGGTTTCCTTTAAACAATTCTATATTTCACTTCTTATATACCGCATATACTCGAGTATAAGCCGAGTTTTTCAGCCCATTTCTTGTGCTGAAAAAACCGCCCTCGGCTTATACTCGAGTCAGATTCCCCTCTGAAAAAAAAATGACCCACCACCATGTGAGAATGCTCAGACACGAAATCTATCCGACCGAAAATAAGCGTGTGTGTGTGTGTGTGTGGGGGGATTTTAACAGAGGGAAGATGTAGGGAGAAGGCAAAAGCGACGGAAGATCCTTCAGGGGAAACTGAGGGGGAGACTCACTCGGGAGGAGGGGGAGGAGGAGGTGGTGGTGGCGGCTCTCTCCCTTGCAAGAAAAAAGCAAGGCTCTCTCCCTTGCAAGAAAAAAGCAAGAGCCGTTCTTATGATCTCTCCCTCTCTCTCTCTCTCCCCGTAATACAGTCAAGCCCTTTCCAGCATGCGGGATCCGCCCCCGCCGCTTTGCACCTTGCAAATGCAAAAACCCCAGGATTTTGCATTTGCAAGGTGCAAAGTGGCGAAGTGAGTGTGTGTGTGTGTGTGTGTCTGTCTGTCTGTCTCTCTCTCTCTCTCTCTCTCTGTCTGTCTGTGTGTGTGTGTCTCTCTCTCTCTCTCTCTCCCTTCCTCGCACCAGCGCGCCTTCCTTCCACTGCTACGCGTTTGGGCTGCTTTGTGCCCCCCTCCCTCCCCGCCGTCTTTTATTTTCTCCTTTCCAATGAACGGGAATGAACAAACCAGGATTAGCTTTAAGAGTCCTGAGGAGCAGCAGCGGCAGCAGCAGCACCCAGCATCCTCAACTTGAAAGTTACTGCTGGGTAAAGGAGCCGCTCTTGGAGCTCAGCAGTGCTTTGCAAGAAGAGCGAGAGAAGGAGGTGAGGTGCGGCCCGGCTCGGCTCTGCAAAAGGCTGCACCTGCAATGCCGCCCCGGGCGCTGAGCGAGGCTGACTAGCGGCGCCCGGGCTGTTCGGGAGTGGGAAGCGGCTGTGCCCCTGGCCGGCCAGGGGAATGGGGACCCTGCCTGAGCGGGAGGCGGCGGCGGCGGTGGGGTCTTTCCAGTTAGGATCCAGGGGCGGCAGCCGCCCAGGTGTCCTCCTCTTGGCTTTTGGCCGGCTGTTTGCAGGGCTCAGTGAGTCACGTCGGACTTCGGGCCAGTCTGCGCCAGGAGTTGCCCCACCGCCGCGCACCGGGGAAGTGGTGGCCACTCATCTTCGCTGCAGTTGGAACTCTTCGGGGGCGCCCCTCGTCTCTGTCTGACCTCGCGGTCTCTGCTGTCGCGGCTGCGATCGCCTCCCGTCAGGGCGCTCGTCTGGAGAAGGCAGTGGTGGCTTGCGGAGCCTCGGCACGAACCCCCTTTCCCCGCACTCCCCCCCGCACCCCTCTGGCAGCAGCAGGTGTAGAAAGCCCCACTTCCCCCTGGCCTGTCTCAGGGAGAGGAAGCGAAGGGCCCCGTCTCAGCTCCTGTCCTTCTCAGATACCTCTGGGTTTTTTTCCCCCTTCCAACTGGACGATGGCAATGTCCTTGAGCAAGTCTTAAAATGCCGGTGATGAGGGGCCTCCTGGCTCCCCAAAACACCTTCCTGGATACCATAGCAACCCACTTTGATGGCACGCGTGAGTTGGCTTCCCACTCTTTTTTTTAACTCTCCTCCTCCTCCTCCTCCTCCTCTTCCTCTCCTGTCCCCTTGTTGTCTGGTCTTCCCTAAGGAAACTCGAGGGCTCACACTTCCAGGTGTTTCTCCCTGTCTTTCTCCCTGTCAATGATCTTTTCTTCCCTTCCCTTCTCTCAGCCCCATCCTCCTTCACCTTTGTCACCACAATCCTGAACAGATGAAGTTTGTACTTCTCAAGAAAGGTTGGATGTTCCTTTTGAGGAGGGAACCTAGTGTGACATCTGTATGTTGACCTACTACTGAGCCATGGCATGTGTGCACATGCAATGGAGGCATGAGGGAGAGCTGTGAAAGAGATGGTGGCTCTCCAAAGCAGGATGTACATGCAGCACATACACATGCTTTTTTCTTGCAAGGGAAAGAGTGACTCTGTCTGGACATACAGATGATGAGGAGGAATCCAGTTTTGAAGGATTTTAACTCTTGTGTTTTAGCTTGGTTGCTGATTGAGTTAAGGTTTTTGTACTTTTAAAGTTATTGTTGATACCATATTGGTTTTGTTGGCTCTCTTTTCCACTTACAGAGCTAGTTTACTATTTTTCTTTGAAATAAATATTCAAAAACATTTAACCTACTGATGCCTCAATTAATGTAATTTTATTGGTATCTATTTTTATTTTTGAAATTTACCAGTAGCTGCTACATTTCCCACCCTCGACTTATACTTGAGTCAATAAGTTTTCCCAGTTTTTTGTGGTAAAATTGGGTGCCTCAGCTTATATTCGGGTCAACTTATACTCGAGTATATACGGTATATGACCTTACTTATTTCATTAGTTGTTAGTAATCAATCAATCAAAAATCATCAAAATAGTATTTAACCAGTTTTCACAGCTTCATATCATTTAAACTTTTAAATTCTTGGTAAAATAGGAAGATATCTACAATGAAGTTAGGAATATGGCCAGTACTACAACAACGAACTTGAAAGGGAAAAAACCGATGTCTGGTTCATCAATGTCTATTGCATCTCCAGTGGGCCAAAAAACAATAGAAGGAATGTTGAATATGGGAAAAGTTTAGCAACATGGCCAGCATGCAGATGATGCAAGCAACATTAACAGCTATTCAGGAAACGATGCTTAAAATGCAGGAGACAATGGTTAATAACCATACAGATATGAAGATGGAAATGGGAGAAATGAAGGGTAAGATTCAAAATTTAGAGGAGAAGATGGGAATGATCCAACAGACACTGGAGAAGAATAAACAAAGAATAAAGAATATAGAAACTAAAGCTGAACAAACAGATAAGAGATTGGAAGGGATGGATAAGAAAGTAATAGAGATGAACAGAGACTTAGAAGATTCGATTATCCATCTCGAAATGGAATGTGCAGCATTCTATTTGAGGTTCCAAAATGTATTGGAATCCAAAGATGAAGACCTGGGAGACATAACGTCCCACTTAATAGCAGAGGCATTGCAAAGGGCCCAGCAGGAAATAGTGAAAGAATTAGATGAGGTCTACCGAATTCATACAAACTACACCAGATGAAACAAGCTGCCTAGAAAGGTCCACGTCAGGTTCGCCAGAAAAAATGTAAGAGATATTGTATATAGAATCACAAAGGATGAGCCAATGGTGTATGAAGAGATCATGACCTTGAAACAAATTTCGAGGTGGGTAAGAGAGTTGAGGAAGGACTACAGATCTCTGGCGATACTCCTGAATAAATGAAACATCTAGTTCCGATGGCTGGTCCCTGAAGGAATGCTGGTGAACTGGCAAGAAAGAAGAGTAAAAATTGACAGTATTGAAAAAGTGCAAGAACTTTACAATCAGTTGATGGAAACAGAGGAAGAGGGGAGCAGTAAAGAAGAGTCAGAAAGCAAGAGTCAGGAGGACCAACAAGAAGATTAGCAACAGGGAATACAAGAAATGGGCCAAGAAAAGAGAGGCAAAGAAAAGAGAATACCCAAGGAGAGAAGGACTAAGAACAAGACCCCAAAGAGAAGCAAGAACAAACAGAGGATTTAGGTAGACTCAGAATTAACAATGGAAGAAGAGATTAAATTACTCTCAATAAACATTAATGGATTAAACTCCCAGATCAAGAGGAAACAAATATTAACCAAATTAACTAAACAAAACATTGATATTATATGCCTACAGGAGGTACATATTGAAAAACAGCATAAAAAATATCTAGAATCCCAAATTGGATGTATTATTTACAGCATTGGCAGATCAAAAGAAAAAAAAGGGGGGGGGGTAGCAATTTACGTAAAAAAAGGGATAAATGCAAAAAAAATCGATGCAGATGGACAAGGCAGAATTTTAATGATACAAATTAATTTACATCAAAAACAATTACTATTAGTGGGGATATATGACCCTAATGATAATCAGAAGAAGTTTTATAAGGGACTGTATGATAAAATAATTAGTGTAGGTGAAGAAAATATTTGCTTGATAGGGGATTTTAATGCCATTGTTGATGTGAAAAAAGACTATATTAGTATGGAAGGGATTAGCAAGAAAAAAAAAGAGATTTTTACCATTTTTTTTTTTTTTAATTTAACACATGAAACCAATTTGGAAGATATATGGGGAAAAAGGAATCCAAATGAGAAAAAATATACATTTTATTCTAGTCCACAAAAATCATGGTCCAGAATTGATATGGTATGGGTTAATGGGGCAATTGAGAAAGACATTAGTGAAGTAGAGATAATGCCTAATATATGGGCTGACCATAGCCCGGTTAAAATTACATGGAAAAGACATAGTAAAAGGAAAAGGAGATGGACATTAAACTCACAAATAACAAAGGAAAAAGAATATATCTCAAGAATTAAAATGAGTTAGAAACATTCTTTAAGGTTAATCTAAAACAACATATTAGTTTACAAAATTTATGGGACACTACAAAGGCCTTCCTGAGAGGCATATCAATAGCCTATATAGCTAAGAAAAACAAAGAAAAATGGAAGAAACAGAACGAATTACAAGAAAGGATTAAAAAATTTGAATATGAGCTCCAAAAAGACCCAAAGAATATGGAAGTTAAGAAAGAAACAGGGATGATTAGACATGAACTAAATTTGATAGATATTGAGGAAAATGCATGTAACTTAAAAACTCTTAAACATAATTTCTTTGAATCAGCAAATAAACCAGGAAGGTGGTTGTCCCATAAATTAAAAATAGAGAAAGAGAAAAATAATTCAGCAACTCAAAGATGAGGAAGGGACAGTGTATTATCAGATGGAGGAGAAAAAGAGAATTGCGCAAAGGTATTTTGGCGACCTTTTTAAGCAAGAAGATGTTAGAGAAGAAAACATTAGATACTACTTGGAGGGAAACGATCTGAGCCCAATCTCAGAAGAAAACAGAGAAGCACTTAATAAAGAAATAACATTAACAGAGTTACAAAAGGCGATACAAAAACAAAAAATAATAATAAAACACCAGGCCCAGATGGTCTACCAGGCAAACTATATAAAAATTTATCTGAAATATTTGAACCAATATTACTGGGAC
This sequence comes from Hydrophis major, assembly GCA_033807585.1. Taxonomy (NCBI): domain Eukaryota; kingdom Metazoa; phylum Chordata; class Lepidosauria; order Squamata; family Elapidae; genus Hydrophis; species Hydrophis major. The sequence continues at coordinate 108,286,622 of CM066328.1, read as the reverse complement.
TATATAATGAGGCATTAACGCAAGTTAGACTTCCGAGGTCCTGGTCCGAGGCATACATCTCCTTTATTGCAAAAGATGGCACTGATCAACAACTAATCGCAAACTATAGGTCAATCTCATTGCTAAATACGGACTATAAGATATTTATGACAATATTATTAGAAAGAATGAAACCAATTTTGAGTGAACTTATACACACAGAACAGAATGGTTTTCTGCCAAATAGATAAATTAAAAACAATATTAGGACAGTACTAAATTCAATTGAATACTATGAAGCTCACCGAGAAAAACAGGCAGCTTTAATTTTTTTTAGATGCACAAAAAGCATTTGACAATCTTAATTGGAAATTCATGCTATATCAAATTAAAAAGCTGAACTTTGGCACTAATATAGAAAAAACACTACAAGAAATATACTTAAATCAAAAAGCAAGTGTATTATTAAATGAAGATCGTACTGAATATTTTGAAATTGCAAAAGGAGTGAGACAAGGGTGTCCATTATCCCCTCTGTTATATATCTTGTCTTTAGAAGTGTTGCTAGCTGCAACTAGACAAAACCCAGAGATTTATGGAATTAAGATGAGAAATGAGGAATATAAAGTTCAGGCATTTGCTGATGATTTGGTACTTATAGTGGAAGATCCAATGAATTCGGGACCAATATTGTTGCAACAAATAGAAAAATTTGGGGAAGCAGCAGGATTTAAAATAAATAAAAATAAAACTAAGATGATAGTCAAAAACTGCACAACAAAACAGAAAGTAGAATTAGAAAAGACAATGGGACTGCAAATAATAAAAAGGTTAAATACCTGGGAATTTGGATATCACCCAGATGTTCATCATTAAAAGAGGACAATTATGTTAAACTGATTAAGCAAATCAGAAAAGAATTGGAATTATGGGCCAAATTGAAACTGTCTATATTAGGAAGAATAGCAACGTTGAAAATGAATACCTTACCAAAACTAATATATCTATTCCAAATTATTCCAATTAAATTAGGGAAATCTTTTTTATAGAACTAAATAAAATGACATCCAAGTTTGTCTGGTTGGGAAAGTGGCCACATATTAAAATGAAACTATTACAAGATAATAGGAGCAGAGGCGGTCCCAGACTACCAGAACGGGAGCTTTATTACCAGGCAGTGGTGTTGAGTTGGATTAAGGATTGGATTAAATTAAGAGACAAGAGAATCTTAACATTAGAAGGACATGACCTCTTGATAGGTTGGCATGCATTTTTGTGGGAAAATAAAAATAATATACATACCTATTTCAATCAACACCTAATAAGAGACTCATTGATTACAATTTGGAAAAAAATCAAAGGTAAACACAATACAGAAATCCCACGATGGCTGTCAACTATGGAAGCCACAATACATCCAAATAGATTAGACCTACGGAAAATGGTAAGCTATGAAGAACTATTAGATAGTCAAGGGAAATTAAAATAAAACCAAGAAGTGAAGGAAAATGGAATTATAATCGATTGGTGGCCATATTTGCAAATTCAAAATAAATATAAAAAAGACTCAAAAGATTTTGGATTTGACAAAGGGCAGAACCAACTAGATAAAATATTAATGGGACCGAAACAAAAACTCAAAACTAAAATATATAAATATTTATTAGATTTTAAAATGGAAGAGGAAATAGTCAAAAGTACAATGATTGCATGGGCACAGAATTTTGGATACACTATAGAATTAGAGGAATGGGAAAAAATATGGAATATAAATTATAAATTAACGGTATCTGCAGCATATAAAGAAAACATATATAAAATGTTTTATAGATGGTATTTAGCCCCAACAAGATTGGCAAAAATCTACTCCAATATGAGTCCTAAATGTAGGAAGTGCAGAAAAGTTGATGGTACATTTTATCACATGTGGTGGATGTGCCCCGAGGCCAGGACATACTGGATTCAAATTAAAAATTGGACAAAAGAGATCACTGGCTATCAGATTGAGCTCAGTCCAGAATCCTTCCTATTAGGAATCCTTAAAAAAAGACTACCAAAAGAAGTAAAATACCTAGTGTTACATATTATAACAGTCCCCAGAATAGCCTTTGCGCAGGTATGGAAAACACCAAATACCCCCAATGAATAACTAATAACACACAAAGTAACAGGAAGTGCTGAGATGAATATGCTAACAATGAAACTGAAAGAAAAATACGACTGAATTCTTTATAATTTGGAATAATTGGTATAAATGGCTAACAAACAGAACCAAGAAGTGGGACAAAAATGTTAATTGAAACAACACTTAAGAAAGTAAAATAAAATTTTGTAAACTATATGAAGATATAAGAATAATAAGTATAGCTAAAGATATTATTTAACAGTAGATAAATGCAATATAATGTATTATGATATTTAAATCAAAATCTTATATAGATGCCAAGAACGTTGTTGATACCATGATGTTTTATAATGTAAAAAAAAAGAAAATTAATAAAATATATATTTTTAAAAAAATAAATAAATAATAAACTTGATTGACATCTAGGAACTGGCAGCATCCCGTATCAACCATCAGAGCCAGTCAGTGATATCTGTAATACATTTTTAAATGTTCAGTTGACTGAGTTTCATGTTTAATGAATTCAAGTATAATAATAATAAAATTAGAGATTTAGAATCTAATTTTATAGCCCCTAGATTATTGCAATATCACAAGAAACTCAGAGTGGTCAGATTTTTACTTTCTAAATTAGGGAGACTGCTATAACTCCAGAAGAAGAATGTCAAGGGAGATTCTCATTCATCCAAGTCATGGTTGTCCCAAAGGTATATGACCTTAGGAAATACATATTCATTTATAAGATTCCTGTATCAAGACATAGTTTAATTCCTGCAAAACCTTATGGAGCAGACTGTAATGCCAATATACATGACATAGTTTACTTTTCAAATTGGAAAGACAGCTATAACCCCAGAAGAAGAATGTCTATGGAGATTCTCAATCATCCAGGTCATGGTTGTCCCATGGTTGTCTTCTTCTTCCTCCTCCTCCTCTTCTTCCTCCTCTTCTTCCTCCCCTCCTCCTCCTCCCCCCTCCTCTCCCCACCCCTCCTCTCCCCTTCTTCCCCCTCCTCCTCCTGAACTGAAGAAACTTCCTGGATGAAAAGGAAAACCAAGTCCACTTGTCTTTTGAAAAAGCATCTTTGGGGATGCCCAGAAGAAGAAATACAACAAAGATTTCATTTGTCTATCATATGCTTGATAGTAGGTATGGCAAGAACTGTATAATAGAGGAATTGAAGTTTTCAAACATGCTGAATTTTCAGGTTGCTTTCAGAGCTTCACGCAGGGCAGGAAAAAAGGTCTGACTTTCATGTTACTCTAGATATACCCCTTCCTCTGTGGTAGAAAGAGATGAAGAGAAACATAATTACCCTCACTTTGGTTCTGATGCTCTGCATCTGGCAGAAAATCAGAAACCTCAGAACATTTTCTCCTAAAGAGAATGAGATGATAAATTACTTTTCAAACCATTAAAAAAAAAAAAAACTAATAATGGAATAATCCCAGTAATAAAGGCAAGCAAATAAGTGATATGGAACAATGCAAGCAAAAGGAATGAAGATTCTGGATTAAATATTGAGTGTAATATTTTAATTGGAATAAAAAAAACTCATTTTCTTTCTCTTTCTGGAATGAGTAAAAGTATGGAAGGTGATATAAAAAAGAGGAATGAGAAAGACACATTTGTATGGGCTGGCAAAAAATCTAGACAGGTGAGGTGATAACAAAGATACATACTGTTTTAGCTTATTGCTGTCATCTAGTACTCATCTGGATTTCTGCCCCCTTATCAGGGTTGAGAGAAAGGAATGGTGCAGTGGCCTAGATATGGAGCTTTTGCCTCACAATCAGGAGGCTGTGAGTTCAATCCTAGGGACAGGTAGGTGTTTCTTTTTCTGGGCACGCTGAGAATATATTTGCTGAACAAAACTCTGCATTGGTGACAGGAAGGGCATCTGGCCATTAAAACACTCTGCAAGCTCCATTCCTCAAGGGATTATGGGGTCCTTAAAAGAAGATGATGAGAATTGAAAGAACTTTCTTTCTGAATAAAAGAACTGTTTCCAACATACATAATCTGTTTTACGATTATGTAGCTGTGAACAGATTAAATTATTCTAGCCCATCTTGGAGGACAAGAAATCCCTGTGAATGGAAAAACAAGACTCCTGGAGAGGAGAAGTATACAATGTCAAATATGATAGAAACATAATAATTTTTAGTGTCAGGGAGATACAGTAGCATATGTTAACGCTACTGACAATATTGAAGTTATTTTCATTTTGGAAAAATGGCAATATGAAGAATCAGTTATAGTTTCTAATGCATCCTTGTGTCCACCAACAATAATAGATTATTAACGTGCTTTCATCTCATCACCTGATGATATAAATTGTCCTCACTATAATGTAGATTGATGATCTACTTTTAATTTCTTCTGTCTGTCCAAATAGTAGCACAAAATTAATAAATATAGCTCTTGGGTTCATATTTTTACTAGCATTTCTTCAGAACTTTACATGATCATAATCCTAAAAATAAAATAAGTTAACTTGAAATGCTAGCTCTTCCTCTTGATTCTTTTAGATGCCCCAAATTTCAAATGATGAAAGTCAAGCTGACCCTCAAGAATGTTGTTTGATTCATATAATTTTTTCAGTATTGTTTGATTTCAAGACTTTTCTAGAGATGTGGTAATGAAAATCCATTCCAAAAATATCAGGTGCTAAAACAAAGTCAGGAAATCACATTGTTCTACAAGTAGGCCATACTGTTTAAAGTATTTCTTTGGATTAAGATTAAAGATATTTTATAAATGATCTTACAAGACTTTTCTCATACCTGCAGAGCTTCTGGATCTCACCTCTGCTGAGACTGTTTTTCAACTTTTTGCCAGATCAAATCATACCTAGCAGCCAAAAGAGTCTGGGTTTTTTGATAGACACTTGTAAAATAAAATTTATTACTACCCAACAATGAAATAATATTGAATGAGTGAATGAATGAATGCTAAATAAATAAGACGAGTAAATTATTACAGCTTTGCTTCATTAAAACCCTTATACTCTCCAGCAAGCTGCATTGGTCTGTAATGAGTTCTCAAAATGTGCGCTGTCCCTTCTGATAGTGTTCTAGGATATATTCCATGTATAGGAAAAGTATTTGGGGAAGATTAACTATAGATTCTCATGTGGGCCATTCACCATTGTAACTTTGTAATATGCAGTATGAGGCAATTTAAAAGCTCAGTAATTCCAATAACTCAGTGATTACAGGAAATATATACTAGTTTTCCTAGCCTGATCACTTCCAGATGTATTTAAGTACAACTGTTGCCACCCAGACAGTGAAGTCATGAATATTCTTCTTTCAAGATACTAGGAAATGGAAATCTCCTACAGGTTTTGTATGGTTTATTTTTACCCAGAAGCATACTTCAACAGAAAAATATCATACTTCTTCTTCTATCTAGCCCCCTATTTAGGGAACCAAGCTCCTTTGTGTTTTACTCAGTGTTCTACCTCTTTTACATAAGGAATTGAAAGAGAAAAAACGACTCTTGAATTACATATCTTTCTAGTTTCTTTCACAATTTCCCTTCCTGGATTTTTTTCATTAGACTCAACAGACAGATATTTGTTTTCAGAATATCTCTTTCCTGGAGGAATATATCATGGCTGACCATGAACTTGCAGTTTTGAAGCCTTCTTCTTTGATATTTCCATTTTCACTAGACTTTGCTCAATAAAACTCAGTCCAAGTGATGCCTTTATATTGATCCCTTTAAAATCTTACTCTGATTTGAGGAACATCTTGTGGTCTCTTCCTGCAACCAGAATATAAAGAAACCCATAACTTTGTCTCAGCTTGACATGTTTTAGATTTCTCTTACAATTGTTTCTGCAACCAAAGCAACCCACCATTTAGTCTCCTTTGTCTCAAGTTGGTTTCTGAGATAGCTTATGTATTCTCAAGAAATCTCCATCTCAGGAGTTACTTCAGTAACTCCTCTAAATATTCTTTTTGCTGTTCAGACTTAAAGTAATCAAATGACTGTAAAACAGTTCAAAACTATCTCCTGATCTATATTAGTTCAGAATCCTTCATGATCTGAAGATGTGTACTTCTGAAATAGCAGTGTCTCTGCAGCCATCGGTGGAGGTGTGTACCCAAGCATGTATGGTAATGGGATACTTTGCAAATAGTCTTATTCTATTTTATTATTTAAAAATGAATTTTGAGGGGCAATATGTAAAAGCATTATGCTGTTTTTCAATTTTTATGTAGAAGAGTTATGAAACTTCAATATCCTCTTTTCACTTGCTCAATCCCTAGTCCAAAAGTTAGGCTTGGAACTCATACTATTTATGTTATTCCAAATGTAAGAAGAACATTGTTGTGTCTGGGGATTGTGATGAAGAAGGATCTCCATTTGGATGAAAAAGGTTACCTGTGTTCAAGCTTACCCTAAGCCTGCTTTATATCTTAGAAACATTACATTGGAGAACTGTGGATTTCCCTTTCTAAACAAAGGTGCTTTTAATGATGTTTTGATTTTCTTCAACGAAATACTCACAATAGCATCATAGAAGAAGCATTCATATTAAGGAATTAAGACATCTAAACTGAACAATGGCCAGTATGGTATAGGGTTTAATGTATTGGATTTTAATAGCTGAAACCAGGTTCTGTCCACCCTTAGCCAAAGAAACTCATTTTGAGACAAATCACATGCTCCAATCCAACCAACCTCACTGTGTTTATTTATTCATCAAATTTAGAGACCAGCCAGCTAGAGATGGGCTGCACATACTGCAACAACTGGTTCGTCTAGTGCAAAACTGAAAATGTGAGTGCCCACAGACCTGCCTGCTTTCTGCAGCTGCAAAAACATGAGGATTTCCTGAGTGTGGCAGCTGTGGTGAGTAGAGCAGGTGAGGCCTGACAGTCAGCTGGGTTGCATGGGTGGGGCAAGCAAGCCAGATATACAGGACGGAATAGCACTGGGGTGGTTGGGTGAGCCCAGCCGGTGGTTGGAACTACTAGTATGGGTGAGCCGGTCCAAACCAGCAGCAGTCCACCACTGATCCATCTCACTTTTAGAATGACTGTGGTCAGTATACAATTATAATATTTTCATATAGTTTTTATGTTTCTATCTCAGTAAAATGAGCCTGGCAAAACAAGGATGAAATAAATTGAAAGTTAGGACAGAGGTGTTTCAAGGTGCTAACCAACCACAAGATTGTGTGCTCCTATGTGTGTCCCATGTGAGCTGGCAAACCCAAATCTTCAAACTCTTTTAAAAGGCAAGGAAAGCACTGTTACTGCCTAAACATAACATAAAATATAACATTGAACATAAAATTATGGAAATTCTCATCTGAGTTCTTGGAGGAAAGGCAGGATATAACTCTGATGAATAATAGGGGTAATCATAATGAAATAGCTGGTGCCACCATGAAACTACCATTTCCTACCATGACATATACAACTTAAAACAACATCAACAAGAAAAGAAGTGTTTGACTAAAACTTCACTTTGAAACGTACAGAGGGACAATAGATGACAGTCCAATCTTGTTAAATGTTCTTTTGCTAAAGCAACATCTAAGATTGTACAAATGTAAATGATTATACATATGTAAAAGAAATAAATGAAATGATGATGTCTAGACTCTTTTCCCCACATGACTCCAGCACAGAAACTTCTGACCAGCCCTGTCCGAGCCTGCATAATTTATACATCTGCAGTATATTTTCTCTGTATACAAGCCAAGTTCCTATAGTTGTCTTGCCAAGGAACTTTCCCACTCATTTTTCACTGGATCAGGGTATGTTTGTAAGCTGACTTCCTTTTTGACCAAAACCCAGGAAATAAGAGCTGATTTGTTAGACACTGTATTTTCCATTAAGAAATCAACATAAAAAAATATTTTAACATATACATTATTAGCTGTACGCTCTTATTATAGGAGTTATTCATTTTAATTAACTATCGGTATTTGTTTTCTTTCCAATTATTTGCCTTCAGTATGGGATGCTAGGAAGGTTACAAACTGCTATAGAAATTGATGCATCACAAAAGAAAAAAGCAGTCTTGCTCACTAAAGAGCAAGAATCTGACAATCCATCCAGAACTGCACAATATTTTTTTTTTTTTGCATTTTTTACTGGGAAAATCTTTTTCTGCTAAATGCAATAAGAATAATGGTTCAACCAACTGGCCATTCTAATATGATACCAGTTATGTAGCATTTGATTAACTCCTTCACTACACTAGTCCATCTTTTTAGGATTGTGTTAAAGTCTTTGAAGAAGATCCTGCTCTTTAAGGGTTTGTTTTTAGAAGTGAAACTCCTGGATCTGAAATGCTTTCCCATTTCAGGAATATTTCATTATTGATGTAGCAATAGCACTTAGACTTACATACTGCTTTATAGTGCTTTAACAGCCCTCTCAAAGTGGTTTACAGACTCAGCATATTGCCCCCAACTATTTGGGTCCTAATTTTACTCACCTCGGAAGGATGGAAGGCTGAGTCAACCTTGAGCCTGATGGGATTCGATCTGCCAAATTGCAGTAGGAGTAGCTTGCAGTACTGCACCCTAACTACTGCACCACCGAAGTTCTTGTTTGTCCTCCTTTCTCAGCTTTTTCACCTAGCTTTCACTTTGGTGTACGGTGTATGGAATAGCAAACATAATGTTAGTAACAACAGCAAAATATAACAATGTACTTGAATTAATGTTTATAATTTATGTATGTATTTATAGGTATGCACTATATTCCTCTCTTTGTCTTTTGTATGCTTTATCTATTTCTGTTGTTTTTATAATTGAAAGCAGCAAAATAATCAGACAGGCCCCCCAAAGTTCATTCAGCAATCTGAAATTCTTATCCCCTAGCTAAAAAGAAAAACCAAGTATATATATAGATTTATTAGTAATGGATAAACACAAATATTAATATTGTGAGGAATAAATAAGTGGGCTTGTTTGGAATGGTGTATTCCTGTATTGAAAGGTAGTCCTGGGATTTGCTGATGCTCCATCACCCAGGTACTATAATACAAATGTGCAAATACAAATACATTTTCAATATTGAAATATTTTGTCTTAGACAATTTTGTTTTTTTGTGGTGAGATTGTGTGAACAGACGATAAGTAGGTAAGTAGATAGATGATAGATAGATAGACACAGAGAGACAGACAACAGACAAGATGACTCAGCCACTTTTTAATACAGGATAATATTACCAAATGAATGTAAATATTCACAGAAATGAAGAGTAAATATTTGAAATGAAAGAAGGCAGGCAAAAAGGATTATCATAAACCAATCCCCATTCTACTATTCACAGAGCAGATGTCTTTGCCAAAGGGCTGTAGTCATGGTTTTTATTTATAGATCAATAAAGTAATGCTGCCAAGGAGCTGATAAACTTCTATTAAGCTATTTTGCAAGGCAAAACAAAATTTCAACAACTGGGGAAATGATTTATCATCATAAATCATGTTACAAAACCAAGGCTGGAGGCTGTAGAAAAGAGGAAAATGAACCAAAATGTGCAAATTTACTTCTAGTTCCAGTTTTCCAGGAGTTGTAGCACCTGATGACTCTTTCACTTTGAGCCAGCCTTGGGCAGAATGACAACCAAATAACGTATCCCCATCTGATCAAACCATCTGTGAACAATTGCATGAAAATTGGATTGGCCAGTGTTATATCAAGCAGATGTAAATTCCATGGATGCTTGCCAAACCTCTGCTATGATTTAGAGCTCCTGGTTTAAATTCTTCTGAACACCAGGATTGTTTTTGAAACCCAAGGGATTGCAGTACATTAAGAAAAAACAAACAAACCATAAAGTAGGTAGTATTCTCATTACGTAACCATTCCAATGAGCTCTTCACAAGATTTGGCAAACACAGAACAACACATTTGCAAGTATAATGGGTTAGCAAAGATGCCAATCAATGTATAGATGATAGATGGAACCATCACATTACAAGAACAACCGCCTTGCCATATATTGGCACGTGCCCTATGCACAATAGTTTCCTATTGGAGATATGGCTTGGCAATCATGGTTGGTTGAAGAGTTGTATTCAGACTTTTAGAAGGTACATAAAAGCATTTGCAAAACTGGATGAGGTTGATAGGGAATTGTAAGGGTAAAAACCTGAAAGTTTGTCTAAAGCAAACAGATGGATATTATATTGTAGATTGTATCATCTCTTTGAACTTATGAACTTTTTTTGACAATAGGCCAAATGATGAGAGATAGATAAGGGGAAGTTTCTTTCCAAGCTGACCCTGTGTCTATCTCTCTCTCTCACCTTCCCTGTGGTTAGTAAATTGAGTCTTTCTGTTTAATATGGTAACTCTTTCCCTCTCTCTCTCTTCCAAATATAATATTGTTAGAAGTGAGGCTTTCTTACAAATCTCATTTTTACTTCAAAGGCAGTAAGTATCTATTAGCAATCATTGATAGGTGGGATAAGCCTATATTCAGCACCCTAAATAACTATATTATGAATATAGTTTCAGCTACACAATTACACAATTCTAATGTGAAATTCTATACATTAGAAACTAAAAAAACTAATTCTACACTGGGATCTGAAACTGCATTCCAATAACATCAGAGAACACAGCTGGACAAAGCTAGATATATTGGATTTGATAGTTCTTTGATTCGATTCATAAAAATAATTTAGGTGAATTTGCCATAGTGGTGAATATCTATAGCTTGGGTTTAGGAATTTTGGTGAATTTAAGTGGCTGGAAATCATATTTAGTTTTTGGAGGAGGAGACAAAGTCACACTAGGTGGGAGCAATTATGTAGATTGGATGGGATGAAAATGCACTGTGCACACAAGCCAATTGTTTAAAAATTTGGAGAATTGCTTTATCTCACCTCCCCACCTTTAAAACGTGTTAAGTATAACAGCTGATATTACAGCTTCTTTCACATAATGGAGGGAGATGCTATCAATTTTGGGGAAGAGCAGTTGAGGTGCTGGGGCCACCAACAGGAGATCTGGAGGTTACTGGGGGCTTCACAACTACTTGTTGCCATTCCTGAAGGATCTTTTTTTTTTTTTTTTTTGGTAAGGCATTTCTGAATTTTTCTGAAAATTTCTGAATCTTTTCTAAAAGAAGCTTTGGCAAACGCAGGACCATGTGTATGAAATTCCCTATTACGTGTATATGGGGAAGAGTTACAGTTATTGTTCCAATTTTCTTGTAAACCTGTAAATGCTCATAAACTCTGCTTTAGGGCTTCCTCAGTCTCAACATTTCTACATTCATAGGATGAAGATGATTGGTACAACAGAGTGTCTAAGGCACATATTAACTACTTCAGAGAAAACAATACCTTATATAAATTTTTTTCTCGGTCTGTGTCCTCTGGTTGTACTGGCCCATTTTTCAGCAGAGATTAAACAACCATCTCTGCTTTTCATATGCTTAAAATGGTTCTGCTTGTGAGTATGGATTCCGAGTTATCCAAAAGTCAGCACTGTTCAAGTGTAATGGAACATGTGGATGACCTTGGGGAAGATGTGGGAGAAGGGATACTACCTAGGAAACAATCAGACAAGTAAGGATTAATGGTCAGAGAAAGAAAGACGAAGGAACTGCTGTAATGGATCAAGCACTTCAAAGTGGCGGCAGCAAGCTTGTATTTTTAGACCTGTCACATTCTGTTAATGCAGCCTTACAGGAAAATAGAATTAGTTCATCTAGTCCTGTCTTCTGTCTGGTTTATTTGGCAGGGCTGACATCAGCACACTGGAGTTTGCCCTAATCTATTCTCAACAGGACAACCATCAATCCAGAACAGGTTAAATTCATTTTCCTGCCTTCTCTTTCCTTGCACTTTTATCAGGGGCTTAAGTCAAGCAGAGTTTCTGACATGTGCACAAAAGCTACAATGATTTAATGCTAAAGGCAGTTACAGTTGCAGTAGATCATTTTTATCTGTATCATTTTTATCTATATAAATGTTAAATATTATTTGACTAAAGACATTTCCAAAAAAATAAAGAGCACTTTTTAAATTCTCTTTTTACTCTAGAATTTAAATGAAACACGGAATCGATGCATCTTCTTGTGATTACTGAACTGAAGAATTTACCGTATATACTCGAGTATAAGCCGAGTTTTTCAGCACATTTTTTGTGCTGAAAAAAAACCCCTCGGCTTATACTCGAGTCAGATTCCCCTCTGAAAAAAAAATGGTGTGGAGCTCCGAAGCTGGGCAGCCGCTTCCCTGCTTCCGTGTTTCCTTTGCAACTTTTAAGCATGGGAGGGGGAGGCTTTTCTGAGCTCTAGGCTGAAAAAGCAACGGGAGCCGAGGTCGCTCCACTCAGTTTCATTTCCTCAGGTCCAGCTGCTTTCAGTCCACTCGGGAGGAGGGGGAGGAAGGGGGAGGAGGAGAGGGAGGCTTTTCTGAGCTCTAGGCTGAGAAAGCAATGCGAGCTGAGGTCGCTCCACTCAGTTTCATTTCCTCAGCTCCAGCTGCTTTCAGTCCACTCGGGAGGAGGGGGAGGAGGGGGGGGAGAGAGAGAGAGATCATAAGAACGGCTCTTGGTTTTTTCTTGCAAGGGAGAGAGTGACTCCTGCCTACCACTGTCATCATCATCATCTTTTGGGTTAGTGAATCAATCAAACCTTTCATGATAGTGAGATCGTTTCCCAAATTTCCCTTAAATCAGGGAAGAAATCAGAAACAAACCTTTGGACTGAGAATAAGCCTGTTCCTATGATGCCATTTTTGTTCACTTCAGTGTGAAAAGTGTGAAAAAACACACTTCTTTTTCTTCATCTTCTTGTTCCCTATTTACTGGTCTCTTTCAAAGAGGAAATTGTGAACATCAAACTTATTCTCAACTTGTCCTCGTAAAAGTTTTTATTGGCATCTATTTTTATTTTTGAAATTTACCAGTAGCTGCTGCATTTCCCACCCTCGACTTATACTCGAGTCAATAAGTTTTCCCAGTTTTTTGCGGTTAAATTAGGTGCCTCGGCTTATATTCGGGTCGACTTATACTCGAGTATATACGGTATTTACAATTCAGTACAGAAGCTCCAAAAAAAGTATCCCTTAGCTTATAAACAAATGCTTTGAAGTCCAGCAGCAGCTGGGCTTGCTGGTTAGCTGACAGTTCAGCCTCCTCAGAATGCAGCTTCTCCAGCAGCAGTTCATCTGGCAACTCTGGAACTGGCTGCTCATTGTTAATATCCTCATCTGATTCTTCGCTGACGCTGTCATCATCCTCTTTTAGTGACACCATAATTTCTTGTGGGATGGAGTCTGGACAACTGAATGGAGCTAGCAGAGTGTTTTAATGGCCGTATGCCCTTCCTGTTACCAATGCAGAGTTTTGTTCAGCAGATATAATCTCAAGTATGCCTAGAGAGAGGAAGAGCTTCCTCTACCTAGGATCGAACTCACAGTTTCTGATTGTGAGGTGAGAGCTCCACCTCTAGGCCACTGCACTCATTTGAAGTGCTCAAATGGTGATCATGTGACCACTGGATGCTGAGACACCTGTTGGCTATGAAATGCCTGAATTTTGATCACGTGTCCATGGCGATGCTATGATGGTGGATTAAACAGGAGGGGCATGCTTCAGGCCCTTCTGTTAAAGCACCTCTTGGGTCTGTCCTCTTGGCACCTTAGGAGGTATACCTTCTGACTAGCCACCCTAGCCCTTTGGGACTGGTCAAAAAGTTACTTTTTCAATCACGTAAAACACCACGTAGTTATTAAATAAGGAGGACCTGTAAATTCCTTTTGTCTCATCAGTACATGTTTTATTCCATTAGTGAACTTTGAAAGTGATTTCCTCTGGAACCATGCTCCATCAACAATTTGGATTATCCTTATTGCTTTATTGCAACTAGTACAACAATAGAAAAGTGGATCAAAAAGGGCTGCAGTGTCAGTACACACCATTTATTGTTGAACTTTACAGACATAGAAAGGGGACACCAACATCTGGCTGTGAAATTCAGGGACAGAAATAATTACATACATCTATTTCAACATGCCCAAGAGAAATCAAACAGTTAATCTGTATATTAAATAGACATTTCATAAGAAAGGAAACTAACATGTTAAGATGGTATTAAACTGGATGGCTGGTATAGCATGAGAGCAAGTCACAGTTGACTATTAAGGACAGGTTAGTGGGTGATATTGTGTTCTTTGAAAACCCTCCTCCCCCAACATACAGCAAAAAATCTTGGAGTGTCAGATCCATTTCCACTTATATGAATCAATGTAGTCATATAATATAAAGGCTTAAAAAAAAAAGAAAGAAAGAAAAGAAAAAAATGAACCAAAACTAAAAACCAGCCTCAGCCTCATTCCAATAAAGTCAGCCATTGGGGGAAAAAATGTAAGAATATGCTTAGGTCTCACGCTAACATTAATGGGTTAAATATTTTGCACCCAGCTTCTTTTCCTGGGAATGTTTCTTGGATATATTCCTTGCCAAAATTCCCAACATCAGAGGAGGAAGAAAGCTTTCCCCCCTTTCAGCTTTCTGCAACACCTTTCACATTTGGAGGAATACACTTCAACAGCCTATGATAAGCTTGGGGATATAAGAACATAGGAATTTACACCTTAGCCTCTTCCAGACCCGCAGAAAGCTTTTTTCTGCTGCATCAGAAACTTAGTATACGTATCCATCCAGTGAAGACTGGTCCTGGATCCAGCTTAATGTATCTTCTCAAATGTTGAGGTTATTAGAGGTTCTTCGAAATAAGGTCAACTCAATGTTAAATAGATTCAATAACAAAAAACAAAGAACAAATATAATCTTGATTAAAATTAAATTAGATCATTTTTTTCAGACTCAAAAGCTTTGGTCAATTTGATATTAAAAAAAACCTATTACATAAGTTTCAACCACCTGGGAATATGAAGATTATAGCTTCATGGCTGTCAGATATTCACACAAATTGCACCCATTTCTCAAGCAGGAGAGATGCTCTTGCTCTTGGTCACTTAAGTTACCTCCCATTTGGAGTCTGCTGCAACTTCTACATGGGGCTGCCATTTAAGACTCTCCAGAAGCTGCAGCAAAAATGAAGAATGCAGCAGCACATTTTGAAATGCCCTGCAGTTCATTCAAGTTATACCATTGCTGTGTAAGCTTCTTTTGGTATCTAATTGCAATTTAAGGTGCTTCTTATAATACCTTTGAAAAAGACCCGGGTTATTTGCAGGACCAGCTGATGATATCTGCCTAGTAAATTAGAGAGGAAGGACATATGTCTTTCTCTTAAAGGAGAGAACTTCTGGCTAGCCATCTCAGCCCTTTGATATAGCTTCTCTTCTGAGATTCAAGTGATTCCTACTCTTTTAGACTTCCAAAAGCTGTGAAAACCTAGTGGTTGACCTGGGAGACTGTTTACTTTGGTGACTGGTGATAGACATGGTTTTGCTTTTATGCAAAGTAATCAAGAGGTTTGTTTCAGCTTTATCATGCACTATTTATCAACCTCAATCAGTACGTTTTGCAGAAATGATAATCTTTTCCAAAAATGTTAACAGAATTGCCTGCAATGAGATGAGTGGCAAATAAATTTAATAATAAATAACATCAAACAGAATTGGTTGCAGCTTTCAATTAAGTGCTTCTTTCACTGTTTCATGTTTTATTAATTATTTTGTAAACAGCAAGGGGGAAAAAAACCCATACATTGGCTTTTTGCACAGTTCACAGGAGGTGTTGGAAATAGGTTTTGGGATCCCACATTAAACACCTTGGCATCTTAGCATTTTACTAATATTATATTCAAACATACAAATTCAATATTTTAGAACCAGCAAAGTCAATTACTGGTAAACATTTGCAAGCAAATCATATTTCACGAAGAAACATTTTATTTCATCAGCAAACATAAAAGAAAAAAACATTAGACATGTCTTGATGACATTCAGTATAGTTGAGACAGATCTCTTCCATTTAAGTCCTGCTGCTATTTACTGGATTGTTACCATTAATCACAAGGTTTTATTAATCACAAGGTTTTATAATAGTAGCACTAAAATGATTTTTTAGCCAGCTTGTCCATAGATATCCCCTTTCACACAGTTGGCCCTTTAATAAAATACAGATTCCATAGTTGATTAGAAAAACACATGTCTTCCATTGCTTCTTTTTCTGGTAGCTGCTACTTCGGTACCTTTTTCCCACAAAGATTGCAGTAACTTCTTCCTACTGTAATTAGTCACAGTGGTGATACTAATTTCAAAATGATTGGGATGTAACCACCTACCATAGGTAGGTAATCAGTAAATAGGGACATTTGATTAAGAATGAAAGTGCTATTGAGTAATTGAAAATCAGAGTGTCAACTCATAAAACATTTTGTACACACATTTTATAGTTGACAACAGAAAGAAGGGGCAGAGTTTCAAAGAGCAGGCAGCAGTGTGGAATTGAAAATACATTCCATTCATATTTTCTTCAAAGACTGATTAGATGACTGAGGCTTCTGCCATGCAAAAATCTAATTGGAGAGCATGATTGATGACTCTTGGCTATGGACGTTTTTCATTGGATGATATACCCAGAGAGGTGGGGGTGGGGGAAAAGCAGGACCAAGGGAATTACATATCTCAGAGTTGCCTATGCCTAGGTAAATGCCAGACATAGAATGTAAACTTCAAATAAATCTTTTTTAGTTTTGGGAGTGTGGCTAGACGTTTATGATTTAATTGGAGTAACTGTCGGAATCCTGACATAGAGAACATGAATGTGGAAAATTACCAAAAAAAGAGAAATCATTATTAGGAGTCCCATTGTGCTGGAATTGCATGTTAAAAGAAGTAATTGCTGATTGACTGCCAGTGAAAATGCAAGATAAGTTAATTATAGTTAGCTGCCAAAACTGAAATGGAAGTAGATTGCATGGGGGAAACCAGTTAATTCACCAAAGAAATAGTTTAACTAAGGAGAGTTTAGGCTGGAAAAAGGGGTGTCTGTTAAATGTAATTAAAAAGCAATTAAAGTGGGTAACTTTTGTATCTATAGAGGTAGAACAGTATGTTAAGTCCTGGGCATGGGCGCAAGGAACGGAGACGAGACATCGAACGGTGACTTCAACTCTTTATTAACAAGAAAGAACAGAGCAAAATACTTGGGCAGCAGCAGCTCTTTTTATAGAGCTGGCTGCCGTCAAAACAACCAATGAACTGGGTCTACCGCTTTTACAAGCGTCCAATCAGGGGGTCCCGTTAACAGCCAATCAGACTGGCCAAAAACAACCAATCACGACTCGCTATCTACGGGCCAATGAGAAGTGCAGGATTACAAGCCTGCTGCAAGACGAAGCTGTTGAGGGTTGTATCGTTGCATTGGCTTAGTCCATAACAACCCTCCCCCCTCGGTTCCGTCTGAGGGGTGGGGTGACGTATTCTCGCAAGTAGGCAGGTCGCTTCACCTGTCTGCTCGACCTGCGCTGTTCCACCGGGTTCTGTCCTGGTTCTGGTTCTGGTTCCGGTGGGCTGCTAGCTGGGTTGGATTGCGAAGGTTTTGGCCCCGGGCTGCTTTGCCTGCTTACATCAGCGCTGTCTTCCGGGTTCCCTGGATCCGCTTCCATCACAGTGCTGTCACGTGGCGAGGCCGCTCCCTGGCTTGGTTCTCCTTCGGATGGTAAGTATCCCCTGGTTGGTTGTGTGGGCTGTTGGGTTTCGATTATCATTTCTTCTTTGTCCTCCTCAATGTTCCTTCCCCCCCCCAGCTAGAAGTTCCAGTGCTAATCTGGAATGGAGTTGGTCTATGTGGTGTTTCCACATCTTACCATCTGCCATTTGTAGGCGATAGGATTGGGGTCCTGTAAGTTGCGTTATTGTCGTGGGGACCCACAATGGGCCACCCGAGAAGTTTTTTGCAAACACAAGGTCCCCTTCCTGGAATGCCCGACACTTGCTGCTGGATCCTGGGGGTTGTTCTGGCATGTAGTTTGGGTGGAGGCGATCGAGATGCGAGCGAAGTTTCCAGCCCATCAGGAGTTCAGCTGGGGTTTTGTTCATGGTGCTGTTTGGGGTTATGTGTTGGAGAAGAAGCATTCAGTTTATTTTGTTGTCAATGTCGGCATGGTCCATTTTGTGCAGGGTCTGTTTTACACATTGAACCATTCGCTCAGCCCTACCATTGGCCGCAGGGTGAGCTGGCGATGTTAAAGCATGGCGGATGCCCCGATCTGCCAGGTATTGTTCGAATGGCAGGGCAGTGAATTGGGGGCCATTATCTGAGATCAGGACATCGGGAAGTCCGTGGATAGCGAATAGTTTATTCAGTTTTTTAGTGACTGC
The DNA here is from genome assembly GCA_033807585.1 of Hydrophis major. Lineage (NCBI taxonomy): Eukaryota > Metazoa > Chordata > Lepidosauria > Squamata > Elapidae > Hydrophis > Hydrophis major. Next base: position 108,268,224 of record CM066328.1, on the reverse strand, counting down.
GTCTGTGGTGGTGCTTTTCATCTTGTGGACTTCGAGCCAGTTTGAATAGGCATCAACTGTTAGGAGGAAAGTGTGTCCTCTTGTGGGTCCCGCAAAATCGATGTGTATACGGGACCAAGGACCTCGAGGCGTTTCCCACTGAGTTGGGGGAATCTTTGGAGGAGCAGAGCGAGTCTCCTGGCATTTACTGCATTTTGCTACCCAGGTCTCTATCTGTTTATTTAAACCAGGCCACCATGCGTAACTCCTGGCTAATGCCTTCATCTGCACGATGCCTGGATGTCCATCGTGCAGCATTTTCAATACTCTATATTGCAATTTCTCCAGGACTATGACTCTGTCTCCCCACACTATGCAGCCTTTCTGGGAAAATAGTTCTGTTTGACGATTCCTAAATGGCTTGAATGTGTCATTGGGTGCACTGACCGGCCAACCCCATTCTACCCAGCTGAGGACTCGTGCCAAAACAGGGTTCTTTTTTGTCTCTAAGGCTATGTCTCGAGCAGTTAGTGGCAGCGATTTGAGGGTTTCGATTTGCAATACGGCTATGGTTGGAGCAGGGTTCTCTATAATGTCTGGTAGTGGAGAGCGGCTCAAAGCGTTAGCGTGGGGAATGGTTTTCCCTGGGCGATGTTGCAATCGGTAATCGTAGGCGGCTAAAAATTCTGACCAATGTGTCATTCTTGGTGATAAGATATGGGGAGTTGGTTTGTTTCCCGCCAAAATACCAAGTAGTGGCTTGTGGTCTGTAATTATGGTAAAGGGTCTCCCATATACATATTCATGGAAACGTTTAATTGCGGATACAATAGTGAGGGCCTTTTTATCAAGTTGACTATAGTTCCTTTCGGTTTTAGACAAAGTTCTTGAAAAGAACGCAATGGGTGCCTCATTTCCATTTGGTAGGACATGGCTTAAGATGGCTCCTACTCCAAATGGTGAGGCATCACAGGTAACTGTCAAAGGTAGAGTCTCGTTATATTGCATTAATACAGCATTGGAGCTTAAAAGGTCTTTTATCTCTTGGAACGCTTTCTCTTCACGCTGTCCCCAGACCCAGGAAGCCTTTTTATCAAGAAGTCTATGTAGGGGCTCGGCTATGGTTGCCTTCTGGGGCAAGAAAATGTTATAAAAGTTAATGAGTCCCAGGAAGGCTTGGAGGTCTGTCTTATTCCTAGGTCTTGGGGCTTTTTTGATTGCGGTTAGTTTTTTTTCGGTGGGATGGATTCCCTGTCTGTTGAGAAGGTATCCCAGGAACTCCACTCTCTCCATACAAAGTTGACCCTTGTCTCTTTTTACCTTCAGACCAGCGTCTTTGAATTTCTGCAGGACTTTTCTGAGTCATTGTACTAATAACTCTTTAGTGGGGGCAGCTATTAGGACGTCGTCAAAATAAGGCACGGCGCCTTTTATGCCTTGTAATAGTCTCTCCAATAAACTTTGGAAAATGCCTGGCGCCACGCTTACTCTGAATTGGAGTCTATTGCACTTGAAAGCACCTCTATGTGTAACTATTGTCTGGGCTTCTGCAGTTGCTGCATCTACAGGTAGTTTCTGGTACGCCTGAGCTAAGTCCAATTTCGCAAATATTTTTCCGCCACCCAGGGAATGAAGAAGATGTTGAACCACCGGTACTGGATAAGCGCTCTGTTGAAGAGCATGATTTAGGGTGGCCCGGAAATCCCCGCAAATTCTTAACGAACCATCATGGGTGTTACTATTGGGGTTTCCCAGCAGGTGTGGTCAATCGGTTCCAATACGCCCTGTCTATCAGTTTATCTAGCTGCTCGTCGATCTTCGGTTTTAAGGCAAAAGGTACTCGATGAGGCTTAAGCTGAATGGGAGCTACATCGGGGCTGAGATAAAATGATATAGGAGTCCCCTTATATTTGCCTAATGTTCCTGTGAACACGTCCTGGAATTCCTGGATGAGAGCTTCTTCCCATTCGTCACTTCTGGTTTAGTGTATGCCGGCTAATTCAATCCCAAGTGGGGTGAACCACTGTAACCCTAACAAGCTGGGTTGGTCATGATTGACGACAGTTAGGGGAAGCGTTGCTGTGCGGTCCTTAAAGGATACTTGGACATTGCTGGAACCGACAACTGGGATTCTGTTTCCCTGGTAGTCTTTCAGGATGATTCATTGCGTGCTGAGGTCCTAGCGGCAAATGGCAGGGATCAGCTGTTTGAGGGTTTTCCAGGATACCATCGATAGGGATGATCCCGAATCGACTTCCATTACACACGGTCGATTCTCAATAGTAACCCTTATGTGGATCTTTCTTGCATCGAACGATGAAGCGTGTCCAATGATAATGGTTTGGTGGACCTATTCTCGTCTCGTTGAAGAGGCAGGTGCTTGGTTTCTGTGGTAGTAGTGGTTGTTCCATTGTTGGCTCAGACGGTCCCGGTTCTCAGGACAGCCTATCTCCCGACAGAGGTTGTTCTCCCTTCGGTTGGGACTGGACTCTCGTCTGCTTCTGCAGACCTTCGCGATGTGGCCTTTTTGTCCGCAGGTAGGGCAGAGTGCATCAAGGAATTTGCAGTCCGATCGCGGGTGGTTTGCCCCGCAACCAGCACATTGGCACGGACGTCTCTGGTTCCTTTGCTCTCGTTCCGAGCGGAGCCGGTTGACCTCTTCTTCCTCACTGTCTGAGGATGACTTGAGGTCTTTGTGGTGGGTAGTGGTAGCGTGCTTCTCAGTGGTGAGTGGGATCTCATTGGCGAGTTGGTGAAATGGTGCGTTCGCTCGGCTCATTCGAGTGGCTGACTTCCTGGTTGCTTATGCGGCAGTAGTGTCGGCGATGACATCTGTAAGGCTGATGTCGCCTTTCACCATCAGCTTACTCTGCACGTGTGGTGCATTTAAACCCAGAACTATGCGGTCTCTTAGGGCTTCCTCTAAGTTTGCAAAACCACAAAGGCCTCCTAGGTTCCGGAGGTCGGCTACGAAATTACCAACGCTCTCGTCCTTCCATTGGTCTCTCTGGTAAAATTCATGTCTTCGTATCAGTGTAGGTACTGCGGGTGCGTAATGGGCCCGGAGGATTGGAGCGAGGGTATCCCAATCCATGGTCTTCACTTCCACTGGTTTTGCTAGTGCTTTAGCCATTTTGAAAATGGCGGGGCTTCAATGAGTCAGGAACACCACTTGTTTCTTGCCAGGCGTAGCATCTTTTAAATTGTTGGTCTCCAGGAACATCTGGAAGCGATCTATATACGAGTCCCAGTCTTCGGTTGCTGGGTCGAATGGAGCGGGTGGTATGGCGCCGCTGGTCATCTTGCCGTTTGTTGCGTGCGCTCTTTCAACACGTGCTCTGTCTTGTTTGATGCATTCTAGTCAGCTCTATTGTCTCCGCATCCCACCTTCATCACCAGTGTTAAGTCCTGGGCATGGGCGCAAGGAATGGAGACGAGATATCGAACGGTGACTTCAACTCTTTATTAACAAGAAAGAACAGAGCAAAATACCGGGGCAGCAGCAGCTCTTTCTATAGAGCTGGTTGCCGTCAAAACAACCAATGAACTGGGTCTCCCGCTTTTACAAGTGTCCAATCAGGGGGTCCCATTAACAGCCAATCAGACTGGCCAAAAACGACCAATCACGATTCTCTACCTACAGGCCAATGAGAAGTGCAGGATTACAAGCCTGCTGCAAGACGAAGCTGTTGAGGGTTGTATCGCTGCGTTGGCTTAGTCCATAACACAGTAGGTATACTGGAGGATGATAGCTTTTTGTCAAAGAAGTTACAGGAAACAGAACTAAGTGAATTTAAAAAGTAAAACTTGAAATAGCATTTGAAAAATGGACTAAAGATATTTCAGGACAGAAAAAGAAAAAAAAAAGCTGGTGTATGGGAAGGAAGGAAGGAAAGAAGGAGGAAGGAAGAAAGGAAAGGAAGAAGGGAGGGAGGGCAAATATGGGTGATCTTTTGTTTTGTTAAATCAAAAAGAGTTAAAGTTTGGAATAAGCAATAAGCTAAATTGATTATACAGTATATTCAAGAGCAAGCAATCCAGAAATATATCAGCTATCCAACTTACTTATTATTTAACTTTTTGTATATCCATTCCTCACCCTGAAGCTGTTCCTGTTCCATGCTGGTGTCGGCTGACATTAAGCTGATTTAAAAACTTTTCTCCAGATTGGAATGTCTTGACAGTGACTTGCTAGGTTCAGTTTGGATGGCCAAACTGCTGCCCCCACTCCTGCTTGGACAATCCTTCTGCTGCTCTGTGCTCTGAACTTTCTGTGTCCGGAAATCCATTGCTAATTACTTTCCTTTCCCTGAGTGAGTCTAATTGGACATACTGTGTATACTTGTTTAAATTTGTGTATGTCGAGAAACTTAAATGCGTTTCTGTATATATATCAACAAGCACAGTTACAAAATAAAAACATCTGCTTTGACTAGAGGTGCTAAGTGAAAAGACGGGTTAATGTACAAATGAAACCATATCTAGCATTTAAAGAAAAGTCCCACTGTATGTCACAAAATGACAAGATTTGACATATCCCATTCATGACAAAGCTGAAGCAACTGAAGATGGCAATTGCATGTGGTATGTATACAAGATAAACAAGAATCCTTGCTATTAGAAATGTGGACATGTGCCTTCATTTGTTCTCTGGGCCTCTGTTATATAATAACCTTCTGTGGTTTTACAACAGTAATAATTAAAGTCATGGTGTTGACTAAATGCCCAGCCACATAATTTTCACTGGCATTTGCTACTGCTAAATTTCCATTATTATCCTTCCATTTAGACTACTATGCATTTTTCAGAAACTGAATTTGTCTGATCTATAGCAAATGCAACACTATTGGATATTTATTTACTTCTTTATCTTATTTGTGAATTTTTTATTTGTTTATCATATTTTCAGAGTCAGTTGATAGAATTAATATCTTCACAGCCAGCCAGAAACCAATAGAAAAAGATATAACACAAAAGTGCAGATCTGATTTTCACTGGAATTCTTTCACCAGAATTGTGATACGAAACCATAGTTAAATTAAAAGGTCACAGTACTATTAATGAGGGCCAAGTCAAGATTAATGAAAGAACAAGCGTTCCAACATTTCCATTAGAGCACCTGGAAAACTTCCCAGAGTTGAGCAAATCTTCAGGCCATTGTTCTTCAACATATCCAAATATATTCCTTATTTTATATATGAGCAGATATTTCAGTGGGTTAATTGATAGTTTATACACTAGCAAATATCATATACCTAAATAAATTTACTTATCTAAAATGAAAATTATTTTTAATAATATTTAGTTTAATAATAATAATAATTTTAATAATAATTAGTTCAGTCTTCCCATCTCGCCCAACAAATCTGGAAGGCAGTTTGGAAATACTGTCATAAATACTTTTGCAGAATAATTCATTTTATACTCTGTTTACAAATCAGATCATGATTTTTACAAAACTTCAACCAAAAGTAATTACCGTATATACTCGAGTATAAGTTGACCCGAATATAAGCCGAGGCACCCAATTTAACCACAAAAAACTGGGAAAACTTATTGACTCGAGTATAAGCCGAGGGTGGAAAATGCAGCAGCTACTGGTAAATTTCAAAAATAAAAATAGATACCAATAAAAACTTTCACTAGGACAGTTGAGAATAAGTTTGATGTTCACAATTTCCTCTTTGAAAGAGACCAGTAAATAGGGAACAAGAAGATGAAGAAAAAGAAGTGTATTTTTTCACACTTTTCACACTGCAGTGAACAAAAATGGCATCATAGGAACAGGCTTATTCTCAGTCCAAAGATTTGTTTCTGATTTCTTCCCTGATTTAAGGGAAATTTGGGAAACAATCTCACTATCATGAAAGGTTTAATTGATTCACTAACCCAAAAGATGATGATGATGACAGTGGGAGGCAAGAGTCCCTCTCTCCCTTGCAAGAAAAAAGCAAGAGCCGTTCTTATGATCTCTCCTTCTCTCTCTCTCTCCCCGTAATACAGTCAAGCTCTTTCCAGCACGCGCGATCTGCCTTCGCCACTTTGCACCTTGCAAATGCAAAATCCTGAGGTTTTTGCATTTGCAAGGTGCAAAGTGGCGGGGGGGGGGAGCGGTTGTTTGGAAAATAAGATAATGATCTTAAAGTTTATAATGGAAGGGTGAATAGGAAGACTCTCTCCCACCCCCGCCTTCACTCTCCCCCGCTCCAAAACAGAGAGCAGGGTCTCGTATCTCGCTACTCCCGGAGTGGGACCTTTTTGGAAGGGGCAGAAAGGGAAGGCGAGGACACGCCAAGTTTTGAGTTGCTTTGGAAAGCGCCAGAGCCGGAGGACTGCACGAAGACCCCCCCACCCCCACCGCTACAGCCTCTCTTCGGGCCCCCGTGGTCGCGTCAGCCTAAGCAGGCAGGGGTTCCTTATGCTGTAAACCACAAACAGCTTCAACGTTAGAAATCCCAGCCTCCGCCCTACTGCGCACCCGTTCTGGACTGCCCAAGTGGGTCCCTTTCAATCGGCGGCTCTTTTTTTTTTTTTTTTTGCTCCGATCGGCCCCCACGGCTTTCCGAAGCGCTGGCCGAAGTCAAGAGTTTTTCACCTTTCCTCACGTGAAGTCAGCCCATTTTAGAAACTCGCCCCCGACAATCCGCCCCCTCCACGCACACAGACAGACACACTTTCGTCCCATGCAGTCTTTTCCTCCGGTCGGACAGATTCTTGAGCTCCAGAGCCGCCTAAAGTTCCCGTCCTCCTCCTCCCTCCTCCTCATTGTTTTGACTACTTTTCCTTTCCTTAAACCCCTCCCCAGAGAACTTGCCGCTTTTGCGGAAGAAGAACTCAAAAGCTCGTTTCTGAGCGAAGGGCAGGCAGACTTTTGGCTAAGCAGCACTCCTCCTCCCAGTTCCTTTTACCGAGCACTACCCCAAAGCGACGCAAAAACTCACGAGTGGAGAGTCCCCACCAAGTTCACACTCGCACCTTCGTTTTTTATTCCAAACTTGGGTGGAAGTGTGGGGGTGGGGATGCGGGGTGCGGCGGGGGAGGGGGTGTTGTTACTCCAAGACCCTCGTTAGGAAAGTGAGCAACTCATTCCTCGCTTCCAGCCAATAAATCTTGCCCGGAGGAGTGGCAAGAAACGCTCGAGGAAGCTACTTTGCCTCCTTGCTCTTCCAGCCCTTTAGGACACCTCCTAAAGGAAAGGAGAAAATAAAAGACGGTGGGGAGGGAGGGGGGCACAAAGCAGCCCAAACGCATAGCAGTGGAAGGAAGGCGCGCTGGTGCGAGGAAGGGAGAGAGAGAGAGAGAGAGACACAGAGAGAGAGAGAGAGAGAGACAGACAGACACACACACACACACACTCACTTCGCCACTTTGCACCTTGCAAATGCAAAATCCTAGGGTTTTTACATTTGCAAGGTGCAAAGCGGCGGGGGCGGATCCTGCGTGCTGGAAAGGGCTTGACTGTATTACGGGGAGAGAGAGAGAGAGGGAGAGATCATAAGAATGGCTCTTGCTTTTTTCTTGCAAGGGAGAGAGTGACTCCTGCCTCCCACTGTCATCAACATCTTCCTCTTTTGGGTTAGTGAATCAATTAATTTGGGAGATGATCTCACTATCAGAAAACAATGCGAGCCGCCACCACCACCTCCTCCTCCCCTTCCTCCCGAGTGGACTGAAAGCAGCTGGAGCTGAGGAAACGAAGCTGAGTGGAGCGACCTCGGCTCGCGTTGCTTTCTCAGCCTAGAGCTCAGAAAACAATGCGAGCCGCCACCACCACCTCCTCCCCCTCCTCCCGAGTGGACTGAAAGCAGCTGGAGCTGAGGAAATGAAGCTGAGTGGAGCCGAAGCAACCTCGGCTCGCGTTGTTTTCTCAGCCTAGAGAAAGGGGAAGGGGGCTCATCTGGACCAAGGGTGAGTCTCCCCCTCAGTTTCCCCTGAAGGATCTTCCGTCGCTTTTGCCTTCTCCCTACATCTTCCCTCTGTTAAAATCCCCCCCCCACTTATTTTTGGTCGGATAGATTTCGTGTCTGAGCATTCTCACATGGTGGTGGGTCTTCCCCCCCCTAAAAACAGTTAAAAAAAGAAAAAACAATATATCCTCAAGCAAGAACTTTTCTGCTTCCGATTACCCCCATGCTTAAAAGTTGCAAAGGAAACACGGAAGCAGGGAAGCGGCTGCCCAGCTTCGGAGCTCCACACCATTTTTTTTTCAGAGGGGAATCTGACTCGAGTATAAGCCGAGGGCGGTTTTTTCAGCACAAAAAATGGGCTGAAAAACTCGGCTTATACTCGAGTATATACGGTATTTATTTTTCGCTGCATAAGAAGCAACCAGAAACAAACATATGCAAATATTTATCCAACAGTTTCTATTCTATGGTTCCATTTTATTAGCATACATTTGTTTATATTTGCTCTTACTTCTGTTGTAGAATCATGAGATTGTATCTACTTATTTATTTTTTTGAGGAAATTATGTTTCATTTTGTTTTCCCCTCAGCTGAATCCTACAGCTTGGATTTGTCAGAATCCATAACATCTTGTTGCTAAAGTTATATATAGATTTGGAAGAATAAATATAAATTCAAGCATTAAAAACTATAATCTGATGTGAGAAACATTATATTCCCAGATAATTTCTTGTTGATTTCATTTTGTAAGAAACATTTTAGATTATATCAGTCTTCCTCTCCTGGTATCATGATTTGGAATTGTAGACATTGTAGTCTTATTGCAACTGTCAGGTAGCAGGTTGAAAATGGCTGGATTTCATCTGAGAACAGTTTTATTTTGGGAAATAATCTTTCAAAAGAAAGGATGATTACAATTAATTACATCATATATTTTCCATTTAAATTTAGCTATTGAATGTTCATTAAGAGTAAGACAATATGCTAAATGTTAGATTTCAGGGGAATTAGGTCAACAGCATTGATGGCAGAATCAAATTATGGAATTTATCAAAACTATAATAAATAATTAAGAAGAAAGAAATGATGTGGTTGAGTTTCAGAATGAGTTAAAAACCCATTGGTTAATTAGAAAACCAATCAGAAAGAGAGCCGCACACACACATACGCCTTACATATGCAGATTATTCTATGCTATGATGTTCTGCAGCTATGCAACATTTCTTGTAGGATCAGTCTCAAGGGTTTTTTCCTGTTTAATACTATTATTACATATTGAACTGGTCTCTTTAATAGTAAACTGGTGAACAGGAGTAAATTATTTTGCATTATTACCACATCATTGAAAAACAATTTATGTAACATACATGTCATATTTATTTCCGTATTAATTGAATAAAGTAGCATAGCTGTCACAAACTTCCAGTATTTACTTTTTAATCTCTTCCTGAAAATTCTCTGGGTGAATTCATGTAAGAACTATTTCTACATCTTATAAAGTGCAGTCAGCTAATTCTCTATGTGCAGACAGATTTTTTTCATGATTTTTAGATTTATGAATTCTCTTCCAAAAATACAGTGATGTCAGGCTGTTGTGTGTGCTGCTAATAAAATGCAATGCCATACTATGATCTTTTTGGTTTTGGCACTAGGTTTGAAGCTATCTATTAATGCAGCACAGGAGTGTCAAACTCAAGGCCCGGGTGCTGGATATGGCCTGCAAGGTGCTTAGATCTGGCCCATGGGGCTTCCCTGGAAACATTGAAAGATTGGCACACAGTACCTCTGCCAGCAAAAACGGAGCTTGGGAAGGCTGCGCAATGGCCTCCTCTGCCAGTGAAAATGGAATTTGCAGGGCTGCCAACCTTGAGTGATAGTTCGGAGTGAGACACTGCGAGGGAGCGGAGCGACTGAGGGGGGGATGGTGTGGAAGGGGGGTGTCCCCCCTTCCACGGTAGGGAGCTTTGACAATTTTACATTTTAAATGGTGCAATCTGATGCATACTTTAGTCATGATTTGGACATATACATACATACATACATGCAAGCAGCACCAATGTACTTGAACCGGATTTGTAAGATATTAATAATGCAGTTCACTGACCATCTTGGCCGGAAAGGGTCCACATTCTTGGGCTTCTGCCCATCTGCTCCGTCCCTTTGGGCTGCTCCGGCTCTCCTCCTCCTCCAGGGTCCCTGGCTGAGAGGGGCGTCCCAAGTGCCTGGGATCCGGCCCCTCCAGGCTGCCTCTTCAGGGCCACAGAAGCCTCCCTCACATGGCCCCGGGGGTGGAGGGGGCCTTGCCAGGGTTCCCGGCCTTGGAGCTGGGCAGAAACGGCCCTTCCCAGCCCTCTCCCGCCCTCTGGGCCTCCCACCTGCGGAGGGGAGGGGGATCCAGGCTGAGTCTTGGACCCACCAGCCTCACAGTCCAGCTGAAGGGTCAGAAAGGGCCAGGCAGGCAGATGGACACACACACACACACACACACAGAATGGGGGGGGGAGGCTGGTGTCCTTCACTCCCCAAACGCCCCCCTCCCAGTCTGTGCATGGGACCCCCAGCAATGCTGCCATCAGCTGCTCCCCTGCAGGGAAGTCCTGGATTGTCTGGGGGAGGAGAGGAGAGGACAGTGGCCACTCCCCCCCCCTTTGCTTGGCATTTGTGGGGAGACCCCTCAAGGCGAGATTCCTTCCCAGGGGCTCCCAAAGAGCATCCAAACGTTCCTGGCATCAAGTGGGGAAAGAAGCCTAAAAAGAGAGAAACTCCTGCACTGGCTGCAATGGGGGCTCGGAGGGGACAGGAACCCCCCCTCCTTGCGAGCCCCCCCCGCCCCGCTCCAGCCTGCCCTCTGGCGGGACCCCCTTCCTGGAGAGGCTCCTCCCTGCCAGACCCTCTTGCAGCCTCTTGGACCCAGGGGAGGCTGGGGGGGGCGCATATCTAGGTGCAAAGGGCGGGGGAGGGACACAATGTACCCGGGAAGGAGCCCTCCCCCCCTCTTCCCCCTCCCTCTCCAGGGACTTCCCATCAGGCTGGGGAGCGAGAGAAGCCGAGGCGCGCAAGAGGCCAGCCACGGCAGCTCCCCTTGCGAGAGGGAGGCCGGAGAGGGACGCGCCTTTGCGCCCCAATCCCAGCGGCCTTGAGACCAGACGGGTGCGGGGAGGGGATGATGGGAGCTCAGCTCTCGAGAAAGGCCCAGGGATGCCCTGTAGTCGTACTTCATGGGGGATAGAAAGTTCGTCTCTCTCATCTCCGCCTGCCAGAGCAGAGTGCAGCGCAAGGGTTAAGCCCAGAGAGTTGTGACATCCTAGAGCGGAAAGGAGCAACCGCTTCCTGCAGCGTGGAATTCTCTCCTCACCCCAGTACAGAAATCAATGCGGGCAACGTCCTCTCGCACATGCTCTGTTCGCCCTCTGAAGCCGCCCAGGATCGGAGGCTTCACTTCTCGAAACTTTGGGCTTGGGCATATCGATATTCGGAATATCAGAGAATGTAGAGATATATTTATTTTTGTACATTCCATTTTGGGGGTTTAGCGTGAGATTTCGTTTATCAGAGTGAGACAGTCAAAATTGGTTGAATTGCGTGAGTCTCACGCTGATTGCATGAGAGTTGGCAGCCATGAATTTGGGAGCTCCATTTTCAGCTACGATAGCCTTCTGCAGTGGTCTGACAATGAAAATGGAGCTCGGGACAGCTGTTCTGAGCTCTGTTTTTTGCTGGCAGATTGCTGCAGGAGACTGTTGCAGCTGAAAACGGAGCTCAGGTCTGTGGTGTCCTGGTGCCCTGGGAGCTTGAGGGCCAGGCTGGGCACTTGCCCTCTGCTGCCTAGGCTCTGGACAGCCTGCACTGCCATCTGGGGTCTTCTGTGTGGTCTGAGAGGGACAGAGAGTATCCTCTGGAGGAAAAGGGTTTGATGCTCTCCGTGGTTTCTCCTTCCTCCGCTTAAAGACATTGGATTCCTCCAGCCCTGCCTAGGCCACCACAGGCACCTCTGACATGAGTGACAACAATCTGGCCATGCCCACCTTGGCCACACTCACCTGACCCCCTGAGGTCAAACGCAACCCCAATGAAATTGAGTTTGACACCCCTAATGTAGCAGGTTGCAAAATTAAACTGCAAAATTCCAGATGACCAGTAGATGGTAGCAAAACACATGCCTCTGCTGCCCTCTAGCTGTCTTCTGGATTCTTACAGCTCAATATGGCAACCTTGTCCTGTTTGATAGTTTTTAACTATGCCTATGTTTCTGAGAAACCTAAGCACAATCTTATTCTTAGTAACACAGCACAAAATGAATATTATGGAAAGGCAGCAGATGTAAGTTATTATATATTTTTAATTCACCATTACATTTTTACTTGCCAGACTAGGAGAAACTGTTGAAGAATTTTCTGTCTAAGATGCCAAAATAAACTATCTGGCCGTGAACTTTATGCATTATAAATTGGGCAAATGGGAGGAAACACAATTTACTGTTCTATTGCAGGTAAAATGGCTTACACTCACGCTGGCATCTGCAAAACTAATATAAATACTGCTATTATGCAATAAATTTTGTGAGCTGGGGTTCACTTAATGGAATACATACCCATAGTAAAATAGCATCTATATAAAAAAATAAGCCTATCATAGCTCCACGCAGGGCAGGAAGACTTACTCTATATATTTCAGTACATGATACATACAACAAAAACATAAATCATTGGAACTCAAAAAGTTAAAAATACAATCTTCCTTTCACACCAGTAATATGAAATCAAATGCAGGCATCCCAAATTGAATAGTGCTACTATGGGTGTTTGTTCCATATCCTGAACATGATGTATCATATTATACATCTGAGTGGGCAGCATCTTTGAATATAATTTTTTTGTGCGCTAGAAATTACAATTTGGGAATTAAAAGAAGAACTAGGGAGGCGAGACTTCCAGGATTAGGAATTAGGGCTAGCAGTCAGAACTGTGTTAAAAAATTTTGTACTTTTTTTTAGACATTTCTGAATGCTATAAAAAGTTTGCTAGCTTGTTTGAATCATATTGATTCCAAACCTTACCTAAAAACCTATCTTTAACAAATCATGGAATGTTTGTGATATTCTTCACAGAGAAGCATCTGTGAATCGCAATTTGTTTAACTGAGGTTATCTAAATTTAGGCTTATTTGTTCCTTCCTTCATTTTAACAGCATTAAGACATACCAAACTAAAATGCTCTGATTAGAAAAAATATATATAATTTTGCAATTGCAAGGATTCTCCTAAGATTAACACTTTTGTAATCCATCTCATCAATTGTTAATATTTTTACATGAATTCAAAACAGGACTTTTTGTCCAAAATACATACATATATCATCTTGAGAAATAAAAATCAAAATATACACCATGTTGGATTGTAATATTCTCTTTATATGTGAAATAGATCATAAATAGTGAAGGGTTGCTGCTGGCCTGGGGGTGGGGTGTGATTTTATGGGTTTTTATGTTGTGGGTTTTTAATGTTGTAGCCTCCTGGAGTCACCTGTGTGGGTGTTGGGTGGCCATATAAATTTGTTAAACAAACAAACAAATAAAATAAAGACAATAAAGACAAATTTAATTAGAAGTAACCACTTAAACTCTTCAATTGAAACCAGCCAGCAGTGATTGGCTACAATAGCCCAGTCATGAAATATTCAGGGCATGAAGCAATTTGTAGTCTCAGAAATCAGGAGCAGATCTACAGCGTGGTTTTAACATAGAAGATACAACTTTTAAACAGTCTCTCGGTTAATTAACTTGTAGTGAGTTAATCATCTAATACAGGGGTGTCAAATTCAATTTCATTGAGGGACACATCAGGGTTGTGTTTGACCTCGGGGCCTGGGATTTGTGACATAGCTTGACATCACTCATTGAGGCTCTGTTTTCAGCTGTGATAGCCTCCTGCAGCCCTCTGACAGTGAAAACGGGTGCCACGTGTGGCCCAGGGTACCATGGGTGGCCCTCCTGAGCTCCATTTTTTTCTGGCAGAGGCACCACGGGCTGCTCCTTCACTGTTTCCAGGGTATCCCCATGAGCCAGATCTAAGCACTAAGTTTCTGTAAGCAGCACCAGAATGTTTCCTTCCTACCTTCCTCACAGGATTAGGCCAGTAAATTCTTCTAACAACCGGTTTTCCGAACTGCTTAGAATGTTAACAACCGGTTCTAGCGAATAGGTGCGAACTGGTAGAATCCCACCCCTCGTTAGGGGTAACTAAACAATTCCTTATTTTCCATGATATAATGCAGTGTCTGTTTTAGACATTTTGGAATGTGAGAGAGACATTCAGGAAAAGGAAATCCGTCCCCACTTTTTGATGTCTTTTACTTCTTCCATATAAATACCTGGCTAGCATTCATGTGCATGAATGAACTAAACTCTTCTGTGGATAAAATTGTCACAATCCTTGAACATCTCAGCTTTTATATAGACAGATATGTTGAGGAAACCAACAGACAGGATGTTGCCAACAGCAGACTCTGCAGTTTGTAGATGTTTTTTCCATTTTGACTTCTGCCAGTTATGAGGGTAAGTATTCTACTAGATTATAATGATAATACTGTAATGTCAGCATATTGTTCTACCTTTCTAAAACTTTTCCCAGAGACTAACACTCACCCTCTCTCTTTCTCTTCTTTCCTCCTTCCCTCCCCCCTCATTCTCTCCCTCCCTCCCCACTCTCTCCTATCGGCTCCCCATCTTACTCAGTGGTTATTATAATAACTTTTAACAAGGATTACTTAATTGTCTGCTTGGTTTAAGAATTGATGAATATTTTTTCTCCTGAGGGACATTATTAAGAATATTTAGAAGGAGAAAATAGATCAAAATTTGTTACAGGTATTTGGCTTTTGTTTTGCCAAAAGCTGAAATGAAATAGAGCTGTCAGTCCTGCCCGTATTGGGAAAATGAAAGTACAATATGTTTGAATCACTTATCCTGGATTTCTCTTTTTTCCTCCTTTCTCTAATTAGTTATGTAATAAGGTACAATATTATCTTGATCATTCTCTTGATTTATTACCGTGTTTCTCATAAAATAAGGCCGGGTCTTATATTTTTTTGAGCCCCGATAAAACGGCTAGGCCGTCTTTTCAGGGGTGACTTAATTCCCCCCTTTCATCCTCATCGAGAGTGCCCCACGGGCAGCCTCCCCACCAGCTGCTCCTAATGGATGATCATGGCGAAGCACAGAGAGCTCCTTACTCCCACCAAATGCCTTTGCTGCAGACCTAAGACCTTTGGCACCTGCCACAGTTGCTTTCTCTTCTGCCCATTCCGCCGCCATGTTTGGAGCTGCCGCTTACGTGTTTGGAATGCCGCTGCCATTTGGAGCACCGCTGCCATGTTTGGAGCTGCCGCTTCCACATTTGGAGCACCGCTGCCATTTGGAGCACCGCTGCCACTCCAAACACAGCGGCAGCTCCAAACATGGAAGCAGCAGCTCCAAACGTGGCGGTGATGCTCCAAATGGTGGCGGCACTCCAAAAGGCAGTGGCACTCCAAACACAGAAGCAGCAGCTCCAAACGTAGTGGAGGAATGGGCAGAAGGGAAAGCAACAGCGGCGGATGCCAAAGGTCTTGGGTCTGCAGCAAAGATGTTTGGTGGGAGTAGAGAGCTCTCTGTGCTTCACCATGATCACCCGTTAGGAGTGGTTGGTGGCGAGAAATTGCTGCCCGCAGGGCGCTCCTAATGGCAAGTCCCCCCACCTTTCCCTCCATTTTGCTTGTTTTAAACTAGGCCTAAATTTGGGGGGAGGGGATTAATATGATTTTATGCCTATAAAACATGCTGGGTCTTCCTATTGGTGGAGGCCGTATTGTTTGAGAAACACGGTATATTTATTTTCAAGTCCTTATCCATCTCACTCTCTTGGCTTGTCATTTGTGTTTCAATTTTATTTTACAATCTCTATGGGATTATTTATTGTTGTTATTATTGTTTTTTGTTATTGTTGATATTGTTGTTATTATTATTCACAATTTCTGTTTCTAGTATTTTTGCATCAGGTAAAATTTGTATCATAGCTGACATTTTTAACATTAATACATTTTGGACCTGGGCTATCCATAGAAGTGGACATCATTTCTAATATATAGGATATAGTGGCTACTAATTTGGGCCCCATTCTTCAAAAATATCCTGGAGTATTTCAAATGTTATAACATCTTGTGTTATTTTGTAAATTTGCAAAGTAATGTGTGTGTCTGTTTGTATCTTTAGCCCGTTAGATGCAAGAAATAAGATTTCTGTCTATGATGATACGACTACTTTACACTTTCTAATGTGCAATTATTTTAATTTGTACTTTTTTTCAAATGAATTGATCCATGCATCCTAATCCTATATAATATTGCTTAGTACTATATATTAAGACTGAAGCATATAAAGAATAATTGCTGCTGGGTATGTCTAACCTAATGAAAAGAAGGACCTGGGGAGACACGATAGCAGCATTCCAATATCTAAGGAGTTGCCACAAAGAAGAGGGAGTCAACCTATTCTCCAAGGCACCTGAAAGCAGGACAGGAAGCAATGGATGGAAACTAATCAAGGAAAGAAGCAACCTAGAACTAAATGTTTTTGGACTAAAAGTCCAATTGCTTCTTGAAAAATCACCTTTGGGACAACCTAAAACTAAGGAGAAATTTCCTGACAGTTAGAACAATTAATCAATTGAACAACTTGCCTTCAGAAGTTGTGGATGCTCCAACACTGGAAGTTTTTAAGAAGAGATTGGATGACCATTTGTCTGAAATGGTATAGGGTTTCCTTCCTGAGCAGGGGGTTGGACTAGAAGACCTCCAAGGTCCCTTCCAACTCTATTATTCTGTTATTATAATAATGTATTACAGAAATCCACATTTGAAGCTGGATCACATGCTTTCTTTCCAAGAAAGTAGAATATTTTTCTTATGATATGGCAAGCTGTTTGAGATAACTTGCTAAGATGTTTCTTATTTAATTAAATACATTTGGGGATGATAGTCAGGGTCAGCCAAAACATTTTCTAACTTGCAGTTTCTACCAAAGCCCAGCTCTTGCTATGGCAATAGAAGGAGATGCCAGTACAATGTTGATTGTACTGCTCTTCCTTAACAGCTGGTGTTCTTTAGTACAAAAAAAGGAGTTACAAAAGGGTATATAAATCAAGCCCTGAAGATGAGGGTTTCCAGGGGAGAGGAAGTGAAAATTGAAGTTTCCAGGCCATTCCCACGACCCCATCAATAATAAATCCAGGAAAGCTATTATTGTCCAGACATAGATCTTCCAGGAAGAATGTTCCAACAAGCAGGGTAGATTGTCAAAACCTTTCAGAGAAAAAGAGACAATGGTTGTTGTTATTATTACCTTCATTTTCAGAATGTGTACTGACAATGTGTACAGAGATTGGCTGAGCCTCCCTTTGTGCTCTCCCCCCCAACACAACTCACAGTGAGGACAGAAGTCCCGAATCCAGTCCCAATCTTATTACACTATGTGACCTTGTTACACAATGCACTGGCTCTGCAAGTCTATCATACTATGTGTTATGTCCGCGTGGAAGGAAGCCAGGAGTTGGTGACTTTGTTTCAAGCTCTTTTTATTAGGCTGGTACCGAACTGAGCATATAGGAAAACTTCGTGGCTTTTTATTTCCAAGCCGCGGCGGCCGTGGCCAATGGCACCGCTTTGAATCTCCCGTGATTCGAATGGACCAATCGCGGGAGATTCTCAGCGAGCCAATCGGCACGGCTCGCCTAACCAATCAGAGCGCCACGTGCTTTGGCCAATCAAAGCGCAGGGATCTCAAGAATGCAAATGACGGGACAGAACACCCCTCCCCTCTTGGTTCAGTCCTTACGTTGCGTAGTCCCATAGGTAGGCAGGGCTCCGTCTCTGCCTACTGGACCTGCGCAGGTCAGTCGTAGGTTGGATCCTGGCTGGTTCGGTCGGGGTCTCTGTTTCTCCAGACTCCGTCGTGGGAACCGCCTGGTCTGTCTGGCCGGGCCGCTCTCCGCAGCTCCCTCCTGGGCTACCCGGGTTGGTTGAGCTGTGGGTTTCGCCGCTCCCGCTCGGTCTTCCCGGGTTGGTTGAGCTGGCCTGGCTGCCTCTTTCTGGTGAGGTTTCGTGCTGGCTGCTTTCAGGTGAGTATGGCTGGTTTATTTTTTCTTGGTTTTGGTTCCCTGGGTATTCCCTCCCCTCTTGGTTTGTGTTGTGGGGGTTGGTTTTGCTTGGTTGTGCGTTGGTGGTCTCTTCTGTGGTTGTCCTCGATCTTAACTGGTCGATGTGGCATTTCCACGCTCGTCCGTCAGTTGTTTGTAGCCGGTACGAGTGTGGGCCTGTTAGTTGTGTTATGACGGCCGGTACCCATAATGGGTCTCTTAGGTTTTTCGCGTAGACGGCGTTGCCTGGTGCGAAGGTTCGGTGTATGCTGGTGGAGTCTGGGGGTTTCTCTGGGTTGTACGTGGGGTGTAATCTATCGAGTGGGGACCTTATTTCCTCCCCATTAGCAGTTCTGCTGGGCTTTTATTTGTTGTGGTGTTTGGGGTTATGTGCTGGATGAAAGGTAATTTATTTATTTTGTCCTGGATCTCCCCGTGATCTATTTTCTGGATGGTTTTTTTTGTGAATTGAGCCATCCGTTCCGCCCTACCATTCGCCACCGGATGCACTGGGGCTGTCAGCAAGTGTCGTATGCCCCTCTCCGCTAGGAATTTTTCGAATTCTAGCGACGTGAATTGGGGCCCGTTGTCAGAAACGAGGACGTCTGGGAGGCCGTGTGTTGCAAAAAGTCTGCAGAGTTCTTTGGTCACGGCCTCCGTGGTGGTTGTTCTCATGTTGCTTACCTCCAGCCAGTTGGAGTAAGCGTCCATGGTTATTAAGAAAGTGTGTCCTTTTGTGGGCCCGGCGAAATCTATGTGGATCCTAGACCATGGTCCCCTGGGGGTTTCCCACTCTAGGATGGGTGCTGCGGGTGGGCTTGGCCTAGTTTCCTGGCATCGTTGACACCTTGCTACCCAGGCCTCGATCTGTTTGTCCATCCCTGGCCACCAAGTGTAACTTCTGGCCAGGGCTTTTGTCCTAACAATGCCTGGGTGCCCCTCGTGTAACAGTTCCAAAACCTTCCCTTGTAGTTTTTCCAGGATGACCACCCTATCCCCCCATAGTATGCACCCTTTTAGTAACGAGAGTTCCGTTTGCCGGTTCCGGAATGTCCTGATGGACTCGTCGTTGTCCCTTTCCGGCCACCCTTTCTCTACCCAATGCAAAACCCGCGCCAGACGTTTGTCTTTATTAGTTTCTCGGGCAATGTCTGACGCGGTTAGGGGTAGGTTGGGTAGAGTCTCCATGCTGAGGGTGGTCGTCGTGGGTGCTGGGTCAGTGTCAGGTTCCGGTAATGGTGAGCGGCTTAAGGCGTCCGCATGGGAGATAGTCTTACCCGGTCTGTGTGTGAGTCCGTAGTTGTAGGCAGCCAGGAACTCAGACCACCTTGTCATTCGGGGAGACAGAATGTTTGGGGTGGCCCTGTTCCCTGCAAGGATTCCCAGCAGCGGTTTGTGGTCGGTGATGCTGGTAAATGTCCGGCCGTAGAGGTACTCATGAAACCTTTTTACTGCGGCAACGATATCCAAAGCCTCTTTGTCCAGCTGGCTGTAGTTCCGCTCCGGTTTGGTGAGGGTCCTTGAAAAGAACGCAATGGGTGCTTCTTTTCCATCAGGGAGAGTGTGGCTGAGGACAGCGCCGACACCAAAGGGTGATGTGTCACATGTGATGGCTAGTGGTAAGGTCTCGTTGTACTGGATGAGGATGGCATCTGAAGTGAGCAGGTCCTTGGTTTTTCTGAAGGCGGCTTCCTCGCATTTCCCCCAAGTCCAGGTAGCTGCCTTGTCCAAAAGCCTATGCAAAGGCTCCGCCGCGGTCGCCTTTTGGGGCAGGAAGACATTATAAAAGTTTAGTAGCCCCAGGAATGCCTGCAGTTCTGTTTTTGACCTGGGTGCGGGGGCTTCCTTGATGACTTTAATTTTCTTGTTGGTGGGGTGAATGCCGTGTCGGTCTAGGAGGTATCCTAGGAATTCGACCCGCTCTGTGTACAGCTGGCATTTTTCCCTCTTCACTTTAAGCCTGGTTTCTTTGAACCTCGTTAGCACCTCCCTTAGGCGAGCCTCTAGTTCGGCCTGGTTGGTTGCCAATACTAGTACATCATCGAAGTATGGGACCACCCCCTTGATGCCCTGTAAGAGTCTTTCCATGAGGCTCTGGAAAATCCCCAGTGTCATGCTGACTCCAAATTGGAGCCGGTTGCATCTAAACGCTCCCCGGTGGGTGACTATGGTTTGTGTCTCGGCAGTTTCCTCATCGACTGGCAGTTGCTGGCATGCTTGGGCCAGGTCGAGTTTCGCAAAAACTTTGCCCCCTCCCAGTGAGTGTAGGAGATGCTGCACTACTGGGACGGGGTAAGCGCTTTGCTGCAGGCGCCATTTAGGGTGGCCTTATAGTCCCCGCAGATTCTCACTGACCCATCAGGCTTAATCAGGGTGACTATGGGGGTCTCCCACCGGGCGTGGTCTATTGGTTGTAATACCCCTTGCTTTACGAGCTTGTCAATTTGCTCTTCTATCTTCGGTTTGAGTGCGAACGGGACCCGCCTTGGTTTTAGGTGTTTCAGGGGAACGTTGGGGTCTAGGCTGAAGGATATAGGGGGCCCTCGGTACTTGCCTAGGGTGCCGTCGAACACTTCTTGGAAATCCCGGGCCAGTTGCTGCTCCCAGTCGGCTTCGGCGATGTGGTCGATGCCCATGACTGCGATGCCTAGCGGTGCGAACCATTGAAGTCCCAGTAGGCTAGGTCAGTCTCGATCGACGATGGTTAAGGGAAGTCTTTCGGCGTGTCCCTTGTAGGTCATTGTAAACTGTCCTGTTCCGACTACAGGGATGCGGTTTCCCTGGTAGTCCTTGAGGATTAGTCTCTGGTTTTCTAGTTGCTTTCTCTGGATGGTAGGCACCAAGCGTTTAAGTTCTTTCCAGGCTACCATTGAGAGGTAGGACCTGGAGTCCACCTCCATTTTACAGAGCTCGCCTTCGATGCCTACCTCCACGTAGACCTTTCTGGCATCTATGGTTGTGGCGTGGCCGATGGTGACCGTCTGATGTGTCTCTTCTCTCCGCCTGGCCTCGCCGCTTCATTGGGCTCGTCCGTTTCGCTCTCAGTGGTTGTCTGTTGGCCGGTCTCTGGTCCTGGGGGGTGTGCTCTCTCGTCTCCGCTCGCTCAGGTCCCATCGCCTGGGGCTGTGGGTCTTCTTGAGGTGGCAAACGCGTGCGATGTGGCCCTTCTTGTTGCAGTGCCGGCAAACGGAGTCGAAGAACTGGCATTCAGATCTGGGGTGGTCGCCTCCACAACCGGCACACGTGGTCCTCGACTTACGACTTCGCCGGCTGCGCTGGTCCCGGCCCGACTGTAGTTGGTGGATGTCTTCCTCTTCGTTGGACGTGCCCGAGGTCGAGTGGAGTTCGCCTTGGTGGGTGGTGGTTTCAGGTTGGGCCTCGGTCGACCTTGCAGGGTTGTTGTTTGCGGTGCGGTCCCCAGCGTTCGGTCTCCGCATGCAGTCTGCTGACTGTCGGGTTGCTTCGGCAGCTGCGGCTTCGGAGATGGCGTCGGCGAGAGCGATGTTGCCCTTAACCATCAACCGACTTTGGAGAACAGGGTCCCAAAGGCCGAGCACGATTCGGTCCCGAAGGGCCTTGTTCATGTTGGAGAACTCGCATAGTCCTCCCAGGCGCCACAGCTCTGCAACGAAATCGCTGAGACTCTCGCCCGACCGCTGGTCCCGCCAATAAAATTCGTGCCGTCGGATGAGGATGGGCATGGCTGGAGCGTAGTAGTTTCGGAGCAATGGCTCGAGGTCCTTCCAATCCATTTCGGTCACGTCGGCGGGTTTGGTTTGCGCTTTTGCCATCTTAAACACTGCGGGCCCGCAGTGTGTTAGGAAGATGGCTCGTTTCTTTGGTCCCGTGGCATCCTTCAGATCGTTGCATTCGAGGAACATGTGGAATCTGTCCGTGTAAGATTCCCAGTCCTCGGTAGCGGGGTTGAAGGGGGTTGGTGGCGCGATGCTGGCCATCTTGTCGGTTGGCTGGCTTCCGTCAGACACATGCTTCGGTTCAGGATCAGGATCCCATTCTCGTCACCAGTGTTATGTCCGCGTGGAAGGAAGCCAGGAGTCGGTGACTTTGTTTCAAGCTCTTTTTATTAGGCTGGTACCAAACTGAGCATATAGGAAAACTTCGCGGCTTTTTATTTCCGAGCCGCGGCGGCCACGGCCAATGGCACCACTTTGAATCTCCCGCGATTTGAATGGACCAATCGCAGGAGATTCTCAGCGAGCCAATCGGCGCGGCTCGCCTAGCCAATCAGAGCGCCCCGCGCTTTGGCCAATCAAAGCGCGGGGATCTCAAGAATGCAAATGAGGGGACAGAACACTATGCTGACATGAAGTTATTTTCCTTTCAAAAGTCTGACAGCCCACAGGTAGAAACTGTTCTTCAACCTGCTGGTGTGGCTGGCTATACTTCTATATCTCCTATCTGATGGCAGGGGAGTGAAGAAGTGCTGACCGGGATGTGAGTTGTCCCTGAGGATTTTCCTCACTCTTCTAAGGCAGCAAGCCCTAGTGATATTATCTAGTGGTATCAGGGAACAGCCCATGATGTTTTGTGCTGTGCTCACCACCCTTTGTAATGCCTTTGTAATGGCTGTGAAGTCAGCATACCACACTGTAATGCAATATGTGAGGACGCTTTCTACTGTGGACTTTATTGTGATCATCAGTCGTTGTTCCACTTTATTCTTTTGCAAGACCTGGAGAAAATGGAGTCTCTGTTGGACCTTTCTGGCTACCTGGGTTGTTGTTGATTTTCCAAGTAAGATCTTCGCCGAGGTCAGCTCCCAGGAATTTAAAGGAGGAAACTCTTTCCACACAGCCCCCCTTGATGAAAACTGGGGCAGGTTCCACGCTCTTCTTCTGGAAGTCTAACACCATTTTCTTTGTCTTGCTGATGTTTAGGTGCAGGTTGTGGGGATAATGAGGATAATTTTTGAACCTCCCCGCTGTAATGAGACCCAAAATGGTAGTATCATCTGCGAACTTAATGATCACAGTGGATGGGTCAGACGATGCACAATCATGTGTGTACAGTGAATACAGGTAGGGACTGAGCACACTGCCCAGGGAGAAGCCAGTGCTAAGCTTCAGGCAGGTGGATGTGATAGACCCAGCCCTCACTGTTTGTGGTTAGTCCCTCAGAAAGTCTTTGAAAGTTGTATTTCTTTGTCTCACTCCTTATCTGTTTCTAAGCAGCTTAAATAATTGAATTAACTCAAATTCTTTCTGATCATTGTACTCAGCATGTACTGAAGGATAAACCCTTAAATGCAGTGATTGAGAAGAAGAATTAATTGCAGGAATGTAAAATGCACCTGCCTTTTGTTCTTCTTCAGATGTTGTTATGCAATAAAGTTACGAAATGTCCAGGAAAGGCTGTGAGATCTCTAACTATCCTATATGCTACAGTTAAAGGAAAGACACCAGATAAATACCACCATCCCTTCCAGGGCAGATAGGTAGTGACAACACTACACACCAGCTAACTGCACGATGCTGTGTAAATAGTGTCAAGGTGGAAACAGTTCCAGAAAACTTCTGAGACAGGAAATGAGATCTCCCACCCTTCATCATATGAGGGCAAGCTTGTGTTCTGCTAACAGTTTTATTGTAGCAGCATGATGAACATGTGTTCAAAGTACTATAGAAAGTAAGAGTTAGATATGCATAGAGCTTGGCAAAAGGAACAGAAGTCAACCAAGAGTTTTGAAACAAATGAAAAGTTTCTGTTCTGCACAACCAATCCATTGAGTAATTCTACAGTAAATCTGATGTATTGCTTTTTTCAATGAATGACATTGTTGCGTCCGCGAAATGATGCCAGGAGTCGGTGACTTCAAATCATGCTCTTTATTTAAGGTTGGAACCGAACTGGGGCAAAGGGAAAAAGATCGCGGCTTTTATTTCTTTAGCCGTGGTGGCCGCGGCCAATGGCACCGCTTTGAATCTCCCACGATCCGAATGGACCAATCGCGGGAGATTCTTAGCGAGCCAATCGGCGCGGCTCGCCTGACCAATCAGAGTGCCCCGCGATTTGGCCAATCAAAGCGCGGGGATCTCAAGAATGCTAATTAAGGACAGAACACCCCTCCCCTCTTGGTTCAGTCCTAACGTCATGTAGTCACGTAGGGAGGCGGGGCTCCGTCTGAGCCTACTGGACCTGCGCAGCTCAATCGTAGGTTGGATCCTGGCCGGTTCGGTTGGGATCTCTGCTGCTCCTGCTGCCGTCATGGGAACCGGCTGGTCGATTGGGCCAGGCTGCTCTCCGTAGCTCCCTCCTGGGCCTCCCGGGTTGGTTGAGCTGCGGGTTTCGCCGCTCCCGCTCGGTCTTTCCGGGTCGGTTGAGCTGGCCTGGCTGTCTCTTCCTGGCGAGGGGTCGTGCTGGCTGCTTTCCGGTAAGTATGGCTGGTTTATTCTTCTTTGGTTTTGGTCCCCTGGGTATTCTCTCCCCCCTTGGTTTGTGGGGTGAATGCCGTGACGGTCTAGGAGGTATCCTAGGAATTCTACTCGTTCCGTGCATAGCTGGCATTTCTCCCTCTTGACTTTCAGCCCGGTCTCTTTGAATTTGGTTAGGACCTCCCTTAGGCGACCCTCTAGTTCGGCTTGGTTGGTTGCCGACACTAGGATGTCGTCGAAGTAAGGTACCACCCCCTTGATGCCTTGCAGTAGTCTTTCCATTAGGCTTTGGAATATTCCCGGTGCCACGCTGACTCCGAATTGGAGTCAGTTGCATTTGAATGCCCCCCGGTGGGTGACTATGGTTTGCACTTCTGCCGTTTGCTCGTCGACTGGCAACTGTTGGTATGCCTGGGCGAGGTCGAGCTTGGCGAAAACCTTGCCCCCTCCCAGTGAGCGCAGTAGGTGTTGCACTACTGGGATGGGGTAGGCGCTTTGTTGTAGCGCGCCATTTAGGGTGGCCTTATAGTTCCCACAGATCCTCACCGACCCATTGGGCTTGATCGGGGTGACTATGGGGGTCTCCCACCGGGGCGTGGTCTATGGGCTGTAGGACCCCTTGCTTGACGAGCTTGTCAATTTGCTCGTCTATCTTGGGTTTCAGTTCGAATTGCACCCGCCTTGGTTTCAGGCGTTTTGAGGCGATGTTTGGGTCTAGGTTGAAAGATATAAGGGGCCCTCGGTACTTGCCTAGGTTTCCGTCGAAGACCTCTTGGAATTCCCAGGCCAGTTGCTGCTCCCAGCTGTCGTCGGTGACGTGGTCGACTCCCGTGACTGCGATGCCGAGCGGGGCGAACCATTGCAGTCCCAGTAGGCTTGGGCGGTTGCGGTCGACGATTGTCAGGGGAAGTCTTTCGGTGTGCCCTTTATATGTGATGTTGAAGTGTTTGGTTCCGACTACCGGGATGCAGTTTCCCTGGTAGTCCCTAACAATGAGTCTCTGGCTGTCTAGGTTCCTCCTTTGGAGGGTAGGCACCAAGCGCTTTATTTCATGCCATGCAATCATGGAGAGGTAGGACCCGGAGTCCACCTCCATTTTGCATGGCTGGCCCTCGATGCCTACCTCCACGTGGACCTTCCGGGCGTCATTGGTTATGGCGTGGCCGATGGTGACCGTCTGATGGGTCTCCTCTCTTCGCCGGTTATCGCCGCCTCGCAGGGATAGTCCGTTCCGGTCCCATCTGTTGTCCGAGGGGCGATCTCTGGTCCGGGGTGGTGTGCTCTCTCTCCTCCGGTCGCTCTGGTCCCATCGTGCCGGGCTGCGATTCTTCTTTAGGCGGCAAACACAGGCGATGTGTCCCTTCTTGTCACAATGCCGGCAGATTGATTTGAAAAACCGGCATTCCGACCTGGGGTGGTCGCCGCCGCTACCAGCACAGTTGGTCCTCGACTTACGACCCCGCCGGTTCCGTGGGTCGCGGCCTGTCTGGAGGCGATGGATGTCCTCCTCGTCCTCGGAAGTGCCCGATGCCGAGTGGAAGTCGCCCTGGTGGGTGGTCGTCTCGGGTTGGGCCTCGGTCGACCTCGCCGGGTTGTTGTTTCCACTGTGGTCCCCAGTGTTCGGTCTGCGCATGCAGTCGGCAGAAGTTCGGGTTGCGGCTGCGGTGAGGGTGTCTGCTAGGCTGATGTTGCCCTTGGCCATCAGCCGGCTCTGGAGGACGGGGTCCCACAAACCGAGCACGATTCGGTCTCGCAGGGCGTCGTTCAGGTTGTCGAATTCGCAGAGCCCCCCTAGGCGCTGCAGCTCGGCGACGAAGTTGCTGAAACTCTCACCCGACTGTTGGTCCCGACGGTAGAATTCGTTGCGTCGGATCAGGATGGGTACCTCTGGAGCGTAGTGCCGCCGAAGTATTGGCTCGAGGACGTCCCAGTCCATCGCGGTTGCATCGGCGGGTTTTGCAAGCGCCTTGGCCATCTTGAAGACCTCGGTCCCGCAGTGGGTCAGGAAGACGGCGCGCTTCATGGGGCCGGTGGCGTCCTTCAGGTCGCTGCACTCAAGGAACATGCGGAATCGGTCGGAGTATGATTCCCAGTCCTCGGTGGCGGGGTTGAAGGGTGCGGGGGGGGGTGCGATTTTCGCCATCGCGGTGGTTCGTCTGGCTTCCGTCAGACACATGGTTCGGTTCAGGGTCTGGATCCCACCTTCGTCGCCAGTGTTGCGTCCGCGAAATGATGCCAGGAGTCGGTGACTTCAAATCATGCTCTTTATTTAAGGTTGGAACCGAACTGGGGCAAAGGGAAAAAGATCGCGGCTTTTATTTCTTTAGCCGTGGCGGCCGCGGCCAATGGCACCGCTTTGAATCTCCCACGATCCGAATGGACCAATCGCGGGAGATTCTTAGCGAGCCAATCGGCGCGGCTCGCCTGACCAATCAGAGTGCCCCGCGCTTTGGCCAATCAAAGCGCGGGGATCTCAAGAATGCTAATTAAGGACAGAACAGACATCATTCTCATCTTTTGTGTTAATGAACTATGGAGATCTGGAAAAACTCAGTTTGCATTTTTGTGCCAAGATAAAAAGCAGAAAATAGCTCAGTCTGTAATGGTCCAGGCATTACTTAAATTTGTTGGAATTTCATACAAAAAGTGTTCTTGTGGTGGGGATGTATCTGTCTGGAAAAACTGAGAGATTATTGTAAAGAATAGCAGAACATTTTAGGTACTTTAATTATGGACAAACTGAATCCAAGAAATTAAAAGCAATAGTTTCCAGTTTTTAAGCCACAAAGGAAAAATGGCTTGATAGTCTCCTTTAAAAAGAATAATATGCAATGTTTTTGATACAGATATAGAACACTGCAAGTACTTCATAAGCATGAAATATTTAAATCTTTTGAAATAAAAATAATTAATAATCAGTTGATACCGAATTGGTTGTAAGACCCATTAAACAATGATCCAAGTAGTAGATAAACAGGCCCCTCCTCTTCCTCCTCCTCCTCTCTTGATAAAGCACATTTGGGACTTATTGTGAATGTAACTTAACCAAGAAGGTGGTGCAGAACAGAATGTGACTTTTGCATTCTATGTAGCTATGAATATGTTCTTAAGTCAGGAAGGGAGCCAATGTTAAAATAGGTATATATCAATAACCAAAGGGATTCAGGTTTCATTGTTCACCAGCATGACTTGGCTTGGCTGCTATACAAACAGGGCAGCCATTATTTTGCCTCTTTGCAAGAGAAGGTAGCATGGGCAAAACTGGGAAACTAGTCAAAGTTATCAAAGCCAATAGGTCTGTTGAATCAGATCATATGTGTTTCTATAAAGGTTTTCTGTTCTAATTGAATATTATGTATCACTGTGAGGCATTTTCTACATAATCATAATATAGATCCTGAGACTTTAATAAATTTTTATTGTTGATTGATGAAAAACCACATTTTAGTCTACCATTGTACGAAAGCATTGTTTCTTATTTAGCATTTGCATCTATATTGTTAATTTATTATTATTATTATAAATTACTTTGCATTATAAAAAACAATGGTTAATGATCTTGTCAGAGACAACTAGAGAGAGCCTAATATAATAACTGTTTCCAGTGAGCTATGGATCATGATTTCAGTTTATTTTAGACTTGGCAGAAGCTAAGATATAAAACAGGAGCTGTTGGAGGAAAGTGGAATCAGAAATAATGAGACAAGAAAACTACCCCCAAGTTCCTATTTATTTTTTCCCTTATATTTTCATAAAGTTAGACAAAACTTGATTATAGCATTGAAGGCACAAAACCAGACAGTGGAT
Source organism: Hydrophis major (assembly GCA_033807585.1). Classification (NCBI taxonomy): domain Eukaryota; kingdom Metazoa; phylum Chordata; class Lepidosauria; order Squamata; family Elapidae; genus Hydrophis; species Hydrophis major. The sequence goes on along the minus strand of CM066328.1, from coordinate 108,239,971 downwards.
GACTTTATTTATGGCCACTTCAGCTTGAACTAGATAGTAAGAGAAAAAAGCTGATATCTTTATTTGCTAAGAAGGTCAGAGACCCCAGAGCAGACGATGTGTTGATCATGAAGAATCAGGACCACTTGTTAAATTCCAATTATGCTGATTTGCTGCTCATACTTAAATACAAGAATCTAATCAATGAATGGTCAGCACTTAATTAGCACTAGAAAGGAATGAACGGAATTCAAGGGGGCTGGACTTGGATCACTTGTGGCAACATAATGATTCCAGACTGATTCCTCTCTTGATTCCATCCCCAGATTCTCCTCTTCCTCCTCCTACAGTTGGAGAGTAATCATGAATAATCATTCTAGGTATCTCCTGGAAAAATAGTGCAGAAAAAGATGAGTAACTTTCCAAGTAATTAAAAGGTAACTGATATATAGCATTTTCCAGAGCGGGTCTAGGATAACATTTATTTTTCAGTTGCAACAACTTGGTCTGTTGTATTTTCTGTTTCAAATTTTCAATCCAATTGGACAGTTTTTCTTTTCCTTAGAAAGGTAATCCAATTCCTAGTTTCCAATTGTATTCACTATAAGCATATAACAGAGCTTTAATTCTTTTGATTTAGGGCCATTGTTCTCCTGCTGTTCAAACAAGTTTTACAGAGGCTGAAGGATGAAAGGAAAAAACAAAGCTTTACTCTCAATGTTTTGAATTTCATGTATATATAAGTTCAGAAGAGGCAGTAATATAGTTGGGAAAGAGGAAGAGATCTAAAGGTTTACTATAGAAGAAACGTCTGTCAGAAAAATTTAAAAAATCATTCCTATAGGTAATAATACGATAAAAATTCAAAAACACAGTGGATTATGAAATTGTATAATAACTTACCATGCAAAATTCCACAATATGAGCAGTTATGTTATCAATTTAGATTATGTGGTCTATCCTTCTTTAAGAATGGAATAGTTGCCTCTAGCATGCAAATTTAATGGATTATGATACACACTTGGCTGTAGATTACTATAGAACTATTGTAGATCATTTCCTTGCTTCATTTATTTTATTTTATTTATTTATTTTTGTCAATTGTTTACAAGATAATAAGTATAAATAAAAACATAGTTATGAATACATGGATACATATAAGAAAAATAAAAAATAAAAGAAACAATAGGACAGGGACAGTAGGCACATTGGTGCGCTTATGCACACACCCTACAGACCTCTTAGGAAAGGGGTGAGGTCAATAGTAGACAGTCTAAGGTTAAAGTTTTTGGGGTTTGGGGAAGAAACCACAGAGTCAGGTAGAGTATTCCAGACATTGACCACTCAATTGCTGAAGTCGTATTTCCTGCAATCAAGTTTGGTGCAGTTAACCTTGAGTTTGTATCTATTGTTTGCTCTTGTGCTGTTATGGTTGAAGTTGAAGTTGAAGTATTCATTGACAGGTAAATCATTGCAATGTATGATTTTATATACTTTCAGTTATGTTTCCTATGATGATTTCAACAAAATTATGAAGACCACAGTTCTACACAAAATACTATTTTAAATGTAAAGCTAGGACCATGGCCATATTCTTTTACTTGCTCTGACATAATATTTCCAGGGTTTTTATATAAGCTACAGATACTAAATTAATATCAGGTAGCTTTCTAACCAGACCAGTTTATCTCTTTATTGCAGGGGTTCCCAACCTGGGGTGCGAGACGATATTCCCCCTGGGGTGCGAGAAAAGTCCAGGTAAATAATAGGATATTGGCTATATGTTGGCATTTTTATTTATTATGCAATGGATTAACTTTGTTTTCATTTTAGAGTTAAGTATCGTTATTTAGTGGCCGTCACATACATAGCTGAAAAGATTCAATCCTACCATATATTTAACGCATTCAGTAATTCCTAAAGTCTAAATTTCAGGGGGTGTGAGGTTCAAGTGAAATTTCTTTAGGGGTGCAGGGCGAAAAAAAGGTTGGGAACCACTGCTTTATTGGAACCACACTTCTAAGTCTCAAAATACCTTACATGTATTTGGGATATCCAGCAGTTTTTATAGTGTGTTCTAGTCCTATCTTTTGCAAAGGAAAAAGATAACGGTTGTTCTTATGACTTCTAATTGTACACAGGCATCACCTTCCACAACTCTGTTCTTCGTTTGCAGTGATGTTATCCCCACTTCATCCATTAGAGGTGGTAGCTGCAGTTAGAAAACAAGCTTCTTCTCAGAGATGGAAAACATCTTGGCAGCCACTGCAAAGACTCAGCCTCCTTTCACTATGGTTTCACAGCCTTGTTTTATTTTTGCCGCACTCAAGCATTTAGAACAGCATGTCCTCCAGGAACTGCATGAAAAGGCTCCTTAAGTGGATACAGCAAAGAACAAAGCTATGAGCCAGAAGGCTGGGCAAGAAATCCATGGTCTGTCTCCACAGATGACAACTCTCTCTGACTGGATTAATTATTTAAATTTGGATTTATGGCAAGCCCTGTAATAATTGTAAAAACACTAATGCACTTTTTGCTTGTGTAAGTTCTAAATGGGCGACTTGAATCACCAGCACATTCACAAATTAAGCTTCTCCTCCTTAAGTCTGCTTGTTGGGAGCCAGCTGGGAAGGTCACAAATGTTGATTACTTGACCACGGAGTGCTGCAACCATTATAACTAAATGTTGACTGCCAAGTCCCAAATTTTGATGATGTGGCCATGGGAATGGTTGTAAGTCACTTATTTCAATCCTGATGTAACTTCTAATGATCACTAAAGAAATTATTGTAATGATGCTCTCTGAGCTTGCTTCTTTTCTTGCAGATGTTTCATTACCCTAACTAGGGAACATCATCAGTGTTTGCATTTATATTCTTATAATTGTAAGTCAAGACCTACCTGTAGTCAGAAAAATCCAACTGTACCTTAAAGATCTATAAATCCTTTTTCAATTTTTTGCCCTCCAGATAAATAGGGAATAGAAGTCCTAGTGTCACTGGAAGTTGAAGGCAGTTGAATTTAAAGAAATAATAACTGTTGTTATAATTAAATAGTTAGTTTTTCATTTGGCCAAAGCCAAAGGTATATTCAATCATCTCTTTTGAACAAGATACAAATCACATTTGGTTTCAGTGGCTACTTTTTTTCCTTCAACTGATTGTAACTTTCTGGTTGTGGCATTGGATTCATCCAGCATGAACAAATCCTGCCAATTCTTTGTGCTAGAGCAAATTTTATCCAGATGTCCCACTTTCTATGAATAGAGCTGCTGTAGGCATAACATAAAATAGTGATCACAAATTCTTAACATTCATCTGCTGGTGGAAAGGAATATATCACCTCAAGATCTTCACAGTAACTGTCCATTTATGCCATGTGTTGCTTGTATACATTACTTGTCTCTTTGTAATGAGCACCTTCCACAAGACAGTGGAATGAGGGCCATTCCCTCTGTGATCCTCTATGTATTGTCAATGTCTACTTCACACAGACAGAGTAAATCTGCTGATTCAATCCAAGATTTCAGCCTTATCCTGTCCTGCCATGTTTTAAAAATGCAGTACGATTTATTACCTTGGGACAGGTTTGGGATCAATGGAAGATTTTAAGGTATGGTATGAAGTTAAAAAGTTTTATTCTTCACTGTATTGTATTGTATTGAAATTATTGTAATGATGCTCTCTGAGCTTGCTTCTTTTCTTGCAGATGTTTCATTACCCTAACTAGGGAACATCATCAGTGTTTGCATATATATTCTAATAATTGTAAGTCAAGACCTATCTGTAGTCAGAAAAATCCGACTGTACCTTAAAGATCTGCAAATCCTTTTTCAATTTTTTGCCCTCCAGATAAATAGGGAATAGAAGTCCTAGTGCACTGTATGTATGTATTTATAATTAGGTATCTTTTATACTGCAGCAGAGCAAATTCAGTTTAAAAAAAAATCAGCCAGTAATTCCCATAGATTATTGGTAGATTTTTAAAAAGCTTTATTTTATGAACATAAGCAACATTCAGCTTTTGCGTATAAAGATTCTTCTTATCACTGACCAGTTAGCAAAAGGGAATGAATGCACCTTTGGAATGGAAGACAGAATTTCAGATTCCTTGCAATTCTTTATTGATAATGCTGGATGGTTTCATCATGATTGCTTAATTCTCTCAGCATAACAGACTATATCCTAATTACTTATGAAAATCTGGTAGTCTTTCTCAGTGGCCTCCATCTTTCCAGCTTTGCAGACCAGCGGGGAAGGAAGAGGAAATGGTTTTGCGCAAGTGGTGGGAGAGTACACATGGACAGCTCCATTTGTTAAGCAACAGGCACAGCCACCTGCCGCTTACACAAATGGAGCTGCTGTGCATACTCACCCATTCCTCCCACAAATAGAGCTGTGTACACATGTGTATGCTCACCCACCACTTCTGTGGCTCGGTTCCGAATGGGCCACAGCCTGGTACTGGGCTGCAGCACAGCAGTTGGAAACATTTCTGATTAAGATGTTTTTTTTCTAGAACATAGGAAATAAAAGAATTTTATCAGAAAATATTCTCAAAAATTCATTAATTGGCTTGGAAGATTCAATATCTTGATAGTTTTGCAACAAGCACCATTTTTCTTTAGCACAACTTTTTTTAAATGATCATTATTGTCTCATTAACATTATTAACTCATTCTAAAACAGTGGAATGAGTATTGCATAATGCATTTGATTTTTTAATTGCAGTGTATTTTAGAATGAATTTGCCATTTTGGAACAATAATGCTATAATATAGAACTATTTTTCCTAGTCCTTCCTATTTTGGTTGCTTTCACAGTTACATCAAAAGATATTCTAATGTTTTGGCTTATGGTTATTCCTGACAACTTAAACAAGCCTGCAATGTTGTATTATGTGACTGATTTGAATATATATACATTCCTATATATGTTATAATTCTTGCACAGTGGATAGAGTTAACTGTTCTAGAATTCTCAGTCAAGCAGTGACTTGTTTTTCTGATTTTATTGTTTTTTATAATAAAGAAAAGAGGGAAAATAGTACAGAATAAACAGAGAATAATGCTAAATTTGTCACTGTGAATAAAAATAAAGAAGAAAAAGCACAGTAGGATAGATAGATCCATTGGGAGTAGTATGTGCTTTATTGTGCTGTAGACGATAGATGGATGTTATATACATAGAAAGACTTCATTTTTGTAAGCAAATGGGATACTTGCTGAGAGAAAAAAGGTTTTGCAGAATGGAGAAGCTAAAATGTATAGCTTATTGAGATTGTTAAGTACTGAGCATGGGTCGAAGTAAATGGAGACAGCCTCTGAACAGTGAACTTTCAGCTCTTTATTGCATAGTGACTTCTCAAAACAACAACAGTGAACTCTGCCTTATATAGGCAACCCTTGTAAGAATTGTCCAATAATGAGCTATGAACGCTAGCTCTTAACCAATACGAATCTTCTGTTAAGGGCCAATCGGATTCCTCAGAACTAACCAATCCGATCTGGCCGCCTAACAGCCAATCAGAAGTGCAGGGCCAGAACCCTGCACTTTATCTCAAGCTCATACTTTATTAACTATGGTACATACACAACACCCCTTCCCCCTGGCTTCTTAATTACGGTGTAGTTATATAGTCCTTTAGATAGGACGGTTGTCTTTTAAGTCTTTCGGATTTTCGTTGGATTGGTTGGTTGCAATCCTGTTGAGGTAGATTGTTGTTTGGCAGTGGTTCTGCTTCTTGCTCAGGTGCAATTTCTTGCGGTGCAAATGATTCTTCTTCCTGTTCCATTTCCTGAGTATCACTTAGTTCGTCGCTCCCTTCGAGCAGGTTCCCTGGAACTTCATCTTCTTCCATACCTCCCCCCCCTCGGTTTGGTCATGGGGGAGTTGTTGACTGGCCATTGTGAGTCATGACCGTAATTGGTCGATATGCCGTTTCCACAGTCTATTGTCACAGCATTTCACTACATAGGATTTGGGGCCGGTCACTCGTACTGCTGTCGCCTCAATCCATAACGGATCGCCCGATAAGTTTCGTGCGTAAACGAGGTCTCCTACCTGGAAGGTGTGACAGCGGCCACTGGATCCTATTGGCTTTTTCGATTCGTAAGCGGGGTGCAACCGGTCGAGGTGGGAGCGGAGTCTTCGTCCCATCAGTAGTTCGGTGGGAATTCTGCCGGTGACGCTATGTGGAGTTATGTGTTGCAAAAAGAGAATTTGGTTGACCTTGTCATCGATTTTGTCATAGTCCACTTTTTGCAAAGTCTTTTTAACAAATTGGACCATGCGTTCCGCTCAGCCATTGGTCGCAGGGTGCGCAGGCGAGGTGAGCGCATGGCGGATGCTGCGGTCAGCGAGGTATTGCTCGAACATTAGTGCCATAAACTGTGGCCCGTTATCGGACACCAGGGCGTCAGGCAATCCGTGGGTTGCAAAGAGTCTGTTTAGGATCTTAATCACCGCCTCGGAAGTTGTAGCCGTCATACGATGAATTTCTAACCAATTGGAGTACGCGTCGACTGTCAGCAGGAAAGTATAGCCCTTGGTTGGCCCCGCGAAATCCAGGTGGATTCTGGACCAGGGTCCCCGTGGCGTCTCCCATTCAGTAGTCATGGCTTTTGGTGGGGCATTGCTGACTTGTTGGCAATTGGCACATGCTTTGACCCACTGCTCGATTTGCCGGTCCATGCCCGGCCACCATGCGCAGCTTCGTGCAAGTGCTTTCATCCGCACGATGCCGGGGTGGCCCTCGTGCAGAATTCGTAGCAGCGTCTTCCAGAGTCGTTCTGGGACAATGACTCTATCGCCCCAGATGACACAGCCTTTTTGGGAAAAAAAGTTCAGTCTGTCGAGATTTAAATGGTGCAAAGTCTTCTGGTACTTGGTCCAATGGCCATCCACATTCTACCCAACCTAGGACTCGAGCTAGGGTGTGGTCTCGTTTGGTTTCTCTCGTGATGTCTCGGGCGGTCATAGGCGGCGAGTTGAGTGTTTCAATCTGCAACGTAGTTGCCGTTGGTGCCAGATCATTGAGAGTCTCTGGAAGCGGTGCTCAGCTCATTGCGTCGGCATGGGGAATGGCTTTCCCCGGGCGATATTGCAGGCAATAATTATAAGCAGCTAGGAATTCTGACCATCGGGTCATTCTAGGGGATAATATGTAGGGGGTTGGCTTGTCCCCGGCTATTATCCCTAGCAACAGTTTGTGGTCAGTTATAATGGTAAATGTCCTTCCATACACATATTCATGAAATTTATTTACAGCTGAAACGATTGCGAGGGCTTCTTTATCAATTTGTCCATAGTTCCGCTCTGCTTGTGAAAGAGTCTTCGAAAAGTATGCAACAGGGGCTTCATTCCCATTAGGCAGTACATGGCTCAAAATGGCACCCACCCCAAAAGGCGATGCATCGCAGGTTATAACGAATGGCAAAGTCTCGTTATACTGCATAAGTACAGAGTCAGATGTGAGCAGTTTTTTAACATTCCGGAACGCTTGCTCTTCCCGGTAACCCCATACCCACAATGCTTTCTTATCTAATAATCGGTGTAACGGTTCGGCGACAGTTGCTTTGTGCGGTAAAAATACATTATAGAAATTAATGAGGCCTAAGAACGCCTGGAGATCGGCCTTGCTGTGTGGTCTGGGAGCGTTTTTGATCGCTTTTAATTTACTCTCGGTAGGATGAATGCCCTGGCTATCAATTTGGTATCCTAGAAACTTAACATTGTCAGTATATAAGTGACATTTATTTTTTTTCACCTTAAGTCCAGCCTCTTGGAATTTTTTAAGAACGCATTTCAAACAATCCTGCAAGATTTTTTGGTCGGGGCTGCAATTAATACGTCATCAAAATACGGAACCACACCCTTGATTCCCTGTAATAACCTTTCCATGAGGCTCTGGAAGATCCCCGGGGCTACACTAACTCTGAATTGCAATCAGGTACATTTAAAGGCACCTCTGTGCATTACAATTGTTTGGGCTTGGGCCGTTTTTTCATCCACTGGTAATTGTTGATAAGCTTGAGCTAAATCTAATTTAGCGAAAACCTTTCTGCCCCCCAAGGAATGGAGGAGGTGCTGCACCCCCGGAACTGGATACGCATTCTGCTGTAGGACATGGTTTAAAGTGGCCCGGTAGTCCCCACAAATTCGTATTGACCCGTCTGGCTTAATGGGTGTTACAATAGGGGTTTCCCATGGAGAGTGATCGATGGGCTTCAACACCCCTTGAGCAATTAGCTTGTCGAGTTTTTCGTCGATCTTTGCTTTAAGAGCGAACGGAACTCGACGGGGCTTCAAGCGAATGGGAGCTACTTTTGGATCTAGACTGAATGAGATTGGGGTCCCCTTATACTCGCCTAAGCTGTCCGCGAAGACGTCACTGAACTCAGAGATAAGGTCTTCCTCCCACTCACAACCACCAACTTGGTTCACACCGGCCACTTCAATGCCGAGTGGCGCGAACCATTGGAGGCCTAGTAGGCTAGGCCTATCTCTATCGATGACCGTTAGAGGTAAGTATGCTGTATGCTTCTTGAAGGAGACTTGGACTCGGCAGGACCCGACAACGGGGATTCGATTCCCTTGGTAGTCCTTGAGGATGAGGCGTTGAAATTGGAGGTCTTGGCGTTGAATTGTGGGGATAAGTTGCTTGAGTGTCTTCCAGGACACCATCGAGAGGGACGATCCCGAGTCGACCTCCATGTGGCAAGGCTGGTTCTCGATGGTTACCATGTCTCGGATTTTCTTAGTGTCCAAGGCTGAGGCATGACCGATAGTGATAGTATGGTGAGCCTCTTCTCTCTGCAAAGCTCAATTTCTGTAGGAGTGGTTTACTGGCTCTTGCCTTACAGGACGGTTTCCTGTCGATTGGCGATAGTTAGCCCCTTTTGAGGCCTGGCTGAGTCCTGGCAAGCTGCGGCAGACCCCGCCGATGTGGTCTCATTTTCCGCACTCATGGCAGAATGCATCGCGGAATTTGCATTCGGACCTGGCATGGTTGGCTCCACAGCCAGCGCACGGGCGTAAGGGTTTCGGGTGAGGGTCCCGGTCAGACCGCAGTCGATGGACCCCTTCTTCGTTGCTGTCTGACAACGAAGAGAGGTCCTCGTGGTGCGTTGTTAACAGCTGCCCTTCTGTGCTAGGTGAGATTTCGCTGGCCGGTGGTGGTACCGGAGTGCGGTTTCGCCGTAGTTATGCAGCCAACTTTTTGGTCGCCTCTGCAGCCGTGGCTTCGGCGATGGTGTCAGCAAGGCTGATGTCGTCTTTCGCCATCAGCTTGCTTTGCACGCCTAGCGCATCTAATCCCAGAACTATTCGATCTCTTAGTGCCTCTTCTAAATCAGCGAACCCGCAGAGGCCCTAAATTTTGGAGGTCTGCCACGAAATCGGCCATGCTCTCCTTTTTTCGTTGGTTCCTCTGATAAAACTCATGGCGTCTCACGAGTGTAGGCACGGTTGGTGCGTAATGGTCTCTCAGGATGGGTTCGAGGTCGTCCCAGCTCATGGCTTTCACTTCTCAAGGTTTGGTGAGTGCTTTAGCCATCTTAAATACGGCTGGGCCGCAATGCATCAGGAACAATGCCCTTTTCTTTGCTGGCGTGGCGTCCTTCAAGTTATTCTTCTCGAGAAACATTTGGAAGCGATCCATGTAGGATTCCCAATCCTCTTCGTTTGGATCGAACGGAGCGGGTGGTACGATGCCGCCGGACATGATTCCATTGTTGGCGTCGTCTGTCACGTGCTCGGTATTGCTTCCTGGCTTCTTCGGTTCAGACGTCTCCACATCCCACCTTCGTCACCCGTGTTAAGTACTGAGCATGGGTCAAAGTAAATGGACACAGCCTCTGAACAGTGAACTTTCAGCTCTTTATTGCATAGTGACTTCTCAAAACAACAACAGTGAACTCTGCCTTATATAGGCAACCCTTGTAAGAATTGTCCAATAATGAGCTATGAACGCTAGCTCTTAACCAATACGAATCTTCTGTTAAGGGCCAATCGGATTCCTCAGAACTAACCAATCCGATCTGGCCGCCTAACAGCCAATCAGAAGTGCAGGGCCAGAACCCTGCACTTTATCTCAAGCTCATACTTTATTAACTATGGTACATACACAACAGAGATGCTTAACTGTTCCACAAAACTCTTCATTATTTAGCCTTTACAAAATCAGTAAAAATAATGCAGAAATATTTGGTTACAAACTACTATTGATTGCAGTATTTTTGGTTTCATATCTCTTCACCCCTAGAAACTCTATTGCAGCATATACAGTTAAACCCAAGGGTGCTTTTTCAAGAGGCAACTGGATTTTCTTGTTTTTCTTTGAAGACATTTTGCTTCTCATCCAAGGAGCTTCTTCAACTCTGACTGGATGGTGCGGAATGAAAAAATGTATACTCCTTACAGACAGCTTGTTATTTGCATTCTTTTAGAGACTTGTTGAGGCCACATGGAGGTTTATCTGTGTCATCAGGTTCACCTGAGTAGTGCAAATGGGTGTGGAGCCTTCTTGGAATTGTTGAAATGATCGTATTGGAGATAGGAGATAGATGTTGTATCCCTTCCCCTCTGTTGAGAAAGGCTGTTCAGTTTTGACATAGATAGTCTCTTTGATCCTCTTTCAAACCAGCAGTCCTCTCTGCCCAAAATGTGGCCTTTGCTGTTTTCAAAAGAGTGGGCTTTGTCTTTTAAATGCAGATGAGCATGACTCACTGCATTGTACTGCAAATACCATGTTGTTTAGTTTGTGTCTGGGTGTTCAGAACTTCCAAGAAGACTCCATACTCATTTGCACAACTCAGATGACTCTGAGGACACAGATAAACCTCCAGGTGGCCTCAACAACTCTAAAATAATGCAAATGACCAGCTGTCTGTAAGAAGTACAAATCCTTCCATTCCCCGCTAATGAGGAAGGAGGTGGGGTTTGCTATCAAACTAGTAGCCTTCAGTGTGGTACTCCCCCATTGAGTCCCCAATAACATTTCCTGTTATCATTTCTTAAATGAAAATAGTATGAAGGTAATTAAATCTATATGCTTGAAAAATTATCGATTTCTTGATCTATGGTCCTCCTTTCTACTTTCTCAGACATGCACCAATCTGTGTACAATTTGGAACGTGGGAATGAAAATAGTTTTTGTTCCTATTTCTTCTATTACAATTTCTTTGGAGGGAGATAAAGCAGAGCAGGAATGATGATTTGTGTAATCTTCAACTTCTGATTAATTTATATTATCCTTATTCCCATGGTGACTAAAATAGTCATGCAGCCCAATGTTTTTTTCCAGGTGGACGATTGAGAAAGAGGGATAATTTGTCAAAGGATTTGTCATCTTTTGCCATGTTTTCAATAATAATGTCTTTGAAGTCCCAAGCATCATTAAAATCCACTTAGAAAAATTATTTTATTCCATGGAACATAAGCAATGTGTATCGAACCAGTGGTGATTTGTGAATGGTAAGAACCAAAAGTCTTTTTATTTCAGTTGGATTGACTCATCTGACACAATGAAGACTGAATAGTATAATTTCATCAATTATTGCATTGCTGCCAAACCCAGCAATTTTGTGCCACATTCCTTCTCTGTAATCTGTAATATAGAGATTTATGCTGTGTTATCACCCAACTTCATTCTTCTTTCTGCACAAAAACTTCAAGTAAATTGTGGGAGTTTACCAAACCAAACCAAACCAATATAATGTGGACATAATGGCAGAAAGGTGGAAATGAATTGTTGGAGAACTGGATACAGAACAGCAAGCAGATAAAAGATAAAGAGAAAAATCTGGAATCCATTTCTCACCTTTCCATTTGTATAATATTTTTACTAACCAACTACATGGACCTATAAAGGCAGCCACTGATTTTAAAAACATTCATTTAGCAACTGTTTGAAGTTACAGCTGCACTGAAGAAAGTGATTTATGATGGTTTTTTCACAATGATGACCATTGCAGCATCCTCATGACCATATGATCAAAATTTGGGTATTTGTCAACTGGCATGTATTTATTGCAGTTGCACTGTTCCAGGTTCATGTGATCAAGATTTCTAACATTGACTTCTGACAAGCAAAGCCAGTGGGCAAAGCTAGCAACCCAATTCATGTAACAACTGCAGTGATTTGCTTAACAAAAAAAAAATCATAAAATGGGGCAAAACTCACTGAACAACTGTCTTGCTTAGCAACATAAATTTTGGGTGCCCTTATTGTCATGCCCTTGTTGGAGTCTGATTCTGAGGGGGAGACTGAGGAGCTGACAGGGAGTGGAGTGTGGTCCAGCGGCTGTGGAAGAAATGGTGGAAGGGCACAGTCTGGCTGGGCATTCAGAGGAAGACCCAGGGCCACCTCTTCTTCATCCTAGGGCACTCAGGGAGGAATGGAGAAGGGAGCAACGTGGCTTATGGAAGAGAAAAAGGCCTCAATCCCTTTCATTAGTTGCAGCTGTGAGAACAGGATATAAGAAGGGCGTTTGCACACAGCACCTTGCTGGAAACAAAGCATGCATTATTTTTGTCAAGGCTTATCTGGGTTTTGGTGTCCTCCCAACTGTGTGTGCTTTGTTATTTTTTGGAAATCTGCAATTTATTATCCTGGCTTGTTGTGTTTTATTATATCGTGGTTTGTGTTGGTTTTTTTTATTTCTAATTTATCTGTACTTTGGGATCGAACTGCATTTCTTTCCTTTGTAGACTGTTCTTGGAAGCGTTTAATCTCCAGCTGAGGATAATTGGACATTGGGGGCCAAGTTGGAGGTATTAAAGAGATTTTACCCATTTTTTTTTGACTTTGTTGTTTTTGTGCCATGCCCCGGGTCATCCACACTTATGGTCATAAATTAATCCTCCTCTTTCTTCAATCAAAAATATTTAAGCCTTCAAATATGCACAAGCTAGGACTTGTTTTACAGGTTGCTGGCTATCTTCATTCAGTTCTTATTTTTGTTGTCAGCAGTTTTGGCTCTTTAATCCAAAGAGGATGAATCTTTGTTATCGTCTGTAGCTGACAGCCATTTTTTCATAATTCCATTGTTAGCTGGAAACAAAATAAACACAAGAAGATGCTTGGCGCACAAACTGTGTTGATAGCAATATTTATGATACTTATTGAAAACATTTAAAAGTCATTGCAGTAACTCTGTATTGGCTGTATAATTACTTGTTATCTTTTTTGATGAGATGCACTAGAAATCAAGGAAATAGATTTTTTTAAAAAATATTTAAGCTAAGCATTGTCAGTACTGATTATTTTAGTGATCAATTTTCTTTATAAACTTGGTGTTTGATTAAAATTTGAAACTTGTGATACACCCAAGGTTGTTTTGTGATTGTTCCTTAAGAAGAAATATCATTTAACATTTTATGAACCTACTATGCTTGATGCTGTTGAAAAAAATAATAAAAGTCAAAACATGAGTTATGGCTCTGTTTAACAAGTTAGGGCTTGTTTTATAGTTTGTTTATACTTTAGAATTGCAAGAACATAAAGCTAATTACTGAATATTGTGTAGTCTTAATAGGCTGAATATCCCAGATGGGCCAGAGAGTGGCTGGACCACAGTGGTAAGATTGCAGGGTACAGAATGGAAAAATGCAAACAGAATGGAAAAATGCAAACATTATAAAATATGACCACAGAATCTCCATAGCTTTCTGTGTAAAACTAAGACAGAAGTCAATTTAATTCAGTTTCAAAACATAATATGGAAATAAATTGTTCCTTCTTTTCAAACCAATAGAGAATAAAGAAATATTTTATGCTAATGTGGCCTTTAAATCAATACAATAATAGATAAATACAATGAGGCCAGGGCAAATCTATGGAGAGGCATCAAGATAGCTAAAGAAAAATATGAACAAAAGGTGGAGAACCATCTAGCAGACAACAATCCAAGGCAAGTGTGGCAGGGACTGCAGCATCTAACCAACTATAAGGGCAAAACAATGAAGACAGTCAACTCTGATTCCTCATTTGCAGAGGAATTGAACACCTTCTTTGCCCGCTACAAGGTCAAGAGACCTGACCCTGTAGCCCCAGTCTGCCTGCCCTCCAACTCCCAGCCATTCATCTTGCATGAACACCAAGTGAAAGCTGTATTGAAGGCCATGAATTCCATTAAAAATGCAGGTCCAGATGGGGTGCTGGGGATAGTGGTTAAAACCTGTGCTGACCAACTATCAGAGGTCCTAACAAGGATTTTTAACATCTTCCTGCAAACTGTCAATGTTCCATCATGTCTGAAAGCAGCCACTATCATTCCAGTCCCAAAGAAAACAACAATAAACAGCCTAAATGACTATAGACCCATTGTACTAATGTCTGTAGTGATGAAGTGCTTCAAGGGACTGGTACTTCAACACCTCAGGTCATCTCTTGCATCAAACTTCGACCAATATCAGTTGGCCTATGGACGAAATAGGTCAACAGGCTATGCCATTGCTACTGACCTACATTCTGTAGTGAGTCATCTAGAAAAACCTGGGAACTATGTCAGAATGCTTTTCATAGATTACAGCTCAGCTTTTAACACCATTTTGATGGACATCCTCATTGAAAAATTGACTGACCTGAATTTCCCTCCTCTCACCTATGATTGGATTAAAAACTTTCTGATGGGCCAGCCACAAACAGTGAAAGCTGGGTCTTTCACACCATCCTCCCTAAAGGAGCTCAGCACTGGCTCTCCTCAGGGCTGTGTGCTCAGTTCCTACCTGTACTTGTTGTACACACATGATTGCATATTTTCTAATGCATCTAACGTGATAATAAAGTTTTCAGGTGATACCACTATACTGGTCTTATTACAGGAGGAAATGAATTAGCATATAGGGAAGAAGTCCAGAAGTTATCTACATGATGCTCAGAAAACAACTTGCATTTAAACACCAGCAAGACAAAGGAGATAGTGTTAGACTTCCAGAAGCTGAGAGAGGAACCAATCCCACTCTACATCAAGGGGGGGTGCTGTGTGGAAAGGGTCTCCTCTTTCAAATTTCTGGGAGTCCACCTTAGCCAAGATCTCAGCTGGAAAAATAACACAATCCAAGTGGTCAGGAAGGCTCAACAGAGACTCCATTTCCTTAGGGTTGCGGAAATATCTGGTGGAACAATGACTGATGACTTTCTTTTACTAGTCTATGATAGAAAGCATCCTTACATATTGTATTACGGTATGGTATGCTGGCTTGACAGCTACGGACAAAAAGTCATTACAGAGGGTGATGAGCACAGCACAAAAAATTATGGGCTATCCCTTGACACCACTGGATGAAATCGCTAGGATCCGCTGCCTCAACAGAGTAAGGAAAATCCTCAGGGATGATTCACACCCTGGCCAGCACTTCTTTACTCTCCTACCATTGGGCAGAAGATATAGAGGCATAGCCAGCCAAACAAAAGGCTGAAAAATAGCTTTAATCCACGGTCAGACTTCTGAACGCAACATAAACACCACAATTAGGTTTAATATGATAGATTTTGCAGGGCCAAGGAGGCTCATTTCAATTTCATTGTATACATATGCATTAACAATAAACAATTGATTAATTGATTTAAGGTTTTAAACTTTAAATAAATTATCTCAATATTTACTGTTTTTTGTGAGAACAAAGAATTTCTGAAACAGTACAGTTTTGTTGAGCTCTCAAGGGTTAATAAATAAGGGCGTACAATTTAAAGTGTTTCAGAAACTAAGTCATAAAAACATCGTATCTTTATATTGAATATCTTGGATTATATTTTACTTAGATGCTTTGCTTTTGTTTAGTGCTAACTTGTTCATTGATAGCCAGATTCAGAATTAAAGACAGAATGTCCACTTTAAAAGTAATGTTTTGCTTTCCTCACACATTTGTTATTGTTCTCATGTTATTTCACAGAAGGTGACTGCTACTCTGATTATGCATAGTTTCCTGTCCTACTGGGTGATAGTGAAAAACACTATCTATTTAGAGAAAATAAGTTCTTGCATTTTCCTTTGGAAAGGAAAACCACATTGAAAAGAAAAAAATTCAATCAGTGTAACATGACCAGTGGCAATACTTGCCATTCGCATAATCAATTTAATTGGGCTTTTCTGCATTTGGAACAGCAGACATAGTTTGTTGCCTTGTTTATACAGCTTGATTTCATTCAATCTCACCTGCTGAGAGTTGGACTCTTGCCCAGTGGTTCTAATGAAAACTGGACAGGAAGGAAGGAGTGATTTACTCATTTACCAACTAAAGCTGTTAATGAATACTTCATTCAGGGACAATGATTCTAAAAGCTAAGAACATTTGTAGCCGTTAAAAGATTTGTAGCCGTTTAGAAGGATGGAGAAAAGAAAGGATTGACAAATGCGCCGGATTCCATGGATGATTGCACCCATATTTTTGGATACCCATCTTCAAATAAAGTCATGCCATCTGTTTCCAGAATTTATAGTAGTCAGGGTTTCAGTCAGAGATACCTCAGATCCAAATGAGTGATAGTTTCAGATTTGAGGGGAAAAAGCCAGATACTGTCCCACACATATTGGCACACAAACTGAGAGCAAATTCTACAGTATCAGGAAATGGCCTGGGAAAATGTTGCTATAATCATGAAACCTATAGGACACATAGGTTCTTACTCAAAGCACTGAGCATCTTTTTTACATAGCACCTTTGGCTTTCATCATGCAGATCAGTAGAGAAACAGGAGAGGAAAAGAATATGAAATGATATCTAAAAACTGTGGAGAAGAGGAATATCCTTGCCTATTTTCCCAAGCAATACTAATGTAATAAAAGTACATTTATTAAAGGGGTGGAGCATATAAGAGAGAAAACCATTCATCCTAACTTGAGATGCTTGGAGAAAATACGTGATATAAAAATGACAAACCAAGATGAAAACTTGAGTGGAAGTCTATCCTTTATTTCAACACCTGTGAACCCCAAGAATTGCACATAAACAAGACAAGCTCTTATTGTGTTAATGCTTTTATATAGCACTGATTCTTTTCAAGTTCAAGAAACCCTCAAGAAAACCCTCAGTATGATGGTTTCTTAGCAAGTAATAAAGCCCTGGATAGTCAGGTTAAGTAGTATAAATAGTAAGATTGAAAACCCTGTGAGCCAGCTTAATATAATCTCTGAAATTTATGAAGATGTCTCTTTCAGGATCACAGATCTAAAAAATCCCAAACAGCCGCAGGAGATTTGCATAGTACATAGGGGAAGTAGAATTACCAGAGTCCAGAATATTCCAATCCCAAAGATTTGACAAGTTTTGAATATCCTAATTTTTATCAAGCTTCCTGTTATGAACTAATAAAACACTTAAATAAAGTTTATCAAAACCTTTAGAAAATAGCAGGGTTCTAGTCCTGCACTTCTGATTGGCCGATAAATAGTGATATCGGATTGGTCCGTTCAGGAGAATCTGATTGGCTGTTAACGAGCCACTCTCATTGGTTAAGGGGGTTAACACTCCACGTTTCTTATTGGTTACTAGATCAGCAGCTTGCCTATAAAAGGGCTGCTGCTGCCCTAAGTTTTTGCTCTGTTCAGAATGACTAATAAAGAGTTGAAGTTCACTGTTCACTGTCTCGTCTCCATTCCTTGCGCCCATGCGCAGAACTTAACACTTCCTATGGAATGTCACTCCTTCAACTGATAATTGTGCTTTGAAACTTAAATCCTCTTCTCAGAGGAACCTGAAAAAAATAGTTCCACCTTGTTTTTGTTATCTTTTTACTGTTATCCTTTCTGACAGCATCTTTACAAATTTGGGCTATCTGTATATACTCTTCCTTGACCTGCCTGTTTTCACCCCTAAATGTGCTCTTTTTATTCAGTTTTTCACTTAAGGTATTTGGCAGCCATGTTGGCTTCTTCTTTTGCCTTCCATTTTTTTTTGCCTAATTAGAACTCTTGTTTTAGCATCTCCTTGTCTCATCCAGGGGATGGGTTTCTACCGGTTCTGTCCACCTCTGTAGAACCAGTAGCTCTAAAGAGCAGCAGGCATAGAACCGGTTCTATGTCTGCTGATGTTTTTGCCCACCCGTCCACCCAGGCTCTTACCTGATCTTTATTTCCTGATTTTTCAACTTCAGCTGCTGAATGAGGCACAGCTGCAGTTTAAAAAACAAGAAATGAGGGCTGTTTCAAAGGCTGCTTCTCGGCATGCAGCGTGCTAATGAGGATTAACAGGTGCACGGCTCACAGCAGGTAGGGAAGCTCGTAAATCCTGAACTGTTGTTAACCCTGTTGTATCCCACCCCTGATCTCATCCATCTTAGGATACTTTTTCATTAAGTTCTATCTTCTGCTATGGAATCTTACGTATCATTTCTGTATTTTACTATAACTTTGTTCCTTCCTTGACAAGAAGACAAAGAGTGATTTTTGACATCACTCAGCTTTAACATTTCCTGAAATTCTAACAATATGGGTATTTCATGATCATTTGTCTTAAAATACCCATTGTTTTCTGTTAGTTTACTGAGTGCTTTCTAATTATTAGTATCAAGGATAATTGATCCTTCTATGCTTTCTCTATTTTCTGAATGAGAAAAATGTCAACAAATCAAGTCAGGAATTTTGTGCAAATACTACATTTAGCAGAGTTTGCCTCCCAACAGTTGTCATGATAAAGTCCATCCTGACTAATTCAAGCTTCTGTTGCTTTTGAAAGATAACATCCACACTGTCATTCTGGCTTGTTGTTTGGGGAAGGACATCAAAATCTTATCCTTTTAGCAGCAATACGTTTTAATGGCTCAGCATCTCCAACAAGAGCTACCTCATAAATCCTTGAAGGCAAGCTCATTTTCTGGTGATTTAACTGAGTTATCCATGTCGAATATTACAGTGTATGCAAAATTACACATTTGAAACCCCAGCCTTGAATGCTAAATTTGTAAGATGTTTCTTATAATTTAAATGTTGATGAATTTGAATTTCTTAGTTCATATCTAATAATTGCTGAGACTTGCACTAGGTAGAACACCTGATGTAATTTAGCATCTTGGATGAGTATGTAGAATAACTCTTTCCCCATCACTACTAAAACATTACATTACAATCCTGTATAAGGTTCACGGGGGATAAATGCAATACTGTTATATTTTTGAATAGGCATTTAATTGGTTTTTTATTTCAAAATCTTGCAATAATTGAAGAAACATTTTTGACACACGTATGGGATAAAATAAACTGAGTTCAAACTCAAATTAAAAAAAACCTTCAGATGAAAATTATATTGTTAAAATATGAAGAGGCTGCCATCTTGTGGTTGCAATTTAAATAGACTGATCTGCATATATGTTTAGAGAAATTTGGTGAATATAACCAAATCTTTATTGTACTTCCATCAATGTTTTCATAACAAAAATGGGGAAAGAATGAAATAAACCAGAAGAGTTTATTTCATTCACAATAAAAACAAAGTTAAATTTAATCCATGGAAAAAAATTTAACTACATTTTTAATTACCTATGTTGATGCTTCTTATTGTGTACCAAACGTATATATTCATATACACACCATATTCATTTCAAAATAGGTAGAAACCAGAATTAAATGAAATAATGAGTAGCACAGTCTGGCAAACTATATTTCATAAAATTGAAACATATTATATATCATGGTGGTTAACATACTAGCAACCAGTTTGGTCTGGTTGTTAAGGCACCAAGCTAGAAACCAGGAGGCTGTGTGTTGTAGTTCTGCTGTAGGCATGTAAACCAACTGGGTGACTTGAACCAGTCACTCTGTCTTATCCCATAATGTCAGGTTCAGATGAAAAACTGGTTGGTTCATTGTTAGCAACCAATGGATCAACATTTGGATGTTTTGTTTTTTTAGAAAGCTTGCACTTGTGGAAAAAATCCTAGGAAGAAATAAAAACGGTGGTTCAGAAGTTTCCTCTTTATCAGCCTAACCTTATACACAGAATTGTTGTTGAGGAAAAATCAAGTGCTACGCATTCCATCATTTGCTTTTAGAAGAAAGATAAGATATAAATCTAAATAATTACTTATTCATTTTTTAAAATTGCAGAAAATTTTCCATTGTGTACAAATCTGAACTAGCACATATCTTGAAGACTTAAATGTGATATTATACAGCTGATTGTATAATGCTAATACAGAAGGTTGGGTTTTAGGTTCTTCTCATTTCTCATAAAGTTTCTTGTTGACACATGGAATTCCTCCTGATCTAATTTAATAAACTAATCATTAACTTGGCTGAGGTTTTTTAGTTGATTTACATCATTGTCTACCTCTAAGGTTTTTTAGTTGATTTACATCATTGTGTCCCAACTTTACTTCCTATCTAACATATCTGAGATATCTTTTCCCCTGAATCTTGGTATAATGTTAATTTTATTTTATTAGACCTTATTAACATTTATTTAGTCTGATAAAAAGTACATGCATGTAATTATCTATGCAGTTTATATTTATTTCAGGAAGCATGTGTACTCTTCCATGTTGTGATTTTAATGGTGATTCAACATTCTCTCTATAAATTTATTTTATGAGAAATTGCATTATACTTGTCTGTAATGATGGGATATGATCAATCATGCAAATACTTGGTACAATTTAAGATTGTTAGGAATTTGAAACATCTCTAATAATACTAGAACCCAGGGTTGCCAATGAAGTTGAATGGTAGGTGATTCGTAATGTACTTTTTCAAACCAAAATGTTAATTTATGGTATTTAGGATCAGATAAGGTGATGGACACCACTTTGGATAGCTATAAAAATAGCTTTTAGTTATGATATCCAGAAACCACTTCCCTTATACAAAGCATTATGTGCCCTCATATCAATTGCTGAAAAACCTATGGTAAACAAAACATGCTATTGCATTCATATATTGTTTATCTGTTTCCTGGAAGTGTCTCGATGGACACTGGAGACAGAGTGATGAAGCAGAGTAATAGTTTTGACATTTGTATCTTACTTCCCAATAATCAATCATATATATAAAAAAAAAACCTGCTTTCCATCAAAAAAGAAACAAGTCACATTTTAAAATAAGACTTATTTAAAGTTTCAGTGACTGTAGCCTATCTGTACTGACTCAATGTCAAGTGAGAATGGAATATGTGAAGCATGGACAACTTTATGCTGATCTTCCAGAAAAACGTATACTTACAAGTTGCAAAATCTAGATGGTAATAGCTGACAAAGGTCAAGCATTATAGAGTTTGCCTAAAATCAGGGCATTTGTATCACATAGAAGACATGGGAACCGTATAGCAGCAGCATAAAATTAGATGTTCAAAACCACCACATATGTTATAGCTTTAGAATGCATATTAAAATCTGATATATTGTTCCATTGCTGACCTTCATTTTAAAGAGATAAGTATCTGTTTATTTGAACAAGTAATCATTAATGAAATTGTGCTTTTGAACTGTCAAAGTCCTTAACTATCCGAAGGAAGTAAAGAAAACTCTTTAACATGAATAACCACGTATTTGACTTCCATGTATTTTATGCACTAGATGTTCTTTTACTATTAATGTAGAGGTTAAAGTTTCTCCCTGACATTTGATAGGATTTTTGCACCTCAATTTATTAAATAACAGAACATTACAGGTAATATATGCCACAACGTAATCATCCAATTCAGTTTTAAGAAAAATGGAAATAAAATGTAAAACAGAGGGAAAAATAAGCAAGGGGCACTTGAGTCTTATTATGAATATTTTTACTTCAGTCAGAATAAAAAATTTTCTTCGTATTAAAAGTTGCAATTTAAAAAGACAGTTGTAGTTCTATCTGATGAAATCAGTGCAAAAATAATGGAATTAAATTTAAAAAGTTAAAATGAGTCATTATAAAATCTCAGCAATTACCCAGACCCATATTCAGACTTAATGAGGGGATCTAATAATTCCTGGTTATTGGGTGCAAAAAAAGAGGAAGAGGAGAAGATTCTAAAACACAGAATATAATAAATGTAATTATAGAAAAATTTATATGTAAATGTTTGTAAATGTCTACACATTCACAAGCCAGAAGAATGACCCAAACAAATGAAAAGTAAATTGAGAGATGATACCACATTTTTCCCCTCATGTTTCCACAAGTAAAAGGAAGAACATGGAATGGAATCTGCTTACAGATTCATATGCCTAATATTCTGAAGTCCACAGGATCAGTAGTCAGCTGAACATGCAGAAATATCCATATCCTGGAAAAATGTGCCAGAATATAAGCATTTATACAGTATATAATCCTGGTTTGGAACAGTTAAAATGTGTGAGTTTCAGTCAAAATCACAGAGTTACTATATGGTTTATGTTTTCTTTCCTACATAGAAGAACACTTGAACTGAATTAGATTATTGTTTCTTTTTTTCTTATTTGTATCCATTTTATGTATCTATAACCATGTTTATACTTATACATGTTATCTAATAATTGTTTGACTAAATAAATAAATAAACAAACAAACGAATAAATAAATAAATAGTGATCCTAGAAAAGGAAGTACGTAGCATAACCTTGCTGCTCTAACTCTTATAAGGGGAAACTAGTTGTTTTCCCAGATCTTGAGATAGGATAATTGTGTGGGCTGGTAATTTTTATTATCCAATAGAAGAGAATATATATAATTAGGATTGAATGATGAAGTGCTGGGTGCTCTATGAGTTTGGTTATTTGCTTGCAGGTGTTTCATTACCTGACTAGGTAACATCATCAGTGCCTGTGAGGGTGGCTTTTTTTCTTTGTTTATATATATAGTAGTTTGTCCTGCTAGTGTTGATGGGGATGTAGTTTTCTCTTTGATAAGGGTATTGTTTTCCACGTAACTGTTTTTCTGGTATTAATCCTTGCTTATCTGGGTGGAGGCAGCTAAAGAGAATGATTTTCAGTCTTTTTGTTTCCTTATTAACTTTTTAATTGCCACTTTCTATTGATGTGTATGTGTTTTATCTATATGCGTCTATTAACAGCTGATTTGTCTGAATTCCAGAAATTCCATGGCAGTTTTGAATTTAGCTAGGATGCTCACAGATTCTCACATATTGAAACTATGATTTGTCCATATAGCTTCTATGAGCTACAGTGGTGTAGAGGTTAGAGTGCAGTATTGCAGACTACTTCTGCTGCTTGCATTTGGCAGTTCACATCTCACCAGGCTTAAGGTTGACTCAATCTTCATCCTACAGAGGTCAGAAAAATGAGGACTCAAATTGTTGGGGGCAATATGCGGACTCTGTAAAACCACTTAGAGAGGGCTGTAAACCACTGTGAAGCTGTATATAAGTCAATTGCTATTGTTATATCTTAGCATGTAGAATAAATTTTCTTCTATTCAAATATGTGCAAATATACTACCTTTACTTAAATGCCAAGTGATATAGAAGTAAGATAGATTACATTGAAGGCTGGAAATGACAAACTAAGCAAACTACCACATTACTGTAATAACCAACATCGTGTATTAGATTTTTAAATCAAAACTACTCAAAGTGGCATTCAGAAGTGGGATCACAGTTTGCCCTGGGCTCTGCTCTGTTTAACACCTTTTGAAAATAATTGGTTTATTCTTCACAATTTTTCAAACTCTTGCATTCAAACGTCTTTTATTTCCTTCTAAAATTTCAATCATATTTACATACATGAATTGATATGAGTAGACTGACCTCATAATGGATGTTAAGATGGATTAAGGAACAATATTTGACTGCGTACATTGTTTATTATAAACCCCAGAATCTTAATTAGAAACTAAATCTTTTGGAAAACTAATGAATATCCCTATTCTTGTGCTCATTTACCCTTAGAAACAATGCAATAGCTTCATGAACTGATAATTCTCTTTAAAGTGTAAAAATTTCCCATTCAACTGGGAACTAAAAAAAATGGCTAAATTAAAAAGATATTCCTCATAGGATTTAGTTTCAGATGGATATCAATATTGTAGGAGGATATCTAAACTATTTTGCAGCTTTTCCATTATGTGAAATTGTTTCCTCCCCATCCCATTCCCAAACTTGCATTTACAGTGAACTGTTATTGTAACAACTTATATCTGCAGGATGGGACAAAAAAACAACACCACACCCACCATTGGCTTATTAAAATGAATAGTTTTCTCTTACACAAAAGATGTTCATATTACTGGTACTAATTTATCAATCTATCTAACAGTATTTATCTTTCTCTACCCACCTCTCAATTTAAGGTACAATATTATTATTCACATTATGACTATGCTTTTCATGCTTAGTTATCAGGATAGATGTTTTGAAATAGGCTTCCATACTAATATGTTGGAGGAGGAGGAGGAGGAAGAGGAAGAGGAGAAGGAAGCTAGTCCCCATATTACATCTGAGTAATGCTTGCTTGGACTCTTAAGGAACAGCTCTAGAGCTGTAAGATGTATAAGATAGTTTCAGTTTTATTTTAGTTAAAAAAAGATAAAAAGTCTTCAAATCATGTTGACTATTGGCAACTATCTGGATAAATCCCTATGGATTTCTTAGAAACATTTCAGAAGTGGTTTGCCATTGCCTTCTTCTTAGGGTTGAAAGAGAGTGACTGGTCATGCAGCTGGCATTATGCTTAAGGCAGGGCTATAACTCACAGTCTCATGGTTTCTAACTTGATGCCCTTAACTGTTATACCAAACTGGTTCTCTTAAGGCAGAACTTATGCTGCCTTTTTAAATACTGTATGGACGATATATGCAGTCTACCCACAATCACACACATAGCCTCATGAAGAAAATGCCCAACTACTGTTTTTCTCAGATGTTAAACCAGGAAACCAAATTAAAAAAAAAAAACCTAATGCAAACCTTTGACCTTTCATTCTATTAGAGTGTTACATTAAACCAATATCCTACATACTTTATGGCCTTATTTATTTGCTTGTGTATTACCTTGCACAAGCAAAAGGACATGGCAGCATGGAACAAAGCCTTGTTTCATGGGATAGATGAATTAACCATTGTTGGATTCCCAAGGCTATGAAAAAAAGAATCTCATTAAAAGCAGTCCTTTAGATTCCTTTTGCTTAGTAGAAATAGCTTTTTAAAAGATTGAAGGCTAGGGGAAGAGGGATTATGCTTAGCAATTAGATACTAGTTTCATGAAATGGCTATGGCCACTTTGTGTTTATAGCTAAATGAGATTTGACAGAAAGAAATTGAGGAATTTAAAGATAGAAGTGAAGCAATGGGGAAAAGATATAAATAAATAAAGTAAAATAGAATAAAATCTGTTAGCCCATGGTATTAATTATACACTGTTTTCAAAAATCAGATACTTTACCACCTTCCTATCTAAAGTGATGAAAGAGAAAATTTTGAGGTTTTAAGAAAACCAAGATATTAATTAAAAAAAACAATACAATAACTGACAATAATAACTGATACATTCTGGTTTCAGGGTAGATAATTTCTTTGGAACATTATGGTATCATTTTCCTTAGAAGAATTATCTTACTTTAAGAACAGAAAATATAACTTCCAAAATCATGGGAATGATGCAGAATTTATTTAGTTCCCTCCCTGACTAGAAAGGAAGTTTTGTAGAATGTAGAATATACCAAAATATGCAATTAGCTTCTAGGATGTGTAAAATAATTCAAAGTTTTTCCTGCAAATTCAACCCATTGTGAACCATTTAAAAATATTTGTGTCAAATCCATTGTCCCTTCTGCCATGCCTCCTGCTAGATACAGCACAGCAGATGAAAATACCCTACCCACTTTTAATATGAAAAACAAAGCCTTTTATGTGGTAGAAAAGTGAAAATTGCTTCCTGGAGCAAAGTAAAGGGTCATTGTTACTTTCCCGATCATCACCTCTAAAGCTTGCACTGTGATAAAAGACAGAAAGGATCTTCATTGAGCAGATCTCTATCAGTGTTGATCTAAGTTGTCACCTCTTTGGGTAATGCTGTGAGTCACATAGGTTATAATGGAGATGATCAATCTAGAGCCTTTTTAAATCATCAAAGCAATTTTGATGGCCTCTTCTCTTAAATAAAATGAATCATAATAAAAAGTACACTACATGTTGCTCATGGCTGATAGAGTCTTTGGTGCTCTCTGAACTTGTTTGTTTGCAGATTCTTCATTTCCAGAGCAGATCATATCATCAGTTCTAGTGAGTATGCAATGTGCCCCCTGACTATATATAGTAACTTGCTCTGCTAGTGTTGGTGGGCATGTGATTTTTCCCTTTGGATATCAGTATCCTTGATTAGGGTACTGATTTCTGCTTGATAGTTTGGTTGGTGTTAATCCCTGCTTATCTAGGTGTAGGCTGTTGGAGAGAATGTGTTTCTTCTTAACTTTTTCATTGTGTCTTTTGAATGGTATGTAAATGTGGTTACTTTATATATGTCTGTTAATGCTGATTTGTCTGAATGCCATGTTTCCAAGAATTCTCTAACTTTTGGGATATGACTTGGTCTAGGATGCTCACAATTTCCCAGTTGAAACTATGGTTGAATCTCTCTATGTGTTGTGAGATTTAGTTTCATCATGTCTTCTGATTGCTAGTTGGCAGGTATAGATGTGTTCTTCTAGTCTTCTGACTATCTGTTCTACACAGTGGTTGGTACAATATTTGTACTGTATATTGTAGATGACTTGTGCTTTTTTCTTCTTGGGCTACTGGGTCTTTTGGTTTACTTAACGTGTTTTCAAGAGTTTAGTTATTTTGTGTACTACAGTGATGCCATATAGTTGTAACAGCCTGAATTGTTTCAGAGTTCACAATCATTCACAAAGGAGATAAGATTTAATAAGGTTATTTATTAAAATATTTCTGTAAATCTTCAGTAAATTCCCTTTTCTTACTGAAGGGAACACCAAGAATGCCACTGCAGTAAAGGATGAAAATAGAAAAAACCCTATGTTCACAAAAGTCAATACAGAAAGACTTTGTCTGACTGTACAATTGGGTGGAGAGAAGTAACCCTTAACCCTAAATGTATGTTAAATATGCTTAATAATTCACGTAGTATATCACTATGGCAAATAATATATTTGGTGTAATGTTATCCTTATACAAATGCCATAAATTACTGTATGTGTAATAATATAAAGTTGAACTGCATCTTTTAGACTACTTTGAATGCAATAAAATTGTCTGTGAATTTCAGGGACTCTGCACAAAGATTTTCTTGGTTGGACCCAGTATCTATTCAATCAGGATTAATTAGAGATTTTATTGTGAATTTGGATATGTGTTTTAAGGTATACTCTAAGGTACAATCAGTTTAATTTTTAGCTTCCAAGTTTCTTACAAATGATTCATAGCCATTATTATATAAAAACCAGAGTCCTTGTTGGACTTGGACTTTTAGCAGAGATGGGAATGATGAAGTAACTTATTAGGCATCATTGCAAGAATCCATGTAATGTCCAGGCATACACGATGATCCTCCTATGATTTCTTATTTTAATAAGATATTTAAGAAAACATAGAGGTCTTGATAGATTTGGTTTTTATTGGGAAGCAGCTTTTTAAAAATTGAAATAATAATTAGCATTATTTTAAAATTTAAATCCTACTATATGGCAAGAGTTTTAAGTTTTTGGAAACCTCCCCTTCACTGCTACGATTGCCAAATAAATTTTGGATGCTGCAGAGAATTCTGTTAATGAGAAATTCATTTGTGCCAAATACTTGACAGGTTTCCTGAGCAACATTGCTGTTTCTGGCATACCAAAGTAACAAGCAAAAAAAAAAAAAAACCTTGGACAGTGGTGTAATGGTTATTTATGAACTCCTCTCTGTTGTTTGCTGCCTTTTCCCTAAAGCAGGGGCCCCCAACCACTGGGCCGCAGACTGGTACCGATCCGTGGAACATTTCCTACCAGGCCGCTGGTTTGCTGGGCGCCGCCATCTTGTTTGACGAGAAAGTGCTTCCAGGTGAGCTTTTCCGGTTGGAAAGTGGCATTTGGGTGCTGAAAGAATCCTCGCATCTTAGTTTCATCGAAAGGGGGGGGCTTTGAATGAAACTAAGGCATGAGGATTCTTTCAGCACCCAAGGCAAGGTGAGCCGAGCGACCGTCCCAAAGCCGTCCCGAAGCAAAGCCCATCGACAAAGGTACAAAGGAGGAGTTGAAGGTGGCGGGGAGAAGCGGGGGACGGCTGGCTGGCCGGTCACTCGGCTTGCCTTGCCTTGTCATGTGTGCTGATACCGGTACCAGGCCATGGACCATTTTGTGATGCCAGTACCAGGCTGTGGCACAAAAAAGGTTGGGGGCCACTGCCCTAAGGAATTATCGATAATCTTCAGTCAAGTTTTGGAGTTATCCAGAACTTGTGGTTGATAATTTTGGAAGTTTGGAATGGTAGATTATTTTGCTACACAATCTTCAGACATTAAAAAAAAGCTTCTATTCCAAATTCATCCCTTCTATTCTTTTCTCTACCTTCCTGTCTACTTCGAACTTTCTCTTTGACATTTTATGCTCAGTGTTGCAATATGACTTTGTGACTCTCATACATTGCTGATTGCATGTGTAGCAATATCTATCGATATTGTCT
Source organism: Hydrophis major (assembly GCA_033807585.1). Classification (NCBI taxonomy): domain Eukaryota; kingdom Metazoa; phylum Chordata; class Lepidosauria; order Squamata; family Elapidae; genus Hydrophis; species Hydrophis major. The sequence continues at coordinate 108,211,467 of CM066328.1, read as the reverse complement.
CGGATACCAAGGAAATGTAATTTCTGTGGTTCTCAGGTTTGATTAATATTGCTGCCTATCCACTAACATGTACAATGTAAAAGCGGCATGCAGTTTAAAATTAGGTTCAGGAGAATGTCATGTAGGCATTTCCTACAGTATATTTTATTGCATTTCAAGCCTATTGCTCTCCAGTTAAGTTGGAATTATAGATGTCAGAATTCCCAGCCAGATGTCCCTATTCATTAAACAGGAGCACATACAGTATATGGAAAAATGCCATACAGTTTTAAAAACTGGCTTTATAGCCTGTTAAAATGCTTGTTACTATAGGGATATGTAACTCCTGTCAATTTAAGAACTTACCAACCTTTGCTTGGCCCTGTTAATAATCACACTGCAAAAGTGGGAGGGTGAAAACTCATTTTGGAAAGGATTCTAGAAGTTTTAAGGAGTCAAAAGGATTCCTTATATATTTGAAAAGCTTAAAGTAAGATGAATTTCTAGAAGAACCACAAAATTCCTTGGTGGATGCGAACATATCAAAGAGTTAGAGCAGTTTACCTCTCTGGGAATCACATTTTGCAGTCATAGAGAAGCTGCAATAGGTTTTTTTTTTTTGGAATAGTTTTTATATTACAATATAAAATACAAAAGAAAATAATAGGAAGAATAGGGGAGAGAAAAGAGAAAAGAGAAGGGACAACTGTAAAAAGAGAGGAAAAAGAAAGAAAAGGCATTGATTTCCAAATCCCTTTGATGCAGTAGAATAAGATAATAACATAAAATCTCAACTTTTTACTTTTACATAATAGTATAAACTGGCCAATTCTACAACAACAAACCTATCTAATCGGTAAAAATCAAAATCCAAGTTTCATTTTTTTTCCACCTTAAGCACAAAGTCCAGGAGCGGTTTCTAAGTATAAACAAAAGTAATTGAATTTTTTTCTTTAATTAAAGCAGTCAATTTAGCCATCTCTTCTAACTCCATCAACTTTTGCAGCTATTCATCCATTGTGGGAATCAAAGTATCTTTCCTTTTTTGTGCATAAAGTAGTCTTGCTGCCATCCACATATTTAACATCAAAGTTCCAATTTTTTTCCAAGTATTTTTCCATTAAACCCAAAGAAAAGTTTCTGGTTTTATCTTTATATTCACTTTGAGAATCTTCTGTATTAGGATGTGAATCCTCCTCCAATATTTCTTTGCTTTGTCACATGTCCACCATAAATGATAAAAAGTCCCTTCTTTACATTTTACAATTGCATTTACAACATTCTTGACAGCTTGTCTGGTGTTAAATACCAGTGATACATCATCTAATAGAAATTTTCTTTTAAATTATAATTTAGTGTAAATTTAAGCCTTCCATTCACATATTCTTCCATAGATCGAGCAATACATTATATCCAGAGTTCCTTGCCCACTGAATCATGCAATGCTTTACATATTCATTTTCCAAATTCAAATTCAAATTCAACAATAATTTATATACCTTAGCAATAATATGTTCACCACTACCACACAGTAGGACTTCCAATTTATTTTTGGCAAAGTTAAACCCATAAATCTTTTTGTCTGATTTAAATCTTTCTTTCAGTTGTAAATATGTGAACCAATGGCAGATATGCTGATTCTAACTCCTCCTTAGACTTCTGATTCTAACTCCTCCTTAGACTTCTGATTCTAACTCCTCCTTAGACTTGAAGATAGATCACCAGAATTAAAATATATTATTTGACCACAAATCCACCAGTGTGGCTTCGACACCATTTCTTTTCTAAAAGAAGCTTCTTGGGGAGACACCTAAAGAAGCACCACAGTAAAAAGCTATGATAGATGTTAAATCCAGGACTGGAAAGACATTTGTAGTATATCGTTGGTTGCATCCAGTCTGGTCTGTGTAACCTATTAACACTGAGACAAAGCTCTGATTTTATAACAGTATTCATTTGCCAGTTGTAATATATGCCAGTGGAACATGGAAAATGGCATGGTAAGTAACACAAAACCTAAATGTATTTTGACTGTGCTACCTATGAAAGATGTTGCGCATCGCAGTTGCATGATGATCATATAAAGAAGTGATTAAAATGGATATAGGACATAGTGGAAGAGTGAAGGATATGCTGCGTGGTACATGTTTTATATCTTCCAGATCAACATTGTGCCAATACCACAATCAGTTGTGACATTAATGAGAGAAAATAGAAGATAGGCAGACCTCATAAATGCTGGTACAGAGCATTGCAAAATCATTATAGGTTTCTGATAGAATAAGTGGAAACAACCACAATTAATCAAAAGGGTTGGAAAGAACTTACTGCTCAAAATACACTGAACCACAGAGGGATCAACTACTAGTAGTTAAAGCCCCTTGAAACTAGCAAAAGAAAGGAAGGAAGGGGAAGGGGAACAGGAAGAGAAGATTTACAGTTGGGAATCCAGGGGACACAAAACAATGTTGGTGTGCTGCAAATGACCACTGGATAACACTTTTTGCATGCCTGCTTAATCCGTATCGTGATAATAATGGAATAAAATAACAGTCTGTCTTTGCAAAGCAAAACTACAACACACCATATCACTGAAACCCCACTTTTAATGTCAACATATTTATGCTTGACTTTACAGTCATCTGAATTATCTGGAAAGTCTGGAACTTTGGAATAGATAGCAAAGGAACATTTGGACGCCTGTTCCTGGCAGCCCAGATTCTTACAAGAAGTACATCTAATCATTACTGTTAAATCCTAATGCTTGCAAAACATTTTAGGGGTCCTAAAGCGAACACATTCCCACTTCCTTATTGAACCTGAGATATTACCTTCCAATTAACTTTAAGATATTGGTTACAAATTAACCTAGTGATAAGGGTTCACTTAATTGAGACCTTTACTAATAATTGAAGGAGGAAAAATCCAAAGAAAAGCATGTTTTACTGGAAGTCAAAGAAATGTTTCAATGTTCATATTACTGATCCAAGAATAAGGCAGAACAAGCTGGGCTTCAGGTTCAATTATTGTATTAACAGATTAAGCCAAAAGCTCACAAGTGGATAATATGAATACATTTTATAGCTTTAATTAGTTCCTTGCAATTCAGTTTGGAATTTTTACAAATTTATACAAATAAACATATGGATTTTCGTGTTTGAAGATAGAAATAAGTTAAATACATTTATTAAAAATACAAAGTAAATTTCTATTGTTAAATTCCTGCCATAGTGGAAGCTTCCTGTTATCTCATCTATTAGTAGCTATAGTTTAACTGAGTGCCAAATTTAGATATAACACTAATTTTGAATTTTGTTCTGGAGACTCAAAGTTCTGGAGACTCAATTCAATGGAGTTTTATTCAAATCACCAATATGAAATAGATTCTAGATTAAAATAATGCCATGATCAGTTTAGTGAATAGAATAAGAATAATTTTCTGCAGTAATCCTAAAAATCTGGTTCTTTTTCTCCTCCTGATATTCTGACAACAGAAAACATTGTAACTTTTGATGTGTACAGAGAATTTGGGGTAGGTTGAATCATACTACTATTGACGTCCCCCCTTTCCTAAGAGGTCTGTAGTGGGCGTGCATAAGCACACCAATGTCCCTGTCCTATTGTTTCTTTTATTTTTCTTATATGTACTCATTTCATGTATTCATAACTATGTATATTCTTATACCTATTATATTGTAAGCAATTGACAAATCAAAATAAATCAAAATAAAATAAATAAATATGTTGGGTTGTCTGATATTAGTAGGATTGACTGGCCAATTAATTTTATCACCTCCTTAACATTCTTTTGTGTCTTGTTTTCATCAGTTTGCATAGTTATTCTGAACCTACTTTGTACAACTGGGTCAGGCCATACTAAGAAATATGGTACTAGCCACCAGTTGCCTGGTTTCAAAAAGGGTTAGACCAAATTATGAAGTCAAGGTATCCATGACTATTAACTTTGATGACACTGTAACTGTCTCTAAAGGCCATCTGATAGGAAACTTACATGCTTCTTTGGGCACTTGGTTGGTCATTATGAGCATAGACTGGTGAACTTGACGGATCAAGGGTCCAATCTAGCAAAGCATTGCTTTGTTTACTGAATTATGATTAACAAACATTATCATGTAACTAAATCACATAAATCCATGCTGTCCATGAGAGAAATAAGAGAAAATTCAAAAATCTTCTAAAAGGTAAATAAAGAGATAAGAGATAAGACTACAAAAATCTCACAAAACCCAGAGATCAGAAAAAGCAAAACACAAGCTCATATGGTTGGCTCATAAAGCAACTGAAAAGGTTTTAAAATAAACCTATTTTCATTAGCTTTTCATAAAACTATTTTCAGAGTTTGAATTTCACAACATTTTTTGTAACTTTGCATTTTGAAATTGGAGGACATTGCATTGTTTTGGTCAGTATGATATTTGCAATATAGTAGACAGGTTAGACTTGTGTGTATGTGTCATCCTTTCCTTAGCCATGTTGTTTCTGTCTGAAAAGGAGTGGTTTGTAGAATCAAAGGGATAGAGGGAACCTTGAAGGTCTTCTAGTCAATGCCCAAAGCAGGAGCCCTTATGCTGTCTGGACAAATGAATGTCCTGTCTTTTCTTCAAAACCAATGATAGAACACCTGAAATTCCAGGAAGCAAGATGTTCCCTTTGTTCCCTTTTTACTGTTAAGAAATTTCTCCTTATTTCTGGTAGGATCTCTCTTTAACATGTTTTTACCCATGCTATAAATAAAATAAAATAAAAATAATTTTATTTACTATTTTTAAATGTTTTCAAAATTGATTGTGATAAAATATTTGAAGCTATTTCCTGAAAATCTGCAAAATATATATTTGCTAAGGTGTTGGTTTAAGATTAAGAAGACCATAGTCATCCCTGGCTATACATTTGCTTAAATCTGCAAGCTGGCAAATTGAAAACTGTAATGCAAGGCTGAACATGCAATACATGTACAAAAATAACAGGAGAAGCATCATGAAGTTTGGTCTATCATCTTGCCATTCTGAGAGATACCCTGGTTCAAATCCACCCTTATATATGAAAAGTCAACAGGAAACTTAGCCCAACTTACCTTATACCAAAGGCACTTAGCCTTATATACATCATAATCAGTGGTGGGATTCAAAAACGTTTACCACTGGTTTGGTGGGCATGGCTTGGTGGGTGCGCTTTGCATGCATGCACACACTTTGCGTGAACGCACGCACCAAACACACACTTTGCACAGATGCAGAAGCATTTGTGCAGGCGCAGAGCATTCCAACTCACCTCCTGCAAGCCTGCACTCTCCTGGTCGCTTCATAGCTTCCACGCAGCACTCTTCTGTCCACACAAAGCAGCTGCACTTCAAAAGCAGAAGATTAAAGGTGAGTATGGGAGCCCACTTGGGTGGGTGGGGCCAACAACAGAGCGGCAGAGAGAACTGGTTTGGTCTCCACTGCTCATCGCCGCTACCAGCTTGGCAGAACTGGGCCGAACCAGTAGCAAACCACTGTTCAGCATTCATTGAGTAGTTTACAATGTCAGTATATTGTCCCCAACAATTTTGGTTTTCATTTTACTGACCTTGGACAGATGGAAAGCTGAGTCAATCTGGAGTTCTGTCAAGATTGGACTCCAGGCGATGGTCAGAATTAACCTGCAATACTGCATTCTAACCACTGTGCACAAGGGCTTCTTATCAGGTGCTTTCTATGGGGAAATATGATGGAAAAGTCCCATTTTAACTACCTGCTAATCCCAGAAGAGAGGAGGAATATAAATTTAACAAATTATTATTACCATAAATCAAATGATATTCACATTTGTGGCTGTTATGATTAAAAAGAATGTACTGCACCAATTATATGACTTAAGTTTCCTGTGTGTTGTTCTTTAGTCCAGTAAGGATTTTTTTCCCCACATATCTTGTATATGTCCTTCTATATTCGGGCTACATTCTAGAAAGCAGGACAAAATATGCATATATTTATACATTTGTAAATGATATACTTATTATGAGACATGTACTTGTATATATCAATAAGAGTAGAAGTATAAATGAGATATGTTTAAGGGCATCTGCCAGCCAGCCAGCCTTCTGTAGGCAATCCCATTCCTTTCTATTATTTTCATTTTCTTACAATTTAATATTCTATTGGCCTGGTATTATGTTAATAAACACTTTCAAATATTTAAAGTATATTTATGCATTTTCAGTTGCCATGATCCCAATTTAGCACCAACTAAATTTGCTATTACTATTTTCTAGGCTGATACATGTTTTGGAAGAAGTAAATCATTCCTTCCACACTCTAGATAAAAATTCTTAATAGATATAATACTCTTAATTTACTGGTTAACTGTATTGTGAACTTGTTCATCGTCCAAGAACAAAATTGGTTAAGGAGCCCCAGTTGATAATTGACTTGAAGATTTTCCTTGATGTAATGTTGTGACATGATCATTGTCGGATTCATAGGTGAGCTGTTAATGCCATTTTGCAAGTTTAATATTAATAGTGAAAAGTAAATTTTGTTTGGCTAATCGCATTCTTACTGATTTCTGTCGGATTAACTGGATAATATCTGAAATTCAAATGTAACTGAGCTGTGCAAACAACAAAACAGAACAATAAAATCTAACTGCATGCAGATTTGTAAAATTCAATCCCTAGAGTAATTTAGTTAAACTAAATTGTTTTCTTTCTTTCTTTCTTTCTTTCTTTCTTTCTTTCTTTCTTTCTTTCTTTCTTTCTTTCTTTCTTTCTTTCTTTCTTTCTTTCTTAAGTGACTCTGGACATGCAAAAATCCAGTAAATAAGTAAGACAACCATTAGTTAAAACCATTATATGACAATTATTAAAAAGAATAAAAATATATAAGAAAACTAAATCAGGAAAAGGGAATAACTAGATGCAGGAATATTAATAATAAAGGAACCACTTCACAAATTCCCCTGTTCCCTGGAGTCTCCAGATCTACTGGCATAACCAGGTCTTGAGAGACGTTCAGAAGCTTGGTAGTTACGAGGCCAACCTTATTCCTAGGGGGAGAAGATTTCACTGTACTGGTACTACTACAGCAGAAAAAGCCTGTTGTTTAGAAGCTGCTAAATGTAGCTGTTTTTGTTGTAATACATAATATACCCATTCTCAACTTGGTGAGAGTAATGGATGGGATCAGGGAAAAGCAATCCTTCAATTAACCTGGTCCCAGGCCATGTAGTGCTTTAAACCAACTTGAATGGAGAGCCTTCTTTTTACTCTTCCATGTCTGCCAGGTTTTGTCTACTTTTCAAAATAAATCTATTTATTACCTTGACACACACAAAACATATGCTTTTGATTTCTAATGAACTACGAAACCAAAGCATCAAAGTCAGGCTGGTTTCCTACAATTACAATGATTGCAGCAATACATGAATTAGATGGAAAGATGCAAATGTTATCAATTTCATTTTCATACTTAACCAGATGGTAAATGCCTTTTGGGATTGTACTGTTCAAACTACAGGTGAAACCTCCTGTGATTTCAAATAACTAAATGAGAAAAGATGCCATTGATAGAGAAAATAACATTTCATCAAAGGATGAAATTCAAAACCCAGCTCTTTCTTTTGTTGGAGGCATGGAAAATTCAGTCATGCAAACCCTCTACCTGAACAGCTTGAGTTGTTTAGTTTATGGGAAAATTTACATTTTAGTAACAACTAAGCTTGATTTTGGCTATTTTATCCTATTATCCTGTCCCATATATTTATCCTATACCCTACCTTATATTTTATCTATTACATAAATTGATTGGGCCAAGAAAAAGTGGCTGACTTACAGGTACTCAGTTATCCAACTATTGCTTGATCAAGTGGAAGCTTGATCCAAATTTTTACAATTCTAATCCAACACTCTATAATTGCTATAAAACTTTAGCATGTTACACCTGAAAGGCCAAATTAAATCAGGCAACAAGTGTAATAGAAACTTAGCAAATTTGGGGAATATTTTGACTTAGTCATGGGACATAAAGGCAGGAGGAGAAAGTATAAGGGAGCAGATAAATGAGGATAGAATTATCCTTCCATCAATTCTGTATTCTAAACCCTAGTCCCAAAATTTAATTTGTCTTAAAATAGAGAGAGAGAGGGAGAGAGAGGGAGAGAGCCTTTTGGATCTTATGAGTTGTTATATGTCGTATGTTTTGATCCTAAGGTATAGAAATAGTGTTATATACATGTCTTCCGGCATTGAGAGCAACTGTTAACTTTGAGTATCTTTTTGTCAATGGAAAAAGTTGTCAGAGGATTCCAACTGGCTAATCTGGATCTTCCACAAGTGATCTTGCTCAGTGAGCTCTACAGATTCAAAACTTCTAAACTTATCACAGACCATGAATTTGTTAACTTTTGGCTCAACCAGATTTACTTTATTTGGGCAATTCATTTTCTTAGCTATATATGAGTTTCAATATCAGAGACTTTGCATCATAATTCTTGAGGAGCATCTATAGGAGGAGGTTGATTCCATACATCCCTGGCCGGTATATTTGTCATAGATATTTGGCAAAGTGCTGCAGGAATATAATACTAGACATCCTATGCCTTTGGTCAGATCCAGCATGGTTTTTTTCTTAAATTTTCATTGTATAACATGCTGACCAATCCAAATGCAGTTAGTCAATGTGCTAAACTAATGTTTAACTTTAATAAAGATAAAAAGGGTGTGAACTCTTGGATCTTTCCTTTTTTCAATCTTTATTAGCAGAAGGCTTGACTATTTCTTTGACAAAGAAGAAATCATATGAAAATCTACCCACAATTGTTTTTTTAATCATCTCTGCAACATGACCTTGGAGTGAAGTCTGAAGTTAATATCAGTTAGATTCTGGATTATATTTGTCTTTTGGAAAACCAAATTGCTATCTAATGGCACTATAGATTTGTTCTCCCTTTGGAGAACAATCAACCAAGAATTGCTCAAACTGACAAGAAGCCAGTTAATTAGCACTATGGGCAAGTTCATCCCTCCAGTTGTGGAAAATTTTGTAATTTGGGACTACTTGGTCTTTGCCGCCCTTTTTCTGGTCTCCTCGGGCATTGGGGTCTTTTTTGCAATTAAGGAGCGGAAAAAAGCAAGCTCTGGGGACTTTTTGGTTGGTGGCAGGCAGATGACCTGTGGACCAGTGGCTCTGTCCCTCACTGCTAGTTTCATGTCAGCCGTCACTGTGCTGGGAACCCCAGCTGAGGTCTACCGCCATGGATCATCTTTCTTTTTGTTTGCCATAGCATATACATTTGTCATCATTTCTACTTCAGAACTTTTTCTACCTGTTTTCTACAGATCTGGGATCACAAGCACTTATGAGGTAAGTTTCCTTTTCTAGAAAGTGATTCTTGCTCCAGATCCTGGACCAGATTCCATTTGTTCTAAGACATCTTGGGAGCATCTTTGTTGATATTTCTTTGGGGAGACAAGAGATGCCTGATGTGGTATCACCTCTTCTGCAAACAATATATCTAAATATATATCACGATATTTGTAAAAGCAGCAAGATGCAGAGGAACCTACATTAAGATAGAGACAGAAAATGTGTTAAAATCTGCAAAGACAATAAATCTGTATATATGTTAAATAATAGCAGGTATATTTTTGTTTCTAAAGGACAGATCATTTAACTGAAAGGGACCATTGTGATAAACTTTTACAAATGTATTATTACCAACAATTATCTGTAGATTGCAAAGATAGAGAATGATTCTCATTTAACTGTTAGAATATTGTCATATATCTTCAATAACAGAAAATAATTATTTTTTTGAAATAGAAAAGAAGAGGCCTAATGATATGTTGACAAAAACCTACTCCTCCCATATTGAAATATCAAAAATAAAGATTCCATTTCACACAATCACTCATCTCATCTTGGTGAGAGAGAGAGAGAGAGAGGGAAAGAGAGAGAGAGAGAGAGAGAGAGAGAGAGAGTCAGTCTAGGGATATTAGACAGACATATTTAGAATCTTTTGCAAAATACAGATCAAAATCAATGTTAAAAAATCCATTTTTTTCTTCTCTCATTTCCCCTGGCATTCTGTTTATTTTATTCATTACATGGATTCAAAAAATGTCTGACTCCAACTAACTCTGAATGATTTGCATAATAAAAAGTCAGAATAATAAAATAGAGAAACAAATTAAAGAATATATCCAGAATATGTATGTGAACTAAATTCAAGGAACTGTAGCAAATAGTAATTTATATATCATTGTATCCCATCTCAATAACACGAGAGGTTGGTTCTGGGACAATGGATTTTCTCCTGACGTTACATTCACAATTTAATTGTTTGATTAATGATTTAATAGGGGAATACTTAATAAAGGATTACTTAATTAACCTTCCATTAGAAGCCATTAAAAATTCAATTATCCCACAAATGGAACCACTCAACCCTCATATACCGATGTAAAATTATAGTGTCCCACTTGCCAAAAGATCTGAAATATTTCATGATGAGAAAATACACTCCAAGTTTTTGAAATGTAGTTATCCTATAAATGCTTGACATTTGTGGAGAGTTTCCATGAGCTCACGCTTGAACCTATGTGTGCAATGTTGCTGACCATTGCTGCAAGTAAAATAAAGTTATAGGCCCTATCAATCCTATGTCTTCATTCTAGGATGTAGGACAAGTTACAGGTAGTCCTCGACTTACAACAGTACATTTAGTGACTGTTTGACGTTACAATGGCATTTGAAAAAGTGAATTATGGCCATTTTTCATACTTATGACCACTGTAACATCCCCATGGCCACTTGATCAAAATTCAGACGCTTGGCAACTGACTCATATTTATGACTGTTGCAGTGTCCTGGGGTCATGTGACCTTTTGTGACCTTCTGACAAGCAAAGTCCACAGGGAACCAGATTCATTTAACACTTAAGTGTCACTAACTGAACAACTGCAGTGATTTACTTTACAACTGTGGCAAGAAAGGTTATAAAATGGGACAAAATTCATTTAACAACTGTCTCACTCAATCAAGGACTACGTATATCAATTGAACTTCCATTTAGACTTAGAATAACTTTATTGTCACTTTAAATGTACACTAATTGTCATACATTAAAATGAAATTTCGTTGCATACAGCTCTCAAAGGGCCGCCACCTCCAATATACACTAAACACGACAAAATAAATAAATAAATAAATAAAAATTAGGCATATACCCACATTTATATGTGTGTGTGTGTGTGTGTGTGTGTGTGTGTGTGTGTATATGTTTTCTTAAGTTTTCGCAGGTACTTACATGTATGGCATTCAGCTTTGTTCGGGTATTTTCCCACGTCATTGTAGTTGTTCTTTTAAAGTTGTAGCAACGTTTCAGCAGATGAACACTATACAGAAGCCTGATGATGGCAGATGAGATTCTGCTGAAACGTTGCTACAACTTTAAAAGCACAACTACAATGACGTGGGAAAATACCCGAACAAAGCTGAATGCCATACATCTATATCTATATCTATATCTATATCTATATCTATATCTATATCTATATCTATATCTATATCTATATCTATATCTATATCTATATCTATATCTATCTATCTATCTATCTATCTATCTATCTATCTATCTATCTTAAGTTTTCGTGGGTACTTACATGTATGGCATTCAGCTTTGTTCGGGTATTTTCCCACGTTATTGTAGTTGTGCTTTTTAAGTTGTAGCAACGTTTCACCAGAATCTCATCTGCCATCATCAGGCTTCTGTATAGTGTTCATCATATATATATTTTCTTAAGTTTTTGCGGGTACTTACATGTATGGTTTTCAGCTTTGCTCGGGTATTTTCCCACGTCATTGTAGTTGTGCTTTTAAAGTTGTAGCAATGTTTCGGCAGAATCTCATCTGCCATTATCAGGCAGATATTTTCTAATATCAAGACAAAAAAAGCTACAAAACAGACAGAAGATATTAGAAACACCAATCAAACTCCAAGACCAATAAACACAGACCAAGACTCCCAACCAATCAGGATGAAGAAAAAACCATTCTGGCATAGCAGTAGGCTAGCACCAAATTTAAAACAGAAATGGCTGTGAAAGTCTGACTCACAGGCGAACACTATACAGAAGCCTGATGATGGCAGATGAGATTCTGCCGAAACGTTGCTACAACTTTAAAAGCACAACTATAATGATGTGGGAAAATACCCAAACAAAGCTGCATACCATACATACATATACATATACATATACATATACATATACATATACATAAAATTGATGGTATTGTCTATGGGAAGATCAGTTTCACAGTCATTACTGGAACTATTTCTTGAATAAAAGGTAATACGGGGGATGATAATGCAACAGATATTTTTATTTATTATAACCATCCTTTCCCCTAGTACCTGGAGTTAAGATTTAACAAGCCTGTTCGCATGGCAGCAACCCTGATTTACATTTTGCAAACGGTAAGACATTTTCTTAATTTATTTGCATGCGAAAAGTGATTTCTAAATATTTTGGCCATTGAATAGACAGACCTTTTGTGCAAAATCAGCTTCATTTTCTTTTACGGCACAGTGAATGTGATTAGAGGATGTTTATTTAGTGTTTCCAAAATTAAAAAGTGATAGAATCCTGCACATCACATCGGTGATGGCTAAAATTTTTGGGCTCCCATGCTGAAAATTTGTGTGCACTAGCACCCAAAAGGCAATGCATGTGCCCCCACGCCCTCTGTGCATGCATGTGTACCCCCCATGCATGACGCATCTCTGCATATGTGCGTGCATCTCCCACGCCCCCTGCACATGTGTGCCAGATATTCAACAATCAGCTGTTGGGCAGGTGACACACACGCATGCGCAGTAGGGTGCTTCCGGGTGACCTCTCGCATGCCGGCAGAAGTGACTCTGCATGCCATTTCCAGTACGCATGCCATAGGTTTGCTATCATGGCTCTAGATCATCTGGATTTCTCATAGCATCAAATCCTACATTTACATATAGCATAATCTTTCTGGATTTTCATCATCCCATTAACTAACATTTAATTAGTAAGGGCAGTGTGATGACTCAGCATTAAAGATGCTGGGGTTGTCATATGGAAAGACGACAGCCCGAGTTTAAGACCTGAGTGCCACGCAAAGGGATAAGCTCCCATTTATGCCCAGCTAATGCCCACCTAGCAGTTTGAAAGCATGCAAGTGTGAGTAAATAAATAGGTACCACTTTGGCGGACAGGTAACAGAGCTCCACGATGTCATGCTGGCCACATGACCCTGGAAATGTCTTCAGGCAGCACTGGCTCAATGGCCTTGAAACAGAAATGAGCACTGCCCCCTATAGTTGGCAAGTAAAATCTGCAGGAATTCCTTTATCTTTTTTTTAAATTAACTAATATTTACAACGAATCTAAACTCTTCACAATCTGCATGATGTTCTGCATTCAAGAGTGAGATTTCCTTTTGAAATTTCAGCATCAAGTGTAGAGTGGATTTTAACATAGATTGTGGGACTGTAAAAGAACCCACATTTTCCCAGATTAATCCCTATTGCCAACATTTTAGCTAACATTTTTGTTGCACTTTAGAGTATAGTAAATAGTGTACACTATACACTACATAGTAGCTTATAGATCAGATCCATGACAGGGATTTAGTAGTCATGCATTGTTTATCTTGAGCTAGTTTGTACCACAAACTCCCATGTCTCAGGGATGGAGTGCAATTTGATTGGCCATTTCTGAGAGAATCCCTACTATTTTTAATTGATGCATTCACACAACTTGTGAAACCACCCATAGAACTTTATTCTGAATGTGGATCTTTGTTTTCATATTTCTCATAATATGTCATTCTACTTTCTTAGGGAACACCACCAGTAAATATTTCTTTAAGTGCAATTTGCTTCAGAGCAATTAGGAACATTTTTATTTGTACCTTGCAGATGATAAAGAGAAAATCCTTCCTTTAACATCTTAGGCAACTATTTACCAAGAATCATTTCAGGAAACAGTGTAGCATGGGTCACAAATAGCCAATGGAAAGATGATAGCTCTGTTGTTATTTGAGATTGCTTTGTAAGCAGTATAAAGTTAATTGGCTTTTTTTGATGGCAACTTCATGCATTTGCTTACTTAGGGGAATGTTTGTTCCCAAAAGAATTCTACTCTCTAAATTATTTCCACATACTTAGAAAAGCATCAGCAATAGATTGGCACCTTTTAGAAATGGTTGCAATTTTAGGACATTCTGTAGAACTGCAAAAAAAGATCATCCACTAGGACTCCAAGTCTCTCTCACAATAACTGTTTTTGAGCCAGGTTTTACCTAATTTGTACCTGTACCTTTGTTTTTTTCTTGCCAAAGTGTAAAACTTTGCTTTTCTCCACATTAAATTTCATTTTGTTGACTGTTGGATTGTTGTTGCTGCATTGTTCGAGTCTGTTAAGATCTTTTTGGATTCTGAGCTTATGTTCTGGAGTATTGGCTGTTCCTACCAGCTTAATGTCATCTGCAAATTTGATACATTCTATTCCCTCATCTAAATCATTTATGAAGAGTACAGAGCCTAAGATAGAAACTTATGATACCCCACTGCTTCCTTCCATGTAGAAGTAGTATCATTAAGAACTACTTGTTTAGTATGATTTGTTAGCCAGTTACAAATCCATCTGCTAGGGATGCTCTCTATCTCACTTTTTTTTTTATCTTACCAAGAACTAAGTTGTGGTATACTTTGTCAAATGCCTTACTGAACTCTAAATATACCATGTCCACAGCATTTCACTGGTCTTCTAATTTAGTCACTTTATTAAAGAATGAAATAAGAATGGTTAGGTATGATGATCTGTTTTTAATAAACTTATGCTGACTTCTAGTTATAACTTTGTGTTTCTAGATGTTTGCAGATTTTGTTTTACTTTTTCCTAGTATCTTTCCAGGTATTGATGTTAGGGGCTGATTGATTTATTCTTTGGATTTGCTTCAGATTGGGATCATTCACACATATATTCAAAATTACCTCCAATTAAAATAAGACCATCATAATATGTTGAGAAAAGTTCCAAGAGTTTCTCAAACCTCCAACTTTAAGCATTACAGCCTTACCACAGAATAAATCTGTTAATACAGTTGGGTAATCTTCTGAATAAACCACAGTACAGATTCAAGCATATCAATTAAATACATTTAATTAATTATAATGTATTTGGAATTTAGAGTAATGGAGTTGGAAGGGACCTTGGAGTTCTTCCAGTCCAACCACTTCAGACAAATGGTTATCTAATCTCTTCTTAAAAACTTCCAGTGTTGGAGCATTTACAACTTTTTGATCCACTGATTAATTGCCCTAAGCGTCAGGTAATTTCTCCTGAGTTCTAAGTTGCTTCTCTCCTTGATTAATTTTCACCCATTGCTTCTTGTTCTACCCTCAGGTGGTTTGGAGAATAGTTTGACTCCCTCTTCTTTGTGGCAGCCTCTCAGATATCAGAACACTATCATGTCACCCCTAGTCCTTCTTTTCATAAGATTAGACATATCCAATTCCAGCAACCATTCTTTATATGTTTTAGCCTCCAGTCCCCTAATCATCTTTGTTGCTCTTCTCTGTACTTTTTCTACAGTCTCAACATCCTTTTTACATCATGGTGACCAAAATTGGATGCAGTAGTCCATGTGTGGCCTTACCAAGGCATTATAAAGTGTATTAATGTTTCACATGATCTTGATTCTATCCTCTGATGTACTTTTGTAAATTCCAATATTTCTGACATAATCAGTTATGGAAATTATAGGAAGGCCAAGTTGAGATGGGAACTGGGAGACCTTGAGGTCCAGTATTTCTAGAGGTCAGACCTCATGTATAAGGTCCTTTTCTGCAGACTTTTCAAAGCAATCACATGGATTAAAATAGACCACAAGTGGCTCAAGAATATTCTATGAATTTTATCCATTTTGACAGGGGTGGGATTCCAATTTTTTAACAACCAGTTCTGTGGGCGTGGCCTAGTTGGTGGGCGTGGCCAACTCAGTATCATTCACATTGAGGCACGCATCTCCTCGCCTAGCCTCTCATGACTGTGGGAATGCTGCAACAGTCATAAGTGTGAAAAATGGTCATAAGTCACTTTTTTCAGTGCCATTGTAACTTTGAATGATCACTCCACACAAGCAAAGTACCAGCAAAGGAAGAAAAAAATACTTCAGAGAGGTTCCTGAGACAGGAAGTCTAGTCCTACCAATAATGTAATAAGGGTTAACAGAGAGGCAGTTTCTGTAAGCAGCACCAGAATGTTTCCTTCCTCTTCTTCCTTACAGGACTAGGCCAGTAATTTCTTCTAACACCTGTTCTCCAAATGGCTTAGAATGTTAACAACCGGTTCTAGAAATAGGTGTGAACTGGTAGAATCTCACCCCTGCATTTTGAGTTCTTTTTTTGAAGCCTAGTCTGAAATTCTAACTACATATCTATGTTACAATCTAGAAATCGATCTGTATTATTTAGGACAAGAATCATGGTATTTTTTCAGCTAGTAGCAGCTAGAACTGCTGTTAGTATTTTCAATCTAAAAGATGGACATGGTCACACAGATGTTAAAGGCATGTTGAACTAGGGGAAAATGATGCAGATAGTGTAGATTAATATCATTCATAAACAGATCTTTCCATTTGGGTGTGAGCCTGCCTTTGGATGCCAGTGCCACTTTCCAGTCAAAACCTTGGAATATGGGGTTTCCGGTTTCGCGTGGCTTCGGGGCAGCAGGAATTTGCGACAGCTCGCGATTCCTGCTGTGCTAGCCGCCGAGGTACCCCTGATCCAGATGGGTCAGGGGGATACGGCTGCCCTGTAGGGACAGCTGAAGAGAGAGGGGAGTCGGATAGGGGGTTGGGGGTGTCACAGACCCCCTCCTTCTCCGGAAAAACCCCTTTTTCCCAAGGCGGTGGAGCGGCGGTCAGCAATGGCCGCCACAAAGAAGCCAGCAACCGGGTAAGATTGCGCTGGAGGAAGCAAGAAGAGTGAAAGTGCTGTCTGAGCCGGGTCAAGTAACATCTTTCAAATTGGTTGGAACTGAGCTGTTTGAATTGCTGGAGGATACATTGTATCCCTAAGAAGATCGAAAGCGGCAGAGAAGCTGTTAAAGGGAACTTTTTTTTTTTCTTTACTCTCCCACCCCATGGAAACAGCAGAAATGTTTGGACATATTGGACATTGAAAGTGAATTGTTTTGAGAGTTGAAGCTAAGGGACAAAAGGATTATTGGACATTGAAAAACTTAAGAAATTGGAAAACCCTTGTTGGAGGTATGGATTTCTGATTATTTAAAATTGATATTGCAAGTGGGAAGGGAGAGGAAAAAAAATTGGAGCAGAAACTGAAAAAGGAGGAGATTGCCTAGAATCCCAAAGAAAGGTATATGGTAATTGGACCTCTTTGATTAAACATTAACCCCAGAAAGAGAAAGAGAAGAAGGAAGAAAAGTATTAATTTTTGGAACTTTTTTTTTTGAATTATTTTTGATTAAAAATACTTGTGGTTGTTTTGGGAAAAGTTTCTCTTTTCATAATGGCATCGCTTGTGGATGAACTAAAGACTGAATATCAAAAATATAAAAAGGAAGATACTTTGAGCACTTTGTTTCAATTCTTAGAAATGGCGTTATGTACTTATGAAAAGTTGACAACGCAGCAGAAGGACTGGGACAAAGAAGAAGAGGAAGAAGAAGCCATCTTTGATGAACAATGGGTTTTTTCCGGGGAGGAGGAGAAAAAGGATAAGAAAAAGGGGATTTTAAGAATTATAAAAACAACCAAAGAAGAGAAAAATGAGCGGAAAGGTGGAGGCAAGGTTAGAAAGCAAAGGAAAAGGAGTAAGAAAAGGGAGGAGGAAAGACAAAGGGGTAAAAAGGGCAAGGAGAAGAATAAGCAAGAGAGAAAGAGGGGGAGGAGGAGCCTCAATGGGGGGAAGCAAGATCTAAAGAAAAAAAGTTTATTCAGAGACAATGGGTGAATTTAATTTAGGATAAAAGAGGGATTCTGGAGGGTACATAAGATTGTGTTTTTTATATGTGTATTTAGAGTATAAAATTCATTGTGTAATTTTAGAATCTTTTAAACAGAATCCCAAGAAAAATTGTTATATGAAGTACTTTTAAGTTAGGGTAATGAGTTATAGACGTTACTCCAATTGGTGTATAGGAGAAGTATAATAAAAGAAAAAAAGATGAATGGATAGTTGGAAATAGAACAGACAAAGAATATTATTGAAAATGGTAATAAGATATGAAAGGATATATAAAGGTTTTGTTATGCTTTTTTTTTTGGGATGTTGTATATTGAAAAAAGGCAAAAAAAATTTTTTTTAATTAATAAGAAATAATTTGGATGAAAAGGAGAAGTTGGGATAAGATATGAAGTTAAATAGACAAAGTATTGATACTATAATTTGGGATTGTTATGTTCTATTGGTTTTCTTCTTTTATTATTTTTTCTTAGAAAAGAACTTATAAGCTGTTATGCCTTGTGCATTGTTTATATAAAATTGATAAAAATGGTTTATATATTTAATATAAAAAAGAAAATGATAATAAGATATGGAAGGATATATAAAGTGAATATGATGTTTGAATTTGTGTCTGTGAGAAGAGTTTCAACCCGGGATCAGACAACCTTCAGAAAAGATCTTTTAGTTTTGTTTGTGTTCTGTAAAATCAATAAAATTTGTTTTTTTTTAAAAAAAAAAACTTGGAATATGATCCCAGCTGAATCTCCTACTTCTTTTGATTTTGCTCCCTATGAATATTCCCTTTGAAATGCTTACTAATAGTTTTTCTACTCTTCATAGATCTTTTACACAGGAGTGGTAGTTTATGCTCCAGCTTTGGCTCTTAATCAAGGTAAGTGCTTTGTTGTTGACTTGGACAGGAGAAAAGGGAAATTTGTTTTTCGTTATCTACCCATCTGAAAGCTCCCTCCCTACTTTTCCTTTTATTCAGTCTGATATATGTTATCACCCCTCTTTTTTTCCCCTAAAAAGTAACTAGAGAAGATAGATTCTGAATAGTTTTCTCAAATCCTGGGCAAAGGGCCCAGTTTAAGATAATGGATTAAGACTTTCTTCTGTACTTTAACATTTTCTGTCCTTCCAGCCCATTGCTTTAATGTTTTACATAATATGGAACAGAATGAAGCTGAGGTTTCTCATTTATTGATCTGGTGTTTTCTGCAAATGATAGTTTTTTTTGTAAGATGATAGGCATTCTTCTGCTTCCCTTGAGAAACTATAAGATTATAGATATTTGATGATGTGAATTTACCACCTGTGCAAATGAAAACAAAAACTGTAAAAGATGGAAATGAACTTTAGTTCTGCAGCACATAAAAGAAAATGACAGCAACAGATTAACAGTTCTAACTCTCATACTATGGTATATTTAAAAATAAACAACTAGTTAATTTAATTTTTTAACTAACCTGCAGTATATCTAATTACACTCCCTTTGGCTTTTCAGTCACTGGATTTAATCTTTGGGGCTCAGTATTTGCAACAGGAATTGTTTGCACCTTCTACTGTACACTGGTATGTTTCTGCTATAGTTCAACTATAAACATTTTTAGAGAAATGGTTAAATAACTGTCATTTATGTTCTAATGGGTTTTTTACAGTTGAATGCAAATGTTAAGATGAACTAGGAAACTTCAGTATTTTTTTCTACAATAATCAAACATGTTACATTTTTAAATGTATAATTTGTTTCAAAATATTCATGTAAACTATACTTTTGTTCAGTTAAATGGGTGATATGTGCCTTCAATATAAGTATTATTTCCAAATCATTTAAATATACAGTTGTCTGAAAGTGGGTAGGGTATAACTTGCAACCATATTTTATTTTCTGTTACCTCCATGCACACTACTTCTCCAAATGATCTAAAATCCTATTTTATTTATCAGGGCTTCCTACCTCTGCTGAATTCTGGAGACCAGATACCTCCCAACCCAAATCCATAAAAACAGATAAAACCTAAACTCCATAGACAGCCATGCACAAATGACACCCAAAATAACACAAACAGAACAGAGGAATATTCCCCCTCCCCCCCAAAAAAAGGCAATATATCAACTCCGAGTCAGGTCCCAAAGGCAAATTTTAAGAATTTTCTATAACCTACAGAGACAGAGGGGAAACTGTCCTCATCTCTGGGTGGTTGCTGTTTCCAGAAGTTTGGAGCTACAACAGGAAAGTCACAGTTCTTCAGGTTTTATTTTTTTTAGCTGACATCATTTCATAGAGGGGATCCAGAGTACACCTACTCTACTGGAATATACTAGATGGGCAGAAACTATTGGAGATAAGTGGCCCCTAATAAATATTTGGGAGCTGTGCTCACACTTAAAATAAGCATGTATCAACTGTAATTTATTTATTTTTAAGCCCGTACATATTTAGGTAAATGGCAAAAAAGTCTACATAGGATTGAAGGGAAAGCTTACCAATGAGTGGAAATTCATAGGTAGACTATGAGTGGCTCATACTCTTGGGCCATTCACAGTCTATCCTAAAGTATATGATTATTGTGAATTATCACTGCAGAGAAAACATCTTGTATGACGCACTAATAATTGGTTGTGAGTCGAAAAAAAGGAGCATAAAGGAATATTCAGCATAAGAAAGCTTTGTTGAAACTAGAGCTTTAAACTGAATTGGTACAACTCAAAATCAAGATAAATATAATATTTTCTTTTTTTCTTTGATTTAGGGAGGGTTGAAGGCTGTTGTCTGGACAGATGCCTTTCAACTGATTGTTATGCTGATCGGGTTCCTGACAGTTTTAGTTCAAGGAACTTTTAAGGCTGGGGGTTTTAGAAATGTTTGGGAAAATGCTCAAAATGGATCACGTCTCAATGTCTTTGAGTAAGTAGAATTGTTTCTCATGATCTGGTTTGGTGTTTCTAATGATAGGTTTACAGTTTTTTGGGGTGTTTTTAAGTTTGTAGCAATATCTATGTATGGGAGTGTATTTAAACCTTTGGTCCGACCTACCCTGAAAATGGTAGAAAATTCCCAAGAATCAAGAAGTCAAGAAGAAGGTAAAATATTAGAGAGTTTCTTTTCCCCCAAATTCTGTCAACATAGTACACATGATGGAGGGATGAACCTCTTTGGCTCATACTGGGATGCAAGTAGCATAACTCAGAAGTGTTTATTTCTTTCAAAATAAAATTAACTTACATATTAATTTGAAACCAAATCAAAACTGTTTCTATAAAAGTTGCTTTTATAATAATAAAAAAGAACAAGAACAGTGACAAGGGAAGAAAAACACAATCAGGTTCATATCAACATGAAATGGCAGTACAGAAGGAATTGGTTTTATGTGTGTGTGGGAGGGGGGAAGATAAAATTTGGGGAAAATAATAGTGAAACAGAAAAACAGATTGGAGAAAAAAATATCATGCTGCAATGCCATTCAAATAGTAAAGATTTATACATACATACATAGATACATGCATACATACATACAAACAAGCATACATACATGCATACATACATACATACATACATACATACATACATATAAATGTAACCGTTGAAGTAAAATCATTTAGAAAGTAAAGTGTCTTTCAAGTAGGCTTTGAATCCTGATGTCTTCACGAATACATTCATATAGTGTTCACAACAGTGATATGTAAGCAGTTTGCTATTACCTCCTTCCAGGATTATAGATAAAAAACCATAACTCTTAAAAGGGCAGAAATGGAAGAAAATACAGATTTCAATTAACTATTCCATTAATTTTGTCTAATGGGCTAAGAAATGAGAGAACAATCAAGTATCATCTTCTCTTCCTCTCCTGTTCTGCTTTAATCCCCCTATGGGTCCATTGGCAGGTCTTAAAAATGGGGGTCTGGACCAGATGGCCACCTAGGCAGTCCCAGCATTGAACTTCTTACTTTCTTCTTGGTGAAATCCATTATTTGTGCATCAGCATTTTGCAAAAATCAGCATTTTGCAAAAGCATTTTAGCATCTGGCCAACTTTGTGGAGAATGCTAAACAGGATTGGGTCTGGTTAGTACTTAGAGTTTTGTTTATATCAGATCAGATTGAGTAAGAATTGTACATGTTGCCTTTTTCAAGATAAGGTCCTGATTTCAATATACATGCCTTTAGTTATGCAACTTGAATGCTTATTTTTAACATTGATTTCAAATTACAAGAGGCACCAAATAGCCAATTCATGTGTGGATGATAATTCCAGGGGTGGGATCTTACCAGCATAGCAACTGGTTGAGTGAGTGCGCACTTTGCTCAGTATTTACTAATCACTGACTCCAACAAGCATTCACCTTCTCCTGCTGTTGCATGGTACTCAGCTGTACCGTGCAAAGCAGCTGAAGTGGAAAAAGCAGAGAATAAAACACAGCCTAGAGCCTGGGTGGGCAGGTAGGCCAAACAGAAGACCCTTGCAGCAAATCAGTTTGATGTCAGCTGTTGTTCAGAGTTACCAGTTCTATAGAGCCAGGCCGAACTGGTAGAATCCCACCTCTGGATAATTCCACCCTGGTGGCACAGTGATTAGAACACAGGATTGATGGCTAACTCTGCGCACTGCCAGGAATTCAATTCTGACAGGGCTTGAGGTTGACTGAGCCTTCCTTCCTTCCTTCCTTCCTTCCTTCCTTCCTTCCTTCCTTCCTTCCTTCCGTCCTTCTGATATAAGTAAAATGAGATTGTTGGGGGCAATATGCTGACATTGTAAATCATTCATTGTAAACCATACTGCAAAGCACTATGGAGCAGTATATAAGTCTAAATGCTATTGCTATTCCTTCCAAATCTGTGCATTTATTTAAATCTGTTTACTGAATTCTTGCCTTGAAATTTCTTAATTCCAGTTAGAAGTACATTGGTTTTAAACTAACCTGCTACTTAAACAATGGTCCATTAATAGTTTTTATGTTTTATTCGTGTAGCTTTGATTTTGACCCTCTGAGAAGACATACATTTTGGACAATCGCAGTAGGAGGAACATTTACTTGGCTAGGGATTTATGGGGTTAACCAGTCCACAATACAAAGATGCATTTCATGTAAAACAGAAAAGCATGCCAAACTGTAAGTAGCTATCAAAGTTAATGTAATTCAAGATTAAAATATAATTATTTCTAATTTTAACTTTTTAAATTAACTATCTAATGCATTCTATTTGGGATACATTAACTGGCCATTGAGAGAAGGCCAGTAGAAAATTCTCTACTCTTGTGGGGTCTGTGCTGCAAATGGAAAGCTCCCTCTCCTGACTTTTGCCTTACAATCTTAACTATTATTTCAATTCAATTTTAACTGTGGTTGCCTTTGTTGGGCTTATTGGGGACTTATCATTACTTTTTTGGGTGATTATTTTGGTTTTATTATTTATTTGTACCCCACTTTACTATTTTTTACAAATAACTCATATTCATCACACTTTCCTCCTCCTATTTTCCTCATAACACCCTCATGAAGTGGGTCGAGTTGAGAGAGAGTGACTGGCCCAAGGTCACCCAGCTGGCTTCATGGCCAAGGTGAAATTTGAACTCACGTTCTTCTGTTTTCTGCCATGGTTCCTTAACTACTAGACCAGGGTCTGCAACCTGAGGCTCTGGAGCCATATGCGGCTCTTTCGGCCCTCTCCTGCAGCTCCCTGTCGGCTGATCCCACCACTGGTTGGTCCCGCCCCTCCTTTCCCTGTCATTCCTTGCCTGACCTGAGCATGTAAGGATGATGGTGGGGGATGGAGACTCACTCCATATTCCAGAGCAAGAGGTGACTGAGTGGGAGTGAGTGACATCAAGTTGGCCATGACCACCCAGTCACACTGGTTGTTAAATTATTGGCTCCTGGGGTTTTCTTTTCTGTGGGAAACGAGTCCAAATGGCTCCTTGAGTGTTTAAGGTTTCAGACCCCTGCACTAGGCCAAACTAACTCTCTTACCAGTGCTGATAGTTGCTTTTTGTGATTATTTTTGTTTGTTTATTTATTTATTTACTCTTTTTATTGCTGTTGTGTGTTACCCAGAATCCTTTGGGACTGGTGTCATTTATTAATATTAGAAAACAAATGAACGGTCTTAACAGAGTATCTATCCACAAAGATAGGATTTCAAACATTAAATGTGAAATTCTACTTCCATCTAAATTCACAACAGAGTGAAGGATTATAGCTTTCCAAGTTGTTTTCCACACAAATCGTATATGTCAGGGATAAGGAAAGTTAATAGTACACTTCAAAGGAGCCCTCTTCGGCACTGAAAGAGTTTCAGGAAGTAAATACTTTATGAAAAGAGCAGGAAGATATCTCAAACTACTGGGAATATGAACCAAGGGGCAGATTGTGGACTTCTTTTATTGTGGCACACAAAGAAAGTGTTATTTATGTACCATAGTTAATAAAGTATGAGCTTGAGGTTAAGTGCAGGGTTCTGGCCCTGCACTTCTGATTGGCTGTTATGCGACCAGATCGGATTGGCTAGTTCTTAGGAATCTGATTGGCCCTTAACAGAGGATTATTATTGGTTTAAAGTACTTGCATTCATAGCTCGCTATTGGACAATTCTCACAAAGGTTGCCTATATAAGGCAGGGTTTACTGTTGTTGTTTCAGAAGTCACTATGCTAATAAAGAGCTAAAAGTCACTATTCAGAGGCTGTCTCCATTTACTCCAACCCATGTCCAAGTATGTAACACTGGCGACGAGGATGGGATTTGGAGACGTCTGAACCTAAGAAGTCAGGAAGCAAGACCGAGCACGTAGAAGACGACGCCAACAACGGAACCATGTCCAGCAGCATCGTACCACCCGCTCCGTTCGATCCAAACCAAGAGGATTGGGAATCCTACATGGATCGCTCCCAAATGTTTCTTGAGACGAATAACTTGAAGGACGCCACACCAGCAAAAAAGCGGGCACTGTTCCTGACACACTGCGGCCCGGCTGTTTTTAAAATGGCAAAAGCACTCGCCAAACCTCGAGAAGTGAAAGCCATGAGTTGGGATGACCTCGAACCCATCCTGAGAGATCATTACGCGCCAACCGTGCCTACACTCGTGAGACGCCACGAGTTTTACAAAAGGAACCAGCGAAAAGGAGAGAGCGTGGCCGATTTCGTGGCAGACATCCGAAATTTAGGAGGCCTCTGCGGATTCGCAGATTTAGAAGAAGCACTAAGAGACCAAGTAATTCTGGGATTAGATGCAGCAGGCGTGCAGAGCAAGTTGATGGCGAAAGGTGACATCAGCCTTGCCAACGCCATCGCCGATGCTACTGCAGCAGAAGTAACCAGGAAGTCGGCTGCACAAGTTCGCAGAAACCGCGCTCCGGTACCACCACCGACCGGCGAAATCTTACCCAGCTCAGAAGGGCAGCTAGCGACAATACACCATGAGGACCTCTCTTCATCGTCAGACAGCAACGAAGAAGGGGTCCACCGGCTGCGGTCCGACTGGGACCGTCACCCAAAGCCCCTATGCCCCTGCGCTGGCTGCGGGGCCACCATGCCAGGTCCGAATGCAAATTCTGCGACGCACTCTGCCATGAGTGCGGAAAACGAGGCCATATCAGCTGGGTCTGCCGTAGCTTGCCAGGACCCAGCCAGGCCTCAAAAGGGGCTAACTATCGCCAATCGACAGGAAATCATCCTGTACAGCAAGAGCCAGTAATCCACTCCTACAGAAATCGAGCTTTGCAGAAAGAAGAGGCTCATCATACTATCACTATCGGTCACGCCTCGGTTTTGGACACTAAAAAAATCCGGGTCACAGTAGCCATCGAGAACCAGCCTTGCCACATGGAAGTCGACTCGGGATCGTCCCTCTCGATGGTGTCTTGGAAGACACTCAAGCAACTTATCCCCACAATCCAACGCCAAGACCTCCAATTTCAATGCCTCATCCTCAAGGACTACCAAGGAAATTGAATCCCTGTGGTCGGGTCCTGCCGAGTCTGAGTCTCCTTTAAAAAACATACAGCGTACTTACCTTTAACGATCATCGACAGAGACAGGCCTAGTCTCTTAGGCCTCCAATGGTTCGCGCCACTAGGCATCGAGGTGGCCGGCGTGAACCGAGTCGGTGGTTGTGAGTGGGAGGAAGACCTTGTTTCTGAGTTCAGCGACGTCTTCGCGGACCGTTTAGGCGAGTATAAGGGGACCCCGATCTCATTTAGTTTAGATCCAAAAGTAGCCCCAATTCGCTTGAAGCCCTGTCGAGTTCCATTCGCTCTTAAAGCTAAGATCGATGAACAACTCAACAAGTTAATTGCTCAAGGGGTGTTGAAGCCCATTGATCACTCTCCAGGGGAAACCCCTATAGTAACACCCATTAAGCCAGACGGGTCAATCCGAATTTGTGGGGACTACCGGGCCACTTTAAACCACGCCCTACAACAGAATGCGTATCCAGTTCCGGTTGTGCAGCACCTCCTCCATTCCTTGGGGGCGGAAATGTTTTCGCTAAATTAGATTTAGCTCAAGCTTATCAACAACTACCAGTGGATGAAAAGATGGCTCAGGCCCAAACAATTGTAACGTACAGAGGTGCTTTTAAATGTACTCGATTGCTGGTTTCCGGTTTCGCGTGGCTTCAGGGCAGCAGAAATTCGCGACAGCTCGCAATTCCTGCTGTGCTAGCCGCCGAGGTAGCCCCGATCCAGATGGGTCAGGGGGATATGGCTGCCCTGTAGGGACAGCTGAAGAGAGAGGGGAGTCGGATAGGGGGTTGGGGGTGTCGCAGACCCCCTCCCCCTCCGGAAAAACCCCTTTTTCCCAAGGCGGTGGAGCGGCGGTCAGCAATGGCCGCCACGAAGAAGCCAGCAACCGGGTAAGATTGCGCTGGAGGAAGTAAGAAGAGTGAAAGTGCTGTCTGAGCCGGGTCAAGTAACATCTTGCAAATTGGCTGGAACTGAGCTGTCTGAATTGCTGGAGGATACATTGTATCCCTAAGAAGATCGAAAGCGGCAGAGAAGCTGTTAAAGGGAACTTTTTTTTTTTTTCTTCACTCTCCCACCCCATGGAAACAGCAGATATGTTTGGATATACTGGACATTGAAAGTGAATTGTTTTGAGAGTTGAAGCTAAGGGACAAAAGGGTTTTTGGACATTGAAAAGCTTAAGAAATTGGAAACCCCTTGTTGGAGGTATGGATTTCTGATTATTTAAAATTGATATTGCAAGTGGGAAGGGAGAGGAAAAAAAATTGGAGCAGAAGCTAAAAAAGGAGGAGATTGCCTAGAATCCGAAAGAAAGGTATATGGTAATTGGACCTCTTTGATTAAACATTAACCCCAGAAAGAGAAAGAGAAGAAGGAAGAAAAGTATTAATTTTTGGAATTTTTTTTTTTTTGAATTATTCTTGATTAAAAATATTTGTGGTTGTTTTGGGAAAAGTTTCTTTTTTCATGATGGCATCGCTTGTGGATGAACTAAAGACTGAATATCAAAAATATAAAAAAGAAGATACTTTGGGCAGTTTGTTTCAATTCTTAGAAATGGCGTTATGTACTTATGAAAAGTTGACTACGCAGCAGAAGGACTGGGACAAAGAAGAAGAAGAAGCCATCTTTGATGAACAATGGGTTCTTTCCGGGGAGGAGGAGAAAAAGGATAAGAAAAAGGGGATTTTAAGAATTATAAAAACAACCAAAGAAGAGAAAAATGAGCGGAAAGGTGGAGGCAAGGTTAGAAAGCAAAGGAAAGGGAGTAAGAAAAGGGAGGAGGAAAGACAAAGGGGTAAAAAGGGCAAGGAGAAGAATAAGCAAGAGAGAAAGGGGGGGAGGAGAAGACTCAATGAGGGGAAGCAAGATCTAAAGAAAAAAAGTTTATTCAGAGACAATGGGTGAATTTAATTTAGGATAAAAGAGGGATTCTGGAGGGTACATAAGATTGTGTTTTTTATATGTGTATTTAGAGTATAAAATTTATTGTGTAATTTTAGAATCTTTTAAACAGAACCCCAAGAAAAATTGTTATATGAAGTACTTTTAAGTTAGGGTAATGAGTTAAAGGTGTCACTCCAGTTAGTGTATAGGAGAAGTATAGTAAAAGAAAAAAGATGAATGGATAGTTGGAAATAGAACAGACAAAGAATGTTATTGAAAATGGAAATAAGATATGGAAGGATATATAAAGGTTTTGTTATTTTTTTTTTTTGTATATTGAAAAAAGGCAATAACATTTTAATCAATAAGAAATAATTTGGATGAAAAGGAGAAGCTGGAATAAGATATGAAGTTAAATAGACAAAGTATTGGTTTGTTCTTTAATTATTATTATTTTTTTAGGAAAGAATTTATAAGCTGTTATGCCTTGATTGTTCATGCACTGTTTTTGTAAAATTGATAAAATTGGTTTATATATATAAAAAAGAAAATGATAATAAGATATGGAAGGATATATAAAGTGAATATGATGTTTGAATTTGTGTCTGTGTGAAGAGTTTCAACCCGGGATCAGGCAGCCTTCAGAAAAGATGTTTTAGTTTTGTTTATGTTTTGTGTTTTGTATGTTTATGAAAGGCAATAAAATTTTAATAAGCAAGAAATATAATTTGGATAAAAGGAGAAGTTTGGATAAGATATGAAGTTAAATAGATAATGTAAATATTGATATTACAATTTGGAGTTATGTTCTATTGGCTTTCTTCTTTAATTATTATTATTATTTTTTTTAGAAAAGATTCTTCAAGTTGTTATGCCTGGATTGTGTATTGGTTTTTTTTGTAAAATTAATAAAATTTGTTTAAAAATAAATAAATAAATGTACTCGATTGCAATTTGGGGTTAGTGTAGCCCCGGGGATATTCCAAAGCCACATGGAAAGGTTGTTACAGGGAATCAAGGGTGTGGTTCCGTATTTTGATGACGTATTAATTGCAGCCCCTACCAAAAAAATCTTGCAGGATCATTTGAAAAGTGTCCTTAAAAAATTCCAAGAGGCAGGACTTAAGGTGAAAAAAAACAAATGTCATTTATATACTGACAGTGTTGAGTTTCTAGGGTATAGGATTGATAGCCAGGGCATCCACCCTACCGAAAGTAAATTAAAGGCGATAAAAAATGCCCCAAGGCCACGTAACAAGGCCGATCTCCAGGCATTCTTAGGCCTCATTAATTTTATAATGTATTTTTACCGCATAAGGCGACTGTTGCTGAACCGTTACATCGGTTATTAGATAAAAAAGCATTGTGGGTATGGGGTTACCGGGAAGAACAAGCGTTCCGGAATGTTAAAAAATTGCTCACATCGGACTCTGTACTTATGCAGTATAATGAGACTTTACCACTAGTTATAACCTGCGATGCCTCGCCCTTCGGGGTGGGCGTCATTTTGAGTCATGTACTGCCTAATGGGAATGAAGCCCCTGTTGCATACTTTTTGAAAACTGTTTCACATGCAGAGCGGAACTATGGACAAATTGATAAAGAAGCTCTTGCAATCGTTGCTGCTGTAAAGAAATTTCATGAATATGTGTATGGAAGGACATTCACCATTATAACTGACCACAAACCGTTGCTAGGGATAATAGCCGGGGACAAGCCAACCCCCTACATATTATCCCCTAGAATGACCCGATGATCAGAATTCCTCGCTGCTTATAATTATCGCCTTCAATATCGACCGGGGAAAGCCATTCCTCACGCCGACGCATTAAGCCGAGCACCGCTTCCAGAGACTCTCGACGATCCGGCAGCCATGGCAACCATGTTGCAGATCGAAATACTCAACTCGCCGCCTATGACCGCCCGAGACATCGCGAGAGAAACCAAATGAGACCACACCCTAGCCCGAGTCCTAGGATGGGTAGAACGCCCGAGTCCTAGGATGGGTAGAACGCGGATGGCCATTGGAACAAGTCCCAGATGACTTCGCGCCATTTAAAGCAAGACAGACTGAACTTTTTTCACAAAAAGGCTGTGTCATCTGGGGCGATAGAGTCGTTGTCCCAGAACGACTCCGGAAGATGCTACTACAAACCTTGCACGAGGGCCACCCCGGCATCGTATGAATGAAAGCACTCGCACACAGCTACGCATGGTGGCCGGGCATGGACTGGGCAAATCAAGAAGTGGGTCAAAGCGTGTACCAGTTGCCAACAAGCCAGAAACGCCCCACCAAAAGCCATGCCTACTGAATGGGAAATGCCACGTGGACCCTGGTCCAGAATCCACCTGGATTTCGCGGGGCCAACCAAAGGATATACCTTCCTGCTGACAGTCGACGCGTATTCCAATTGGTTAGAAGTTCATCGTATGACGGCCACAACTTCTGAGGCAGTGATTAAGATCCTAAATAGACTCTTTGCAACTCATGGATTGCCTGACGTTCTGGTGTCTGATAACGGGCCACAGTTCACGGCATTGATGTTCGAGCAGTACCTCGCTGACCACGGCATCCACCATGCGCTCACCTCGCCTGCGCACCCTGCGACCAATGGCCGAGCGGAACGCATGGTCCAATTTATTAAAAAGACTTTGCAAAAAATGGACTATGACAATATCGATGACAAAGTCAACCAAATTCTCTTTTTACAACACATAACGCCACATAGCGTCACTGGCAGAACTCCCGCAGAACTACTGATGGGACAAAGACTCCGTTCCCACCTCGACCGGTTGCACCCTGCTTACGAACCGGAAAAGCCAATAGGATCCAGTGGCCGCTATCGCATGTTCCAGGTAGGAGACCGCGTTTACGCACGGAACTTATCAGGCGACCCATTATGGTTAGAGGCAATGGTAGTACGAGTTACCGGCCCCAAATCCTATGTCGTGAAATGCTGTGACAATAGACTGTGGAAATGGCATATCGACCAATTGCGGTCACGACTCATAACGGCCAGTCAACAACTCCCCCATGACCAAACTGAGGGGGGGGGAGGTACAGAAGAAGAAGATGACGTTCCAAGGAACATACTCGAAGAGAGCGACGAATCAAGTGAGACTCAAGAAATGGAGCAGGAAGGAGAATTATTTGCACCACAAGAAATTGCACCTGAGCAAGAAGCAGAGACACTGCCAAACAACAATCTACCTCAGCAGGATTGCAATCAACCAGTCCAACGAAAATCCGAAAGACTTAAAAGACAGCCATCCTACTTAAAGGATTATATAACTACACCATAATTAAGAAGCCAGGGGGAAGGGGTGTTATGTATGTACCATAGTTAATAAAGTATGAGCTTGAGGTAAAGTGCAGGGTTCTGGCCCTGCACTTCTGATTGGCTGTTAGGCGACCAGATCGGATTAGCTAGTTCTTAGGAATCCGATTGGCCCTTAACAGAGGATTATTATTGGTTTAAAGTAACAGAAAGGTAACAGAAAGGTTTAAATCTTTGCTTCTTTTAACTGTGGTAAGAAACGTCTTAGCAAAAACTAATGTGACTGTCATACTCTGAGACAGCATAAAGAATTTTCAGGACACTTTTTTTAAAAATAAAAAAGCACTGCCCAAGACATGATTTTATTCTTTATTGAATGATTTCTAACTCATCTTTTTTCTTCTCCTTAGTGCACTTTACCTTAATTTGGTGGGATTATGGGCCATTCTGGTATGTGCAGTTCTCTGTGGATTGGTGATGTATTCATTTTTTGTGAGCTGTGATCCTTGGACTGCAGACTTCATTTCAGAACCAGATCAGGTAGATAAATTATTTAAAATTGTAAACAGAAAATTGTTCTATGATCTGAATTATTTTCTAAATGCAGCTGTGCTGAACTCAGTGGTACAAGATTATATGAGTGTTTCTTGCATTGTAACATTTTTTTAAATGATGTGCAAATGGAGGGAATCTACAAGGGGACATTTACAAACAATCTAAGTTCCACGTATACCAATAAAAAAGTGCTTATCAGGAACGAGAGGAACAATAACAACAAAATAACTAGTGCATATATCTTTATAGGCTGCATAGTTATTTCTTGTAACATGGGCAGTCATATAAATATGATTAATAAATAAGTAGAACCAGCAACAAAGCATGTTAATAGATAATAAATAGCAATTGTTCTTAGATTTATATACTGCCCCATAGTACTTTACATCACTCTCTGTGCAGTTTACAATGTCAGCACATTGCCCCCAACAATCTGGGTCCTCATTTTACTGAACTTGGAAGGATGGAAGGCAAAGTCAATCTTAAGCCCCATCACAGTCAAACTCCAGGCTGTGGGCAGAGTCTAAAACCTCTGATCTAACATCAGAAGAGCTTAAAAGAATATGAATTAGATTATTAGTCCATTTAGCTTAGTACAGTAGGACAACTGAATGTGCAATGTGCAATCATATTCTTAGTGGCTTGATACCCTACTAAGATGATTTTATTTCTTGCTGGACAGTGTTGATGGACAGTAATTACTATTTATATGTACTTAGTTGTTAGGGCGAAGGTATATATATGTGTATATATATATATATATATATATATATATATATATATATATATATATGTGGATCTTTGGTTATTCGGGTTTTTTCCCACGTAAGATTGGAAGTATCTAGGCAACGTTTCGATGAAGTCTCATTCATCATCTTCAGGCTTGGTCTTCAGCTCTGCGCTTCTCAGAGTGAGAATCACTCAGAATCACTCTGAGAAGCACAGAGCTGAAGACCAAGCCTGAAGATGATGAATGAGACTTCATTGAAACTTTGCCTAGATACTTCCAATCTTACACGGGAAAAAAACCGAATAACCAATGATCCACATACAAATACCCGCGAGAACCTCAGAAAACAAATATATATATATATATATATATATATATATATATATATATATATATATATATATATATATATATATATATATATATATATGTCTGGCATTCAACTTTGTTCGGGTATTTTCCCACGTCATAATAGTGGTGCTTTTAAAGTTGTAGCAACGTTTCAGCAGAATCTCATCTGCCATCATCAGGCTGCTGAAACGTTGCTACAACTTTAAAAGCACCACTATAATGACGTGGGAAAATACCCGAACAAAGCTGAATGCCAGACATGTAAGTACCCGCGAAAACTTAAGAAAACACACACACACACACACACATATATATATATATATTCTGAGGTTTTCGTGGGTATTTGTATGTGGATCTTTGGTTATTCGTGTTTTTTCCCGCGTAAGATTAGAAGTATCTTGGCAAAGTTTCAATGAAGTCTCATTCATCATCTTCAGGCTTGTGTCTTTGGCTTTGTGCTTCTTGAAGAAAACCAATAAAGGCTATCTTATCTTCTTTTTAAAAAGTTTTGTTCAAGTATATATTTTTTTTTTATAAAAATTCAAAAATTGGGGAGGGTATGATGACCCCTAAATCCTGCTTGTACCTCTTCTGGCTGATATCCTAGCACAGTGATGGCTAACCTTTTCCATGTTGTATGCCAAAAGTGCGTGCACTCCCCGCCCCCCTGCGCATGCACGCATGACCCCTTGTTCACACACCATACTCCTCTGTGCATGTGCATGTGACCCCTCCACATGCCCCCACCCTTTGCACATGTGTGCATGTCTCCCACACATGCATCTCCCCCCACGAATGCATGACAGATACCTGACAATCATCTGGCTGGTGGCGGGCACGTGTGCATGCACAGTAGGGCTCTTCCAGGCAACCTCTCGCGTGCCAGCAGAAATGGCTCTGCATGTCCCTTCCGGCAGGTGTGCCACTGGTTTACCATCATGGTCCTAGCATTTTTGTTTCTGAATCTATTGCAAAGGATGGTGGGGGAAATAAAGAGAAGGAAGGCAGTCTATGTATAGAGAATTTATCTATACCTGGTAGCAATTTTCTCAAGATGGGATCTCCATTGCCAGGAAGTGGTGAAGATTGAATTTTCAGCATTTTGGTATTCATCTCCCCACTTTTATATTCCCATCACTTTGATCTTGCATTGGATACCTAAGATAGAATTGGTGGCGGGAATCATCAGTTTATAGATCATATTTTTTCTTGATGAATCAGTCACTATACAGGCTGTCTAGTGTGTCCATCCACTCTTGAAGTCTACACCCTATACTGACTATATTAGAAGAACAAAGGCCCCTTAGCTTCATTTACTTCACTGGAGAATCAAGTGAAATAAATCCAGAGATCTCAGTAAACTTTATTCAAAGCCAACTTAGTGAGACCATGAGTTCTAATCTTCCCTTAGGCACAAAGCCAGCTGGGTAACCTTGGGTTAGTCACTCTCAGTCCTAGGGAGGAAACAATGGCAACAATTTCCCAAAAAACTGTTGCCAAGGAGTTGCCAGAAATCAAGACAGATGCGTCTTCCTCTGTGCACATGATGGTGCTCTTTGAGATTTGTGAAGTTCATGAGCTCAGTCTATATGTGCGTTAAGGTTGTATAGCAAAAGTATTCCTCATCTTCCTTCTCTCCTTTTTTCCCCCTCAGCTAATGCCATATTTTGTGATGATAATATTTTCATCAGTTCCTGGACTTCCAGGCCTATTTGTTGCGTGTGCATTCAGTGGAACACTAAGGTCTGTCCTATGCTGGATTTAATGGAGGTGTGTCAAACCAAGCTGAAGGGAATGAAGTTCTTGAAAAGGCTGCCTTGTGTCCCTCCTTTCCTCTTCTTAAAATGCTGTCTGCTTTTTGTCTTTCTCACTGCAAAGCCTCCAGGGAACTTGACAAACAGATTATCTTTTCTTTCTAAATTTATTTTAAAAGCATGGTATCATCTATCTACCAATAGATTATGTGTGTGTGTGGTATGTACATTAGGTCACTGGTTGCCAACAGGTAGGCTGCAGCCCACTGGTGATTTGAGAGAAAATTTTGGTGGTCAGCAGAGAAATGTCACCCCCAGAGCACCCCCAAAGCAATTAATCCAGGCTACCCAGGAACACAAGGCTGAGCCGCCCACATGGCCTGCCACCCACTCACTCCTTACCTGGCTGCTGCTATTTTTCCTTTTTTTCCCTGACCATCAGCTGTTCTGCTGTGCCAGGAGATTTAGATTAGCTAAAAAGCAGGAAATTGTTGCATTTCTTGCTTTCTAGCTAATCTTTAGGTCTTTGGCTCTTCAGAGCTAAACCTTCCTTAGGACTGAATCTTCTATTATTCAGTACAGGTAGCTGATTGCAGATAGATAGATCTCTAAGTCAATCTGTAATTTTATGAGCAATTCATTCTGCCTGCCTGCTTTGCCTGATTTTGGGTAAAGTTGCTCATTTTTAAATATAAAAATTCAATATTTACATACATAGTGTGTTGTGAGTTAATTTTGTGAGTTTGCTTGCAAGCAAATTTTATGAGACAGACTCAGGTAGCTAATTGCAGAATCATAGATCTCTAAGTTAATCTGTGATTCTGTGAGCAACTCAATCTGCCTGCCTGCTTTGGCTGATTTTGGGTAAAAATTGCTCTTTTTTTCATAAAAAAAATTCAATATTTACATAAATATTTATAATATTTACATACAAGCCATGCCCAGCCAGTCACATGACCACCAAGCCAAACCCACAAATTAGGCCACATCCACAGAACCAGTTGTTAAGAAATTTGAATTCTACCTGTCTCTGTCTCTGTCTCTGTCTCTGTCTTTGTCTCTGTCTCTCTCTCTCTGAGTGTGTGTGTGTGTATGTGTGTGTGTGAGAGAGAGAAAGACAGAGAGACAGAGAGAGAGACAGAGTAAGATACAGAGAAAGAAAGAAAGAGAGAGAAAGAGAGAGAGAGGTTAAATCAGATCTTTCTCTCTCTCTCTCCCACCAATGTCAGCAAGCCATATTAGAGGTCCCAGGATTTAAAATTATGAATCTGGTGGTCCCTGAGATCCAAAAGGTTTGTGACTCCTGCATTAGATAATGTATGAGATTAGATATGTGCATACATTAGATATTAGATAATGTATGAGATTAGATATGTGCATACATTAGATATGTGCCATACAATAAAGCATTAAGCATTAATTATTAAAACATTAATTATTCTTTAAGAAATCAGAAAATCAGAAAGCCAGGATGAGTACAGGAGATTTGAAGCAAAGTCTGCTAATTCTTAGAAATAGGATAATGTGCTTTTTGTAATAAGAAAATGAGTTATTCCATGGATTCCTTGTTCCTTGGAAGATGCCGCATTTGTAGGATTGGGAGGGAGGCAAAAAAAGAAAGAGATTTTTGGAAAAGGCTGGACAGAAAATTGAAATAGATAAAATGTAACAATATGTTGACTTTCCTAATGTTTCCATTTTTCCTTGAAGATACTATTTAAATATCCTTCATAAAACTATTGAAATCTTAATAAATTTTATTCAGGAGAGCCAGCTTGGTGAGACCATGAGTTCTAGTCTTCTCTTAGGCACAAAGCCAGCTGGATGACCTGGGCCAATCACTCTCAGCCCTAGGAAAGAAACAATGTTGCCAAGAGATTGCCAGGAATCAAAATTGATTCAAAGGCACAAAACAAGCAAACAAGAACATTAACAAAGAAACAAATAACCCCCTTCACAACATGTTCATGTATGAAAGCTCTTTTTGATGCTGTAGCATTTACGTCATTGCATGATCATCTAATCAGTTATTGTACCAAGAGTTTAATCTTTCAAGTAATGGAAGCAGAACTTCTGTTTATAAAAAGGGATATCTGTGTCAATGTAAAATATTTCCATTTTTAATGCAACAGAAGTCATACATGCTAGCTCCTCCCTGAAGGAGGAAAGGAGAGCCATGGAAAAGCAATGTGAGATGCAGAAATAGTAAAAATATCCAGCAACAAGAATGCTGTATGCACAAAAATGTGCAGATACTTTAATTCCCCATAAAGGCTGACTGGCTGCAAAAGCTGATGGAGTCAGCAGAGATGGCTAAACCTACTGCTTTAATTAAATAAAAGAATACAGCTAACTTTGTTTCTGCTTGAAAATTACTTCTGGACTTTGTGCTTGAGATGGAAAAAAAAACTTTGACTTTGGATTTTGCTGATTAGATAGGTTTGTTGTTACCTAATATATATTACTATGTAAAAGTAAAAGTTGAGGCTATATGTTATAACTTTATTTCTACTTCACTAAAAAGAGTTGGAAGTCAATTCTTTTAGGTTTTTTCCTCCTTTACCTTACACTTTTTCCTCTTCCTCCTTTCCTCGTTTACTTTCCCATTATTTCCATTTTTTTCTTTGTATTTTATATTTTTATAAACTAATACAAAATTCATGAAAAATAAAAGAAAGTTAAAATATCATAAACCTTAGTTATGATGATACTAGTAAACCTTGCCTCAAAAATTAGATAAAGCTGCAACATAAGTATTCACATAGTTTAAGTATATTCATTCATTCATTTATTTTGTCAAACATGCATTTGATAATATATATAACTATAAACATGATTATTACTACATGAAATAGATATGAGTAAAAGCAGGGGTGGAATTCAATTTTTTTAACAACCAGTTCTGTGGGCGTGACTTAGTTGGTGGGCATGGCCAACTCAATATCACTCACATCAAGACACGCATCTCCTTGCCTGGCTTCTCATGACTGTGGAGATGCTGCAACAGTCATAAGTGTGAAAAATAGTCATGTCACTTTTTTCAGTGCCATTGTAACTTTGAATGGTCACTCCACACAAGCAAAGTACCAGCAAAGGAGGGGAAAAAAAACTCCAGAGAGGTTCCTGAGACAGGAAATCTAGTCCTGCCAAGAATGTAATAAGGGTTAACAGAGAGGCAGTTTCTGTAAGCAGCACCAGAATGTTTCCTTCCTCCTCTTCCTTACAGGATTAGGCCAGTAATTTCTTCTAACAACCTGTTCTCCAAATGGCTTAGAATATTAACAACTGGTTCTAGAAATAGGTATGAAACAATAGAATCCCACCCCTGAGTAAAAGGGAACATTAAGACAGGGATGGTAGGCATACTTTCACTATATTAATCAATGATGCTTATTTAATTTTAATTTAGGAAGTTATATAAAGAAGTTAGGATTAAAGTAAACCATAGTGTTATATAATGTCTGAAGCCAATAAGTAATCTCTGTTCATTAAATGCAGCTAGATAAATTCTTGCCCTCAAATAAAGTTTATTTTTTCCCAGTTTCACAATTTTGAATCTGGCTCTATTGGGCAAAGCCTAAATTCACACAACAACATCCTAATCTAAGCTAAAATGAAATGGATGTTGTAGGAATCCCACTGTTTTAATAGGTTATGAACCAAGCAACCACGTGACCAATTTTTGTTTAGGCATAGCATGTTATAAGAACAAGCAATTATGCTTTAATCCAGGTTTAACATATTATGTAAAGACATCTTGTCTGTTAGAACATTCAACTAATAATTATTATTTGTGGAACAGAAGCTTTAGCTATTTTTGCATGAGGAGTGATGGTGGTAGTATTAGTAATATAGTTCAAAACTCTCTTTCTCTTATTTGATTTGCCTCATTTATTTCACCTTTTACTTTTTATTTCTTTTGCAGTACTATCCCATAACAAGCTATTTGGTAGATGGATAGAAATAATTTAGTATTATTTGTCCCAGGGCCAGTCACATTTTAAGGACTAATCTGTAGTTCTGACATTGTACATGCTTACTTTTACAGCACTGTGGCTGCAAGTATAAATGCTCTGGCAACAGTAACATTTGAAGATTTTGTCAAGAACTGTTTTCCAAAACTTTCTGAGCGTGCAAGCACTTGGACCAGCAAAGGCTTATGTAGGTGGAAAATATTACCTTAATTTTTCTTAAGTTTAAATGAAACTGTTTCTTAATCTATTTTTCAAAATGAAAATGTCTTTAAAACTGATGTGTTTAAACTTTCCCCTTTTCAAAAGGCCTTAATATAATATCAGAAAGACTGTGTCTGGGCAATGACTTACACACAGTTTCTCTTACCAGTGTATGCAAAGAAGGATATGATTATTTAATAATGATTTGCTCTCTTTTGAGATATTTATCATCTCAAATTATCAGCAATAATTTTGGAGCAGTATATCCAGAAATGTTGGGTTCTTAATCAGCTGCACTTAGACTATAGTTTTATATAAAATCAAGGGAGGATTAATAGATTAAGTTAACTTAATGAGCTCCATCTTCTGAGCTGTAGGCTCAAGAACACTGCATATTAACTAGCTTAAAGGAAGTACCGTATATACTCGAGTATAAGTCGACCCGAATATAAGTCGAGGCACCCAATTTTACCACAAAAAACTGGGAAAACTTATTGACTCGAGTATAAGTCGAGGGTGGGAAATGCAGCAGCTACTGGTAAATTTCAAAAATAAAAATAGATACCAATAAAATTACATGAATTGAGGCATCAGTAGGTTAAATGTTTTTGAATATTTATTTCAAAGAAAAACAGTAAACTAGCTCTGTAAGTGGAAAAGAGAGCCAACAAAACCAACATGGTATCAACAATAACTTTAAAAGTACAAAAACCTTAGCTCAAACCTTTAGCAACCAAGCTAAAACACAAGAGTTAAAATCCTTCAAAACTGGATTCCTCCTCATCATCTGTATGTCCAAACAGAGTCACTCTCTCCCTTGCAAGAAAAAAGCATGTGTATGTGCTGCATGTACATCCTGTTTTGGAGAGCCACCATCTCTTTCACAGCTCTCCCTCATGCCTCCATTGCATGTGCACACATGCCATGGCTCAGTAGTAGGTCAACATACAGATGTCACACTAGGTTTCCTCCTCAAAAGGAAAATCCAACCTTTCTTGAGAAGTACAAACTTCATCTGTTCAGGATTGTGGTGACAAAGGTGAAGGAGGATGGGGCTGAGAGAAGGGAAGGGAAGAAAAGATCATTGACAGGGAGAAAGACAGGGAGAAACACCTGGAAGTGTGAGCCCTCGAGTTTCCTTAGGGAAGACCAGACAACAAGGGGAGAGGAGATGAGGAGGAGGAGGAGGAGAGTTAAAAAAAAAAGAGTGGGAAGCCAACTCACGCATGCCATCAAAGCCAGGGGGAAGCGGGGCTTTCTCCGCCTGCTGCTGCCAGAGGAGTGCGGGGGGGGGGGAGTGCGGGGAAAGGGGGTTTGTGCCGAGGCTCCGCAAGCGATTACCAGATTTGCAGCTCCGTTTGTTGGCGAAGCTGGAAGCGCGCCCGTTAATGGGGAAGGAGAGCCCGCAGCTCCGAAAGTCTTTTCACCGTTGGGGACTGAACAGGAGAACCACAAATGCCGCACTCCCCAGGAAACAAACCGCCAGGCTCAGGCAGCCTCCTCCGTCCCCTCCCCTAGCAGCGAAGAGCTGCTCCGGGGGCTCCCGCCACGGCGCAGCCAGGCACTTTGTCTCGCTGCCCCCGGAGCAGCTCTTCGCTGCTAGGGTAGGGGGCGGAGGAGGCTGCCTGAGCCTGGCGGTTTGTTTCCTGGGGAGCGCGGCGTTTGCAGTTCTCCTGTTCAGTCCCCAACGATGAAAAGACTTTCGGAGCTACGGGCTCTCCTTCCCCATTAACGGGCGTGCTTCCAGCTTCGCCAAGAAACTGCCAGGCTCAGGCAGCCTCCTCCGCCCCCTCCCCTAGCAGCGAAGAGCTGCTCCGGGGGCAGCGAGACAAAGTGCCTGGCTGCGCCGTGGCGGGAGCCCCCGGAGCAGCTCTTCGCTGTTAGGGGAGGGGGCGGAGGAGGCTGCCTGAGCCTGGCGGTTTGTTTCCTGGGGAGCGCGGCGTTTGCGCTGTGGCAGGAGCCCCCGGAGCAGCTCTTTGCTGCTAGGGGAGGGGGCGGAGGAGGCTGTCTGAACCTGGCGGTTTGTTTCCTGGGGAACGCGGCGTTTGCGCCATGGCGGGAGCCCCCGGAGCAGCTCTTCGCTGTTAGGGGAGGGGGCGGAGGAGGCTGCCTGAGCTTGGTGGTTTGTTGGCGAAGCTGGAAGCGCGCCCGTTAATGGGGAAGGAGAGCCCGCAGCTCCGAAAGTCTTTTCACCGTTGGGGACTGAACAGGAGAGCCACAAACGCCGCGCTCCCCAGGAAACAAACCGCCAGGCTCAGGCAGCCTCCTCTGCCCCCTACCCTAGCAGCGAAGAGCTGCTCCGGGGGCAGCGAGACAAAGTGCCTGGCTGCGCCGTGGCGGGAACCGCCAAGAGGAAGAGGGCCGCTCTTTCCTGGGGAGCGCAGCGTTTGCGGCTCTCCTGTTCAGTCCCCAATGGTGAAAAGACTTTCGGAGCTGCGGGCTCTCCTTCC
Organism: Hydrophis major; assembly: GCA_033807585.1. Classification (NCBI taxonomy): domain Eukaryota; kingdom Metazoa; phylum Chordata; class Lepidosauria; order Squamata; family Elapidae; genus Hydrophis; species Hydrophis major. Next base: position 108,170,332 of record CM066328.1, on the reverse strand, counting down.
CCATTAACGGGCACGCTTCCAGCTTCGCCAACAAACCGCCAGGCTCAGGCAGCCTCCTCCGCCCCCTACCCTAGCAGCGAAGAGCTGCTCCGGGGGCAGCGAGACAAAGTGCCTGGTTGCGCCGTGGCGGGAGCCCCCGGAGCAGCTCTTCGCCGCTTGGGTAGGGGGCGGAGGAGGCTGCCTGAGCCTGGCAGTTTGTTGGCGAAGCTGGAAGCGCGCAACGCAGGAGCTCGCGGGGACCCCGGGCGCCCGTTAATGGGGAAGGAGAGGCCGCTTGGGGTTGCTTGTGGGGCCCTCAGCGGGTAGACAGCCACGGCGGCGATGCTGCCCTGGAGGCGCGATCGGTTGCAGCCATGCCAGCACAGGCCAGGCATGGTGCCGTAGCGGCTGACTCAAGTATAAGCCGAGGGCGGTTTTTTCAGCACAAAAAATGGGCTGAAAAACTCGGCTTATACTCGAGTATATACGGTAAGTGCTTCCTTATAATCTGTACAGATTGATTCAGGCATGAATTTTTAATCTATTGACCATCTTTGAAAGAAAATGAACCCAAACAAAGATACAACCTAACAGCTAAAAGCATAGCCATCAATATATATGAATAGCCAAGTAAGAGACTGGATTACCTTTCCTTTGATATTCTGTGATTTAGATATGTATGCTCAAAGAGATCATGAAAAGGTCATTCTGTGGCATCATAGTAGAATGAATGCTTGGCTTATTGACATTCTCAATTATGACCAATGAAAATGATTTTAGATGAAATATATGATAGATAACTATTATAACATTTTTCCTGCAAAGTAAGCCATTAAAAAGATGCTTTTGTTGGAAATTACATTGGCTTCTATCCATGAGTAATTGAAATTTGAAGTTCTTTCTTGTCCTCAAAACAGCAACACGAAAGGCAAAAAGATTATTTTAAAGAAAGCGCGAAAATGAAGATGTCAGCACCATATTGCATAACGCAGTTTGGAATAATAGATTAAAAATCTCTTGGGAATTTCTGTTGAAGGAGCAAATGTGAAAATGTTTTCAACTGATTTTACCATCTCCCTTTAACAAGTCATTTTCTATTAAAATTTTATGTAAAAGCTTTGGACAATTATGAAAGTTAAAGGAGAAGGGAAGAATGGGCAAATATTCTATCCCAAACTTTTTGCTTTCTGGAAAGTTCCATATGGAGTAAATCTCCGGGAATGTCCTTTTGATAGGAGGAAATTTTGAAATCCATCCACTGCTGTCATTAGTTGTCAACAATCTGATGAAAATATATTTGAATATATATATAATGAAAACTGCTTCCTTTTCTCCAGGCATAGTATTTGGAGTACTGTGTACTACAATGGCAGTTGCTGCATCACTCATGGGTGGTGTTGTGCAGGTAACTACATGATATGAGCTTGAATTTGTATCATCTTCCCTGAATAGCAATAGCACTTAGACTTATATACTGCTTCACAATGCTTTACAGCCCTTTATAAGCAGTTTACAGAGTCAGCATATTGCCCCCAACAATCTGGGTCCTCATTTTACCAACCTCAGAAGGTTGGAAGGCTGAGTCAACCTTGAACTGGTGAGATCCGAACTTCCAAACTGCTGGCAGCCAGTGATCAGCAGAAGCAGCCTGCAGTATTGCATTCTAACCACTGCACCTCTGCGGCTCTTGGGCTCTTGGAATAAAGAAAGTTTCAACTTCCATAGTGAGAAAGTGTGACAAATGGATTTAAAAGTCTAGAGAGTTCTGCTCAGATTAAATTCATAGACTGCTTATCTGCCATTAAACCCATTCATATTCATATATCATCAGTTACTTTCCCTACAAATTATAATCAGGAAGAGTAATCATAAAACCTATTTAATTGAAACAACTTTTCTTTTTGATTAAACTTGCTATCTCTTAAATCCTTGAGGATAAATATGCATTTACAAATATAGGCAATGTATATATGCAGGATTAAATTGTATTTCATTTGCATTCATGAATCCTAAATCATGAAAATATGGAGGATTCTCCAGCTTTACCATGCATGTCATGTCACAGATACCACTGGCATCTCCTGGATGGACTTAAGAAACCAGAAATTATGGTTCTGATAATTTTACATATTTATGCATACATTTGAGTGTCTTCACAAGCAAGTTCTTAGGGCTGGTATTTAAATAAATAAAGAACTGTTAGTTGCCTCTTCATATGAGTTTAATAAATAAATAAAAGATTGCTTAAGATGGATTTGAATAAGCAATACATGTTGGAAAATATATGTCTTGTTGAAGATAGATATACATCTCTTTTTTATTATAGATGCAGTAGTTTGAGTTAGATAGCATTTAGAAGTGAATTTTCTAAAGGATTTCTTTTGCTCCTACAACTTTTCATCAGGAATTTTCTTGGTGAAATTGTGCTAACTTAGCCAAATTATGTGTGCAAGTGACTAATTTTTAATTCATAGAAGACTTTTTAAACTTTATATTTAAAATATATACCCATGTACTATACAAGAGCCATGTGCTGTGAAAAAAACTCTCTGTAAAACAATTAAACAGTATGTTATAGAAATGAGATATAAGCAGTATATACATATATAGTATATATTTGATAACTGTGATATTTTCAAACTAGGCTTCACTTAGTATCCATGGAATGTGTGGAGGACCTATGCTGGGATTATTTACACTGGGAATTATTTTTCCTTGTACCAACTGGAAAGTAAGTAACAAGAATAGCATTAACTTTGCACATACTGTACATTCTATTACTTTTGATGATTTTTTTTTTTTTGTAAATTTTATTTGAGTTTTCACAAAAAGAAAAAAATACAAATAAAACATCTTTTTTGAAAGTCGCGTAATCCCAGGTTACATTTCTTCGTACAGACACAAATTCAAATTCATGCTCATTTTTATATTCTATTCCATATCTTATTACTATTTTACATTTTCTGCATAGCTTCCCCCCTCTTTTAATTTTCTCAATTTTATTTTAATTATCTCATCTCAATTAAAATCATTATATTTGTATTTTTTGTCTGTCCTGTTTCAATTATTATCTTTTCTCATTAAACAAAATTTCTCCTTTAGTTACTGATTGGAGTATGATGCCTTTATATCTTTTAAGTTTATCCATTTAACTCTTATTTAGGCTTCAATATATACCCTAAAGTTATAACATTCAATATAATACATAACTTCCATTTGGATTCTGCTTGGTACAATCTTAAAATACACACTATATTCTTTAAAAAAAGAAAAAAAAAATAAATGTATGTAATTAAAACAACACATTCCACTCCAATTCAATTCTATCATTAATATTAATATTCATTAAAGTCTTAACTTCTTTAACATTATTTTTCAATTAAATATCATACTTCTATGGGAACAGTTATAAGCTTTCCATAATTAATTCCCCCCCTCTTCACTTATATTTTATAAAACATTAACTAATTAAAATGTTCCCGTTCCTTCTTAATTCAATTTTCTCATTTATTTTATTTCACTTATTTTATTAACAAACATTTCACGAAATTACACTAACTATTTTATCCCTCATTTTAATCAGACTTTGTTTCCAATTTTCTAAAGTTATTTCTATTACTAATATAACAATACAATCTTATGTACCTTTACAGAATCCCTTTTTCAGTTAGATTTTCACCTATTATCTCTAAATAGGTCCTGTTTCTCTATATCTTGCTCCGGTCCTTTGTAACTTCTTTTCCTTTCCTTCTTCCCTCTCTTCTTCTCTCTCCCTTTTTTTACCCCCTTGTCTCTCTACCTCTATTTCTCTCTTCTGCATTCCCCTTTTCTGTTGCTTTCCAGTATTATACTTATTTTTCGAATTATTTTTCTTTTCTTTGGTTGTTTTTTTAAATCTTAAATTCTCCATTCTCTTTCCCCCTTTTTCTTTTTCTTCCCCACATAAAATTATTTGTTCATTAACGATGGCTTCTTCTTTGTCCCAGTCTTCTTGTTTTGCAGACGTTTCTTGTTGTTTCTCATAATTCCAAATCTCCATTTCTAAGAATTGAAAAATGAAGCCAAAAGAACCCTTCCCTTCTTGTGCATCTTCTTTGTACTTTTTAAGTTCCATTTTCAATTCATCCAGAAGTGGTGCCATTATATAAATTTTTAAACAACCACCCGATTAATTTTAGTCATTCAAATGTAATAACCAAGAATCTAAAGATCACCAAATAATCCAAATACATGCAAGCTGTTTCTTTTTGCTCTTTTTTTTCACTTTCTCTTCTTGGGGTTACTGTTTAGTTACAAAGTTTCAGTTAAAATGTATCTTTTAGAAGTCTTGTTGAAGTTTTACTGTAGATTCTTTTTAATTCCAGGTAGTCTCCTCCCTCTTCCAGATCCTGCCCTTATTTTTTTTTCTCTCCCTTCCTGCTTATGAAAAAAAAAAAATATTAGTGTCCAGAAATCTTTATTATCCCTTTGGCATTTTATTTTATTTTCAGCTTAATTGCCTATTGATGTCAAAGCGGATTTTTCCAATTTCTTATTTAAGACTCTTAGTTGTCAGTATAGGGAAGAAGAGAGAAGGAAAAAAAAGCCAAACCTTTCCCTTTTCACTTTCCTTCACTGCTTCCAACTCTTCTTTGGGAGTGATGTTATTTTTTTGTAAGTTTAAATTCCAGGGTACCTTAGTTGTTGCTTTCACAGTTTAACCCAATCAGCCAAAACTTTCACTTCTTATCTTCCTCCTGCACATTCTTTTCCAATTGCGTTCTTTTTTGTGGTGGCCATTTCTGACCACCGCTGCAACCGCCTTCGGGAAAGGGAGTAATGGCCAGCTGAGGAGGAGAGATGCGGCTCTCCTCAATCCTGCTGGCAGTCTCCCCACTCTTCACCACCTCTATGGGGTGGCTTAGACCCAAAACCAGCCGGCTCAGGGTGCTCCAGCGGTGAGCCCAGACCAAAACCGCACACGATCACGGATTTCTATCTGTCACCGAAGAGACTTTAAATCGGAACACTTTTGCTGATTTTTATTATTGATATTAAACATAAGAAATGATCCATCCTTCATGACACTTCATTGTTGTGTGTGATATGGGAAAACTTCTCATAGCTCCATAAACTCTGAGTCACTTACAGATATAAGGAGATGCTGCACCTGATGTCCTTCAGAAGTGACAAATATTTTTCCTAGTTTAGAAGATTTACAGGTAGTTAAAGTTTGACAACTCCAATAATACTGTTTCATGATTGCTTTTATTTAAGGGTGCTTTTGGTGGTCTCGCTACTGGAATCACTTTGGCATTTTGGGTTGGCATTGGAGCTTTTGTGTATCCTGCTCCACCTTCAAAAACTCTGCCACTCTACCTTTCAACAGCTGGATGCAATAGTACTGATATGGTTGTACCAATAGTTCCAACTTTACCTCCTGAAAGGTACCACATTCTTATCTAATCATGTATATATTTTATGACAGTGGTTCATAACTTTCCACAGTAATTATAACCCACTATTACAATTAATCATTCTATCTATCTATCTATCTATCTATCTATCTATCTATCTATCTATCTATCTATCTATCTACCATCAATCTATCTATGTGTCAATTGTGTTGTAGCTGTATCATTAAATTGCAATTAAACTTATGAATGTCTTAAAGTTTATTAATCATCTATATGGTATTAAGATTCAAACCCAATTGGTAAGGGAATTGCGTGTACAGCACAACCAATTACAGACTTTATTCCATTTTGTCTGCCTAGGCCTTATTTAGCAGATTCCTGGTATTCTTTGTCGTATCTCTACTATAGTGCTGTTGGCTGTCTTGGATGTATAATTGCAGGGCTATTGATCAGTTTTGTGACAGGTCAGTTCTTTTCTGATATTCGTAGTCATGAAAACAATCTTAATTTTTCACTATTCTGTTACTCATGAGCTTTAACTATTCTTTGAAACAAGCAAAATGATAGCTTTACTTTTAATAATCTGGACATTCTCAAGCTGATTAACTTCTCAAATAGTAAACAAGACATTGCATTTGGTTGCCATTCTTTGGCTAATTCAGTTTCAATTGAGGTGAACAAATCATGGCTTGATATGAGATGGAATATCAGAGAGCTATATCCAGATTTGGGCTTCACATTTAAGAAAGATATTTGTGAGAGGGCTGGAAACCAAGTCCCATGAGGAATGCTTGAAAAGAATGGATGTGCTTAACTTGGAGAAAAGAATATTCAGGTAACACAGCATATTTGCTATACCAGAAAAGGGGAAGATCGATAAGAAATGGTTGAAAATTTGTAGAAAAGCATATTTCAGCTAAATATTAGCATATGGAGAGATAATGGCTAACAAAATGATAAAAGGATAATACAAAATGTCAGCTCAAACCACAAGATTGATGGCATATAAATTTAACAAATACATTAAAAAAAATCAGTCAAGATTAAATAAGACTAAAAACCAAGAGGACAGATGACGCTGGGATAGATCAATCACACCTAGCATGAAGCACTTCTATCAAGACCCTAGGCCAGTTAGCAGAGCCATGTTTTAAGGTTCTTCTGGAAGTCCAGGATATGGGGGCTGATTAATTTCTAGTGAGAAAATATTCCAGAGGGTGGGACCAGAAAAAGCTGTTCCTCTGGATCCTATCAGCTAACTTTTTTTGGCAGAGGGCTTCCAAAGTAGGTCTCTTCTGGAATGGTTTGGATGGGCTATTCCACTGGGTGAGATGGCTCTTCAGTGAGTAGCATAGAGTAATTATCTATACCTATCATGGAGTGAATAGTTCTGCTTCACTGAACTAGTCCATACAACCTCAAGAGTTTCTTATTTAGTATCAGATGGCTCAGACTCCATCATTGTATGTGTGATGCTCGGGTCCCTTCTCCCCCTTATAACAACATTTCTTTACACTTAAACTGAACTGCATTTGATATTTGGTTGACAATGCTGCTGATAAAAAATATGTTTGTGGAGTTTTTCACAATGCTGTTTTTAGTTTCCTCTACAGTGAACATCATCAAACAGACTTTGTTCCTGCTGTTGTTTATGGTGGGAATATCATTCATTACAATAAATAAGACAAAATATATTCCTATGTAATTTTTAAGTTTATTTCATATATTGTATTAATGGAATGATTTGGGTAAGAATTAGTAAGATGGCCAGGGTTCATTGTGTTAAATCTTTCATTATTAGTCAAGATTTCAGTAGCCCATTTCTAGAAAATCTGCATTAATTTCAGTTACCAGAAGAAGGTCTAATGTAGATTGCTGAAACTGACAAGTGAATGGATAAGATTTACATTATTTCAAAATTTGTGGAAACTACTGGATGAATTGGGGACATGGCTTCTAATTATTTTATACTAAAAGAATTATTGTGATTTAACAACACATGGAAATGTTTGCTTTCAGAATTAAGATTTTATATAAAATATTAGAAAATAATATTTGCTTTTTTGATGGACAGTTAATGATGTTTTGTTCTGCCTAGGTCCAAATAAAGGAAAAGATATTAAACCACTATTAATTCGGCCAATCTGCAATCTATTTTGTTTCTGGTCTCCTAAATACAAAGCATTTTGCTGGTGTGGAGTGGATCATAACAGCAAAGAACTTCAAGTAAGATTATTTTATTCTTTTGACATATTCTTTGACATATCAGAGCAATGGATGGGATTGAGCCTGATAGACTCCATCCCATTTCTTGATACCCTGTCCTGCTATATTTTTTCATTATCTTTCAATGAAGAAATTTTCACTAAGGACTGGACTTCAAAAAAATCTTATGGTTACTAAGACGTCCTAAAATCTATATGATAGAACACTAAATAGTTTTTACTTCAAATATATATAACTCTAATAAAAATGCATGTTGTTTTGAGCTATGAATAGCATTAAAAGGTTTGGATAGGAGAGAAAACTGATAAATCATTAGGTTCCAATCTATTTATTTTGTTCAGAAAGTTATGTTAGAAGAATTTGATGATATCAATTTCAAGTATCCCTAATTCTGATTACCTTATGGCAATGTTTCTCAACTTTGGCTAGTTCAAGATGTGTGGACTTCAATTCCCATAATTCCACAGCCATTCCAATGAACCTTATGAATCAGACTGATAATGTCTTTCTTTTAGCCAAGTTAAATGATTTTTACCATGATGAAGTTGAATTCTCATTGAACAGGCTTAAATTAAAATGAATCAAGTAAAAAAGCTGGCAAAATGTTAGGATAATTTTAAGCAATAGAATTATCAGAGCTTCATTTCTGAAAGAGTGATGATGGGCAGATGGTTAGATTCAGATTACTATTATTTCAATATATAACTAAATATTTAACTAAGAAAGGTACATTTCACTCCTGGCCATTTAGGGTTGTGGCAGTGGATTTGGGTGTAACCACCTGCATGATTTAATGTTTTTTAAAATTTATTTTCAGGATGAATTGAAAATTGACTTTGAAATGAAGGCAGATGCAAATGATGTGCTGAAAAATGGATGGAAAAACAATTTACCTGGTTATAACCCCTATGAGAAATCCTACACTAATACAAGCATGCCCGAATCTTACTTTTAGCACAAATAATAATAATACAAAAATATAGCTGACCATAGAGATTTCATAATAACAGAAGAAAACATACTATTTATGTCTGCTAATTTGCTTAGAAGACATTTATTTATTATTTAATAGGGGGTCATATCCTTTCAGATCAGTTTCATAATGGATAAAGACTAGCTTCTAAAATGCTAGCAGTACTTTAAGGAATAAATTTTTTTTGGGGGGGGTTTAAAAGAATCCCACCATCTTGCTCATAGTATGGGTTGGATTTTAATGCTGCTCCCTTGGGATTAAAAGTGCAAGCCACGATATAAATTGCACCTTATATATAATTATATATGATTATTATTATAGTATCAGGGATTATTTTTATCTCTGGAAGGCTATTTCCCGCCATGTTTTATAGGCTTCCAAATAAAGGATTTATGAATGAATATATGTCTGGACTGAATAATTTGCTAGTTTAGGAAAGTGATTGCAAACCAGTCTATCAAATTCAGAAAATACTTTACATGTCATACACATCTACAACAAAAGAGAAACAATTCATTATCTCTATCCCTCCTCACCCTAAAAAATAGCACTTGGCAGCTTCACCAAATATAGGCCTCGACTTCAGCCTGCAGCCATTAAAAGCCTGCTGTCATTCCCCAAGGTATATGAAGAAGTAACAAACTTCTGTCAAGAAAACAGTATGAACCTGGACATGAACTTGTCAAGACCTGAGACTGACATTGACATTTTTGTTTCTTTTATAAATTCCCATACATTCCCACTTTTGTGCTCTCATACAGTAAGCGACAATGTTTAATGGGAGGGAAGTAAAGTAAGACTAGTAAGTAGTAAACAAATGTTTATTTTTCAAGCAAGTTTTTTTTCTTGAATGCACCAAAACAGAGTTGAGTTGGTAATAGTTAAGACATTCTGGACTAATAACAAACTGTAGATTTTGAAAGACAGACTGTAGCTGCTCATGCAGTCTGTTTGAAAGAACATGCATAGACCAAAGTTATTGTAGGCTAGATCAACAATGATCTAAAGCATTTTTTTTTTGCATGAATGCTAGTTTTGAAGCTCTGCAGCTTTGCATGCATATACCACTGGTACTGATCATTTCAAAATACAAGTATTTAGAAGTACAAAAAACAGGAAGATAAATCTTTAATCCAGCACTCATGTAATGCACATTTCCTGAGAACAATGTGTGCTGTATATCTTTAGAAGATAATATGCATTCAATGCAACATAGTAAACCAAACCTAGCAGAGCATTTCTCTCAGCTAAAGCATATAACTCTATACATCAGCAATCTTCTAGGACACTGTTGAGACCCAATTTATTTTAAAGAAAGGAACATAAACAGTTTTTTTTATTTCAGAAACTTTCCAATAACTGGGGAACAAAATTTATAGGTTTGCAAAATCAAAGCCATTAAACTTTCCAGTTGTGGAAATAACTAGAATTTGTAATTTTCTACAATAAAAACTGGATTAAAACGTTCATTAAGTTTGTATTGAGGGTACAATGGTGCAAAATTATATTTAATGCATCACAATGTTTTTGGCATTTTTGTTTAGTACTTAGAAAGATGTTTAATCAGAATGAGATTTGTTTGTCTTGTATAAGAATTTAGATTTTCAAATTTACATGTTAAATTAATGGCACTGGCAAGTCCTTGAAACCACAGAACCTGGTTTTGAGAATGCAGCATAAGTTTGCCCTGTGATTAATTTGAATAAATAGTGATAAACAGAACACCAAAAAACAAGGATACAAGCTGACAAACAGAATCCATTTTAAAGCTTGGGTCCCGCCAAGGCAATAAGCATTGCTGTATGGCAAAACCTAAAGGTCAGATAAAGGTAACATAAACTGTGTTTCACAGCATGCAAAAAAAGTATACTTTGTACTGATTCTGACAGTTTCGGGCAAACTGATGCACCCATAAAGTTTGCAGGCTGGCAAGTTTCTCTATTCATGGGTGCACAAGGTAGTATTAGTGTTGACATGTGCAACATTATCCTGGGATTAAAACATATAGGAAAACAGGGATGGAAAGGCCTGGAATTAATATCTGTATAATAAGCAATTGCTGGATCAGAGAATCAATATCAAGAGTAATATTATAAAGCTGATTGTTATAATGTAGGACTATTTCTAAGAAAGAAACAGAGGAAAAAAAACTCCTTGAGAAGTAGAATAATGGTGTGGGCATTAGAATGAAATGAAATCACTAATGGTTTCAAGTGAAAGAGAAGATGCAGTTCATGCAAATAGTGTAATATCACATCTATAAACCATTTGTTTACATGAGATATATTTGCTGTGCTTTGCTATACAAGGATACTAAAACCGGACAGCAGAACACCTTTTAAACTTGCTTTGGTTGATATAAATAAGAAACTTTTGTATACCTGATCATTTTGTAAAAGGAAAATGCAGAACTTTGGAGAGTTTTGCACATAAGTAAATCTTGCACACATGTTTTAGTTTGGTGTTTCATACTCTTCCTCATTTTAAAAAAAACCCAAGAAAATCAGTTAATAAATAATTGTTGTGACAATTATTTCTTTAACATTTTCTAAGTGTTATTGTTGCCTGGTTCAGGCAGCTGAGAATCAACGTTTGTATCTCCATAGTCAGTTCACTTATTTGAAGGAGTTTTTTAAGATATATCTTGGCAAGAGATTCCACAGGAGAATAATTTAATCCAATTTATCTTCCTACTTCCATAATTTGTTCTTAAAGAAAAAAAAAGTATGACATACGGTCCTATCTCTTTTCTTGGAAAAGCAGTTCAGTGCTGTTATGCCTCATTTGCTGCATAAGCAGGAAGCTTTGCATACGGTAAATAATAACATTGGTTTCATATTTGCTACAGACTGAGACATTTCAGGTTGACATTTTTGTGAAATATAAAATATTTTTATAAAATAAAATACTTCCGCATGCTGCTTCTGCATGCTGCATTAGAGCATGGATAGGACAGTTCACTTAAGAGGTATAAGGAAACGGCCTTCAGTTGCACATTGAATATCAAGAGCAATGGAAAATGCCACATATTTTTCCCAAAGAGTTGAGTCATCAAGGGCAGTGCAGTGGTGAGTCAGCATACCAGGTTTTTTGAGTTAGGGAAAAGAAACACTCATGCAGCTTTATGCACATCAAATGTGCAGAATGAGCCATATGAAGTAGGCTTTTAGGCTTCTGCATTCAGCTGAAGTTTTTCCAGGACCAGGATCATTTCATGTAAGACTTTTAGCTGAGATATACATTGCTCTGCATGAAGAATCAAGGTATCTCATGCAGTAGTGGATCATTGACTCTTGGCTTGAAGTCTTGCTTTGTATGTGTGTATGTGCGTGTTTGACATACACATATGGATATGCACACACACGCACATATATAGGTACGTATCTGCACACAGAGAGAGACACACAGCAGATGGGCATGTCTGTCTGTGCATATCTATGCACACCTGAATGTACACTGAATTATGGATATAAAACAACAAAAAGTGATGTGCAAAACATCAAACTGCATAGTAAATATAGGACAGGCTGGCCTCCCTTTTAACATCCACAATCTCAGCAAGAGACAAGGATAAACCTGACAAAATGGGAAGCCTCACAGACTGTTACAGCATCAATAGATGGCCACTAAGGCAGCAATTGTCAAAGTTTTTCATTCATTTAAGCAAACAGAAGGGGTAAAAGTAGTGAATAAGCACATCATTTTTTAAATAAACCCCTTACTATGAAAGTTTAACAAATAAGTAATGGACTCTATATTTTCTCATATCTGTTGGGTTTATTATGTGCTTGCCCAGTAAATTCTCCTCTTCTACTTCTGTTCTTCTACAGTTTTCTTCCTTTTTTTTTTTTTTTGAGCACAGAGCATGAAAGAAGCAGAACGATTGATTGTGTCTGCTGGTAACAGGATTTGTTCCAATTTTACAAGAAAGCTTGATAACATTACTTCCTTACATCAACACACATACACAGCTTCATTCTGTTGTCTTCTTTCCAAATCCCACCTTGATCTTGACTTCTGGAAATGTTCAGTCATGATGCTTCTGCTGGTGGTTCCCCCCCCCTTTTTTTTTTCTTTCATCCTTTCTTATCAGCTAAGGCCATTCATGGTGATACTGCCTACCATTCTTTTTTCGCTCTCTTTGCAAATGCTCCAGCTCAGCCTCATACATCATTTCCTGAACTAAGTATTTCTCCCTTCGCATTCTGTCACATAAGTCTTTGGGCATATCTGGAATCAGGTAGGCAATGAAAGATTTTATTCCAAAAACTAGATGCTGAAAGACAGAGAAAGAGAAAGGTGAGTAGACATTTTTAAAATGCTCATGCTGATCTGACATTGTTTGGAATTCTCCAGTATGCTTTCTTGAAAAACCAAATTTGAGGCTGTGAAAATATTTACAGACCCCTTACATCCCGGACATAAACTGTTTCAACTTCTGTCCTCAAAATGATGCTATAGAGCACTGCACACCAGAACAACAAGACACAAGGATAGTTTTTTCCCAAACACCATCATTCTGCTAAACAAATAATTCCTTCCTATTTATATTGACTGTTTCCTAGTATGATTTGATTGCTTATTGTACCCTATGGCTATCATTAAGTGCTGTAGCTTATGATTCTTGACTCTTGATGAATGTATCTTTTCTTTTATGTATACTAAGAACATTTGCACCAAGACAAATTCCTTGTGTGTCCAATCATACTTGGCCAATAAAGAATTCTATTCTATTCTATTTGTCCTTGGGCATTGTCATTCTACAAATTTGTTCTTTGTAGACACACCTTCTCCTTTGCCAAAATCTGCAAGATGACAGACACATTAAGATCAAAACCTTGTCTCATATGTACTAATGTAATGCCATAACCACCATCTTGATCCCTTTCAACCTTGATTCCTGACGGGCTCAATCAGTCTTCCATCCTTCCGAGATCAGTAAAACAAGAAGCCAGATTGTTGGGGGCAATATGATGGCTGTAAACTCTGTAAACTGCTTAGAGAAGGTTGTAAAGGATTATAAAGTGGTGCATCAGTCTATTGCTATTCCACATAAATGACTTGTCATTCAGTTTCCTTAAAATGGCATTAATTTTCATAGTACTTTAACATTTGTTTGGAATATTTAATTGTTACTGGATTTGGAGGCGGGTTGTATATTTGTGTTTTTTTTGGGGGGGTGGGGGGTGGAAAAGATAACATATTGAGTAATCTGAGTCATTATTTGGTGTCATATTTTTGTCATCCCATTGTTTCTGATAAGTGAACTGGAGTTCATAAAAGCTTAGGCCTTTTAATAAAATGTGTTAGTTGCTAATAAAAGTTCCACCATAGATTATCATAGCTCTCCTCCTACAATATTGATAATTAAATCATGGAAAGCCAGGGAAGCCTCATATGCTTGAATATATGATTGCAGAATTAAACATTGGAGAACCTCATTGATTGCCTTAACTCTAAGTACTAGAATTGTGACTATTAATTTTTCTAACAATTTAATTCTCATTTTAATGAAAAAATGGAATGCACATTTTCCATCAAACTGAATGATTTGATTGTGTTTCTATTAATCCTTTAACTTATTTTATCCTATTGCTGATAGGTAGAGAAACACATGGAGTCTATCCTAGCCAAGAAATATGCAATAGACTTTGAGGTCTTTCAGCATCTGCCTCCAAATATACATGTTGACTTTCATGTAAGAGGTGGAATTTATATATGTGTGATCCTTCGTAAAAAAAATCAGTTCTTTGAGGAATAAAATTAAGTTAGTATATCATGTGCTTGAAGGTCTGATAAACTCATTTAACTCATTTTAATATTGAGTAAACTTCTTTTATATTAATAACAATTTGTTTATATTTCTATATGTCTTGCATAAATTCTTCAGCATTTGGACATAAAAAGTGCTCAAACACCTATGTGCTATGTATGGATGTGTGCAAGTGTGTACATGCATACGTTGATAGATCACTCACTTGCTAATCAATGTTTTTAGCCTAGCATGTTGTATGAATGCAGCCAGTATTGCTACACATAGTCCACTTCTAGAAATTAATAGAAACTTCCCTCCTGAGTAAGACAGCTAGGCGGCTCTCCATTCAGTAATCAATTCTACTCACCTCAAAGACTATAATGAAAGCCAACCGAGCTGCTAAAACATGCCAGAACTGTAAGGTGAATTCATATGGAGTTGAACTCCATGGAGGTGCTCTGTAATCTCTATACCTGTAACAGAAGCAGAGAAGGACAACAGTTGACTCTATCTGTCTGTCTAGCCAGTGATCCTTTTCAGATGTCAACATGCATACCACATTCTTAGATATATGCATTTTGTATACACAACCACACTTGGTCCCACACCCATCCACTCATCTATTTATCCATCTGTTCCTCCATCCACTCATCTACATACATATAAATATATACATAGATATGCATATCTCACCCATACAGACACAGATAGACAAACAGAAATATTTCACCACCACAGGGCAGAATGATTGAAGAGATAACCATGCTTATACATGAAAAGGGTTGGGTATTTCATAACATTTTATTATTTATCCGGTTCTATTTATTATATTGAATTTCTGGTTAATGATCATAATGGATAGTATATATCTCTTAAATTAGATGCATGCACACACACACACACACACACACACACACACACACAGGGGAATATCTGCAGATGAAGAAATGGGATAACAGCAAATGGAAAGAGGAAAATGAATCTGGGTCAGTTTGCTTCTCCTAATCTCAAACTCTCCAGATAGCTGCAGCAGAAGTCATTTAAATGTAGGTTGGATTAGGCTGCATTAGGAAGAAGCACATTATAAAATGTGATCCTTCATTATTTATGGGACATCCACACCATGTGCACTAGGGATGTAACTAGCAAGAAGAGATGAAAGTAGTTTTTGTTCGTTTGTTTTGCATCCTTTGTCAAAGGAATAGCTGTTTCTCTGATTGGTGGCTTTGTTGCTGAACTTTTACTGAGATTTTTGTTTATGTCATTTTTATCCTTACTTTGTTACACTTTGATATTTTTTACATTGCTAAAAATACCTTTTAGTCCTAGAGACTTAGGAATATAAATACTTTAAATCAATTAAAAACAATGAATGCATATCGCACCAAAATAATTTATTGAATTCACTTAAAGATACATAGTGTGACAATTTCAGAATCTTATTCAATCCCCATAAATATGAATGTCTTTCCATTTGCATGGATTCCATTAATCGAAAGGTAAAAAGCAAATGTAGAATCTAGGATTTTGACAGTTTCCTCAGAGAATTAGAATGATCTCCATCCTGGAAGTTACAAAGACATATTTATAATATATACCTGCAGTATCCTGAATAACCCTTGCCAAGTTCACTCAGATCAAATATTGATAAGCTACTGTTGACATATCCTTTCAAACATCTAGGAGATAAAAAAAGAATAATCAATACATTTGGTCCTGAAGAATTACTTTGTCAGGAACCTGGCATGCAAAACATACTTCATTCTCCCTGTTCACCCTTATCCATGCATGCCTACATATGTTATGGCATGCTGGTCATATCTTCAGTGGATGATGAGGACAAAATGTCATAGAATTTCATATGGGATAGCAGGAGCTATGCTGCAAGAAAATCATAAAGCTCTGAGTATGTGCGATGAAGCTTATGCCTTGGAAATTGATGCATGCACATGTGGAATTTTTTTCTTTGGCTCAGAAATCCTGATTAATGCTAAATAGAAACCTCCTTCCTGTCATTCAGTTTCAACAATTATGGGGTGCTGAATGAAACTAGTTTCCTTTTCAAAGTGAAGAAGGATGTCAAATTGTGCTTATGGAAAGTATTTGGATAGACAGCCCCTACTATAGAAATCCATATTTGGAATCCTGGACTGGAGGCATTATTTTCACATGATGGTATCAATGGTGAAATAATGGACACCAAGGTATCATTGACAGTTAATTTGGAATGGAGTAATATTTCAGTTTGCTAAATAGTTTTTTGATTGATGGATATTTTCATGCAAGTCTGATTTAAACTCAAGAAATACATATTTTTGTTCCAGCTCAGATCTAAAATAAAATGTTAATGAAATGAGGACCATGCCAAGGCATTTTCATGGAAACATTTATTGAGGTCATGGGCTAAAGCTTAGAATAGAAGCTCATCTGTTTATTTCTTTCTAAAAAGGATTGAAGATTATCTGGGAAAAAAGGTTACAGCCATAGCATGGATAATGGAACAGAATTAGAGATAGAGTAAAAAAAACTCTACCTGCATGATACCATAACTCCTGGGTTATACCTACCTATTAAATGTGTAACTGTCAAGCCAAAGAATCAAAAAACATTGTCAATCGAAATTTAAGAAATTGTTAATAGCAAAATAAATGAAACTGAAACAGTAGATTATTAAGTTATAAATTGTCTAGCTCAGAAGTAAGCAATCTGATTAATTATAAGGTTTTGGACTTCAATCATAGCC
This sequence comes from Hydrophis major, assembly GCA_033807585.1. Taxonomy (NCBI): domain Eukaryota; kingdom Metazoa; phylum Chordata; class Lepidosauria; order Squamata; family Elapidae; genus Hydrophis; species Hydrophis major. Next base: position 108,153,260 of record CM066328.1, on the reverse strand, counting down.
ACATTGTTCATGAAAGTTGTGGTCCAAAACACATGGAGGATAGTTTCCCTTTAATATAGATGGCCTACTTTTGATATTGTGGATTATCTGTATTTTTGTAAGCAAACCCCTGCTATGGTCTGCTGATGAAATGCTAGATTTAGTGATATCAAGATATGAGATATACTTAAATGAATGTTTTGAGCTTGGGGGAATGCAAATAGGAAATTTTTCTAATATTATTTTCATGGTTCTGGATTTTAGTTTCATCCTAAGTAAGGACCTGATGAACAGCTTAATTTGAATTAGTCTAGGAAATAAACATCCGCTTTCAGAACCAGACTATGAACTTGCCCTGTGTTGTCACAGTAAATGACCAAACTTGTAATATTATTTGATTTGTGTGATATTTGTCACAGGTAGCATAATTTTTTTTAAAAAAATTTCACAATCTTGAGCATATTAAGACACTGAAACTGTGAAGCTGTTCCACTGAATACAACAAACTTAAAAATAACACAGTTCAGGGGCACAAGCTGAAGACGATGATTCTGCAAGTAGAGATTAAATAAGATGATTTTTGAGTTTCGTTGGCACAGCCTTTGGTATAGATGTAGTTTGTCAAAATAGCAAAGTCACAGAGAAATTGCAAGAGGTAAATTCCCCAAGGGGGAAGGTAAATGTGCTGACAACTTGATGAAAATGCAAAAGTTAGGACATCCGTTTTTTTAAAAAAAAGTATAGCAAAAGGCAGAATTACTTTTCCTGTCTGTATCCTTCGTTAATACAAGGTCCATATTTGTATGCATAAACAAAACGTGGGATATAGTCCGAAGTAATGGCAATGACAAAAGCATTGGTGATTACAGCTAGAACTCCTATTCCCTCGAGAATACCATACCAGATACCTAGAAGAAAAGAATTAGAGTATGACTAAATACAAAGCTGTTAAAGCATCATAAAGATTTATCCAGTTACATAACAGAATTAAACAGCAATTTTCAACAATGCTGTGTGTCTTGGGCTTAATTTGAATTAGTCTAGGAAATAAACATCTGCTTTCAGAACCAGACTGTGAACTTGCCCTGTGTTGTCACAGTAAATGATAATCCATTTTGCCTCGCTTATAATTCTAACATCATACATGCGTGAAAAATGGTGTTTTCATACTATATAGACTTATTACAGTCTCAGCTGAATGGTGGCTGTATAGAAATGGAACAATTGCCTGTTTGGTTCAGTTCATTGCCTTTTTACACAGAACAGAGGCAGGTCTCTAAGGGACTCTTGTTCAAGGTCTTTAAGTCTTTCAAAACTACTGTTCTTTCCATTTCAGTTTACCTAACATCATTTGTTTTATTAATGAAAAACCACACTGGAATCTATGCACATGTGACTGATTTATAAAATGCACATTACCTTTTACAAAAATGTAATTTTGCCCTCAAAAAATTCACAGTAAGAAAAATTGCAATGGATCCATAATGACATATTATTTCTGCTGAGGAAGTCTATCGTTGGCAACACACTGATTACATATAGAGAAATCTCACCTATGTCAGTTGCTCTTGCAGGCATTGGCCTCCTCCATTGTGTGACAAACTTGTATGCATCAAGCCTGATTTCTATAATATTATTAAGCAAAGCCAGCAAAGGTGCTAGTGGAAAAGCAGCAACAAAGATTGTAGTAAAGCCAAATTGGAGAACTAGAAAGAAAGTTCACATGGTTAGAAACAGGAAAACTTGTAAGTAAATCCTCTACCTCCCATCAAAAGAAGCATCTTCTTTTCTATCATAATGCTCACCCATTTCCAAATATTCATCCATTAGACCATGGAGATTCATGGGCTGTAGATTCCAATCTTTTTCCCACTGAGATAAGGACACTTTATGCTCTAGTAACTGTCCTCCTTTCTTGATCTTGCGTCGTGACCACCAATTCTGGAGTAACCTACATTAGATAGACAGAGCATGAAATCTGTAGTGTCACCTGCAGGATTCCCCCACTCCCAAATGATGTTTGGATTCATCATTCTCTTCCTTAGACCACCTAAAGAAAGGAGATCCCTGTTTGTGCAGATGGTCCTATCAAAGCCTACTGAGAAATAATGATTATTTTGATGGTCTGTGCAAATTCTCTTTGATTTTCTTCTTAATAACTTATAATTATTAAAGGCGACCCTTGGGGTATATATATTGATTTTGTGACTGCCTTGCATTAGGATCAGAGCTACTAAAATAAATATTTTGAATGTAGGATTATAATGAAATATTTCATTATATCTACCCTACAAGAAAGCATAAATCCTGCTCTTTCGACTATATTGGTATGATGATTTATTTTTCTTTCTTTCTTTCTTTTTTTAAAAAATCTTACCATAAAAAATAAAATTGACAAAAATGTTTTTATTGTTTTTATCATGCTCTGGCATTATATTTAACATTAGTCAGAGTTGTCTATTTTTAGATGATATGATCCATTAATCTACACAGTACCTACATTTCCAATTCATATGAAGGATTTAAAACAAAAATTTTCACAAACTACTATTCAACATATAGTTAAATCATTATTTTGAACATATTGTCTCATTCATGGATGTGTGCATGTATAAACCCACTGCATCTTTTTTATTTAATAAGTCCAGAAACAAAAAGGTCTCACTGAAAATTGGGGGCAACCATGTCTGTATCAAAATTAGCAAAGAGCATAATTTGCAGGAACAGGAAAAATATTTTTATTTTGTGGAAATGTAAAAATGCTATGCATCATACTTACGGATAACCAAGTTCCATAAAATTGTTCCACATTTGTTTTAAAACCATGATTACACCCATTTGCAGACAGAGGTCTATTAAGCAGCCACTTGGATGACACTATGGGAAAAAGTTAGTTTAAAATAAAAAATATTTTTTTAAAATTTAAGCCATTCTTCAAAGCAGTTCAATCACAGTAATTAATGTTATATCAGGCAAATAATTTTATATCATTTGATGATTTATTTATCATATTTACATGGCCATCCATAGGACAAAACATGATTTGTGATTATGATGAGTCATCAAGTTAGTGTTGACAAGATTGACAGCCCTAAAAAGCATAAGTCATAAATCAGAATGGAACTAGAAGGGAATTTGAACTCTAGTCCAACTCAAGCAGGAGACATGATACCATTACAAACAAGTGGCTGTCCAGTCTCTTTTTAAAAACCTTCAGTGATAGAACACCCACAACTTCTGAAGGCAAGCTGTTCCACTGGTTAATTGTCCTCACTGTGAGAAAGTTCCTCCTTAATTCCAGGTTGCTTCTCTCCTTGATTAGTTTCCATCTATTGTTTCTTGCCCTGCCTTTTTTTTGCCTTGGAAAATAAGTTGACCCCCCCCCCATACTCTTCTTTGTGGTAGCCCCTAAAATACTGGAATACTGCTAGCATGTTACCCTGGTCCTTCTTTTCTGTAGATTAGACAGAAGTATTTAGCCTATCAGCAACCAAAGAAATGAACATTTGTGAAAATTAATGTTAAAAGGCAGTAGTTTGTAAATTAAGATAAAACTGGGTGAATAAGAAATACTATTACCTCTTCTAATCTCCATTTGTTAAAAAGTTTGTTGTACATTCCAGGACGACCAGCAAATCTGAAAGATAAGATTTCTGTTCCTCAACAAAATGTAGCATGAAGAGAAAATTTTTACAAGTTGATAAATAGAAAAGGTTAAGGTTAGTTTTAATTTTGAAATTGTGTACATATTTTATAACACTAACATAAAAATAACTTCTAGAAAACCCAGTGAAAGAGATTGATCATAACCTTAGCTATGATGCATATTGACAGCACTCCATTCTAGTTTTTTCTGGTGTTTATTGTGAAATTATTTACATTATTTGAATCTAACAGTCTGAGCATAGACAATGGCATAGCTTTTTGTAACTCTCCATGAAACAGCAGTGAGGGTCAAGGAGTTTGAGAACAATATGTACAAAATAGAGCATGAAAATTCATACAGAAGAAAGCCAGGAATTAGAGACTGTAATTGGCAGAGGAACAAAGACACAATCAAGAAAATTGAAACAATGCAATCCTAGCATCTGCAAGAGGAGGCAAATGAGAAAAACAAATTTTAATGTTACAGTGCAAACACTGTCTCTTATATACTTGCACACTGTACTGCCCATTTTTCATCATCACAGTTAGAAACAGATGTCTGTGAATGCAATTCCCATATTACAATATGTATTCACCAAATATAATTTACACCATTTATCTCTGTAGGCAATCTATTGATCTCAAATAATGGGTCATTTGCTTTGTAAGCAAAAAACAAATGAAGGAGAGATATAAATACTTATCTGAATTTCAAACATGTGTATACCATGTAATAGATACGTAGTGAAATATGCAAGTATACACTTAGCACATCTCCCCTCCCCTTCCTCTGATGTGCCTCCCTCACTCCCTCCCTTCTATTTAGGCACTGGATTGTGAAGCATGCTTTACTGTCCAAGGGCATTGTCAACCCTCTAAAAACAATGGCAATACATCATAAAAATATTTTCTCAATTCACTTTAAGTTAACTTACCTTCCAAGAAAAAATGCAATGTAGAAAATAGAACTGTTTAAATTGACAAACTGGAAAAGAAACATTTTCAAAGCAAAACTGTTTTCCCACTCTGAGTCTGTTCTGGGGTGTTCTATAAAAAGAAAACAAAAAGTCTCAACAAAAATTCCATCACAGACTGTCAAAGAACAAAACAATTTAAGCACATACTATTTAGATTTCAATCTTCCTCTTAAGTCAAATCTGAAACTTGGAATGGTAAGTGTTATGTATTCAAATGGTATACTCGAAATCCCCGAGCCTTGATTGGCCAAGGCACGGGGATTTCTGATTGGCCAGGCGAGCCGCGCTGATTGGCCCGATTGAGGTCTCCCGCGATTGGTGCAAACCAAGAGCGGGAGACTTGAATCGCTGCCATTGGCCGCGGCCGCCTTGCGAAAGGTATAAAAGCCGCGGGCTTTTTGCCTTTCGCCGGTTCGGTTCCTCCTAGTTAATAAAGAACTTTGAATGAAAGTCACCGACTCTAATCGTCTTTTTGCGGACACGACACTGGCGACGAGGGTGGGATCTCGCCCCTGAACCGAACCCCGTGTCCAAGAACCAGTTCCAGCGCGAAGATGGCGAAAATAGCACCGCCCGCCCCGTTCAACCCCGCAGCCGAAGACTGGGAATCATACTCGGATCGATTCCGGATGTACCTGGAATGCACTGGGATGAAGGACGCCCCGGCCCCGCTAAATCGCGCCGTCTTTCTTACACACTGCGGACCAGAGGTCTTCCAAATGGCTAAAGCCTTGGCCAAGCCAGCAGACGCCACAGCCATGGACTGGGACGTCCTGGAACCCATACTACGGCGCCATTACGCTCCCGAAGTCCCCATCCTGATACGGCGCAACGAGTTCTACCGCCGAAACCAGAAACCAGACGAAAAATTGAGCGATTTCGTCGCAGAACTTCGGCGCCTGGGAGGACTCTGTGAGTTCGAGGGTCTAAACAGTCTCATAAGAGACCGCTTCGTACTCGGGTTATGGGATCCTACACTTCAGAGCCGACTTATGGCTAAGGGCGACATCAGCCTAGCCGATGCCCTTACAGCAGCCACAGCCGCTGAAGCAACGCGCACGTCGGCAGACAGCATGCGAAGATCTGACACGAAGGGCGGAAACAACAACCCGGCAAGGTCGGCCGATGCAAGAAGTGAAGCAACCGCACACTACGGTGAATACCAGTCAAACTCCAGCACGTCAGAAGACGAGGAGGACATTCACCGAGTACAGACGGGGCGCGGCGATCAACGAAGTCGAAAAGGTCGCAAGTCGAGGACCAGTTGCGCCGGGTGCGGCGGCGACCACCCCAGGTCAGAATGCCGATTTTTTGACTCTATCTGTAGGCATTGTGAACGAAGGGGTCACATCGCCCGAGTTTGCCGCCAAAAGAAGACTCGCAGCCCGCCCAAATGGGAACAGCACGACAGACGGAGAGAAAACTCCCCGCCCAGAACCAGAGAACGTCAGCCAGACGGTCGGTGGGACCGCGCTCAACAATCTCAAAGAAGCGGCGACGGTCAGCGGAAAGAAGAAACCCACCAGACGGTGACCATCGGCCACGCCATCTCCGACGGCGCCAGAAAGGTACATGTAGAAGTACATATAGAAGGCCAGCCATGCAAGATGGAAGTGGACTCTGGGTCCTACCTTTCCATGATTGCATGGCGCGAAATCAAAAGACTGGTGCCTACTCTACAAAAGAGAAACGTGCATACACAAAAGATCATCATTAAAGACTACCAAGGGAACCGTGTCCCGGTAGTAGGCACCAAGAATTTCAACATAACTTACAAAGGCCACACTGAACAACTACCACTCACAATCGTCGATCGCGACCGCCCAAGCCTACTGGGTCTACAATGGTTCGCCCCGCTTAACATCGCGCTGACAGGTGTCAACCAAGTCACCATCGAAGCTTGGGAACAGCGGCTAACCCAGGAGTTCCAGGAGGTGTTCGATGGAGGCTTGGGCAAGTACCAGAGGCCCCTTATCTCGTTTGACTTAGACCCAAGGGTTCCCCCTAAGAGACTTAAACCTAGAAGGGTACCGTTTGCATTAAAACCAAAAATTGACGAGCAGCTCGACAAGCTCGTCAAACAAGGGGTATTGCAACCGATAGACCATGCCAGATGGGAAACCCCTATAGTGACCCCAGTAAAACCAGACGGGTCCGTGAGAATTTGCGGGGACTATAAGGCCACCCTAAATGGCGCATTACAACAAAGCGCCTACCCAGTCCCTATAGTACAACATTTACTACACTCGCTAGGAGGGGGCAAAGTCTTTGCAAAGCTCGACCTTGCCCAGGCATATCAGCAACTACCCGTAGACGAGAAAACGGCGGAAGCCCAAACAATAGTGACCCATCGAGGGGCTTTCAAGTGTAACCGGCTCCAATTCGGAGTCAGCGTGGCACCAGGCATTTTTCAAAGCCTGATGGAACGTTTGTTACAGGGCATAAAAGGGGTGGTGCCCTATTTTGATGACGTATTAATAGCGGCGCCAAATGAAGCCGAATTAGAGAACCGACTCAGACAAGTCTTAACAAAATTTAAAGAAACAGGACTTAAGGTTAAGCGAGAAAAATGCAATCTTTGTACAAAGCAAGTAGAGTTTTTGGGCTATCTCCTGGACCAGAAGGGCATTCACCCTACAACTAAAAAAGTAAAAGCCATCAAGGAAGCGCCCACCCCAAAATCCAAAACGGAATTACAAGCGTTCCTAGGATTACTAAATTTCTATAATGTTTTCCTACCTCAAAAGGCAACGGCGGCGGAGCCCTTACATAGACTCCTAGACAAGAAGGCAGCCTGGACTTGGGGGAGGCGAGAACAAGCCGCTTTTCAAAGAACCAAGGACCTCCTCACCTCCGATGCTGTCCTGATGCAATTTAGTGAGACTTTACCCCTAGCTGTCACTTGTGACGCATCACCCTTCGGCGTCGGCGCTGTCCTCAGCCACACCCTCCCAGACCAGAGAGAAGCACCCATCGCCTTTTTTTCCAGGACTCTGACCAAACCAGAGCGCAACTATAGCCAGCTGGACAAGGAAGCTTTGGCTATAGTTGCCGCCGTTAAACGTTTTCATGAATATTTGTACGGCCGCCCGTTCACCATCGTGACGGATCACAAGCCTCTGCTGGGCATCCTCGCGGGAAACCGAGCCACTCCCAACATCTTGTCACCCCGAATGACAAGATGGTCGGAATTCCTGGCAGCCTACAATTACGAACTGCTACACAAGCCAGGTAAGAAAATCTCGCACGCGGACGCTTTAAGCCGCTCGCCCTTACCTGACTCAGAACTTGACCCAGCACCAACAACAAATACCTTGAGCATAGAAAGTTTACCTATTACCGCATCCGACATTGCCAGAGAAACCATTAAGGACAGGCGTCTGGCACGAATCTTGCACTGGTTAGAAAAAGGCTGGCCGGAAAAGGACAGTGACGAGACTTTTAAAACATTCCGCCAGCGCCAGACCGAACTGTCACTGCTGAGAGGATGCATTCTCTGGGGTGACCGGGTGGTAATTCCAGATAGATTGCAAGAAAAAGTCTTGAGGATGCTACATGAGGGTCATCCTGGCATCGTCAGGACTAAAGCCCTGGCCAGAAGCTACGCTTGGTGGCCAGGGATGGACAAGCAAATTGAGGCATGGGTCGCCAAATGCCACCGATGCCAGGAGACCAGATCCAGCCCATCCGCAGCACCCATCCGGGATTGGGAAACACCACGGGGGCCCTGGTCCAGAATCCATCTTGACTTTGCGGGCCCCACAAATGGACATACATTTTTAATCACAGTCGACGCATATTCCAATTGGCTGGAAGTCAGCGACATGAAGTCCACTACCACAGAGGCCGTCATTAAAGAACTGTGTAAACTGTTTTCCACACACGGCCTCCCAGACGTCGTCGTCTCAGACAACGGACCCCAGTTCACGTCCATCGAGTTTGAACGGTTCCTGGCGGAAAGAGGTATCCGCCACGCATTAACAGCACCGGCGCATCCGGCGGCGAACGGTAGGGCGGAACGGATGGTCCAGTTTACAAAAAAGACCCTCAGGAAAATGGACCACGGGGAGATCAACGACAAAATCAACCGCCTACTCTTCATACAACACATCACTCCCAACACTACAACCAACAAGAGTCCGGCAGAGCTGTTGATGGGCAGAAAGCTGAGGTCTCCACTTGACAGACTGCACCCGACTTACAACCCGGAGCAGCCCCCAGACTCCAGCTCCAGGTTCCGGACATTTAATCCAGGTGACCTGGTATACGCAAAAAACATGACGGGGGACCCCCTATGGATCCCAGCCGTCATAACGCAAGTCACTGGTCCAAAGTCGTACCGGCTCCAAACCACGGACGGGCGAGCCTGGAAACGGCACATCGACCAGTTAAGGTCCCGAACGGCGACTGACCTCAACCCCCAAGAAGCGAACCAAGGGGGGAGGGAATACCCGGAGAGACAATCGCAAAATAAAATAAACCAAAAATACTCACCAGAAAACAGCCATCGCGAGTCCCCTCCGGAGAAGAACCGTCTGGCCAGCTCTACCGACTCGGAGAAGCCAAGCGGGAGCGGCGAAATCCGCAGCTCAACCGACCCGGTAGGCCCAGGCGGGAGCCACGGCGAAAGAACCGGCCCGATCATCCAGCCGGTTCGCAAAGAGGCAGGAGCAGCCAAAGGAACGACCGTTCCGGCCGAGTTACAACAGGAAAGTGAGTTGCGCAGGTCAACTAGGACTCGACGGAGCCCCGCCTACCTGCGTGACTACACCACCTGACGGACCATACCAAGGGGGGAGGGGTGTTATGTATTCAAATGGTATACTCGAAATCCCCGAGCCTTGATTGGCCAAGGCACGGGGATTTCTGATTGGCCAGGCGAGCCGCGCTGATTGGCCCGATTGAGGTCTCCCGCGATTGGTGCAAACCAAGAGCGGGAGACTTGAATCGCTGCCATTGGCCGCGGCCGCCTTGCGAAAGGTATAAAAGCCGCGGGCTTTTTGCCTTTCGCCGGTTCGGTTCCTCCTAGTTAATAAAGAGCTTTGAATGAAAGTCACCGACTCTAATCGTCTTTTTGCGGACACGACAGTAAGAATGCAGTTCTAAATTCTAGCCATAAAATCGATCTATAGTGAAAATCTGGGAGCCTTTGTACATTCTCACGTGGAAGGAGATTATAGTGGTATACAAATACATCAAACAAACAGATATAAAATATTTGCCAATACAATACATTTCTCTCTCTATATATATATATCCAAGCAACTGTATTCTTGGTAATAAATCCATGGAACTCAATGCTGAATGTATTACCATTAATGTAGGACTGTAATACAAATTTATTATAATTCTATGACCATTAATTTCTTCAGTGTATTGGATACCTGGATGAATCTTACTAATTAGATATTCAATATCATTTTCAGTGGAATGGACAGTTTTGTGTTTGATGCCTATTATTTGCGAGTGTTTTTAGTCTTTAAAATCCTTTATTGCTAATATTAAATGTAACTCCTCTAGAAATTAGGGTGTTCAGGTCTGGGCTAGGTGACAGTGATGAGATGAAGAAAGCTGTAACATTTGCTGTCACCCTGTTTCATTCAGATTTTTGGAACCCAGGATTGGTAATCCTAATGAAAATTAGGAACAGCTTGCAGTTGTGAAGGAATGCAAAGTTGAATAACTATGCATGTATGCAAAAAAGGTGGATAGTCAGTTACTCCAATCTCTTTTAGCTTATTGCAAAGGATTATTAGAAAGATAAGATTCAGGGTTTTAACAAAAAGTTCTTTCCCTAGAGTTATATTGCTGGTTTGGATACAGCCCGACAGACTGTAGAGCCAGTTCAGTCTAGTGCAGGGGTCGGCAACCTTAAACACTCAAAGAGCCACAAAACTCCTAACCGGAAATCCCCGTTCAGTTCTGGAGACGACCAGACAAAATGGCAGTTCCCCCATCATAGAGTCTCCTCCTAGTGTGGTATCTTTTTTCTTCTACCTGTCTTAACCAAAAGCCGTATCAATTGAGGATCCGACTGGCAACAGGGAGCCACAGCAGAGAGATGAAAGAGCCAAATGCGGCTCCAGAGCTGCAGGTTGCTGACCCCTGGTCTAGTGGTTAAGGTACCAGGCTAGAAAGCAACAGACCATGAATCACAATCCTGCCTTAGCCATGCAAGTCAGCAGGGTGACTTTGGGCCAGACACACTCTCTCTCAGCCCAAATCACCTCATAGGGATGTCATTGTGGGGCTAACTGGAGAAGGAAGGAGTGCTGGAGATGTTTGTCATCTTCAGTTATTTGTGAAAATAATAAGGGTGGGATATAAATAAAATTAATTAAGGTGGTGAGCAAGTAATCAGTTTATGATAATATCTGTACTTCTGGAAACTATTAGAACAATGCAGAACAATGAAGAACTAAAGCAAGACAGAATACTCTCATAACACTTTATCAACTTACTTTCTTATTTACTTGATAAGTATTTCCAATCTCAAAAGACTGAGTGGTTTAAATCCCAAAATAAAGATGTTAGATTAACCCTAATAGAATAGAATATAAAATCTAGGGCCAATACTGTATTCTGCCAGTGCCACATCTCCAGTGGAACTAAAATCACCTCAACTCCTGAAGGCTTTTTGGAAGAAACTTTACTTACCTAAATCTGTTAAAAGATAGGCAACTTTTTCATATACCTGAAACCAACATAAGAAAGGAAGATACATTTTACAAACATCTCACTTTAAAGCATGATTTTTAGCTCTAAAAATTGTGTGTAAAAAATAACCTCTAATCCAACTTCTTAATGATGAATATTTCCTACTATAACAATAAAAAAAATCAAAGACAACTTATGCCTTGCCTATGAATAGCTTGACCAGGACTGTGAGTGTGTTAAGTGCTTGCCCTTGAGAGGTATGCTATATCATTAGAATGCTAACCAATTAATTGGTGAAGAATGGTGTGCTTGTGCCTGCAGATTGAATACATTTTAAACTGGAATTTCCAGTTTTATAGATATCAGTCCAAGTGAGTAATCCACACCCATTCTTCTAACTTTTAATTTCTAGCCTGGAAGACTGGCAGATTTAAATCTGATATATGTATCTTGGAGTTTCTCCATAACTGTAAGAGGTTTGCCTTCTGGAGAGTGCTTTGCCTGTACTTGTTGCGTTCCAGTTATGAGACTTCAGATAGTTTTTACACTGTTAGAGAAAGGCGTAAAGGATGGATTTCCCCAGTATAAATAAACACAGAGAGCCGTTAACAAATAGCAAGTTGCTATGACACATCTATTCTTCACCATTTTAATAACACTGATAACTGCTATAGCAACGGACCCTAATTCTGTTGATGAGTTTCCTTCAAAATGACCACCTAGCAAAATTTACAGTTGAGGCAAAATCAGCTTGTCATTGTGGTCTCTGAACTCTTATCTCTCTGCTGAAATTCCTCAGGAATAAAAAAGCCTTTTTGAACAGTAAAGGAGATAAACAAAACATTTTTTTTAAGCCTGCCTTCCTGAAATGTGCATTGCTTCACTCAATATATCTTCTTGTTCAAACCTTTGTGCAAACCTCCTCATGCCTTGCAAGGAGAGAAATAGGAATTCTGAAAGACCATCTGTGGAAAGGGAGCTAAGAAGTCAAGATGGCAGCTATTGAAACCCTACCACTTTTTCACGCCCTTAAAAAAGGGCTAAGGTTTCAGTGGTATATTTGCAATAAAATATTTAAAAAACCTTCTGCAGACATTCCTACATTTTGGTTTGTGTAACACTTGCTGCAAATTTTAACAATGCTTGTTTATTTGGTGTTTATTTTGAAATGAAAAAAAAAATCACCTGCAGTCATAGGAATACAGTCCTTAATATGGATAGAAAAATAGAATGCCTCTGCTATTAAAGATGTAATGTTCTTAGGGAGATTAGAGATATGGAAATAGAGGGGATGATAGCTATGAAATCCCACAACTACATTCAATTCAATAGCATTTTGACAAAGGAAGCGATTTGCTTGTTTCCCCTCAGTTCAATTTTAAATAGAATGTTTAATTAAAGTCTTGTTTACTGCAGCAGGAAAGACTTCTACGAAGTTAGACCCTGATTTGAAATGCAAATTGGACTGCATTTAACTTCCAGATTTTGCCCTTCTCTGACATTTATGATGTGTGGGCATCTGCAAATATTAAAGTTTGTATTTTCACAATGTCCATGTTCTTTTGTTGCATTTTATATTGCTTTTGATGGATATTAACATGCTGTAGTCTAAAATACAGCTAATAACAGGGGTATGATTGATGGCAAATCGTAGTAGCAATAATATACATACACACAAACACACACACACATTTAAGATAAATATATTTATAAAGATATCTTTTTCAGGGAAAGCAACTTTCTCAATTAAATTGTCTCATTGTGTTTAAACTGCACAGAAATAAGATTACATCAAAATAGAGCGAACATATTAGAACAAATAGTTTCAAAAACTCCTACTTCAGTTAAAGGACTGTAGAGCTCTTGAATTTAGAAGTGGATGTTATGTCACTGAATGTGCTTTTCTTTTTTCCCCCAAGTGGTGTATTAGCAATCGTAATCCAGAAAATAAACAGGGGCAAGATGAAAACTAAATGCGGCTTGAATTTATTAAAATTTAAGCCACATTCAAATTCAGAACAAGTTTACAATTATGTATTTAATGTTTTTCTCTTTCTGTTCTGATATAACTTTGGAAGGCTTCCTGTGAAGATTGCAAGTGTTCCCTCTGGTTTGAAGTACCAGCCAGCTAATTAAGTCTCATTAGTTTTCAGTCGTAGTATACTTTAGTGTGTACTATTTGGATGCCCATCTTATTACTAATAGCCTGCAGAATCAAATGGTTCTTTGTTAACCCTCTGAGAGTGCTTTAGTGCCTGATTTGGCTAAGTATGAGTGCCTTTATCATGTGAGGAAGGCAGATAGCAATCAATCAATGGCTACCTCAGCCAGGACATTGACTGCAAATGCTTGCTGCAAAGCAGCCTGATTTACATCTGCTGTAATCTCATTTTCAGACCAAGCATTTTCATTTGCTATACCTTAGGGATTATCTTGTGATGGTAACAGCACTTTAGTTTTTAAAAAGCATTTTCATTCTTCTGGCTTTTGGTTTTAAGCAAGCATTTTGAACTGTTTTTGCTGGTATATTGTAAGCTGTCTAGAAAACTATTGTTAGCTCTCTAAGATAATTCAGCAATTGGCTGTGTGTTGAACTCTAATTTAATCATTTTAAAATCTTTCAAGAAGCTCAGGCTTATTTACAAGTGTCTATGGAGATACTCGATCATCTAGGTCTGGGTATCAAACTCAAGGTCCAGGGGCTGGATCTGCTTAGATCTGGCCTGTGGGACCACCCTGGGAAAAGCAAAAGACTGGCCCATGGTGCTTCTGCCAGCAAAGTTTTCACTTGCAGAAGGTTGCAGGAAGCCACCACAACCAAAAATGGAGCTCGGGAGCCCGTTTTTGCTGGCAGAGTGCTTGGGCCACCACAGGCACTCCAGAGACGAGTTAAATTGAACTGGTCACCCCAAAATCAAACACAACCCTGAGGTGGCCCTCAATGAAATTGAGTTTGACACCCCTGATCTTGTTCATGGTTGTCCCAAAGATGCTTTTTTCTAAAAGGCAATCAGACTTTCTTGGTTTTTTCTTTGAAAATGTTTCACTTCTCATCCAAGAAGCTTCTTCATTTCTGAACTGAAGAAGCTTCTTGGATGAGAAGCTAAACATTTTCAAAGAAAAAACCAAGGAAGCCTGATTGCCTTTTGGAAAACAGCACCTTTGAAATATTTATTTAAAAGGATCTTCCCCAACATTCACATTATAGACACGGCAACATTGTTGTGGGCATTACATTGAAAGATAACTAATTAATTCTGAATTCCATAACACAGTAGGATCCCAATCCTTTGTCTCACTAGCTTTTATTACACTAGCTCTTGATATTAATTTTGATAGAGTTAGCATTTTAATCAGCTTGCATAATCAAAATACGTCTGTGTTATTTCTTAAAAACTGAGCAATTACACATATCTGAAAAGGAAGAAATTCAAAAGTAAATTAGATTCTAAACTGGAATCAGTTCCATTCAGATTTATTGAGATCATAGCAAACCAGCAAACATAGTGTTTATATTTTAATACTTTTATTAATATATCTAAATTATCACACACATACCCCAAAAGTCAGGAACTTACTACATTAAGAGACATGATGATTATAAAGTTGATACAGACTCCAGTGCCTGAAGTTGCAAACTGCCAGTACATTTTTATGAAATACCACTGGAAAGAGGCAAACCGCTCCATAGCCACTAGACGATAGACTACCACTGCGAACACTGCAGTTAGCACTAATGAAATCTGCAGATATATAAAAATTCAAGAAACACATACAATTGAGCACTAAGACAAAGACTTGACTCCATTATTATGTGATTATAGTCCTTGACTTATAATAGTTCATTTAGTGATCATTCAAAGTCACAACAGCACTGACAAAAATGACTTATGTCCATTTTTCATGCTTATGACTCTTGTAGCATCCCCATGGTCACATGATCAAAATTCAGAGGCTTGACAACTGACTCATATTTATGACCGTTGCAGTGTCCTAAGGTTATGGGATCCCCTTTTTGTGGACTTCTGACAAGTAAAGTTGATGGGGCAGTCAGATTCACTTAACAGCTGTGTTACTAACTTAACAACTGCAATAATTCACCTAATAACTGTGGTGAGAAAAGTTATAAAATAGGGCAAAATTCACTCAACAAATGTCTCCCTTAGCAACAGGTACGTTGAGCTTCATTGTGGTTGTAAGTTGAGAACTACCTATATTATTCATTAGATCAGACTAATTTGACAAATGTAACAAGGAATAGAACAAGAAGTAAACAATTTCAGAGATTTTACCATGAAAAATATTCCTGACACAGATACCATCAGTCGACTTAGCTTATCAGGAAAAGGTTGAAAAGGTTCAGGCTTTCCGGTTATAGGATTTACTCGCTCCACTTGAGAATATTTTGCTTCAAACTGGGGACGAAGTTCTTCC
This sequence comes from Hydrophis major, assembly GCA_033807585.1. Lineage (NCBI taxonomy): Eukaryota > Metazoa > Chordata > Lepidosauria > Squamata > Elapidae > Hydrophis > Hydrophis major. Next base: position 108,137,568 of record CM066328.1, on the reverse strand, counting down.
TGCAATTGTAAAGTTTTAGTTTAGTCCGGACATGATTGTGTGTGGATATATGTCTCTCTGTACTGGGAATAGTGGACGAAATGCATGTACATCCAAATCCTAGAGTTCTGTTGGCTGCAAAAACAAGCTAGCATTATAGAAACACATTCTAAGAAAATGATCCTGGCATGAAAATATAATGTAGAAACTATTTATTTGTTTCTTTGCTTGCTTGTCAATCAAACTTGTATGCTTCTCATCTAGCCGAAGATGACTCTCTACATAAAAGTGATTGAAAGAACTTTATCATCTATCTCTATCTCTTTAAATGCTTAATTCAGTCAACATTCTATTATTATTCATGATCGTTTGTCAGGTTGTAATCTTCTGTGTGTAATTATTTGAATGTGCGTGTATGTGTGTGTACACACACATACACACATGCACATTCAAATAATTAGGTATAAAAGAAATCAAGTTGAAGTATTAGCTGTCAAAGAGGCAGACATGTTGCAGGATACCTGTCACTCTTGAAAAACCAATGCATGCTGATATCAAAACTGCTATTGTAAAGGATTCTTACCTCTTCATCTTCCCAGTCTATGAGGTCCCAATCATAAGTAAGTACAGCTCGTCGTCTTTTCCAAAACTCTAAGAAGACTGTAGCTGTAAAAAAAAAACCCATGAAATATATGTCAGTATCTTATCACTGAGGTGATTGACAGTGTATTGGTTCACAATTCCAAATTCAAAAAATAATTCTGAGAAAATGGAATTATCTATTGTCTTGAATACTTTTGTAGCACAGGTTATTCAGTTTTCTAAGATATGTAACCAATATTGATGTAAGCTATGCCGAAACCCATTGGGTATAATTTCCATATCTCCTTGAAAATGATGAGGTATTATTAAATCCATAAATTCAATTTGCTAAAGTAAAAGGAAGTTCTTGGAACTAGTTAAGAAATATTGCATATCTGCTTTCATGTGAAAATTCACGGTGATGGATTTTTCAGCTTTAAGTTGCAAATGTCATACTTTGAAAAACAACAACAAAAAAAGAGATCCTATGTCTATAGACTTTCCACTAGTCTAATGATAATCCCAGGGCTGGCTTTAGGCTAAGGCCAAAGACATAGTGATTTGAGGCACCAAAACATAGGGGACATCAATATCACCTCTCTTTCCAAATAGTTTTAAAAATACAAATCATCAACATCAGCAGAAGATGATGCTCTAAGTCAATGTGGCTGAGGAGTACCATGTGTCCTTAAGTAGGTAATGCTTCGATGGTCACATTTTCAGTCTTACAAACATTGAAGAAAGGCAAGATGGTTGGAGACTGCACTGATAAGCTTTATCGTTTTATTTTTCTATAGCCACTGCTTCCATCTTAGCAGTGCTTGCAGAAGATTTCCACTGACCTTCGGTCGTCTTTTTCTGAACATCATTTTGGCTATGTTATAGAATGCAAGTTTTTAATTTCTCACTCAAGAGCATTGTGCAGTGCTTACGTGACAGGTTACCTGTCAGGTCACCTTAAAGAAGAGAGCTTGCCCTTTTTCAATGTGTCCTGGAATTTGTTATGGCATTTATAGTATGGAATTAAAAACAGGTAGGTGGAGACTCTAACCATGGCAAATTTCCTGGTAAAAGAAACCTTAAAACTTCTGCACCAGATATCTTGAATTCTTTATTGGAGGTTGATATAATAGGACAGAAATTCATCCATCCATCCATCTTAAATGGCTGTTCATTTCACTATAGGAACTCTGACCAACTAACAGCTTTTAAACAACATTTAAACAAAAGCCAGAAGGGTTGGGGCCATTCTAATCTTGGGGAAGAAATTGTATTTCCCACTAAAATGTTAATTATAGCTTTTAATATAGGAGTTGAGGAATAGAATAGCAATGGCATTTTAGGTTTATGTACCACCCCACTGTTCTTTAGCACTCTCTGGGTTGTTTACAATATAAGCATTACTTGCATATTGGCCCCAACAATGGGCCTTCATTTTACTGACCTTGGAAGACTAGAAGGCTGAGTCAACCTTGAGCCTTGTCATGGTCAAATACCAGGCTGTGAGCAGAGTATGCTTGCAGTACTGCACTTAATCACTGTGCCAACAGGGCTCTTACTATATACCTTCAGTTTTATCACTAATACCATACCTACAAATGTGGTACTTAAAACATGGTTCAATATTTCATTTTGGCATTGTGATGCTTAGAAATGGATATCCATTTACTTAAAATATTACACATTGGAAAAGGCACAACTTCATAGAACTGGATCTATCTACTATCCTTTTTGTATTTGAAATTCAATCATTATGGAAGTCATTTTGATGCCATATTAGGTATATATTGCCCGCAGTCATATTTTGAGATGATAGTTATAGAAATTTAATACATAAAAATAAATAAGTAAACGGAATCATGAATCATCATAATGAAACTTTACAATATTCTTAATTATACAGTTTTGGGAAAGACATGTATCCTGTTCTGGTGCAGAGTAGCTTGTCAGAGAAATTATCTGAAGTAGTCTATGAAGTATCCTTAAATACTTCAAGAATTTTAACTAAGAAGAAACCCAGCATATTTCAGTAACACCTGAGTGAGTTCCTTTCTCAAAACACTTAGAAAAAACATAACCTTTCCAAAGTGGATTTTTGACTGCTGGTAGATAATCTGACACATTGAAAAGTCATCACATAAAGGAAAGGAAATAGAGTTATACCTTACAGGATATGTTTCTAAAAATGTAGAAATACTTGTCCATTTAGATCAGAGGTCGCCAAACTTGAAGTCTTTAAGACTTGTGGACTTCAACTCCCAGAATTCTCCAGCTACCATGCTGACTGGAGAATTCTGGGAGTTGAAGTCCACAAGTCTTAAAGTTGCCAAGTTTGGAGACCTCTGATTTAGATTTATTCTATTGTAAAGATTAAAGTTAATATCATGAGAAGTACTGGTAGAAAGAATAGGCAAAAAGCAGATGTTCTGTCTTTTCTTCTTCATGAAACCCAACAAAAGAATGATTCTTGGTTAGAATGGGATACACAGTTCTACTTATAGAAGAGAATACTTGCAGTTTAGGGCTGAACTGTTGGGGTTCTTGATACTCTCTGAGCTTGGTGCTTTTCTTGCAGAACTTTTATTACCAAATAAGTTAACATTATCAGTGCTAAAAGAGAGGGGAGTTTGCCAGTGTCTACCAATGCCAGTATCTACCAATGCAAACAAACAAGCTAGTAGTAAACAATAACCAAGGACACTTTTATCAATACTGACAAGGCTAAGCTGCTAGTATATAAAAATAAGAGCAAACCCCACTCCCTTCTGGCTCTGAAGATGTTACCTTGTTTGATAATGAAGCTTCTGCAAGAAAACTACCAAGCTCTGAGTAGGACTCCAGAGTTCTAACTATTAGAAAGAGCTTACCACCTGATCTGAGTGATCTCCTTTCCTCCACTTCCCTGATAAGGCTCATCATTTAGAAGAGTTCTTGTCTATGAAGTGATACATTTTAGGAATTCAGAGAGTGCACAGGGCTGGAGAAAAGGAAAGGGTTGTTCTTTAAAAAGCTTTCTCTCTTTGATTAGTAGGTTGCATATATAATTTGTCATTTAGTCTCATGTCAATCCTTGATAGACAAGAAGAGCAATATGACATACAGAGCAGATTTCTTTTTCTTTTCTTTTTTTAATTACACAAGAAAATCAGTTCCCTTTTTAGTTTGCAATATTTAGATATAAAGTTTAATGGCAATGTTGCTTCAAGCTGAAAAAGATTGAAACACAGTGGGTTGTGGCTAAAACAGTGACAGTTCTTTAATCAAATATTTTGGAATTTATTTTTTTAAACTTTTTGAAAGACAGTCAATTAAAATTAACAGCAGCAGCAACATTTGGATCTTCAGCTCAAAATGCTAACCCATAAAAGTGTATATTACAAAATCTGCAGAATCATTGCTAAATATATATATATTTCTCTCCCTCTCCCCCCCCCCTCCATCTCCTTCCTTCTCTCTCCTTCCCCCTCTCTCTTTCATGTTTGAAAGTATTTCTCTCATCGAACATATTGCACATCATGCATCAATGGGGAAGTATTAAAATTACCCATCCCCTTAATTTCAATAGTTTCACATTCTATGAATGGTATGTCTTCACAATGACTCCAAGAAGCAGTCATTCTGGTTCCCAGGTGCTCTGTTACACCCAGAGAAATAGAGCCCCACCTAATTTAATTTCTACTCTGCATTCCTGTCCACTACAGCATTGATACATTTCCATTACTTGCCTTCTCTTCATTTCAGCAGACGGCTTAGCTAATTGCACTCCAGTTTAGAAGCAAATAATTTCAGCACTTTTATAACATTGTTGAGTTGAAAAGGTAAGAGGTTTTCTTTTCATGGCTTTCACTCAGCAATTTCACTTGCAGTTACCTTTTGTAAGTGTGCTTAGTGAAAAACTTCTGTTTGTGTCAGCTAGGTCATGTCCAGTTCAGTTAAATGATCTGGCACACTTCTGGATGGTTTTTAAAGATATGCAAAACTAGCATGTTTAACTGATATTGTGTTTATAACTCCTTTGTGTGTTCATTGTATTCATTGTTAGAAAGTCTACTTTTGTGAAACTCTTGCTGAGGTAGCACAGTATTACTTTAAATGCTAATTTATTTTCATTACATGTACCTAGAGGGCTACTCCAACAATCTTTTTACTGGATGGCAACATTCTGGCTGGGTAATTTTTTTTATTACCGTGCCTATCAACTTCAAAACTTAGATGTCATCATTTGCAGTTTCACACTTTTTCATAACAATGTAAAAATATGTGCAAATATATACACACATTTCTCCAGTGGAAATAATATAGTGTTTTTTTTTAAAAAAAATTTTGACAATCAACACTAACAATAAAAAGGAAAAAAGGGAGATGATAACCAGAAGTTTACATGCATGGTTCATTATATTTTAGTCCTTTTAACTTCCATGCATATAAGGTGTTGAACTTTAAAGTTATTTACTTTAAAAATAAGACTATATTTAATTGTAAAATTTTAATACAAGCTAGATTCTCTTTTTATACAGTGTGAAAAAAAAAACATTAACTGATAAGTGTGTGTGTTCCTACTTCATGGCAATGAAAACAAAGACATGTAGATTATCTTTTGAAGAAATTGTTCCAACTCTTGTAACAATTATGAGACTTACCAAAGTCTAAGTGTGACTCTAGTTTGGAAGTGGTACATGGGCTTTTTTTACTTGGTGACTTGAGTTATATATTTTTGAAACTGAGAATAAGAAGTTTCATTCCTTGTTATTTTTATTTACTTTTTTGATTAGTTTCCTGTTGCACATATTCCTGTTGCACATATCCTCTGAAGGGAAAGAGGAGTAATAGTCTAATCTAATGATCTTTAAGATCTGGCCTTAGCATCTCATAGCCAAATCAAGACTGAGAATTTACAAACAGATGACCTGAATTTAAGGACACCAGTTGCTAAAGTCATAGCCACAGAAACTCATGCATCACATTAGGCTACCACAATTTACTTTATGTGAGGTTGTCTTTGAACCCTATTTGGAAACTGCTATTGATGCAGAATGCAGTTGCCCACTTTTAGGGCTGCAGTAAGGTAATGCTATAGTAAGGTAATGCTTACACAGTGGGGACCTCAATGACTTAGCTCCCAGAAACTGTCCAGGTAAAACTAATCCATCCTATATGCTCATCTCAGTTGAGGACATTTGTTATTCCCCACATGAGACAGATGACAACCATAAGGCCTTTAGACAATGATTTATGTAGCAGCTCCCATTTTGAGAAATAGCTTTCTCCCAAAGTTCAGACTGGCACTGACTCTGAAGTCATTCCATAAGCCTGCCTGAGATGGAACTTTCTTCAGGTTATTGATGATTAATGTCATGTTGCTATGGTGTGTGCGTGTCAGGTTTTGTGTGTGTGCATGTGTGTATATAACACTTTTAGAGGAAAATAAATTTATTTTATTATTTATAAATTTATAGGCTGCCCATTTTACCTCAGGGTAACTCTGGGCAGCTTGTTTTTTTAATGCATAAACTTCATTTTATACTGCCACTTGCTTTCATGTACAAAGGAAATTTCATGGGCAAAATTCAAAAATTTGTTTTGAATATGTTAATATTAAATGACAAAACATAAAAGGTTACATTAATTTTTTATTCTTTCTGTTTGTGATTTTATTGTTATCAGCTATGGCTAATGTTATGAACTAATAAAACGCTTAAATAAAGTTTTATCAAACCTTTAGAAAAAGCAGGGTTCTAATCCTGCACTTCTGATTGGCTGATAACAGCGATATCGGATTGGTCTGTTCAGGAGAATCTGATTGGCTGTTAACCCCTTATTGGTTCAAGGGGTTAACACTCCACGTTTCTCATTGATTACTAGATCAGCAGCCTGCCCTATAAAAGGGCTGCTGCTGCCCTAGGGTTTTGCTCTGTTCATAATGTTTAATAAAGAGTTGAAGTTCACTGTTCACTGCCTCGTCTCCGTTCCTTGCACCCATGCGCAGAACTTAACAGCTAATAGCAACAGAATATGACAAATAATTTTATCATTCAGGCTGTGAATTGTCACCCAAATTAAGCACCTTAATTGTATATTGAATATAATTTCACTTATGGGAAAAAATAACTAAAATGATTTGAGTCAATTAACTAAAATAATAGTTACATTTGGAATTGAACTAGCTAGATAATATACACATTAAAAGTAACAGTAACATATGATTAGTTTTTAATGTATCTGGCTAGAGTGACAAAATAATTACAAGCCAGTAAAATGAGACCTTTTGTAAATGTAGTCTGATTGCATTCACAAAAATAGTCTGTGATGTATTAAACATATGCTGAAAATAGGACTGGATATAAATGGAAGTGCAACATACATCACATGTTAGGCTGAGAAATTATTCACAATTCAAAAAAAAATCTGATTGTTTTCATTTTATTTTTGCTTAAGTCCATATCAGAAAGCAAAAGCAGTGAAATGAGGTTGACAGAAATTAATTTTTAGTTAATGTATAATGGCAAAAGTAAAAAAAAAATGTAGAAAAAATGTAGAAATACAAGATTAAATATCTACCAACCCAAAAAAGAGTAATGGTGGATTTTTAATCTTGTTCATAAATTTGTTCAGGTAACATGAAAAAAATATTTTGAAGAATAAAGACGTGAGAGAAAAATAGTCACAGTATTCAAATTAAGATGGGGACTAAAATTTAATAAAGAATAAATTGGTTACAGATGCTACTTTCTTGTAGCACTCAGATTTATATGAAATGATGGTGAATTATAAAACATAACATGCAAAAGATGATAAATATATTCTGGCTTCTATGTGTCGGAAGTATACTGCACATACACTTTTGATCTTGCTGCATTAAACAAAAACACTAAAGGATGATAGAAATATTTGAGAAAATTGACATATGCTACAGTTCATGTAAAAATAATGTAAAATGGATTAAGATGATTAGATGCATCCTTACCAGGATCTCATTAAATTAAGTTAGATTGCTTCCAAATATAATCACAGATTGCAGTAAACCTGACCTATTAGTAGATTGTTATAAGTATATTAATAGAAAGGGAGCTGGGAGTGCAATTTTAGCATTTCTTATCAATCATGGGGTTCATGTGCATGTCTTTGGTTTATATTAAATGGAAGCACCTTCAAACAGGCCTCTGCCTCTGTCCCTGGCTATGAAATTAGTCATATACCCCCTTCCCCTCAACTATATTTTTCTGAAAGCAGGTGACACTAAATACACAAACATTATGTTAACATTCTACATAACAATGGAACAGACCTTCCCTAGGATATCAGGAAATTTGACCTGGATACAATGTTTTTAATCTCAATTACACAGATCCTGAATGTATGCAAAACATAGAAGAAAATATTAGTTTCCAATGTATGGAAAAATGTATAAACAATTCACATTTACAAGTGAAACTTTTCATTACTGATTTACTGAAATTTCCTGTCCCATTCAGGATATCAGCAGTAGAACAGGAAGATATTCTCTGTGAATATATTAAATTTCATCAATAACTCAAATGGATTTTTAAACATGTTCCCTTAGGCACTGTATACCAAGAAACAAATATCAAGGCTGTGAAAGAATGCCAACAACTGAGGGCACATTGTTCATTTTGCTGCTGATTAGTTTGCAGTTGGCCAGAAATTACAGTGAAGATGCAGTGAATTCCACATCTTCAAGAAGTAATGTAAGCAGCACTCCTGTGAGTTCAACTATATTTAATGTGACCTCTGATAGAACGTCTACAGAACCAGGACATATCAGTGCTAATCCAAATGACAGTACTGTAACAGAAAGCAATACTTCAAGCAACAAGACCATCTCAACCATGACTCCAACATCAACTCTTCACAGTTTATTATTACCAACAACACATCCACTAACTTTTACTACAAAAGATGTAAAGCATAGGATATCCTCTTCGGGGACACCTGCAAATACTTCTAGAAGTTATGAAGCCACCGCTTATTTCAAGTCATTTGAAACTGAATCAAACAGTGTCATCACAACCATTCCTAATATCAGTTTCACAACCATGGTTTTCCATAACACAACTCAAATGGATGGTTTAACATTTCCTTCCAATAAAAATTTATCAAGTACAACAGGTATGTTGCTAACTACCAAGAATAGTGCTGTTACAACTGAATTATCAACAACAGCAAATCTGCATCCCAAAGCAACTGATAGTTCTGCAGAAGCAAGAGAAGCACCTAAAGGTAAGCAAATTAACTGTCCTTAATTAATGTCACCACCCAATACTATGAATTATGCAATTGTACTGCATGTACAGTAGACACCTTATTACTGTTTTCATTTGACTTTAAAAGCAATTCTTAGAAAAAGCACTGTTTATATTGTAGAAAACAAATATTGTACAAATATTATAAGGAATCTCATTGATAAATATATTATCTTAAGTAATCCTGTTCTTAATTCAATCAAAATTATGAGTGAATCAATAAAGATGTTCTTACCAAAATTTCAACACATTGAGCATCATTGTAATAGAATGGAACAAGTTTGTGCTACTCTTCTAAAAACAAATAGATTCATTTTTTGTTGGGTGAGTGAAAATGATTTATTTGTTAATCAAATTTATATCCATCCATCTCATGAAAATTGACTCTGGTTGGTATATAACTGTAGTTTTTGTGCAGACTTGTCCAAAGCATTCTAAGAAAGATTTAATTTTTCTTAGGTGAGAATTATTTTTCTGTCAAATTTTTAAACTATTTTTTTTTCATTCAGAGCATCGTCAAAGGGATAGTGACATTTTATTTTACTAGCATGTATATTTTTACCGAACTAATTAGATGGATTGAAATTTATCTTCTTATCCCATATTTAAGCATTTTTCCTTTGCGTCATTAAACATAATTAAGTGGCAACTTTTGGACAGAATCTTCAGGCCACATCTAAGACTATGCTCACAGCACATGGCTTGAATCCTTGAAAAGCCATAGGCTATGCAATTCAGATTTAAATTAGTAATTATGCCAAAATGATCCAAAAAGACCTTCCTCTAGGCTTCTCCTTTTCTTCCCTCTTTCCCCACTTTTTTTCATTCAGAGACTTTGCAATCACTCAACAGTTTTTCTGGTAGTCCTTGATTTACAACCATTTGTTTAGCAATTGTTTAAAATTACAATGGTGCTGAAAAAAGTGACTTATGATTGCTCCTTGCACCATTGACCATTGCAGTGTCCTAACCATCACTGATAATGATTGGAATGCTTAAAAACCAGTAGGCATGTATGTAGGTTGCAGCATGCTTAGGGTCTATTATCTCCATTTGCCACCTTTCCAGCTGGTTTCTGACAACCATAGTCAATGGGAAAGCCAGCAGGAGTTGCAACTCATGGTGACATGATGTCTCCCTAATTTTTTTTGTCTGTTAATAACCCCATAATCCCTTGCATCGGGATGGAGTTGGGGCAACTAAATGGAGCTGATTTTTTACTGGCCGGATACCCTTTCTGTTGCCAATGCAAAGTTCACGACTGATATTTACTCATTGTGCCCAGAGAAAGAAATATCTGCCACTATCTAGGATCGAACTCACAGCCTCCTGATTGTGAGGTGAGAGCTCCACCTCTAGCCACTGCACCACTCATGATGTCTCCCTAAATGACAGTGAAAAAAAAGTTGTAAAACTGGCTGCATTAACTGATGCCTCATTTAATGACTACACTACTCAATAACAAATTTTACATTCCCAACTGAGATTGTAAATTGAGGACTACCTTACTTAATATAGTATTGGAGGAATCCAAACAAAATACAGAATTGAGTTCTTGGGTTTTTTACATGCGGCTTTAATTCCAAGGAAGAGTGTGGGTTGCTAAAGAGATGACTGTATAAAGAAAGCTAGAACATTCATATCTAGTCCTCAGCCACCTGGTATGATATTCTTCCCCCTTAACATAAACTTTTCCACATTATCTTTGCCTCTGGATTTTTTAAAGGGAAAAATATATCCTTTTCATTAAATAACCAAAGAAAATGCAGGAGTAAATGTTTAGGACAAGCATTCATTTAAACCTTTATTTTTATCTATTCCTGAAAAGTTCTGAATTAAACAAAACAAAACAAATTTTCATTAGTACCATATGTTGTTTTCATGAAGATGATTATGTTTATCTGTTTTCCAGAAAGTCATACTCATGGAGGGGTAATATTTGGAACAATTGTAGGAGCAATGCTAGGATCTGCATTGATTGGCCTGGTTGGATATTTAATCTGTGGTAAAAGAAAACCTGAATCGTTTGGACATCAGCGACTTTATGATGACACAAGAAATGATCCAGGTAATAATCCAGCTCAAGAAATAGAGTCACAAGAGTCAAATAGATTTTGTGGTTTGAAAATATGGTTTTGAGATGTGTCATTTTAAAACAGGGGTGTCAAACTCAAGGGCGTGGGCCGGATGTGACTGCAGAGTCCTTAAATCTGACCTAGAAATAGCAAAGGACCAGCCTGCAGTGCCCCTAGCAGCCAAAATGAGGTGTGGGGAGGGCCTGCACGTGGCTCCCCCATGCCCCATTTTGGCTGGCAGGGTGCTGCAGGAGGTGTCTGTCCCATCTCCCCCCTACCTCCCATTCACCTGTGGAGAACTAAAATGCTGATCCAGTTCTCAAAGGAATCCAGTTTGACACCTCTGTTTTAAAGGATATATTTTAGAAAGAGAAGGAAAGGAAGTTATGGAATATCTACATATTCAGTTCCTCTTCTTCTTTATGCCAATTAAAATAAGGTGACCAACTTTTTTATAATGGGAAGGAGGACACAAATAAATTGTAGGAAAAAAAAAAGCCACTTGTGCACAGCATATTCTTTCATACGGCGCACTCTTGCGTGCGGCACACTCTCTCAAAACAATTTTCCTGTGTGGAGCACATGCATCTCATAATCGCATCTCACCGCATTGTACCGAGCCTTGATGAATCGTCATGTCAAATACAAATACATCATATCACACACAATGGATCGGCTTGGCATCAATCAAATACGGAGATTTACAGATTAGTCTTCAAATATCAAAAAGGAGGACATGTAGGAAGACACTTTTTGAGAGAGGACAGAAGTTACAAAAGGAGGATTATCCTCCCTAAAGGAGGACGGTTGGTCACCTTAGCTAAAACCATTTTGCTTTAGGGTTCATCAATACTTCTTGGTGGTTCTATTTCCAAAATGTGACAGTAATATATTTAGAGGGTAGAAATAGATGTCGGTTGTTACTTCTCTCATATTGCAAATTCAACCTTTGACCTGTGGCTTGAAAACAGTCTTTTTACTCTCATTTCACCTTGAATACTCCTGCTCATTTGGATAGCGGCACTTTGTAATGGATTATTTTTCTAACTTTTCTTGGCAAAGAATTTCAGTCTGTGCTAGTATGAGGTGGATTACCATGCAGAGCAATTTTATTGGTGATCTGAAGGAAAAAAGATAGTTGGCATTCTTTGGGTGACAGACAGAGAGGAAGAGATAATGATTTTATTTAATTTGGTAATGAAACTTTTGCAAGAAAACAATCAAGCTCAGAAAGAACCAAGGACTTGGGGATGGCTTCCTGTCCAATTGTGAGGTGCTTCCTGATGGGAATCCTGTTGATAGGGGTTTCCAGCTGGCAAATGAGGATATACGGGTGGTCCAATTGTTAGACTATTTACAGAGGTCCAATTGTTAGACTATTTACAGAGTTGAGGGGATCTCCTGAGTTGTCTGCAGAAGCAGTATCAGGGATTTCCTGTGGGCTAGATGCATATGATGTATGTGGTGGCTCTGATGGTAGGACCAGGTGAGCTGAATGAGAAAGGTTGGAGTTGATGGGATTGTGGGCAGGTAGGAATATTAAAGTTGAGATGAGCAGAGGGAAATATGGTAGAAGAAAGAGGTAAGGTTATTCTTGGGGAAGACAGATTTGAAGTATCATACCAAGTCAGCTCTTCAGCCATTTGAACTCATCCCAAATGTGAAGTCATTGGTTTGAAGACCTTGATTTCTAGTTGCTGCTGCAAAATGACAGGTGTGCCTGCAATAAGGCTTCTCTCTACAGTTTTATCATGAATGAGAGGGCATATCTGATGGGCTTCTTTCCAAACTTCCTACTTCTCCTGTGCTTAGTTTTTAAGTAGGTACAGTACGACATATATTTGTTTTGCAATTGAGAGATGGACATCTATATGAATGAATGAATTATAATTATTTAATGAGTATAAAATTCCAAGTCACCTGAGACAGAAGCATTTCCTAAAAGATATCTTTGTACATTGGAGGTATCCACATAATTACATGTGTATATTGAACTTAATGTATTGTATATTGTTATATATGCTGAACTCATGACTAAAAGAACTTACATGATGTCTTTAACATTCTGTCCAAAGATGTATTGTTAAAAACATGTGTAAATATTGTCAATGTGTCTTTTGCAGTTCTACGACTAGATGCTATACCTGAACCTTTCAACCCAAACTTTGGAGAGCTATCCTACTTCAATCCCATGGTAGCCAATGAGAACCCTGTCCAGAACCACAAAGAAACATCATACAATGCATCCCAATGGATGATATGATATCATCACAGCCTTCAGCAGAAATGCATAAAGCCAGATGTTAGAATTAAAAACATCTTGTTCCTTCTTGTGGCTCCTATAATATTTGAATGTGTGTAAGAAGTAATGATTGCAGGCCATGTCATACTCTTTTTACCATTCCTTTGCGTATGTGAGTGTATGTATATATGCTAACCCATTAGAAGAAATGCTGGCAGTCTCACAACAATGACTTCTTGATCTTGATCTGAAGTATCCTTTCTTTGTTTTTGAACTTTTCTGCTTGATAATATCCCCCAGATATGTGCTAATGTCCATCGAAAACATGACATTGGACAAAAGAGATTTTTCACCCTTTTAACGAACAGCAATTTTTCAATTCAGGCTTTAAATGAAATTAGACTAGTATCACAGTATTAGTGATAATATACAGTCTAGTAAATCCTTTTGTCCTTCCAAACACTAATTCTAATGACATTCAGAGTTGAGCACATTCTTCAAGGAACTGATTGTTTAATACTGAGCAGGTAAACTATTTTCATGGCATTGCTTAAATTCAGCAGCCAAAGTAATAAATTTTGGCAATGTTGCTCTCTCCATTTTTTTAAAAAAGTGGTTTTTTTGCTCATAAACCTTAATCAAGTCTCTGGAGTGTTCTCTTTCTATACTTTGCTCCAATTGGGGAAAAATAAGCTTACAATTTCATATCTGCCCATTCTAGCGTCATCACCAGATCACCCTCCAGCTTTTCTGGAAAAAGAAAGGAAAAAGAGGAAAAGCTGCCCTTCCCAGATTTAGGAGGAAAGTAATTTTGTTATATAACAGTTTTTTTTTCTTTAAACCGTAGCAAAGCACCCTAATTTTCTTTTATATTATCTAAAAAATAAATTACCGAATAATCTAATTATTATTGGTAGGTCAATTTAGAATCAATAGCCATGTCCACCAAAGTGATGTTTCTTAAATATGCTGGAATTATAACTGCCCAACTTTCCAAACTTCAGGTTATTTGGGAATCCAATAGGAACTGGAGCTCCATCTGTAGCACATCAAGCTGGCAATAAAGGAAAGCTAACAGAATAACAGAGTTTGAAGGGACCTTGGAGGTCTTCTAGTGCTTAAACAGGAAACCTTATATCATTTCAGACAAATGGTTGTCCAATCTCATCTTAAACCTGCAATGTTGGTATACCCACAACTTTTGGAGGCAAGTCATTCCATTGTTTGATTGTTCTATTGTTGGGAAATTTCTCCATAGTTCTAGGATGGTTCTCTCCTTAATTAGTTTTTACCCATTGCTTCTTGTCCTACCTTCAGGTGCTTTGGAAAATAGGCTGACTCCCTCTTTGTGACAACCCCTTAGATATTGGAATACTGCTATCATATCTCCACCTAATTCTTCTTTTCATTAACTGGACATATCCAATACCTGCAACTGTTCCTCATCTCTTTTAGCCTCCAATCCCCTAATAATCTTTGTTCTTCTTCTATGCATTCTTTCTAGAGTCTCAATGTTCTTTTATATTATGGTGACCCAAACTCCAAAACTGGGTGCAATATTCCAAATGTGATCTTTCTAAGGCATTATAAAGCAATAATTCACATGATCTTGATTGTATCCATCTGTTAATGCAGCCCAGTTGTTATAATGCAGCCTGAGATATAAACCATATGCTTACTTAATCATGCAGAAGAATAATCAGCTTCAAAGCTTTTCATTATTTTTTTGTAGATAAACTAATATAACCTCAAAGAGAAGCCAGGCTAATGTACCTGATTTGTATTTCAATGAATAAATTTGCTTCTCTTGGGCCTTTAGAACAGCATTCAGTAATACCACAACACATGTACTATTGCATCATGCATCAGGATGAAAGTATCTAAGAACAGGTTTGTATCATATGTCACTGTGGTTTTGCCTTTTAGTGGCTTGCCCTGGTTTCTGTCATTATGTACTATTGCCTGAAGCTTTGGTTTTGCTGTTCAAAACATTTGCACTAAAATACAGCCAACAGTTTTTGCTGGACACAAGCTGTGCTGTGGGTCTATTTTCTATCACATTTTAGCATATCAGGATTGTTTCAAACTGCTTCAAACTGAAAGCATTTTCTGGCCAAATTTTGTCAAAAAGATGGCATTTGAACATCTTCAAGCAAAAAAGGCATATACTCAACATGCTCTAAAAACTAGTGTCTTTCTAGTATCTTAAAATAGTGTGTCCATTTGCTTTCTTGTCCTGTTGTTTCACCATCATTTTAAGGCTTCCATGTTTTTAGAACACAAGCCAAATTAATAAAAAGACTACATAGAAAATGTAATGAGAACAAGCTGCCACTTAAAAAAAAAAAAATCTCTCAGAATTGATCTTACCTAAAGGGAAGAAAAGGGGATTATATTCCAAGTTACCAAACCAAGATTATTTATGCATATTATTTTGCCACACCACACTAATAGTTTCAATTTTGCTTTTGTGAAGAATCAATCTTGGTTCATAACATCAAAGTGGGTGGGAATCCAGATGTTCACAGGAAGCCATACTGGAGAATTGGAGGTAAGGAAGAAAAATAAAATGCATTTTGATACTCTTTCAGATGCAGATACTAATGGTGAAAGATTCCATTTGCCCTGCATTACTTACTCTAGGTTGAAACAACATCATTATCTTCTGCTATTTCTAGTCCCCAGTGGGGGTAAAATGTATTAGAATTGATATTATAGCAATTGACAATTCATTTTCTGTTTCCATATCAGTTCACTTGTTTCAATTTCATCAAACTTATACTTGTAATTTATAATTGTATGTAAATAATAACTTTGAATAGAAAATATTTTTTCCTTTAGAAAGGCCAGGTGTGTACAGTTAAGGTGCTCGACCAGAAGAGCCCGAATATTAGGAATGGAAAAAGTTCAACCTTAGGAATTGAAGACAGCTGGGTGATTTTTGGCCAGTCACTCTCTTTCAGCCCAAACTGGTGTGGGTGGTTGTTAAGGGGAAGATGAGAGCTGGGAGGATTATAAACCCTGTCTTGAATTGTACAAAATAAAGTTGGTTTAGAAATCAAATCCAGAAAAAAATACATACATTTTAAAGCCATATAACTAAAATCAAGCATGTCACTTGCATTTACACTAGTTTCCAGACTTGAAAAAAATGAATTCTCTCTATGAGTCATATAAAATTGAAACAAAGCAGAGGATTTTATGTAAATGCACACCACAATAGGCAATAACAGCAGTAATACTTACATAGAGATAGATCTGTAAGAATAGTCACATCTTTTTAATTTGGATCAAATGCTTCTTTTTACTATATTGGGAGATACATTATTTCTATACCATAAGAAACAGAGGTGGTATTCTACCGGTTTGGACTGGTTTGAGCGAACCAGATGCTAAAGTTACATCTGGTTTGCCGAACCGGTATTTGAACCGATAGGCTGACCCCACCCACACTGCCCCACCCCTCCCAGGAGTGTCCAAGCGTCCCATTTTCGATGGAGGTAAGTGCAGGGTCCATGCAGAGGCTCTGGGAGGGGGGAAAATAGGCCTTCCGGAAATCCAAAAATGGGCCTGTTTCCAGCTTCTGGTGGGTCTCCAGAACCAGGGGAATATCATTTTTGCCCTACCAGAGGCCCAGAGGAGGATTCTGGACCCTTGGGAGGGCAAAAAACAGCCCTCCCAGAAGTACCAGAAGTCTGGAAATGGGCCTGTTTCCGGCTTCCAGTGGACTCCAAAGCCCAGGGGAGGGAGGCAGTTTTTGCCCTTCCAGAGGCAAAATTCTCTGGACCCTTGGGAGGGAGAAAATGGCCTCTTGGCTCTGGAGGACCAACGGAAGCTATAAACATGAAGTTCCAGTAGACCATGCCCACCATGGCCATGCCCACCCAGCAACTGGGCAGCAAACTGGTTGCTGGGATTTTTGAATCCCACCCCTGCACAGAAACTAGTCCAGATGGGGGCTCCTATTACTAGCAAGATCATTATATTGTTGCTCTTTTTTATACAACCACATTGAACCACTCTGGAATGAAATGGATAACATGCTTTATTACATAAGACGAAGTATATGTTTAGGCTGGCGAGCTTAATCTGTTCACCAGGTTAGATTGTTTAATCTATTTTACAAGGTTGAGGTGCAGATCAATTGCATAACTTCATGCATTGTAAGTGCCTTTTGATGGAAGGACAAAATACCAATATTTATTTATTATATTGTAATTGTCTTCCTGGCCAAAATGAAGCTAAAGCCCACAACACAACTATAATTAACCCTAATTCAAAACAAACACAAACATACACACACTCCTAATCAAATGTCTTGATTTTAGAAACAGTGAAAGATCAAACTGCTGCTTAAATATTGGGTTTGCAAGTAGAACAACAGCCAGGAGGTGAAACTAGCTCAACCTCTTTTGTAAATAATTGCAAAAGCTGGGAATAGCCACAGAAAAACCTTCCCTACATGTTCAGCAATTGTGCATGTGAGAAAAAGATGCTCCTTTGAAAGCCCCAAAGCCAAGGGAGGTTCATACAGAAAAATGGTTCTACAAATGTGAAAAATAAATACATCGTTTACTAAGCACGTCACATAGTAAAGTAAGTGTCTGTATCTTGTGACTCAATTTTCATTTATTTTTCTTATACTGACATAGCATTTTTTAAAAAGCACCTTGGATAAAACAGGAAGATTTGTGGAAGTTGCATGAAAAAAATCAGGGAAGAATAGACAAATTTATTATTCTCTCAAGCCATGTTCTAGTAGTTATTTAGTTCCCCACAGATATTTTTCAAGACAAGGCAGAAAATCTGGAAGGGACAGCCTGATTGCCTCTTCTCTGCACAAATTTGGATTATTATCTGGACAGTGATTGTCTTATTCTTGTTCTTTGTTTACTGCATGCATATAGAGCATGTCAAGTAATAGCAAGACTCTCTTGGTGCATATACACACACACACATTTTAGTATATAAGTGGGACAGTTGGGAGGACTAAGCACATAAGATGGTGATGCACATAAAAATGGAAGAAATTTAATGATATTGTTGTGACCACTATTCTGAATTTATTTGACCATATCCTGTGGACACCAATAGTTAGAGGTGCCAAGAGTCAGTGATTGGAAGGAAAGTAATGATCGGGAAAGAGCATGCAGGCTAAATGCAAGATAAAGAAGAAGTGATAAGAACTCAAAAACACAAAGATTTTAATTTAGTTTTATAGTTTCTTACAGAATATTGTCCTTGCAAAGGTTTACTGGCTGCTGGATGTTTATTTTAAACGTTTTAATTGAAGTCCCCAATCCTGCAGATTTCACTTGCTTTTACTATACATATAATCTTGGTAAACATTGCCCTCTTTAATAATTGTTTGAAATTAGGACAGTGCTGAAAATGTTGTTTTACAACTGGTCTTCAAACTTACGTCCATTGCAGATTCCTCTGTGGTCACATGATTATGATTTGGCCATTTTGCATTCAGTGTGTATTTATGGCTGTTGCAGCATCCTGAGGTCATGTGAGCTTGACATTTTTGCAAGCTTCCCCAAAAAATCAAAAATCAATGGAGAAACCAACAGTGAAATCGCAAATCAAGGTCATGTGATGTCTCACTCAACAACCATTGATAATTCACTTGACAACCATAGTGGGTCTGACATTGCAAGACCTTTGTGGCCCTGTGATGTTTTGCTTAATGACCATATCACTTAATAATGGTGTTGCCAATCCTAATTGTGGTTAAATGAAGACTACTTGTATCATCACAAAGCCAGTTTCTCTTGCACTTTTAAATGTATGCTTCTCATTTCAAAGAAGATTCCATGTAGTATCCATAAAAAGTTCAACATTTCAACAGTTTCATAGTTAAAATTGCCTCCTTTTCCCACAAAATACACAAATAAATCTTTCTGAAAAAATTTTCCTCTAAATTTTTTTTAGCCATCTATCTGTTTTTCATATGATTTGTATGCTCATCATCCACCAGTGTCAGCAATCAGACAGAACCATCAGGGACTGACTTCATCTTCTGATACAGAACTTTTCTCATACAGAAATTTTTCTAAATGCAAATTACCTAACATTGGTGCTTTTTTTTTTTTTTTTTTTTAAAAGGTTAATTGCTGTTATCTGAATCAAATTTCAGTAGCATATTTTGTTTTATACATGCATTTTCTGCAGATATTTTTCTTAGAGGAAAGTTATATGCTAGGAAACAGTGGTATTCTTTGTGCTGCTGCAAAATTCATTAAAATGGAATATCCAAATTTTCTTCAAAGAATGCATATGGCAAAATTTCCTTTATATTTTACTCCCCTTCATCCCTAATTTTAGAAAATAGATTCCAGACATGTCAAGTAAAGGTACCCCATAAAGTCATATGTTCCAAATGCCTGCCAATAGTTTTTAAATATAATTTTCCATATTACATTTTACTTCAACTATTAAGTCCACTGACTATATAGTGTTTTCTGTTATTTTACATTATTAATATTAAACAGTAACGACTTACCCCATATAGCCATAAAAATGGCAAAGAAGACAGTTCCTCCATTATCAAATAAGTATGTAACCTTAGGAGGAAAAAAATAAAGGAAATTATGCAAGTTATTAATGAAACTACTCAAAATGTTAAGAAAGCCAAAAAGGTGAAACTAATTAGAGCTCCAGCCTCAGATATACAAACATGATATAACTTCTTTGAATTTAAAAAAAAAAATCACATTTTTCCTTCTCTGCTTGCTTGTGCAAATTATTATCATAAATACAAAGCAATTTTCAAGGTATACAGTACACAGAATCTATTATGCAGAACATCAGACCAAGTAATTTGTTCTGGAACAATTTTTGAAGCAAAATTATGGAACTTTGTGGGAAAAATGGGGCCATTAATTTCAAATATCAAGAATATAATCATTGAAATTAATTTTAAAGATGCAGTTCCCCATTTCAGACCACATTTGTTTGCTCCTTGATATGTATGGCTCTCCCTATTTCCCATAGACCAACTTAATCTAACAGTAAAACAGGAACAATTACAACAGCTTAACTATACTACATTATTATAAATTAGTTCCATCAGAAAAGACTGGCTGCAAAGCAAGGTCTTGATTCCTTCCAGAAAACAGAGAGAATGGGACAAAGCACAGCTCTCAAGGTAGTAAATTGTGGCTTCCAAGCAATAAATAAAAACAGCTAAATGCATAAAAGGCCTTCTTCATATGCCAAGTGTTAAGTACTTGGACATGGGTCGGAGTAAATGGAGACAGCCTCTGAATGTGAACTTTCAGCTCTTTATTGCATAGTGACTTCTGAAAACAACAACAGTGAACTCTGCCTTATATAGGCAACCCTTGTGAGAATTGTCCAATAGCGAGCTATGAACGCTAGCTCTTTTAACCAATAATAATCCTATGTTAAGGGCCAATCGGATTCCTAAGAACTAACCAATCCGATCTGGCCGCCTAACAGCCAATCAGAAGTGCAGGGCCAGAACCCTGCACTTTACCTCAAGCTCATACTTTATTAACTATGGTACATACACAACACCCCTTCCCCCTGGCTTCTTGATTACGGTGTAGTTATATAGTCCTTTAAATAGGACGGTTGTCTTTTAAGTCTTTCGGATTTTCGTTGGACTGGTTGATTGCAATCCTGTTGAGGTAGATTGTTGTTTGGCAGGGGATCTGCTTCTTGCTCAGGTGCAATTTCTTGCGGTGCAAACAATTCTCCTTCCTGCTCCATTTCCTGAGTCTCACTTAATTCGTCGCTCCCTTCGAGCAGGTTCCCTGGAACGTCATCTTCTTCTGTACCTCCCCCCCCCTCGGTTTGGTCATGGGGGAGTTGTTGACTGGCCGTTGTGAGTCATGACCCTAATTGGTCGATATGCCGTTTCCACAGTCTATTGTCACAGCATTTCACTAGGTAGGATTTGGGGCCGGTCATTCGTACTACTGTTGCCTCTATCCATAATGGATCGCCTGATAAGTTTCGTGTGTAAACGTGGTCTCCTACCTGGAAGGTGCGATAGTGACCACTGGATCCTATTGGCTTTTCTGGTTCGTAAGCGGGGTGCAACCGGTCGAGGTGGGAACGGAGTCTTCGTCCCATCAGTAGTTCTGCGGGATTTCTGGCGGTAACGCTATGTGGAGTTATGTGTTGCAAAAAGAGAATTTGGTTGACCTTGTCATCGATATTGTCATAGTCCATTTTTTGCAAAGTCTCTTTAACAAATTGGACCATGCGTTCCGCTCGGCCATTGGTCGCAGGGTGCACAGGTGAGGTGAGTGCATGGGGGATGCCGTGGTCAGCGAGGTATTGCTCGAACATTAGTGCCGTAAACTGTGGCCCGTTATCGGACACCAGGACGTCAGGCAATCCGTGGGTTGCAAAGAGTCTATTTAAGATCTTGATCACTGCCTTGGAAGTTGTAGTCGTCATACGATGAGTTTCTAACCAATTGGAGTATGCGTCGACTGTCAGCAGGAAGGAATATCCTTTGGTTGGCCCCGCAAAATCCAGGTGGATTCTGGACCAGGGTCCACGTGGCGTCTCCCATTCAGAAGGCATGGCTTTTGGTGGGGCGTTGCTGGCTTGTTGGCAATTGGTACATGCTTTGACCCACTGTTCGATTTGCCGGTCCATGCCCGGCCACCATGTATAGCTTCGTGCAAGCGCTTTCATCCGCACGATGCCGGGGTGGCCCTCGTGTAGGACTTGTAGCAGTGTCTTCCGGAGTCGTTCTGGGACAATGACTCTATCGCCCCAGATAATACAGCCTTTTTGGGAAAAATGTTCAGTCTGTTGCGATTTGAATGGCGCGAAGTCATCTGGTACTTGGTCCAATGGCCATTCGTGTTCTACCCAGCCTAGGACTCGAGCTAGGGTGTGGTCTCATTTGGTTTCTCTCGTGATGTCTCGGGCGGTCATCGGCGGCGAGTTGAGTGTTTCGATCTGCAACGTGGTTGCCGTTGGTGCTGGATCGTCGAGAGTCTCTGGGAGCGGTGCACGGCTTAATGTGTCGGCGTGGGGAATGGCTTTCCCTGGGCGATATTGTAGGTGATATTTATAAGCAGCTAGGAATTCTGACCATCGGGTCATTCTAGGGGATAATATGTAGGGGGTTGGCTTGTCCCTGGCTATTATCCCTAGCAATGGTTTGTGGTCAGTTATAATGGTAAATGTCCTTCCATACACATATTCATGAAATTTCTTTACAGCTGAAACGATTGCGAGAGCTTCTTTATCAATTTGTCCATAGTTCCGCTCTGCTTGTGAAAGAGTCTTCGAAAAGTAAGCAACAGGGGCTTCATTCCCATTAGGCAGTACATGACTCAAAATGGCACCCACCCCGAAGGGTGATGCATCGCAGGTTATAACTAATGGTAAAGTCTCGTTATACTGCATGAGTACAGAGTCAGATGTGAGCAGTTTTTTAACATTCTGGAACACTTGTTCTTCCCGGTAACCCCATACCCATAATGCTTTTTTATTTAATAACCGGTGTAACGGTTCAGCAACAGTCGCCTTGTGCAGTAAAAATACATTATAGAAATTAATGAGGCCTAAGAACGCCTGGAGATCGGCCTTGTTTCGTGGCCTGGGAGCGTTTTTTATAGCCTTTAATTTACTTTCGGTAGGATGAATGCCCTGGCTATCAATCCGATACCCTAGAAACTCAACACTGTCAGTATATAAGTGACATTTATTTTTTTTCACCTTAAGTCCTGCCTCTTGGAATTTTTTAAGAACACATTTTAAACGATCCTGCAAGATTTTTTTGGTAGGGGCTGCAATTAATACGTCATCGAAATAGGGAACCACACCCTTGATTCCCTGTAACAACCTTTCCATGAGGCTTTGGAATATCCCCGGGGCTACACTAACCCCAAATTGCAATTGGGTACATTTAAAGGCACCTCTGTGCGTTACAATTGTTTGGGCTTGGGCCGTCTTTTCATCCACTGGTAGTTGTTGATAAGCTTGAGCTAAATCTAGTTTAGCGAAAACCTTTCCGCCCCCCAAGGAATGAAGGAGGTGCTGCACCACCGGAACTGGATACGCATTCTGCTGTAGGGCGTGGTTTAAAGTGGCCCGGTAGTCCCCACAAATTCGGATTGACCCGTCTGGCTTAATGGGTGTTACAATAGGGGTTTCCCATGGAGAGTGATCGATGGGCTTCAACGCCCCTTGAGCAATTAGCTTGTCGAGTTGTTCATCGATCTTTTCTTTAAGAGTGAATGGAACTCGACGGGGCTTCAAGCGAATAGGGGCTACTTTTTGATCTAGACTAAATGAGATTGGGGTCCCCTTATACTCGCCTAAATGGTCCGCGAAGACATCTCTGAACTCAGAGATAAGGTCTTCCTCCCACTCACAACCACCGACTCGGTTCACGCCGGCCACTTCGATGCCGAGTGGCGCGAACCATTGGAGGCCTAATAGACTAGGCCTATCTCTATTGATGATCGTTAGAGGTAAGTACGCTGTATGCTTTTTGAAGGAGACTCGGACTCGGCAGGACCCAACAACGGGGATTCGATTTCCTTGGTAGTCCTTTAGGATGAGGCGTTGAAATTGGAGGTCTTGGCATTGGATTGTGGGGATGAGTTGCTTGAGTGTCTTCCAAGACACCATCGAGAGGGACGATCCCGAGTCGACCTCCATGTGGCAAGGCTCGTTCTTGATGGCTACTTTGACTTGGATTTTCTTAGTGTCCAAAACTGAGGCGTGACCTATAGTGATAGTAGGGTGAGCCTCTTCTTTTTGCAAAGCTCGATTTCTGTAGGAGTGGTTTACTGGCTCTCGCCTTACAGGACGGTTTCCTGTCGATTGGCGATAGTTGGCCCCTCTTGAGGCCTGGTTGGGTTCTGGTAAGCTGCGGCAGACCCGGCTAATGTGGCCTCGTTTCCCACACTCATGGCAGAGTGCGTCGCGGAATTTGCATTCGGCCCTGGCATGGTTTGCTCCACAGCCAGCGCAAGGGTGTAAGGGCTTAGGGCGAGGGTCCCGGTCGGACCGCAGTCGATGGACCCCTGTCTGATGACGAAGAGAGGTCCTCGTGGTGCGTTGTTGCTAGCTGGCCTTCTGAGTTGGGTAAGATTTCGCCGGTCGGTGGTGTTGCTGGAGTGCGGCTTCGCTGTAATTGTGCAGCCGACTTTTTAGTCGCCTCCGCAGCCGTGGCTTCGGTGATGGCGTCAGCAAGGCTGATGTAGCCTTTTGCCATCAGCTTGCTTTGCACACCTAGCGCATCTAATCCCAGAATTACTCGATCTCTTAGTGCTTCTCCTAAATCGGCGAACCCGCAGAGGCCCCCTAAATTTCAGAGGTCCGTCACGAAATCGGCCACGCTCTCTCCCTTTCGTTGGTTTCTCTGATAAAACTCGTGGCGTCTCACAAGTGTAGGCACGGTTGGCGCGTAATGGTCTCTCAGGATGGGTTTGAGGTCGTCCCAGCTCATGGCTTTCACTTCTTGAGGTTTGGCGAGTGCTTTAGCCATCTTAAATACAGCTGGGCCGCAATGCATCAGGAACAGTGCTCGCTTCTTTGCTGGTGTGGCGTCCTTCAAGTTATTCGTCTCGAGAAACATTTGGAAGCGATCCATGTAGGATTCCCAATCCTCTTGGTTTGGATCGAACGGAGCGGGTGGTACGATGCCGCCGGACATGGTTCCGTTGTTGGAGTCATCTTATCACGTGCTCAGCATTGCTTCCTGGCTTCTTAGGTTCAGACGTCTCCAAATCCCACCCTCGTTGCCAGTGTTAAGGACTTGGACATGGGTCGGAGTAAATGGAGACAGCCTCTGAATGTGAACTTTCAGCTCTTTATTGCATAGTGACTTCTGAAAACAACAACAGTGAACTCTGCCTTATATAGGCAACCCTTGTGAGAATTGTCCAATAGTGAGCTATGAACGCTAGCTCTTTTAACCAATAATAATCCTCTGTTAAGGGCCAATCGGATTCCTAAGAACTAACCAATCCGATCTGGCCGCCTAACAGCCAATCAGAAGTGCAGGGCCAGAACCCTGCACTTTACCTCAAGCTCATACTTTATTAACTATGGTACATACACAACACCAAGTAATCAACTTAAATAAAGGCACATTTTACAAAACCTCTCCAGCTGTGTGTGGTTACTGTTATTAGAGAGAGGTAGGGTGATATTGTGGTTGTATAAGTATTACCCTAGAAATGAAGAATCCAAATTTATGATCCACTGAGTGAACTAGGCCCAGACACTTTCTCGGACCAGCCTAACTGACAGGGTTGAGGTAGTCCCTGCTTAGCAGATATACCCTTGCTTAACAATGATTATTGGCAACTCTGGTCACTAAATGATGCTATTGCAAAGTATGACCTCATGTGACTGCTCAATATACAACAGTTGTGGCCTTTGTTAAATGAATCCCAGATAGTCATTAAGCACAATATCACATGATCACCATTTACAACCTCCTATTGGTTCTCTCAGTGTCTATGGAGATTCTCAGTCATCCAGGTCATGGCTGCCTCAAAGGTGTTTTTTCAGGAGACAACTAGACTTTCTTGTTTTTCTTTGAAGATGTTTTTCTTCTCTCATCCAAGAAGCTTCTTCAGCTCAGTCAGAGCTGAAGAAGCTTCTTGGATGAGAAGCAAGAAGTCCAGTCCTGAAAAAACACCTTTAGGTTTTCTCATTGACTGCTTGTCAGAAGCTGGCACAGAAGATTGTGCATGGCAATTATGTGACTGCAGGATGCTGCAACCATCGTAATTGTGAGTCGGTTGTCAAGCATACAAATTGCAATGTGACAGCAGGAATGCAGCAAGGGCTGCATTTATGAAAACTGGCTGTAAATCTCAATATTCAACACCATCCTTTGTATGATCATTGAATGAATGGATGTTAAGGGAGGATTGTCCGTAAGTTCATGCTAAATAGAAAATGCTATTACTGTAGGCTGCTCTGAGCAATAGTTACAGAATATTAGCACTATAAAAATAAAGCACATTATATTTCAAAAAACGATCACATTATTCATCTTAGGCCAATTACAAAAATGTCAGAATTTAAAAGAAACCATTTGATAAACAGAATTCCATAGCCTCACACTCAGCTTCCTCACAACAGACTTTTGATCATCAGCATGCTCGTTAACTAAACTAATGTTCTTTTCTGGTCTCACAAGGCTGAGTCACTCACATTCTTAATGACATGGGAATGGTCTTTTAGAAGGTGCAAATGAAGTGCAACATTTAGATAAGAGTGCACTTTAGTGATAAAATATATGTGTGTTTTCTGACTGTTTTCAGAATGAATTGGTGTTATATCAGGGGTGGTCTGCTGGGGGTTCACAGGGGTACAGGAGAGCCCATAGCAAAGATTCTGTGCAGTTCGAAGAACCCCCAAATCCCACTCCTGACTGGCCCCGCTCACCTCACCCCTCCCCTGCCAGGAGTCCCCACATGGCTCATTTTGGATACAGGTAAGCGCAGGGTGGAGGCTTGGGGAGTGCAAAAAACAGGCCTCCCGGAAGTTCAGGAAGGCTGGAAATAGCCCCGTTTCCAGCTTCCAGAAAGCCTCTGGAGCCTGGGGAGGCTGTTTTTACATTCCTGGAGGCTCGAGGAAAGCCTCTGGAGCCCGAGGAGGGCTACCATGGTGCAGGAGGCTGACTAGGCCATGCCCACCCAGAAACTGGGCAGAGAACCCTTTGGTAAAATTTTTGAAGCCCACCCCTGTGTTATATATACAGTTGGATTGCATGTTAAATTTATTAAAATCCTTGAAGTATCTGTTGAAATTTTGAATTTGATGAATACAAAAAGATGCAGACCTGCTCTGATTCTGCTTTATCACAAATGTGTGTACCTCTGCTCTTTGAAACTGCCTCCTTTAAGCAAGAGAGAAACCTCTTGATATCACACATCTCATGTTCATGAAGATCTGATCTACCTACATTCTTGTCTGCAGGCTCTTAACTTTGCCTTAGTTTTGATGAGCTCATGGACTGATTAACAGTTATGCAATTAGTTTCTCATAAGCTTCAACTGCTTGGCTTAAGTCACAAACAAGAGGCTCACTTTGTTTTCAATTTGAGAAAGATATTAATTTCATTGGGTCCAGCCTAATTGGGAGGGGATCTGTGAAACTAGATAAAGCAGATACAATGGTTTTGAATCCAAATGATGCAAGGCCATCTACATCTTGCACCTAAGTGTCTCCACACCAATTTTTGCTTTCCACAAATAGAAATGAGGTTTCTAGGTCAGGCAACCACTCCTTCCTTGGGAATTAGAATATCAATTTAATTTGTTTGTATTGTGAATTCCGCAATATGTGAATGATGATTGCAAAATGATTTATCTAGTTTTGGTTGCTGTAGAGCAGGGGTGGATTTCTTCAATCGAGGGCATGATCAGTGTTGTAGTTCTCCTCTGTGGGCTGGCTGGTGGGGGGGGGACAGGGAGACACCTCCTCCAGCACCCTGATGGCTGAAAATGGGGCGAGAGGTTGTGCATGCTTCCCATGGGCATTTGGCCTGTGGGCCTTGAGTTTAACACCCCTGCTATAGAGTTTGCATGCAAAGATTTGATAAAAATATGTATGTCTTGATTTTCAAAAGGAAGTAATAAATCCACAGATTTCTGCCAACCGATGAAGCAAATCAAGATTTGTTTTACAGATATTATACACATTTTTCAGGAAGTATACAATACAGATATATAACTGGAAGCAGTAATATCACATGATTCTGGAATCAGCTAATCAAGAGCTAAAATATGTACGAACTATTATTATCCAAAACAGGATTGTCTATAAATAACTCACTGGCTGTCTGAAAACTAAATTTGGATTTGAAAGCATTGCCTCCACCACCTTCCTAAGGTTTCACAGGTATATTATTTTTTCACAGTATACATTTTATACTGTAAAGTTCTTTTGTCTCACAGAGCAGCAAGTAAGCAGGCTCTTTTTAGGATTGACATTTGCCTTTCCCAACTCCATCAGGAATCTGGCAAACATCATGTTATTAACAGAGTCCTGACCACAATTGAGCCCAACATTTCTGTTGCTAAGTGAGACAGTTGTTCAGTGAGTTTTGCCACATTTTATGAACTTTCTTGTGAATCACTGCAGTTGTTAAGTTAGTAACACTGGCAACCCTGTTGACTTTGTTTGTCAGAAGATCACAAAAGGTGATCCCATGACTCTGGGACACAGCAACCATCACAAATATGAGTCAGTTGCCATATGTCTGAATTTTGATCATATGACATGGGGATGCTCCAAAAGTCTTGAGTGTGAAAAGCAGTTATAAGTCACTTTTTTTCCAGTGCTGTTGTCACTTTGAATGATCACTAAATAAACTGTTTTAAGACAATAACTACCTGTAATATAGTTATATATGAAGGCAAATATACATGTCCCAGGATAATGCTGCAGAATCCAATCACTGGGACCAGAGGTTTAGTCTTCCAAGTTTTTGAACTTGTGCTGGAACCCATCCTAAGGGAACTTTTCTCTACTGGAATGGGTGCTTTGGGCTATTATAGGTGTAGAACAAACAAACAAACAAATATGTGCTTCTCTCTCACTTTGTGAATTAGGAAGGAGGTATAATCTGATAAATATGACACATAGAATAGCCCAAAGCACACATTCTGGTGAGAGAGAAAAGTTCCCTGGGGGATGGCCCCCAGCATGAGTTCAAATGCTCAGAAGACTAAACCTCTGGTCCCATTGACCCACCCAGATTGATCTTACCTTTAAATTCTATCACAAACATTTTATTGTCAACCAAGCCCATGACTCTGGTGAGATAGTGAACACAATGACATGGCATGATCGAGTGCTATTTAAAGATCAGTGCGATTCTGGATATTAGGAGGAAAATATAACACAAATAGTTTTCAATGGAAGCTGGGGAAGGAAGCGAATGGCTTTAAAGGACAGGAGGAAGAGCCACTATTAAGGTCAGATAAGAGGGGTTTGAGCCTAGAGCAAGATGGTGAGAAAACATCTCAGAGTAGCCCCTTCCTAGTTAGAACATAGAATATAGAATAACAATTGGAAGGAAACTTGGAGGTCTTCTAGTGCAATTCCCTGCACCAGCAGGAGTTCTATATCATTTCAGAGAAGTGTTGTCCCATCTCTTCTTGAAAGCCTCCAATGATGGGGGACCCAAAAGCTCACTCTACGAACCCACAAGTTCATATAGTGAGAGAGAGGGAAGCACATTCAGGCTTGCAAGGTTCACTTATTACAGCTGTTACAATAAGACTAGTCCTGACCTACATGGCCTTGGTCTCTTATTCTAGCCCACCTTGCTGGGTTCACTGAAGTCCTCTCTGGGAAACAAAAACCAATTATCATGGAAAAACAGTTACCTTTGCATAGATGCAGCTTTCATTGAGCTTTTGCAGCGTGCAGCTCTTCTCACACATGGGGCACATGATAGTCTCATTTGCTTCACAGATCTCTTTGCTGCAGCAGGGAGGCAAGAAAGCAAATGGTTATCCAAAGAGATGCAAAGAGAACACACCACTTGTAGTTTTTAAGAAATATATTTTTTCATTCTCAGTTTGGAGTGGAATAAAATTTACTGCAGACATAAAATAGTACATAGAGTTTAATCGTGATGAAAATAACAATTAGCCTTTTTGCTGTCAACAAAAAAGTTTTGGATTTTTACATTTTTGAAAATTTTTGTAGGAGTTTTGGATTCTATAATGTTCTACCAGTCAATGACTACTTCAGCTTCAACCACAACAACACAAGAGCACACAACAGATACAAACTCAATATTAACTGCTCCAAACTTGATTGCAGAAATTACTTCAGCAACAGAGTGGTCAATGCCTGGAATGCACTACCTGACTCTGTAGTTTTATCCTCAAACCCTCCACTCCTTTAACCTCAAACTATCCACTATTGACCTTACCCCATTCCTAAGAGGTAAGGGGTGTGTATAAGTGCACCATTGTGCCTCCCATCCCTGTCCTATTGTCCCAATTTAATCGTACCTATTTTCTGTATTCTTACTCATGTTTATACTTATACCTATTATTTTGTAAGCTATTGACAAATCAAATTAATTAATCAATCAATCAATAACATTTTTTATAAAAACTCTCATGGAAAGTTTGTATCCCAAGGGAGGTACATAGGGATTCAAAATTATTTTGTAGAACTCTTCATTTTGCACTACCTATCGTAAAAAGTAGAATTAAACAAAAAGCTCAACTTTGCCTTTGGTGATAAGAACATAGATAATTTTTGTAACAACGTTTGTGTCATTCATTGGGAAGTTTTTGATCTTATTTTTCAATCCGAGATCAAACGTTTCCAGAGCTCTCAGCCCTCTTTATTGGTTAATTAAAGTCATTAAGTGCATCAACAGGGACTAAGATGTCATGTCCCAGTTTTAACCAAGGAATCATCTGACTAGTTCTTTATGCATTTATAGGGATATAAAAGAATTTCCCCACAGTTCTAGATGAAGATTAAATCCAACTGTAATTTAGTCTTCTGTGAATGGGGATTAGACACTTTTGAAACTTTTATAAATGGCTACATCTTTAGGTCTTGTCTTTCTTTCCAGAATGAAAACGCCCCAGATCTTTCTCTCTCTCGAGACAGACTAATTTTCCTTTGCTATGCTTTTTGGACACTATAGGATATCAAAGAGACACAGGTGTAAACAGTCCCTTTTGCCAAAGAGAGAATTCTTTCTAGCTTGCTACACTGCTCAAATAGAAAAAAAATGAACCTTGATTTCATTATAAATAAGGCTTGCATTTAATGCATAGCAATCAATGGCATTCTTTCTTGCATAGTAATTTCATTAGCCTTTTTGGAATCAGATTATTTATCAGACCTTTTTAGTCTTTGAAAGTCTATACTTGCAGCTTTTTACCCTGTTGGTTGAGACACTGATCATACAAGAGCTTTGCAGAAGACTCTTTGCTGTTGAGATATGGTGGGAAAACTTTTTGCTGATAAATTAAGAAAAGCAAGAACCCTGGCAATTAAAACATTTTGAAAGTCAAGTTTATTGTTAAAAATCTGATATAAAACCTCTGGAGCAGAAAGCTGTCCTCTACATTTATGCCATGAATAGATTTGTTTGCTGTCATTCCACCCATCCCTATTGTTCAAATAGGATCTGACTCTGATTCATTCTTGTGTGCTGAAGAGGAGCAGAAAATATAGCTCTTTGTTTATACACGTAGTTTCTGCCAATTTTTTGTATTCTTACTATCCAAGATGAGTTTGAAAATTCACCATAAAAATCATAATTTCCATATTAGTGAAAGAACCTGTTTCTACCCTGGAGATTAGTTTAACTGCTGCAAGTTTTGAACTGCCTGAGTATCTCAGTGATGGCTTTTGTTTCAATGAATTTTTGTGCATTTTTGTGTTCATCCAGGCGGGTGCTTATTCTTCTATTGGTCTGTCCAATGTATGTGGCCGGGCATGATGCACAGGGGACTTCGTATATGCCTTGGTTTTCCAGGTCAATTTTGTCTTTGGGGTTCCTGAGGATGGCTGCTATTTTTCTGTCTGTTTTGAAGGCAGTCTTGATGTGGTGTCTGTATAGAATCTTACTAATTTTGTCTGTAGTGCCTCTTATGTAGGGCAGGACAGCTGTTCCATGGGTCTGTTCATCTTCTGGGTCTCTATTATGTCTCAGTGTGTTTTAGTGGATCAAGTTGGTGATTTTGCTTTTGTGGAAGCCGTTGGCTGTCAATATTTTAGTCAGGGTGCATAGTTCAGTCTTAATGTATGTCTTGTCTGCCAGGCGTTTGGTTCTAGTAATTAGTGTTTTAGCCACAGAGTTTATCTGTGCTGGGTGGTGGTGGGATTGGGCATTGAGGTAGCGGTTTGTCGTGTCCGCGAAAAAGACGTCAGGAGTCGGTGACTTCATACAATGCTCTTTATTAGAAGGATTGGAACCGAACCGGCGAAAAGGAAAAAGCCCGCGGCTTTTATTCTTTTCGCCGCGGCGGCCGCGACCAATGTCAGCGCTTCGAATCTCCCGCGCTCTGGATGAGCCAATCGCGGGAGATTCCAAACGAGCCAATCGGCGCGGCTCGCCTGACCAATTAGAAATCCTCGCGCTTTGGCCAATCAGAGCGCGGGGATTTCGAGTATGTAAATTAGGACAGAACACCCCTCCCCTCTTGGTATAGTCCTTACGTTGCGTAGTCACGTAGGTAGGCGGGGCTCCGTCGGGTCCTACTTGACCTACGCAACTCAGTCGTCAGCGGGATCCCGGCCTGTTCGGTCGGGTTTTTGGTTGTTCCTGTTCCTGTGTGAACCGGCTGGTCGATCGGGCCGGTTCTTTCTCCGTGGCTCCCACCTGGGCCCTCCGGGTTGGTTGAGCTACGGGTTTCGCTGCTCCCGCTCGGTCTTTCCGGGTCGGTCGAGCTGGCTTGGCTGTCCTTATTCGGCGAGGGGTCGCGATGGCTGCGTCTTGGTAAATACTGCTGGTTAATTTTGTCTTGTAATCGGTCACCCGGGTATTCCCTCCCCCCTTGGTTTGCGTTTTGGGAGGTGGGTTCGCTTGCTGTCCTCGACCTAAGTTGGTCGATGTGCCGTTTCCACGCTCGGCCGTCTGTCGTTTGAAGTCGGTATGAGCGTGGGCCTGTGGTTTGGGTGATGACGGCTGGGATCCATAGGGGGTCCCCCGTCAGGTTTTTGGCATATACGAGGTCCCCGGGTGCGAACGTTCGGTACTTCGTGCTGGAGTCTGGGGGCCGTTCCGGGTTATACGTAGGGTGTAACCTGTCGAGTGGGGACCTCAGCTTTCTACCCATTAGTAACTCGGCTGGGCTTTTGTTGGTAGTGGTATTCGGGGTTATGTGTTGTGTGAAGAGAAGTCTGTTGATTTTCTCTTGGATCTCCCCGTGGTCCATTTTCCGGATGGTTTTTTTGGTAAATTGGACCATCCGTTCCGCCCTACCGTTCGCCGCCGGGTGCGCCGGTGCTGTTAGTGCGTGGCGGATGCCCCTTTTCGTCAGGAACTTCTCGAACTCCAGGGAGGTAAACTGGGGCCCGTTGTCAGAAACGACGATGTCTGGGAGGCCGTGCGTTGCAAAGAGTTTGCAAAGTTCTTTGGTCACGGCCTCCGTGGTTGTTGTCTTCATGTCGCTTACCTCCAGCCAGTTGGAGTAAGCGTCAACTGTTATGAGGAAGGTGTGTCCATTCGTGGGTCCGGCGAAGTCTAAATGGATTCTGGACCAGGGCCCCCGTGGTGTTTCCCAGTCCCGGATGGGCGCTGTGGGTGGGCTGGGCCTAGACTCCTGGCATCGCTGGCACCTTGCTACCCAGGCCTCTATCTTCTTGTCCATCCCTGGCCACCAAGCGTAACTTCTGGCCAGGGCTTTAGTTCTTACGATGCCAGGGTGTCCCTCGTGCAACATTTCCAAAACCTTCCCCTGTAGTCTGTCCAGAATGACCACCCTGTCACCCCATAAGATGCATCCCTTAAGCAACGAGAGTTCGGTTTGGTGGTTCCGAAACGTCTTGACGGACTCGTCGTTGTCTTTTTCCGGCCACCCTTTCGCTACCCAATGCAAAACCCGCGCCAGACGCCTGTCTTTATTAGTTTCCCGGGCAATGTCTGACGCGGTTATGGGTAGGTTGGGCAGGGTCTCGATGCTGAGGGTGGTCGTCGTTGGTGCTGGGTCGGAGTCGGATTCCGGTAACGGCGAGCGGCTCAATGCGTCCGCATGCGAGATCGTCTTACCCGGTCTATGTATGAGTTCGTAGTTGTAGGCCGCCAGGAACTCGGACCACCTTGTCATTCGGGGAGACAGAATGTTCGGGGTGGCCCGGTTTCCTGCAAGGATGCCCAGCAATGGCTTATGGTCCGTTACGATGGTGAAGGGTCGGCCGTAGAGATATTCGTGGAACCGCTTAATGGCGGCAACTATAGCCAGAGCCTCTTTGTCCAGTTGGCTATAGTTCCGCTCCGGTTTGGTTAGGGTCCTCGAAAAGAACGCGATAGGTGCTTCTTTTCTGTCAGGAAGGGTATGGCTGAGGACGGCGCCGACGCCGAAGGGTGATGCGTCGCAAGTGACGGCCAGAGGTAGGGTCTCGTTGAATTGTATGAGGACGGCGTCGGAGGTGAGGAGGTCTTTAGTTTTTTGAAAGGCGGCTTGCTCCCGTTTCCCCCAAGTCCAGGTCGCCGCCTTGTCTAGGAGCCTATGTAAAGGCTCCGCCGCCGTTGCCTTTTGGGGTAGGAAAACATTATAAAAATTCAGTAACCCCAAGAATGCTTGCAGCTCAGTCTTTGATTTGGGGTTGGGGGCTTCTTTGATGGCCTTGACCTTTTTACTTGTGGGGTGAATGCCGTGCCGGTCTAGGAGGTAGCCCAAGAATTCCACTCGTTCCGTGCACAGTTGGCATTTCTCCCTTTTTACTTTAAGTCCCGTTTCTTTAAATTTAGTTAGGACCTTTCTTAGTCGGCTTTCTAGTTCAGTTTGGTTGGGCGCTGACACTAGAACGTCATCGAAATAAGGCACCACCCCCTTGATGCCTTGCAACAACCTCTCCATCAGGCTC
Organism: Hydrophis major; assembly: GCA_033807585.1. NCBI lineage: Eukaryota > Metazoa > Chordata > Lepidosauria > Squamata > Elapidae > Hydrophis > Hydrophis major. Next base: position 108,102,886 of record CM066328.1, on the reverse strand, counting down.
TGAAAGATGCCTGGTGCCACGCTGACTCCGAATTGGAGTCGGTTGCACTTGAAAGCCCCTCGGTGGGTAACGATGGTCTGGGCTTCCGCCGTTTGCTCGTCAACTGGCAACTGTTGGTATGCCTGGGCGAGATCGAGCTTGGCAAAGACTCTGCCCCCTCCCAGTGAGTGCAGTAGGTGTTGCACTATTGGGACGGGGTAGGCGCTTTGTTGTAGCACGCCATTCAGGGTAGCCTTATAGTCCCCACAGATCCTCACCGACCCGTCTGGCTTGACCGGGGTGACTATGGGGGTCTCCCACCGGGCATGGTCTATGGGCTGCAATACCCCCTGTTTGACGAGTTTATCAATTTGCTCGTCTATTTTAGGTTTTAGGGTGAATGGCACCCGCCTAGGTTTCAGTCTTTTTGGGGGAATGCTAGGGTCTAGGTCGAACGAGATAAGGGGCCCCTGGTACTTGCCCAGGCTTCCGTCGAAGACTTCTCGGAACTCCTGGGCCAGTCGCTCTTCCCAACCATCGTCGGCGACGTGGTTGACTCCCGTGAGAGTGATGTCGAGTGGGGTGAACCATTGTAGTCCCAGCAGGCTTGGGCGGTCGCGATCGACGATCGTGAGGGGGAGTTGTTCGGTGTGCCCCTTGTATGTCACATTAAAGTTTTTGGTGCCAACTACCGGGATGCGGTTTCCCTGGTAGTCTTTTACAATAAGTTTTTGGCTGTCTATGTTCCTCCTTTGGAGGCTAGGCACCAACCGTTTTATCTCGTGCCATGCAATCATGGAGAGGTAGGACCCGGAGTCTACCTCCATTTTGCACGGTTGGCCCTCGATGTGAACCTCGACGTGGATTTTTCGGGCGTCGTCGGTGATGGCGTGGCCGATGGTTACCGTCTGGTGGGTCTCCTCTCTCCGCCGGTTGTCGCCGCCTCTCGAGGATCGTCCGGTCCGGTCCCATCGGCTGTCTGAGTGGCGGTCTCTGGGTCGGGGGGGTGAGATTTCCCTTCTTCGGTCGTTTGGTCCCATCGAGGTGGACTGCGGTTTTTCTTCTGGCGGCAGACCCGGGCGATGTGCCCCTTTTTATCGCAATGCCGGCAGATGGAGTCAAAAAACCGGCATTCCGACCTGGGGTGGTCGCCGCCGCAACCGGCACAGTTGGTCCTCGACCTACGACCTCTCCGGTTCCGTTGGTCGCGCCCCGTCTGAAGTCGATGTATGTCTTCTTCGTCTTCGGACGTGCTGGATGCAGAATGGAAATCGCCGTGGTGTGTGGTTGTTTCGGTTTTTCGTTCGGCCGACCTTGCCGGGTTGTTGTTTCCGCCGCGGTCCTTCGTGTCAGGTTTGCGCATGCTATCGGCGGAAGTACGGGTTGCTCCTGCGGCTGCGGCTGCGGTGAGGGCGTCTGCTAGACTGATGTTGCCCTTAGCCATCAGCCGGCTCTGGAGCGCGGGGTCCCACAGACCGAGCACGAATCGGTCTCTCAGGAGGTTGTTCAGGTTATCAAACTCGCAGAGCCCCCCTAGGCACTGCAGCTCGGCGACGAAGTCGCTCAATTTCTCACCCGGTCTCTGGTCCCGCCGGTAGAATTCGTTGCGCCGGATCAGGATGGGGACCTCGGGAGCGTAATGGCGCCGAAGGATAGGCTCGAGGACGTCCCAGTCCATGGCAGTTGCGTCGGCGGGCTTGGCCAATGCTTTGGCCATCTGGAAAACTTCAGTTCCGCAATGGGTGAGGAAGACGGCGCGTTTTAGCGGGCCCGAGGTGTCCTTCATACCGGTGCACTCGAGGTACATGCGGAAACGGTCGGAGAACGATTCCCAGTCCTCGGTGGCGGGGTTGAAGGGGGCGGGCGGTGCGATTTTTGCCATCTCCGTGCTTTGTCTGGCTTCCGTCGGACACGGGGTTCGGTTCAGGGTCTGGATCCCATCCTCGTCGCCAGTGTCATGTCCGCGAAAAAGATGTCAGGAGTCGGTGACTTCATACAATGCTCTTTATTAGAAGGATTGGAACCGAACCGGCGAAAAGGAAAAAGCCCGCGGCTTTTATTCTTTTCGCCGCGGCGGCCGCGACCAATGGCAGCGCTTCGAATCTCCCGCGCTCTGGATGAGCCAATCGCGGGAGATTCCAAACAAGCCAATCGGCGCGGCTCGCCTGACCAATTAGAAATCCCCGCGCTTTGGCCAATCAGAGCGCGGGGATTTCGAGTATGTAAATTAGGACAGAACACGGTTGGTGTGTGTTTTCTTCTGGTATATGGTGTGTCCTAGTGTGCCATCTGTTTTCTTGTAGATTAGTACATCTAGGAATGGTAGTTGTTTGTTTGTTTCTGTTTCCATGGTGAACTTGATTTTGGGGTGTGCGCTGTTTAGGTGTGTTAGGAAGTTGTTTAGGTTTTCTTGTCCATGGGGCCAAATCACAAATGTGTCATCTATATATCTTAACCATAGTTTGGGTTTGAGTATGGCATTAGCCAGGGCTCTGGATTCGAATTCTTCCATGAACATATATATATATATATATATATATATATCTGGCATTCAGCTTTGTTCGGGTATTTTCCCACGTCATAGTATATATATATATATATATATATATATATATATATATATATATATATATATATATATATATATATATATATATAGCTAGGATATATGTCTAAATAACTCCATTTATATTAAGATCAAGTAATCATGTTTTGCTATGAATAACAATAACATCTGAATTATCTACTCATCATTCCTTCTAAAAGCCAGCTGCATTATTTAGGCATTTTTTTAAATGTCAGAGTCATCACAAACCACTAGATGGAAGACTTGCTTTAACTACATAGTATTATACTCTTACATAACTTTAAGAAATTACATATTGCTGTAAAAATCATATGTACAATACACATAGATTCACTCAATCTAGGCACTTCAGAGCATGGCAGAATTTACAGAGCAAACAAAGTTGCTTTTGCTGGAAAATAAAAGTGTCCTTTTCAAGTTTGTGTGAAACTCCTGTCTTTTGCAGAGGGAGCTGTGCTTTGTACATGCTTTAGTGCACACTTTACAAGGTGGAGCTAGCTAGTGATACACAATGTTGCAACAAAGTGATGAAGCTATAATCTAGCAGTACATTCAATCTAATCAATATTCTGCTATAACCAATAGTGCCTTCAGAAACTTGTAATGTTATCAGACGATGACTTTCTACAGATTATGGTCTATTGGGAACTTTAGGGGGAAATGCTACTATGCACATAATTGTCATTCTATTCTGAGACTACTTATTTAGACAAGTTATGTGGCTTCCCATCTTGTTGTGACAAACCTAGGCAGCTAACAACACGAGTCAAAAAACATTAAAAAGAGTTGCAATAACAATCAACTTCCAATGTACCAAAAGTCCCTTAGACAGAAAGCAAATAGTTAACAGGATTCTCTTACCACCCAATCCTTACACTTGAGGGAAAAGCCAGCCCTTTAAAGCTTTATTAGATGGCATAGAGCCATCTAAATCTTAAGGGGATGCTGCTCCACACAGCATATGCCATGGCAGAAAAGGCATTTCTCCTGGGTCCTACCAGATCATGCTGCTTACTAGAAAGAACTTGGAGTATGTCTATCTTGGTGGATGGGTGGGATAGTTGGAAACAATTGTACAAACATGAATTGGTTTTGTGCTGTGTAAGGCTTTGGAGGTGACAGTGCACACTCTGAATTGTCACAGAAACTTTTCAGGAGTGAGTGTACCCCATGGAATATTGGTGTTCTATGTTCATACCTTGATATTGTCAAGATTTGCCATACTGTCATATTCTGATGTTGTAACTATGTATCATTCATGTATTTGCAACTGTGTATCATTGCAATTATGTATCATTCAAGTGTTTGCAACATTGTATCATTCACGTGTAAACATTAGACTTCTGTCTCTTCAGTGATCTTTGCAAGGCATGTACAAGGGACGGGGAGATAAACATCTGTCAATAAAGCATGCATATCCTAACTGACCTGAACTGTTGTAAATCACGCACATCCTGTTTAACCTGGTATCCTAACTGACCTGAACTGTTGTAAATCACGCACATCCTGTTTAACCTGGTATCCTAACTGACCTGAGCTATTGTAAATCTTGCATATCCTGTTTGACTTGGGCTCTGAAAAATTTCACCCCCCTTGTGAAGAAGCATAATAAAAGAGCGCGTACCAAGACATTCTGCGCGCACTCATCCCGAGAAACCTCATCTCCTGTCGTTTCTTTCTCCTTCGCTCCCTTTCATGAGGCGCCCATCTGATGCGGGATAGCAGATACCGCATTCTGGAACAGTTACAACCTCTGAATGCTATTCAGGAGCAGTCTCAGGTAGAATACATTCTAATAATAAAAATGGAAACTAACTAAAGCGTAAATGACCATGAATTGGTCCTGATTCAAAAGTGAGTGCTATTGTTGCACAAGAAGTATTTGTGAAAAAGATCTATACATGGTTGCCCTATGCTCCTCAGGCAGGAGCTGTGAGTCCAGAATATACCCCCCACACCCTCACAAATTGCACACCAACTCTGCCTGGGGGCATACAAGCAAGCCTATTAAGAATTAAAGATGAAAAATATCTAGACTTGGGAGGCTTTAAAATTTATTATCATGTGGTGTACCAGGATTGTATAGAGGAGTGGGAAAAATAATATTGATGAAGGAATGCAAGAACAGTTAAGAGACTGTAAATGACAATGGGAAACTGGAAAGCATGAAAAGAAATTCGAAACAACATGCCTTGATTCTATTTGGTTTGACAGTAGGCAGAGAATTATGCTGATAGACTCTGTTAAAATACTGTACAACATAAGTAACATTTCTGATACCCTTGCTTGGTCTGTTTCCTCACCTAGCCTACTTCAAAGGGCTGACAGATAAGCTGAAATATGTTCCTCCCCATCCAGAAACCCTACATCCTCCAAATAGCAAACAGCTACCATTGGAGCAATAATTTGGTAGCTATCAGAATTTCTGTAATTCCCTGCCTTGCTTGGAATCACAGTTAGTGCCTCACGTGAACCTCACCTGGGCACATCTCCAAAAAGGTACATCTTCCCCATTCATTCAACCACATTTCAATAATGCATACAAGTTTAGCTCTCTTACCCACAATTAAATTGTGGTTAATGCAAGTTTTATTATAGACTAACCAAACATTCAATAAGAATAGCCATAAACCAGGACCACTAGAGTTTAGATGACAAGCAATTGGGATAAACAGGATTGGAATGGATTATTGGAAAAATCATGTTCCCAACAAATGGCCTATCCTCTGTCTTTTGTAATCTCTCTTTCTTCCTGCCACCATGGTATATTTCTATGCTTAATTCTCCAGACTGCATCAACCTCCCTTGATCCAGCTATTCTTCCCCCAAGTCAAAGGGCCTCTCCATTCAACCAACAGGGAACAATTACTTTACTGGCTTCAATTTCAAGGATATTTTTTCAATTTGCAAGCATCTCCTAATCTGAAGCATCATCTCACATTTTCCCCTCACTCAACAACAGGCTGCTTGCACCACTGTATCATATCATTCCCAGATTCTCTACTCTAATCTAGTACCAACCAACTGCATTCCTATAAAACTAGAGTAAACTAGGATACATCATTATCTCTTGTCCAGTCAAAATGAACAAATATCACAGTAAACTCTAGCCCACCAACAGACAATTCAGTCAATAGGTAGAAGAAGTGTAAAGGCAATGCACTTTCTTGTGGACTTTGCAATTATTTAGTTAAGTAGTTGCAGAATACAATATTAATATATTCTGACTATTTACCTTCTATGTATGACATAGCTCTTCACAAGATCAAAATCCTTTTATTTATAAAGCAGAGAAATCTGTTAAAGTGAATTTTATTTTTTTCTGTGCACAAACATATTAGCATTGCAAATTATTATTAAACAGAAAAATATCAGAGAGAGAAAGAAAGAGACAGACAGACAGACTATGGATCTGAATCGACAAGTACTGTTTAAGACACACAAGCTACAATTTAAATAAGACTAAAATGAACATGCAACATTTATAAGTTCCAGTTCTACAAAAATGTAGCTTTTTTCCATGATTAACTGCAGGAATCACAGATCCTGTGATTTCCCTCCCCCCTCAAAAAACATTTCACAAACCTACAATTTGCCAATGGAAATTATTATTTTAGTTACTAGTGAATTACAGATAGTCCTCAACTTACAACCACAATTGAGCCCAAAATTTCTGTTGTTAAGTGAAATATTTGTTAAGTGTGTTTTGCCCCATTTTACCACTTTTCTTGCCACCATTATTAAATAAATAACAGCAGTGTTAAGTTAGTAACACTGTTGTTAAGTGGCTTCTCCATTGACTTTGCTCATCAGAATGTCACAAAAGATGATCACATAACCCCAGGACACTGCAATGGTCATAAATATGAGACAGTTTGCCAAGCATCCAATTTTTTTTCACATGACTATGGAGATGCTGCAGTGGTCATAAGTGTGAAAACAGTCATAAGTCCCTTTTTTCAGGGCCATTGTAACTTTTAAATGAATTGTTGTTAGTTGAAGAGCTTCTGTATTTCTGCAGAGAGCGGCCCTAAATGCTGAGGCAAGACTCAGCTGCTTTATAAAGGTGGTGTATATATATATATACACCACCTTTATAATACTTTTTATATATATATAAAAAGTCATACAAATCTGGTAATAAATAAATAAATATTTAAGCAGCAGAGCATCTTTCTGGAATAGAATCCAGAGTGCTCCATAGCCCTTCAAACTGTGGCTGATCCACTGCTTATTCTTTGCCATTTTTTAAAAAAACATGGTATCCTTTCACTTCTTACCTTACTTGGCTAGAATCCATGGTAAATAATCCATAAAGGAAAACAAATAATCCAACAAGCGCAGCAGGGATAAGCATCCCAGTGTACCATCCCAACCAAGCAAAATAAAGACCAATTTTCTCTCCAAAATATCGCCTGCATTTAAAAGCAAGAGAGAGAAAAGACAGAGACAGAATTAAGTCACCACTGCTTTAAATGTTGAGATGAATCATAATCATGGGTGGGATTCTACCTGTTCAGACCAGTTTGGGTGAACCCCTTCCTCTGAAGATCAGCTATCTCCAAACCAGTTTGCTGTGGTGAGCATGTGGGCCCACCCGCCTGCCCCTGCTTTTTCTTGTCCTTTACTTCCTTTGTTTAGAGCACAGCTGGTTCGTGTGGCAGAGGGGTTTGCCACGCCTCAGCTGTTTTCATCACAGGGACTTTCTGTAGAAGGTAAGTATTATAACTGTTTGAATTGCGAAGCACACGTGCATGATCACCGAACCAATTGTTATATTGGTGGAATCCCACCGCTGATCATAATCATATTAATCATGGCAGATGAAGTACCTTTTATATAGAACCAAAGGATTTAAAAATTTTCCCTTTAACATCAAAATCGAGGGCTTTTGATTGCATTTAAGTAAATTCATGTCATTTATCAATAAATTGGGAGGCAACTAGAATTTGCATAAAGTAAGGGCAGGATTAGGAGAAAGAGACATTTGAGCAAGGACATGATAGTCTGTTTGGTTTGACAGTTCATACATAAAATCAACATATATACCAAAACAAAAACCAGTTGTAGGGTATCACTATTACAGTTTGTGGGGCCATGGTGGTTCACATGGTAAGATACTGGGCCTGTGTACCATTGAGGTCAACAACTCAGCAGTTCGATTCCTATGAGCAAATAAACCACATAGGGACAAGAAAGGAGCCTCCCCTGAATGCCTACTGGCATTCAGGCATCCTGCAGGTAAAGATAACACCACCCGAAAAAATTCCTTTCACAGAGGCAGCCAGCCACCTTGGTGACCCCTGGCTAACACGTGCCATATGCTAAATAAATAAATAAACTGTTACAGTTGAAAAGAAACAACTGACAACTAGTTTGGACAAATGGTTAAAGCACAAGGCTAGGAACCAGGACAGACGTGAATTTTGGTTCCTCCTTAGACATGAAAGCTAATTGGGTGATCTTGAGCCAGTCACTCTTTCAGCTTATGACATCAGGTTCAGGTGACAATCCAGTTGGTCATTTCCTGTTGCAACTAAGGGATCAACATTTGATTGATCTGAAAGAAAAGAAGAAGTGGACCTGCACTTGCAGAAAAATCTGACGAAGAAAAAAAATGCTTCACTTCTGTAATATGGTTTGATTAAATTGTTTAGACAGAATCTTTGGGGAGATGATGACAATTGAAATCAGGATCTTCCAAGTGAGACAGAGGATCTGCGTAGATTTTGGACTACCTTCAAAGTTGCAATTTATCCTAAGTCTAGCAGGGTAAGGAATTTTGGAGCAATTTATCTGCATTTATTTTTCATGTACTTTTTTTGTAACTTGAAACAAAAAACTCACTAATATCTTAAAATACAGTGGAAATCTGTAGATGTTTCTAAACACAGTAAGACAGCTATGACTAACACAATTTTTTTGTTAGAAGTACTTCAACAGTTATCAATCAAACAGCATACCATGGATGGTGAAATTAAATGAAACCTTACATTTATAGACCTCAGCTTTTCAGAGTTTGTGTGCACTAGGTGGAATTCTATTGCAATCTGCATAATGATGTAATTAGGAAAATACTGATAATTACATGATTTGTGTCAATTTGATTAATGGTATCATCATGCCGATGATGCAAATGAAGTTATTTCTATCAATTTGAATCATTTGTGCAATGCAAGTGATTTGTGATGCATTTACATTTTTCATTTGATGCAAATGACCTCGTTTGCACCACTGCAATAAAATACCCTTCAGTACAGTGACTAAAAATAATGACCTACCACTTCCCTTCAATTAGACCAGAGGTGTCAAACTCACGTTGTCATAGCAACATCACGTGACATATTGTGACTTTTTTCCCCTTCGCTAAACCAGGTGTTGGCATGGCCAGCACGTGACACATCCAGCCCATGAGCCACAAGTTTGACAGCCCTGAATTAGACCATTAAAAACAGGTCTTCTCTACTTTACTTTTAGTAAAGATAAAATATACTTTATTGTACACGTCTTAACTGCAGCAAGAATCACATTAGCACAAAATTGGAAGAGTGATAAAATACCACCAGATGAAGTTTTGATTCAAAAATAATGAACTGTGCTAAACTAGATAAATTCACTATGGAACTGAAAGGCAAAGAGGATAGAGAATACTATGCAACATGGGAGAGGTGGTATGAATAGGTGAAGGATAAGTATAAAAATAATGTATAGTCACAAAATAAGAAACATGTATAAACAATGACACAAAAACTGTTAATGGAAATGAGATGTTTGTATTTTTTGTTTTTAAAGAATAAAATTTATTTTTTAAAAAACAGGTCTTCACTGTGCCACAATGGAAGAACAGATATATTGGATTTCTCATGGGATGGTCAATGACACAGAACCAAAACAACTTCTGTTATATTACATATATACATTACCTAATCAGATCCAGGGGTTGGTATTTGTACCACATCCCCCATCGTGCCCAGCGTTCATATAATAGATGCCGATGGTTCTTAGCTCCATGTGTTTTGATAGGATGCCTGCTCTTGTGACTTCCCTGGAGTACACATACAAACCCAAATTGATATAATGAAGAATTGGTATGATACTTATAGTAAATGGGGTCTTAAAATATGTTATTAAAATCAGTTGAAAAATAAGGATATTATTAATAATTAGCTTATGTAACATTGAACAATTCTAATCAAACATCCATCTTTTTGCTAGAGCTGATATAGCTCAGAAACCTCTTAGCAGCATGAAACCATTACTTTGTAATATAATCAGGTGGAATTATCTATAAATGCTTTGTCCCAGTATTGTGGAACTGTAGCACTTTCTAGCTGAGAGACCCTTACTTATTAATGCAAATTTATATAGCATATTTATAGAATACATTGTAATAATCATCTCATTAATTCTCATTAATTTTTATGTTACAATTAAACATTGAGGAGGAGAAGCAATTTACTAAATATACCACTATTGCAAATAGAAAGAGTGTATTTAGATCTAATATTCTACTCCTATGTTTGGGGATGAGGAAATATATCCAATAAAAATCTGTGAGGTTAGTTCAGAAGCTATGATTTAAGATTGTAATTATGTGCCTTGCTAAAGAGTTCTTGTTTTCATATTTTCCTTACAAGTATTCATGCTGTTAAAGAATAAAAATACCTGGAAAGATTGACTTTATCAGACCTGAATATCTTAATTTTACAAAAGCTACACTGGTTGGGCTGATTAAGAATAATTAATAATATTGAATTAAGTTTCTCTTTGTCTTAGACTGTGAATCTAACTGTAAATTGTTCACACATAATAATTCTAAAACATCTGGAATACCACTTGAACACTATCGGGACTGACCAAATCATTAATTCTAAAAGGCAGGTTTATTTGGAACAGCTTCCATCTTGCAATTTATTATTATTATTATTATTATTATTAAACACTATCATTTGGACAAAAAAGCCAAATCCAGCCTAAACTTCTGGTTGAATGCAACCAACTATGATTTATTAAACATGCCTCCTGACTCTCAGTGACTTTGGGTGGTTCAAAACAATCAAGAAATTATAATAAAATCAATAAAAAATAAATACAATTGAAGCATTCAATGATTTGTTTGATGTGTTATGTGTCTGGGTAATTTTATTATATTATATTATTAATTTATAATATGACTCATTAGTTTTATAAAATGGGAGTTTTCAGACTTTCTAAGATTGTAGCACTCATTTCAAATGAATGAATGAATGAATTAATTAATTAATGCTAGAATCATTTATCAAGAATTCTAATGGTTAAGATGAATATATTACCAAGGATTTTATATTTGTTCTAGACAATTCCAATTAAATTAGGGAAAGACTATTTTAAAGATTTAAATAAAATAGTACTGAAATACACTTGGTAGGGAAAGAAGGAGAGAATTAAATTAAAACTACTACAAGATACTAGAATAAGAGAAGAGTTTGGCTTGCCCAATTGGGAGTTATATTATCAGGTGACAACATTGATGTGGGTTAAGGAATGGATTAAATTAAGGAATACTAGATTATTGATGTTAGAAGGACATGATTTGTTGTTGGGATGGCATACTTTCTTTGGGTACAAGGGGACTAAAACACATGGATACTTTAGGAGGCATTATATATGAGAGGCTTTATTATTAATAAAATGGGAGAAAATTAAAAGACAACAGTATTTGAAAATACCAGTTTGGTTATCAACTATTGAAGCATTTGCATATCCAGTAATCTATAAAATGGAACAAACAGTTAGATATGGTGAAATATTCAATGAAAAGGGTGAATTTAAATCTATACAAGAACTAGAAGAACAAGATATAAGGATGAATTGGTTTTCATATGTGCAAATATATTCTAGATATGATAAAGACTCCAAAACAGAAAGTTTTTATGATAAATTAACTGAATTAGATAAAATCTTGACAGGTACTAATGAAAAGGTGATTAAAAATTATATGGATATCTACTAGAGGTTAAACTAGAAGAAGAACAAGTTAAAGAAACAATGTGTGCTTGGGCAAAGATTTTGGATATGAGATAGATTTAGAGAAATGGCAAAAATTGTGGTCTCAAAATTATAAAATGACACTGTCAACAGCATATAAAAAGAATTTGTATAAGATGTTTTACAGGTGGCATATACCCCCCAGTAAGAATAGCAAGAATGTTTAAGAACAAGTCGGAGAAATGTTGGAAGTGTCATCAAATACCTGGATCATATTACCATATGTGGTGGACATGTGCTGAGGCTAAAAGATATTGGATTAAAATCCACACATGGTTGGAAAAAAATGACAAAAAAACACAAAGATTTATAACCAGAAATATTTTTATTGGGCATTATACTTGAAATATACAGTAAATAATTGATATATTTTATTGTAAATGTATTAACAGTGGCTAGAATTGTATTTGCTAAAAACTGGAAAAATGAGAAAATTCCAATAGAAGATGAAGTTATTAAGAAAATAATGGAGCATGCAGAAATGAGTAAATTAACATTTGAAATTAGAGAGCAAGAAGATAAACAATTTGAAAAGATATGGAATCTATTTTAGGCTAGATAAAAACAGGGAAATGAAATATTTTATAATAATTTATAATATAAGTACAATAGAATTGTAGAGATGATAATGTATGGATATATTACTATTGAATTGATTAATGATGATATGAATGTTACAAAGTAAGTTAAACTAAAATGGTGATTAGCTCGCACAAAATGATGGAATATTAGTAAAGTCTTGTAACTAATATTGTGATTAACAATAACATACATATAGTTGATTGATACTATGAGGATTAATCTTAAATTAGACCCTGTACATAGTGAGATTGAATACCATTTTCCTTACAAGCTGCTTTTAAATCCTTAATTATTTTGTACGGCATTGGGGTATACTGAAGAGCTGGAGGATTGCCGGCTTGTATGATAGGATAAAGGGAGGCAGCTGCAAGGGTGTCCTCATCTATTTCTCCTTCATAAAAGGCTTGTTGAATGGCTTTTACAACACACACCCCACCTCGGGGTGTGTGTGTGTGGAGGAAATGGGGGCTCTACATTTAAGGAAGTGGATTGAATGGAGGGAGGCTCCCGTACTAATTTATGATCATCGGGAGCGGAAGGTTGAAGGATAGAAAAGTTATCATAACTTGGCGGGGGAGATTCAAACACACTCCCTGCTTCTATTTTATAATGGACTTTTAAAGCCTCCATAATTTTCCTCCAAGTGACCAAAATGCCAATAGGTGCACGAGGAGGACTATGGAGATGTTCACCAATTTTTTGCCAATTGGAAAATTTTAAGGACCCTCTCTCTGGATAATTGGGGCAATGTTGCCACACATAAGCCAATAATGCAGCAATATGTTTCTTTTTTATGGGAGAGCCCTTTAAATTAGCAGAGTATTTAGAAGAAGAAGCGACTAGCTCTCTCAATTCCTTCAGATGCTGCGTCTGCTGTTGAGAAAAGCCTCCACCCATACTTACTAAAGTCGAGACCGTCTTTCAGATCCGATGAGGTGCAATTCGCTCAGGCGCCTGGCGATGCACAGCGCCAACCGAGCTGATAAGTATGGGTGCGCCGCTGCGTATCCCCCTTAGGGAATCACATCGGGGTCACCAAAATGCGGTATCTGCCATCCCGCATTAGATGGGCGCCTCATGAAAGGGAGCCAAGGAGAAAGAAACGACACGAGACGAGGTTTCTCGGGATGAGCGCGCGCCGAATGCATCGGCACTGGCTCTTTTATTATGCTTAAACACAGGGGGGTGAAATACTTCAAAGCTCAAGATAATCAAGACATATATGAATTATAATAGTTTAGGTCAGCAGGAATACATATGATTAATAATAGCTCAAGGTTAGTTAAGATAGCAGGGTAGCAGGGTTAGAATATCATTTTGCATTGACAGCTGCTTAACTCCCCTTTTCTTATGCGTGTCTGGCAAAGATAAGAAAAGACAGGAGTCTAATGTTTATACAAGAAAGCTAAATCGTTACAATGCTAGGATAGTATATGGCTGCACTGATACAAGTTGCAATCATATGAATAATACATAGTTACAACAAAAGACTATAGAGATTGTGTACAAGAGATTTGTACCAACCAACACACTGTATGTAACTGAAAGATGGTTTTATGTTTTATGTTATGTCTATGTCTGTGTAAAAAGTAAAAACTTTTTTTTTTAAAAAAGAATTCTAATGAGAGAAACGTGCACATGCATAAACTTTTTTTCTTTTATCATCCTTTGCCCTTAGTTTCTCTGGGATTTCTACATTTGGGAGCCACCGAGAGTTGGTTGAAATATAAGTGACTACATAAATGTTATGTATGCATGTATGTTCTTGGGAAACTCTAGGGATCCACAGAATACAATTTGGGAAATTCTAGTTCAGTAAACTGTCTTGAAAATAAGCATTGAGTTGGAAGTCACCACTATTCAAAGGAAACTTCCTATTATATTACGATGTTTGTGTATAAGCTCTTTCACTTTATATTGATCTTGAGAGGTAGGAAGATTATGTGTAACAGGACTCCTGTTTTCGCTATTGTCTTACCCAGATAAGAGGCTAACACTGCATGTACATCAATTGCTTGCATTTCTGATTGAAGTACGTGCTACTGTAGGGGATCCCAAACCCCAGTCCATGGGTGGCATCGGTCCACATCATGTAAGAAACTGGTCTGTGCAAACAAGTGAAGCTGCATCCATGGGATGCAGGCAGTACATGAAACCATGTCCCCTACTGTGGAAGTCTGTGGAAAAACAGTCTCCATGGAACCAGTCCCTGATGCCCAAAATTTTGGGGCCACGGCCACTGTGCTACAACATGTCATCTTATTGCAATTCAGGTACATTTTCAGATTTACAGAAAGGAATTAGTTTGTATCAGGGTGCAAAGTATTGTGTCCTGCTGAGACAATCTTCTTCCACACTGTCATGACAAGATGGGCAGTGGGCCTTCAGCCAAGCACTGTAAGTAGGACCTGTAAGGGCACTGAGGAATGTTTTCTTGACTGGACTGCGTCAAGACACTTTTCAAGAATTTCCCCTCTATTTCTTTGTAATATATACTTAAAGTATACTTCAAGCTGAATTCTATTCAACTGTTTCCACCAAGACTATATTTATGCTCTGACTGTGGAACACATACTAAATCTCTCTCTCTCTCTCTCTCTCTCCCTTCCTCCCTCTCTCCTTCCCTCCCTCCCTCCCTCCCTTTTTAACACACAGCCGACATTTAACACAGTAATGGAATCAGCGGCAACTCTTTAGAATCCAAAATGTCAGCCATAAATGTATGAACCAGAAATTTAAAATTTGGTCCCTCACAGGGAAAAATTAGTACAGAATAAATCCCACTGTGCCTTGTTTCTGAGCAAATAAGCATCAGATAGGGCTGGCTGCCAGGCAATGAAAAATATCTAATACAGAGAAAAACTGCACAATAACATCATGCTTGTTATCATTATCAGGGGAAAAAATAACTTTCAGAGAAGCCTTACAGAAATTGTTGCACAGTAGCATCAGACATATTATCACCATCATAAAATAAAAAGACACTCAGACAAGTCTTACAGAAATGAGAAACAGAAATACTCAACAGAAACTATAAATTTACCTCATGAGGAGGAAATGCAGCTTCATATGTTCCATTGCTGAGCAACCTGTTAATGCCTAAAAGAAAGAAGACATGTTTCAAATTTTTGAAATGTTAAAGGTAAAAAAACTTCAATATTAAAATAAGTAAATACCAAACAGATTTGAACCTGTTTCAAGTTTGGAATCCCATTAACTCTTTGAGGCCTTATTACCTCAAGGTTTTTCAGCAAAAATATTCTACGGTAATCCAACACAGTTTACAGTCCCATATAAAAATCAACCTTCTGCTCATTATTCTGACTGGGATTAACCTTTCAAGTACAGCACTGATTCACATTTATGGGTTTATCTCAGAGGTGGTATTCAACGGGTTCACACCTACTCAGGCAAACCAGTAGTGGTGATTTGGCGTGGATTGCCAAACCGGTGGCAACCCCTGGCTGGCCACACCCCCAACCCGGTCGCCCGGTTGCTCACTTGCGATCGCTCTACTAGCTTTCTGTTCCCCACGTCCTCTTTCTCCCCGAGGGAAAGGAAGAAAGGCATGGACGCTGCAAGTATCGCTTTCCCCATGTGAGTTAAAATGCCTGGAGTGAGAAAGAGTGCGGTCTGACAGAAGGGGTGGAAGTGAATTGAGCCTTGGAGCACTTTTGCAACGTAAAAGAAATGCATTTTGGAAGCAGCAGGTCCTTTAAAAATGTCTCCAAGGATTCCCCATGGAGGCTGCAAGTATCGCTTTCCCCCATATGAGTTAAAGTGTCTGGAGTGACAAAGAGTGCGGTCTGACAGAGGGGGTGGGGGAATCCACTCCAGCCTTGGAGAAATTTAAATCTGTATGAGAGAGAGAGAGTGGGGAGGGGGGAGGGAGAGAAAGAAAGAAAAAATATAGGAAGAGAGAGAGAGAGATAAAATTCTGTGCTATTACTTTTAATGGTTCCATTATTTATCATGTGTTAATATTTTACACGGTCCCTACACCTAGAGTGATTTTTCTGCCTTTCTTTTGCCCAGGGCTACCACATATTTTTCAGGGTTTACATGCATTCAATGTCAATAGTCCAGAGCATAAAATACACATGTGTTTAACAAGAGTTGAAAGGGACCTTGGAGGTCTTCTAGTCCAACCCCAGCTCAGGCAAGAAAACTGAGTACTGAGTAGAAATCCTGGGAAAGGCGTCAGAATAATATTTAGAAGGGACCTTGAGGTGAGCCTTATACCATTTCAGAGAAATGGCTGTCCAGTCTTTCCTCAAAAACTTCCAGTGATTGAGCACCCAGAACTTCTGGAGACAGGCAGTTACACTGGTCAGGAAGTTTCTCCTTAGTTTTAGGTTGCTTCTCTCTGTTCAATTTCCATCCATTGCTTCTTGTTTGCATTCTGCTTCTTTGGAAAATACATTGTCCCACTTTCTTTGTGGCAGGCCCTTAAAAGCCTATTGCCTATCACACTCTTGGGCGAAGCATGTGAGCCATTTCCTCTTTTCAATGGTTCATGAAAGTACATCTACAGTATGCAGATAATAAAGTCAAAAAAGATGAACAACCTTTTTACAGAACTATAGATAAGTTGAGGCTGGGTGATAAGGAATCGCTGGGAGGGGAGGGGCCAGGTGAGTCACCCCTTGATATGAGTGACATTGAGTTGGACACGCCCACCCAGTCACATGACCACCAAGCCATGCCCACCAAATAAGCCACGCCCACAGAACCGGTAATAAAAATTTTTGAATTCCACCACTGGTTTATCTCTGATCATACTGGCAGATGGCCAGATTCAAAGGAAAACAGTTAATAGTTGTTGTGTACATGTGTTTTAACATGACTTGAAACATCGGTGGAATAAAATTAATCTGTCTCCCCAAGCTTAAATACCACTCACATTCTAAGGCTTGGTGAATTCTGTCTTACAAAGTAATATAAGTCAAGGATCAAAAAGCAACACTGTTAGGAATGCATGACACAACAAGCTGCCTTAATGTTAACTTTTCTTATATCTACCTGAAGTAGAAGCAACAGTGCAGTGTATCTACTTCTTAAAGAGCTCTATCATCAAAAAAGAAATAGATCTTGGATCTATTTGGGATTTTCTCAGTATTAAATAAAGTGATAAGAAACTACCTCAGTCTGAAACTTGTTTTCCGTTTACAAAATGGAATGTGCTGATTTGAGGAAAGCTTTTTCATAAAATGGAAACATCAAGTAGGGGAAAATTAGAGGAAGAATTCCATAAGTTGTAACCTATAACCAGAAAATTATTTTATCCAAGTACTCTTTCTCTCTCTTTTTACTACCAAACAATAATTTTGCAGAGGAAATCAAAGAGCCTTATTGGAAATGGTTTTCATAACTTCTATTTGGCCACAAAAGCAGTGCAGAGAAACAATTTGGGATACTGAAAAATGGTTTAGAGAGCAATATTTTCTTGTAAATGATATGGATCTCAATCATAAAGAAGTGCTTGCTTCTTTAGCTCAAAAACATTCTTATTCACTAAGCATTTTTATTGGCTTCTTAATATGGTATATGAAGTTCTCTTTTTGCTCATGTTGTCATTAGGCAAAAAGCTCTCCCTTACTCTCCCAAATGTGGTTGGGTTTTTTTTTTTTTTAATTAATTGTGACTATTTTTAAATATGGAGAACCACTGCTCAAAAAGAATCAAATCACTGGTTTTTTTTTTCAGCAAGAAAGATTGCTGAGGCACTAGAAGAAGTAAGGAACAGAGAATGGTATTTGTGTAAATCCTGAATGATTATAAAAGAAGGTATGGATTATTCAATTATGGCAGGATGGATTGAGTTTAACCATTGTATTCTGTCAAAGGAGATATGTCACAGAGCATGACTTGGGCTGTTACAGGGGGAAGGAGGATTCCAAAATAGTGGCAATTTCAACTTCCAAATTAAAGACTCCATATGAAGGTCAAATGGCCAGATTGCTAGAGAATTGATGGCTTCAGATGCTTGTTAAAACAGAGGACTTCAATACAGCATTCTAATGATGCTCACCTACTGTACTATCTTTTACTTCTTGCTGTTTGTTAATTTTATGGTTTTGTTATTTAGTTTTTTTAATCATACTACTGGGGATGCTTTAATTATTTTTGTATATCTTTGTAAACAGTTTAGAGTCATGAGATTTTAGCATAATAAAATGCACACACACACACACACACACACACACACACACACAATCTTCATATTCTGCTCCATTAACAGTAAATAGTAGAAGAACATGGACAAGTCAAAGTCAATCAGGGTTGAGGGAAGTCATTAAAGTATTATAGCTTGTAGGTATTATTTTTCCTTTCTCACACAGAAATAGTCCTGAATTTGGTAATTGCCCTGCTTGAATCACCAATATCTTAGATTTACATTATTGACTAAACATATTTACTGGAAGAATTGAATTGGTAAGAAGAATTCCAACACCTGCATTGTTATATTAAAATCAATTTGTACCCATTTTTGGTTTTCCATCTTCATACTTCGTTCTCTGTAACATGTGGTGTACCATCCTACTCCTTGTAGAGTTGCTGAAGAAGCTGTCTTTGTTGTTTATTGTAAAACTGTTGAAGAGACAATTAATATCAATTAATGCTGGAAACAGCTGTCAATGTACCAGCCTGAAATATCATAATGAATAAAATTTTATCAATTTTCAAACAGATGTTGATATTAATAGTGTTATTTATGCATTTTGAAGATGTTACAATAGAAGGACAAAAATAATCAAACAAAATATGCATTGTTCAGTTGTTCGAAATAAGTTATTTGAAATAAGCCACCATGCAATGAAACAATTACAGTGAACATCTTAAAACTATTATGAGTTCAAAGGACTAAACTGAATTGTATGTCTTTGAACCATTATGAATATAATTTAAGAAAGTCAACTTTAGATGAGTGGAACCAGCTTCTGATCAATGCAGCTAAAAATCCTTCTGTAACTTATTGCTGAATATAGACTCCAGCATTTTTGGACTCTGTTTTCCATTCAGTTTGAACATTGCAATTGTTAATGGTGAATGTTATGTTAACCCCTGAGAAAAAATAATAATGAAACAATATTGCTGGTCTCTATGAATATATTTTAAATTCACCACATACTGATGTATACGTGCTCGGCTGAAAGGAGCTGTGTAGCAATCTGTTTCTTCCAAATCAGGAAGCGCTTCTTTATCAAGTTTCATTGGATTTCTGGGCAACCAGCTTTTCAGTTCCCTTATATTTCTCTGGAAACTAGGGAAAAGAAACCACATTTTGTTTATTGTCTTATGTCTTTTATACCTTTTGTTATATATGTGAGGTGCTGAAATGGATACTGGAAGAACAATGCTAGACTTCAAATCAAGAAACAACCACATGGTCTCTAACATTATTTTTCATCTAAAGCAAAACAAGAGATAGATAAAGAAAGCCTATAAGGCAAAGAAATAAAAATAACTATAATTTATAACACAGTTCTAATGAGGGAGGAGACAAGAAGGAAAATGGCCAATAGGAATGCTCTAAAAACTGCCTTTTCCAATTTGGGTGCCCTCCAGATGTATGGATTCCGGTATGACCAGTGATGGGAGTTGAAGACCCTATATCTGTTTAAAGCCCAGTTTAGGGAAAGATTCCCCCAAGTGACATATGTAAGGACTGAACAATGTTCTACTGAGGACTAAACTAGAAAGGATATGCAATGAATGTCATCATACTCCAGTTTCTCATGATTTAGTTCATTATACACACAAAACACCCCAGTCTGGATTGGAATTAGACCTAGTGAGAAGTAGGAAGTTTAAAATGTCCTTGCTCCAGCTCCTTCTTGAATTATCAAGGAGTGTTAAATGTAAGATAAGATCTTTAGATGGAATCTGATTGTTATTTATGGTGTCAGAGCATTGCTGCTACTGTATCAAACTAAAGCTAATCATCTTTAATAGCATGAAGGGGAATCCATGGTCAAATATCATGAGATATCTGGAATCCTATGAATAATATTGGTTAGATAAAAGAAGAACAGGACAATAAGGGTAGCAGAAGAATGGAATGAAAATGAAATTGCTTTCTGTTAATTTAGGGAAGGGAAGTTATTCAGGAGAGTAGGTCCATACTTCCCCAAATTGATGTCATAATTTAAGTCCTCTCCAAGAATTCTAAATGCCTCTAATGTTTAACAGACATTTGGGGATGTTCTGTTCTTTGTATGCTCCTTGGCAATTCAGCTAAATAGATCTGGCAGATTAAGCTTTAACTGCTTATTTGTCCATATAAATGGGTAAGGAGTTGTGGCATTAAAACTCTGCCAGTCTTAATAAATGCTTAGGAGAGGGAGGGAGGAAAGGAGGGAGAGAGGGAGAGAGAGAGAGAGAGAGAGAGAGACAGAATATTGGAAAAGATAAATGTGTAGTAATAATAAAAAGATGATATTTATTACACTCATTTAAAGTCCGACTCTGAAAGAGATTTTAATTTTATTTGAAGTTGACCTCCTGTTAAAACAACTGCTAGGAATCCATACATTTAATATTATATCCATAGGACTCACAGGATGCTTGACTTCTTTTCCTGGTGGAATATTTTATACAATAATTCATGTCCCAATGAAAGAAATCCATAGTGAGTATGCTAGAAACTGTGGAAAAATGTGAGTTCTAGTCATCCCACTTTAGGCAGAAAGCCAGATGGGAGACCTTGAGCCAGACACTCCTTCCCTCCTTCTCAGCTTTAGGAAGAAGGCAAAACATCTTGCCAAGAAAGCTGCAAGGACTTGTCCAGGAAGTGAAAAAAAAAAAAAAACCTCCCTCCCCCCAAAAAACCCTTAGGAGAGCAGTACATGACTAAGATATCCAAGTGTATAGAGGAGGCTGGTAAGATAGATGGCTGACTTGGTTTGGGTGCCAAATGCTTTGCAAAAGCACTTTGGCATCAAATAGATCAATTACTTTGAAAGATTACCATCTTATTATAGTCTGTGATAGAGCCCTTTGATTTGGAGGTGGGAGGTCAAGGATCAGGTGATAGGTTTTTTTTAAGTTGGAGAAGGCAAGCACAGGGAGATATGGCAGTAAACTGGTGGCAGGTGACTACAAGTGGCCTTGATCTCTGTATTGATGCTTTGTTTTGGCTTCTTATGCTCAACAATGGAGGCTAGTCCCTGAAGCTTTGTTAGTCCTGATTCTCATCTGCTATTACTTACTGCTCAGTCAGTCTCCTCAACCTTGTGTATTACTGAAATGTGTTTGCATGACAAGGCCCTGACTGGCCACTAATTTTGCCTGAGAAAGTTATGAGAAGAATCAATGATAGCAGATCCTTGGATCTCTTAGTACTTTTGATAATAATTATAACAATATACATGGAAAGCAAGAGGCCTTTAAAATCTGCAGTTACAAATGCAATGACTTTGTCATAGCTGCTAAAAAAAGGAAGCTAGGAATGTTCTTCTAGTGACAAGGAAATAATACTTTCTTCAATGAACTTGGTGTTAAATTTTTTCTGGTTTAAAATGTCATTGAAGATCATGTTTGCATTTTTACCATGGGAACCACTGCAGTTGTTTATAACTGCTTCCTACACCTTCACCTTCCTTGCCCAAAAGGTTTTAGTTGCTTTCAAGAACGAGAAGTGGGTGGTAGCTAATAACGATATCAATATTTCTTCAAAAAAATCATCAGGTATATCAATTTATATTCATTGGTCAAACTGATGCCCTCTTTTAAAGATTCTTAAAAGAGCATGTTTGGCTTAAAATATAAGAAGCAGTATATATTTTGAAAGAGTGTACTAAACAAAAGAAAACATACCAACACGTTACTGCAGATACTGTATAAAGCTAAAAGCACAACCTTTTACAAGAAGCATTTTCAAGAAGCATTTGAAAAATAATTTTAGTACATACTTTTTAAAAAAATTGCTAAAAAGAGGATAATAAAGAATCCTGCAACTTCTACAACTTTCTAGCTTTTCGTTTCATTATTGCACTGTCATCCATTCAATGAAAAAAATAGACATTTTCCTACATAGTCTAGTTTTAAAAACAAAATTACAATTGTAAATATAACATGAAAATACAGTATGCATATATTCATGTAATACCTTAAAAAACAAATTCATTTTTTTAATAATGATAAGCAAATCAACTTATTTAGGCACCAAATGTGAAATGAATGCAAACAGCAAATGGATGGATTATTCTTTTATTTTAAGCCCAAATAAACTTTGTTTACAAGCGTCAAATAGATATCATTGTGTATCAATATTCAGATTAATCTATTTTAATCCTTTGTATTTGTTTTTTTTTTTAAACTGTGGTGCAATTTTTATAAATGAGGACTATGTCAGAACATATCAATACAAAGTGATAAGAATATGAAAGAATGATATTGAATCAGAGTTTGAGATGCATTGGCTGGATAATTTCACTCTGGCACTATGATAATGCTGAATCATTATTTCCATAGACTAACTGCTATCAATCTGAATGATCTTAAACAAAGTTTAACAAAGTCATAGAGAACAAGGTAACAAATAGCAATATAGTAACTCCTGTGATATATAGTAACTGCTACCATCAGTGTTGAGTAGCTGTCAGAGAAAGCTCTTTTACTTCTGTTCCACAAATGAACCTCTCAAGATTTGGGAGTAAACAGGAGATTGCGTGGTTTAATATGTATTTCTGGAATGAAATTATTAATCCAGATGGAGTTTAAAATATAATGTAAGAAGCAACATCCTTTTATGGGAAAAAAAAGCTTTATTTATTGAAGCAGGCCTGAATAGGTAAGTAAATTATATATTGTAAAAAATAAATCCACTTTCAAAATCAATAGATGCTCAATACAGTACTTATGTTTTAGTAAACTTGTTCTTCATGACTATATGAAAAAAATGTGTTGCCTTACCAGACAGAACTGAAGTTAAATACATATTGGTTCAAACATATTGGTTAGAATATAATATTGCAGGCTAGCTCTACTCACATTGCCAGGAATTAGATTCCTTTGATCCTGACTGGCTCAAGGTTGACTCCACCTTCCATCCTTCCAAGGTCAGTAAAATGAGAACCCAGATTGTTGGGGGCAATATGCTGACTCCATAAACTATTTAGATAGTGCTGTAAAGCACTGTGAAGCAATATTTAAGTGCTATTGCACTTTTTAAAGTGCTTTTTTAAATTTAAGTGCTATTGCTATTGCTATGGTAGCATACTGCAGTGTATTGGGTTATGGGTTGTATTGCTTCTTTCCCCACCTACTTTATTTACTAAGTGAAAAGTAAATATTCTTTGTTTCTTTTCATAGAAAAATGATTAAAACTTCCTTGGAATCACAATCTAGGTGGCTATGGTATTAATGTGATTGAAGATCTTGAGCTGGCTATGATTACCCTTTGGGAATTTTGCCTTGTAGAAGAACCCAAAGTTTAATGAACAGAGTTAACAAACACCCAAACCTATAATTCAGATTATAAAACCATTGAGTTTCAACTTTCATTGTAATAATTCCATAGGATATAAGCTGTCATGTTTGTTAATGTAGCCTGAATGTGATTCCTGTCTAGATTTTAATTCCTTGAGAGAAAATGGTTTAGTTCACATCATTTAAAGCAAGTAAATATAAACATGTATTGTATATAATATAGGACAGCTATCTGATACAAAGCAAGCACGTGCATGACTGGGGAGAGGAAGTAAGCAGTTGTAAATTTTTTACTATCAAAAACTACAGTCAACAAATATTTAACATCTGCATGTGAAAAGCAATAGTTTTCACACAAAATATATATGTAAAATAATTAACGTATGAAATATCTTAAATATTGACAGTATATATATTCCTAGAAATCCTAGTCAAATCATTACCTTACTCTCATTAGTTTCACTTAACTTAGATACTGAATCAATATCAGAGGTAAAGTCAAGGTAAAAATCCAAGATGATTATTTTGAAACAGAGTTAGGATCACTTTGTCATTTTGTTACAGAGGATTATGTTTGTTGTTTCTCCTTCCAATTAAATTTTGATATCTCCATCACAGGAGAAATTGGCTTTACAACAAGAGAGTTTCACATTCTGTTGCATGAAAAACAACAACCCACCAACACTGCCTAATGAACTTTGATGGAAGTGCAGTAGAACTTATCTAAATTCCATGAGAAATACTTTTTTCCCCAAAAGAAAACAGCTGGATGGAGCAAAAACTCTTCATAAAACATTTATGTTAATATTGGAAATATCAATATTTGAAGAAGGTTTTTAAACACTGTATTTTAAAGCAATAATTGAGATTTTCCACACCAGAGTGCAGTTCCCCTGTGTTTTCTTCAGTTCAAGATTCAAAGGGCTTCCTACCTTACTGGTTTTTCAAAAGTTCCTAAAAGGTTGGCTCTTCATCTAACTCAGAGGTCTCCAAGTTTAGGGACCCCTGATCTTGCTCTTTAGTAGGATGGCTGATACCCCTTTCTTTCTTTTCTTGATCTCCTCTGGGTTTGTTTTCTTTGCTGTTATTGTTTGTTTGCCTTATGTTTTTGTGTTTTTGTATTCTTTTAAATGTTTTTGACTTCCCAAAGTGGCTATCATCATCATTGGGGTGGAGAAGCAATTGAAGATGCAATTGATGAGATTATATGTTTAGTATATATCAGTGGTGGTTAACCTTTTTGGTACCGAGTGCCAAAATGGGAACAAGTGCGTGCCGAAAAGGAACCAAGGGTCAAAATGTATGAGTGCCAAAAACCAAAAGAGCAGCTCCCGGTGCGGGCATGCACACCGGCCACCTGGTCTTTCAGCTTTTAATGTGCATGCACGTATGCCAGCTGGCTGGTCAGTTTCTAACTCACAGGCACACCCCAGCCAGCTGCTCTTCACGCGTGCATGAGTATTAGAAAGTGAAAGACCAGGTGGCTGGCATGCATGTGTGCACTGGGAGCTGCTCTTCCAGTTTCACGGTGGCTCCTGCACATGTGAAGACCAGCTGGTCAGTGCATGCCAGAACCCATAAGAGCAATGGGCAATGGTTGGTGTGCCCAGAAACATGGCTCTGTGTGCAACTTCCAGCATGCATGCCATGGGTTCACCATCACGGGTATATATGATCTCAGTGTGTCTTTGTCATGTTCACCCGAAGGGGCCTTAATGAAAGCTTATTGGTTGGAATCAGGGATTGGAGCCAAGGAAGGGAGTTTAATGGAGACAATATTTCTATCTCCTTCCAAAATATAATGTGATGGGCTAAATGTTCTTTGGAAGACTTAGTATTATAGTACTAAGCACTTTACAAAACTTAAGCTTCTACAAACTTCTTGCTATTCTGAGATTTTAAGATCCATATTCTTCAAACCTTTCTTATTTGAACCTCACTGTTATTTACAAATAAAACATAATCATTGCTTTGGAAGATACTTCGGGTTATTTTAATTCTGGTGAGGTCAGTCACATGCTTAAAGCTGAAAATAAATAAGCATCTAAGTTCTACTGCCTCCTTTGTTCAATCAGCTTTCTCAAAATGCTTTGTGATAAATTTACAACTGCTGGGATGGATTTATTATACATGGGATGACTATATGGTAAAATTAAAAGCTATGCATCACCCACCAACCTGCCCATGGTTTTGCTCCTCCAGTCAGTGTAATAACATTTTTTCCTGAAAAAAACAGCAAAAATCATCAGAGTACAATTTTACATCAAGGTGAAGGACATGCATACAAGATATAGAGCTTTGTAATTTCATAACATGCACCATTATAAAAGGAATATGGGTAGAAGCTCAATCGCATGGATAAAAACTGAGCTACTTAAACCGAACTTTTAACAAAAATAGTATGAACAAAAATATCAACTAAGTCTGTATACAAAAGTCAGTAGATACCTGGATGCAGAGAAAGGAACTATTTGGTTTTCTATTCTGCTTCTGTTTGCATTAGCATCGATTATCCTTAAATGACTGAAATAAACTCTGAACAAGTCATATATATATATGATGAACACAATACAGAAGCCTGATGATGGCAGATGAGATTCTGCCGAAACGTTGCTACAACTTTAAAAGCACAACTATAATGATGTGGGAAAATACCCGAACAAAACTGAATACCATACATATAGATACCTGCAAAAACTTAAGAATATGTATGTATGTATGTATGTATGTATGTATGTATGTATGTATGTATGTATGTATATGCATGTATATGTGTGTGTGTGTATATATATATATATATATACCATACTCAAACCCAAACTATGGTTAAGATATATCGATGACACATTCGTGATTTGGCCCCATGGACAAGAAAACCTAAACAACTTCCTAACACACCTAAACAGCGCACACCCCAAAATCAAGTTCACCATGGAAACAGAAACAAACAAACAACTACCATTCCTAGATGTACTAATCTACAAGAAAACAGATGGCACACTAGGACACACCATATACCAGAAGAAAACACACACCAACCGCTACCTCAACGCCCAATCCCACCACCACCCAGCACAGATAAACTCCGTGGCTAAAACACTAATTACTAGAACCAAATGCCTGGCAGACAAGACACATATTAAGACTGGACTATGCACCCTGACTAAAATATTGACAGCCAACGGCTTCCACAAAAGCAAAATCACCAACTTGATCCACAAAAACACACTGAGACATAATAGAGACCCAGAAGATGAACAGACCCGTGGAACAGCTGTCCTGCCCTACATAAGAGGCACTACAGACAAAATTAGTAAGATTCTATACAGACACCACATCAAGACTGCCTTCAAAACAGACAGAAAAATAGCAGCCATCGTCAGGAACCCCAAAGACAAAATTGACCTGGAAAACCAAGGCATATACGAAGTCCCCTGTGCATCATGCCCGGCCACATACATTGGACAGACCAATAGAAGAATAAGCACCCGCCTGGATGAACACAAAAATGCAGTCAAAAAGCTGGAACACACTTCCTCACTCGTCCAACACATGGAAGCCACAGGTCATAACATCAACTTCAATGGCACCAAAACCCTAGCCACCATAGAAAGTCCCAGCCACAGAATCATCAGAGAAGCCATAGAGATTGAAAAAAGACCAGAAAGCATGAACAGAAGAGATGATTCCACCAGGCTGTCAATCATTTGGAAGCCTGCACTCACAAACAAAAAAATCTCCACACCACAAGCCAGGCAAACACCTGGGCACAAACAGATCCCCCCTGATACCTCCAGCTCAAACACACCCCAACCAGGCACCCAGATGAAACCCAGCTTCCTAACGAATGATAGCCGTCCATTTACCCGAAGCCAAGCTGCACTAAAGGCCTCCAATAAAGTAACACAATGTTGCCAGCCAATCAAGATATAAAAAGAGCCCCCCCCCAAAAAAAACAGACAGAAGATACTAGTAGCAGAACACAGCAAACTCCAAGACCAATAAACACAGACCAAGACTCTCAACCAATCAGGAGGAAGAAAAAACCATTCTGACACAGCAATAGGCTGCCCCAAATTTAAATCTGAAACCACTGTAAAAGTCTGACTCACAGAGAAACACCATACAGAAGCCTGATGATGGCAGATGAGATTCTGCTGAAACGTTGCTACAACTTTAAAAGCACCACATGGGAAAATACCCGAACAAAGCTGAATGCCAGACATGTAAGTACCCACGAAAACTTAAGAAAACATATATATATATATATATTTTCGTAGATTTTCACAGGTACAGATATGGGTGGCAACGTTTTGGCTTTCCACAACAAAACTCACAAGGCCATCACACAGCCCATTATACAAACATCGACTCCATCAACCAATCAAGAGGCAGTAGCGCAGCCAACCAGCCCAGCACACTAGTCCCCACCATCAGTATTTATAGAGAGACGGCAGCTCTAATCACACACTGCTTGCACTGGCATGAAGCCAAAAGCACCAGCCTGAGGATGGAAAGTTGGATCTCGCCGAAACGTCAGCAAGATACTCTTATTCTTACATGGGAAAATACCCAAACACACCTAGACCTACATATATATACCATATATGCATGGTATTCAGCTTTGTTTGGGTATTTTCCCACGTCATTATAGTTGTGCTTTTAAAGTTGTAGCAACATTTCAGCACAACTTTAAAAGCACAACTATAATGACGTGGGAAAATACCTGAACAAAGCTGAATACCATACATGTAAGTACCCACGAAAACTTAAGAAAACATATATACGTATATGTATATGTATATGTATATGTATATGTATATGTATATGTATATGTATATGTATATGTATATGTATATGTATATGTATATGTATATGTATATGTATATGTATATGTATATGTATATGTATATGTATATGTATTTGTTTCGTAGATTTTCACAGGTACAGGTGTGTAGGTCTAGGTGTGTTTGGGTCTTTCCCCATGTGCACTGGCACAAAGCTGAAAGCACCAGTCTGATGATGGCGAGTGGGACGTCGCCGAAACATCACCAAGGTACTCTTAATCTTACACAGGAAAAGACCCAAACACACCTAGACCTACACACACACACACACACACACACACACACACACACACATATATATATATTCTTAAGTTTTCGTGGGTGACATGTATGGCATTCAGCTTTGTTCGAGTATTTTCCCACGTCATTGTATTTGTGCTTTTAAAGTTGTAGCAACGTTTCGGCAGAATGTCATCTGCCATCATCAGGCTTCTGTATATATATTCTGTATCTATCTATATATTTTCTGAGGTTCTCGCAGGTATTTGTATGTGGATCTTTGGTTATTCGGGTTTTCTCCCACGTAAGATTGGAAGTATCTAAGCAACGTTTCGATGAAGTCTCATTCATCATCTTCAGGCTTGTGTCTTCGGCTCTGTGCTTCTCAGAGTGATGTGAGCTTGCAGCTGCTTCTTCCTTTTAACTGCTAGTGGGGGTGTGACTTGATTGGGTGGGGGCTTGGCTGTTTTCTCATTGGGTGGGGTGTGTTCTCATTGGTTGGGTGTTTGGCTGTGTTCTGATTGGTTGGGGGGTTGGCCGTGTTCTGATTGGCTGGGGGCGTGTTCTGTTCAGGTGGGGGCTTAGTTGTGCTCAGGTTAGTCTTAGTTGCTGGGGGATTTGAGCTGGTGAGCTGTGATCCTGCTGTTTGGCTTTGAGTTCGTGGTTGTGCCGCATCTTCATGGTGGGTGTCAGTTCGCTTCATGTATGTCTCAGAGGGGTTTGAAGTGGGTAGTGATGCAGCTGCAGTGCAGCTTCTGGTCCGTGGTTGTGTCTCATCTTCTGTGTGGGTGTGAGTCTGCTTTCTACATGGAAGTGTGGTGGTGGCATCTTGTGTGGCCCTCATGGGTGTGGGTCTGGTGTCAGTCTTCATGTTAGGTACTCATCTGTTCATGAGGGCGGGTTTCCAAATGGCTGGTAAGCGGGAGGTGTCATCTCTTTTATTCATGCTGTGTGGGCATTTTTCTATCTCTATGGCTTCTCTGATTATTCTGTTGTTGAAGTGTTCAGTTTTGGAGATAGTTCTGGTATTTTTAAACTCAATCTCATGTCCTGTGGCTTTGAGGTGTTGGACCAGGGAAGAGGTCGGTTCTTCTTTTTTGATTGAGTTCTTATGTTCTTCAATGCGTGCACTTATTCTTCTGTTAGTTTGTCCAATGTATGTGGTGGGGCAGGCAGTGCAAGGGATTTCATATACTCCTTGGTTTTCTAACTCGATTTTGTCTTTAGTGTTTCTTAGGATGGTGGATATATTTGTGCATTCTGCACAAACAGAAAAATATCCACCATCCTAAGAAACCCTAAAGACAAAATCGAGTTAGAAAACCAAGGAGTATACGAAATCCTGATGATGGCAGATGAGATTCTGCCGAAACATTGGTACAACTTTAAAAGCACAACTACAATGACGTGGGAAAATACCCAAACAAAGTTGAATAAAACACACACACACACACACACACACACACACATATATATATATTTGTTTTCTCGCGGGTATTTGTATGTCGATCTTTGATTATTTGGGTTTTCTCCCACGTAAGATTGGAAGTATCTAGGCAACGTTTTGATGAAGACTTCATTGAAATGTTGCCTAGATACTTCTAATCTTACGCGGGAGAAAACCCGAATAACCAAAGATCCATATATATATATATATATGTGTGGATCTTTGGTTATTCGGGTTTTCTCCCGCGTAAGATTGGAAGTATCTAGGCCCCGTAGAGGTGCAATATTTGTTTTCTGAGGTTCTCGCGGGTATTTGTATGTGGATCTTTGGTTATTCAGGTTTTCTCCCACGTAAGATTGGAAGATTGATGAAGACTTCATTGAAACGTTGCCTAGATACTTCCAATCTTACGTGGGAGAAAACCTGAATAACTATATATATATATATATATATATATATATATATATATATATATATATATATATATATATATATATATATATTCATTCTAAATATTTCTGAAGTAATAAATGCAAAGAGGACCATTTTGGAAATACAATACATAAATGGAAAATAACTGCATAGGTTCTGTTGGAATTTTGCCTGATATTAATTTTTGTATTTTTAAATATTTATTGATTAACTTAGGAAAATTGATATATTCATGTGGAATTCAAATTGCAGATCTTTTACAAGACAAATCATGCTTAAAAATGACCACTACATCCCCTGTCCCCAAAGACTGAGTGACTTCATTTATGAGTCATGGATAGGCAACCCAGTAGTTGTTGGTGAGAAGTGGCATTCAGTAGCCCCTCTTTCCACATGATAGCTGGTGCTAAGGCTCCCAGCTAACTCTCCATTAGCTTAGCAGATTGGCTGCATAGCTGTAGTATGATACTATTGAAATGGTTTTTCATAGTAAAACTCAATAATTACTCAATTATAATCTGACAGGCGTACTTCCTATGATTGTTAGAAAGAGAACTTCTCCAGGTGAAGAGTTGAAGAGGAACAAATTTTATGTGCATATATGTACAAACTGTGTTTATGTATCTTACATACTGTATGTACCTGCCTGATTGGTAAGCAGCGTAATCCACAGTCGTGAAAAGCTATATCACATTAGATTGAAGATATGCCTGGAAAGCAGGACAATTTATCAAACTTGTTATGCTAATGACATAATAACAAAAAGTAAATCACTAAAGATTTAGTAGGTCATTAGAGCAGGACCAATCTACAAATGCTAATTGTTGAGCAAAGCTGAACATTCTGCATATTGGGTAGGAAACTATAAAATCATATATTTTGGATTTTCAGTGTTCTTCAAAGAAAAATTGTAATACATTGAGAATCTTTAAATATTTGATTCAGGTTCAGTACCCAAAAGGTTCAAACACATGTCGAGGTATATCCAGTAGGTTTGAGAGGCTTCTTCTGATCATGCAAGGTTGTTACCGTATATACTCGAGTATAAGCCGAGTTTTTCAGCCCATTTTTTGTGCTGAAAAAACCAACCTCGGCTTATACTCAAGTCAGCAGCTACGGCACCATGCCTGGCCTGCGCTGGCGTGGCTGCAACCGATTGCGCCTCCAGGGCAGCATCGCCGCCGCGGCTGTCTACCCACTGAAGGCCTCACAGGCGACCCCAAGCGGCCTCTCCTTCCCCATTAACGGGTTCCCGGGGCCCCCGCGAGCTCCTGCGTTGCACGCTTCCAGCTTCGCCAACA
The DNA here is from genome assembly GCA_033807585.1 of Hydrophis major. Taxonomy (NCBI): domain Eukaryota; kingdom Metazoa; phylum Chordata; class Lepidosauria; order Squamata; family Elapidae; genus Hydrophis; species Hydrophis major. Next base: position 108,071,032 of record CM066328.1, on the reverse strand, counting down.
AACCACCAGGCTCAGGCAGCCTCCTCCGCCCCCTACCCTAGCAGTGAAGAGCTGCTCCGGGGGCAGCGAGACAAAGTGCCTGGCTGCGCCGTGGCGGGAGCCCTCCGGAGCAGCTCTCCGCTGCTAGGGTAGGGGGCGGAGGAGGCTGCCTGAGCCTGGCGGTTTGTTGGCGAAGCTGGAAGCGCGCCCGTTAATGGGGAAGGAGAGCCCGCAGCTCCGAAAGTCTTTTCACCGTTGGGGACTGAACAGGAAAGCCACAAATGCCGCGCTCCCCAGAAAAGGGCGGCCCTCTTCCTCTCAGCGGTTCTGGCCACGGCGCAGCCAGGCACTTTGTCTCGCTGCCCCCGGAGCAGCTCTTCGCTGCTAGGGTAGGGGGCGGAGGAGGCTGCTTGAGCCTGGCGGTTTGTTGGCGAAGCTGGAAGCATGCAACACAGGAGCTCGCGGGGCCCCGGGCGCCTGTTAATGGGGAAGGAGAGGCCGCTTGGGGTCGCCAGGCTCAGGCAGCCTCCTCCGCCCCCTACCCTAGCAGCGAAGAGATGCTCCGGGGGCAGCGAGACAAAGTGGCTGGCTATGCCGTGGCGGGAGCCGCTGAGAGGAAGAGGGCCGCCCTTTCCTGGGGAGCACAGCGTTTGCGGCTCTCCTGTTCAGTCCCCAACGGTGAAAAGACTTTCGGAGCTGTGGGCTCTCCTTCCCCATTAACGGGTGCACTTCCAGCTTCGCCGACAAACTGCCAGGCTCAGGCAGCCTCCTCCGCCTCCTACCCTAGCAGCGAAGAGCTGCTCCAGGGGCAGCGAGACAAAGTGCCTGGCTGCGCCATGGCGGGAGCCCCCGGAGCAGCTCTTCGCTGCTAGGGTAGGGGGTGGAGGAGGCTGCCTGAGCCTGGCGGTTTGTTGGTGAAGCTGGAAGCGCGCAACGCAGGAGCTTGCGGGAGCCCCGGGTGCCCATTAATGGGGAAGGAGAGGCCGCTTGGGGTTGCCAGGCTCAGGCAGCCTCCTCCGCCCCCTACCCTAGCAGCGAAGAGCTGCTCCGGGGGCAGCGAGACAAAGCGCCTGGCTGCGCCATGGCGGGAGCCCCCGGAGCAGCTCTTCGCTGCTAGGGTAGGGGGCAGAGGAGGCTGCCTGAGCCTGGCGGTTTGTTGGCGAAGCTGGAAGTGCGCAACACAGGAGCTCGCGGGGGCTCCGGGCACCCGTTAATGGGGAAGGAGAGGCTGCTTGGGGTCGCCAGGCTCAGGCAGCCTCCTCCGCCCCCTACTCTAGCAGCGAAGAGCTGCTCCGGGGGCAGCGAGACAAAGTGCCTGCTGCGCCATGGTGGGAGCCGCTGCAAGGAAGAGGGCCGCCCTTTCCTGGGGAGCGCGGCGTTTGCGGCTCTCCTGTTCAGTCCCCAACGGTGAAAAGACTTTCGGAGCTGCAGGCTCTCCTTCCCCATTAACGGGCGCGCTTCCAGCTTCGCCAACAAACAGAGCTGCAAATCTGGTAATCGCTTGCGGAGCCTCGGCATGAACTCCCTTTCCCCGCACTCCCCCCCCGCACTCCTCTGGCAGCAGCAGGCGGAGAAAGCCCCGCTTCCCCCTGGCTTTGATGGCACGCATGAGTTGGCTTCCCACTCTTTTTTTTTTTAACTCTCCTCCTCCTTCTCCTCCTCCTTCTCCTCCTCCTTCTCCTCCTCTCCTCTCCCCTTGTTGTCTGGTCTTCCCTAAGGAAACTCGAGGGCTCACACTTCCAGGTGTTTCTCCCTGTCTTTCTCCCTGTCAATGATCTTTTCTTCCCTTTCCTTCTCTCAGCCCCATCCTCCTTCACCTTTGTTACCACAATCCTGAACAGATGAAGTTTGTACTTCTCAAGAAAGGTTGGATGTTCTTTTTGAGGAGGGAACCTAGTGTGGCATCTGTATGTTGACCTACTACTGAGCCATGGCATGTGTACACATGCAATGGAGGCATGAGGGAGAGCTGTGAAAGAGATGGTGGCTCTCCAAAACAGGATGTACATGCAGCACATACATATGCTTTTTTCTTGCAAGGGAGAGAGTGACTCTGTTTGGACATACAGATGATGAGGAGGAATCCAGTTTTGAAGGATTTTAACTCTTGTGTTTTAGCGTGGTTGCTGATTGAGCTAAGGTTTTTGTACTTTTAAAGTTATTGTTGATACCATATTGGTTTTGTTGGCTCTCTTTTCCACTTACAGAGCTAGTTTACTGTTTTTCTTTGAAATAAATATTCAAAAACATTTAACCTACTGATGCTTCAATTAATGTAATTTTATTGGTATCTATTTTTATTTTTGAAATTTACCAATAGCTGCTGCATTTCCCACCCTCGACTTATACTCGAGTCAATAAGTTTTCCCAGTTTTTTGTGGTAAAATTGGGTGCCTCGGCTTATATTCGGGTCGACTTATACTCGAGTATATACAGTAATTCATTTTGGATCAAAATTAAGGACAGCACTGACAAGAAAATTGTTAGATTTTCTTCAGCTGTCAGGAGTAATCTTATACCAATACCCAAAGGAGTCTTGTGTTTAAAATAATGTCACTAAATCAAGGACAGATAATTAGATTAACTTGCATGTAGTTTCTCCACTCGGCTGGGCAGTGTTAAAGAGAAGGGGAGCATTTTGTTAATTTCAGGTTTCAATCCAGATTTAGTTCAAATGTAACTTCATTTCCCCAATCCACCCACTTCTAAATATTATGTACTAGAAGAAAGAGCATTGCTCTGGCCTTGTAGCCTTTCTATACTACTTCAGACAGCTGGTTGAGTTGCCTGCCATAAAGCTCAAATTAAGATCTGGACAAGACCTGAAGAGAGATCCATGAGTCAGAACTACATGAATAAGCACTGGGCCATTTGGCAACATTTGCACAGGAAACTTTCAAATCTAATTCCATTCTATCAAAGCAGGATTATTTAGATTTATATTATAATTTCATCCAGGAGTTTAAAACTTATGAAGAAAAAGCTTATGAAGTTACTTGGGCTGAGAGACAGAAATAGGCCCAACTCATCAGTGAATATTTGTGGTTAAAGATAGATAGGAATTTTAAATACAATTTCTTAAATACTATACCATTCTGACTCTCTTTGTTTTGTTGTAGACTTAAGAAGTTGCAGAAGTATACCAATGTGTAGTGGATGCAGCAGATTCTGCTGAAGGAACTATCAGTTTTTAAATCTTAAAATCTAACACAGGGATCCCCAACCTCCAAGCTGTGGCCCACTACCAGGCTGTTGGCCTATTTGGAATTAGGCAATGTGAGTTCCTGGCCAGAGCATGTGCTTACACCTGCACAGCTCAGCTTATGTGAGTGGCAGGCTGGTGAGCACTTGTGTGTGCGCACAGCAGCCCACTTCTTGTGCCACCCTGCTGGTTGTGCAGCCCAGTTCCTTTCTCTCCCCTGGACCACTAAGCCTCAAAGGTTGGGGACTGCCGATCTAAAGGCTTTTGTCATTAAATGTCATTTTTATGCTTTCATTGTGGAAGGAATAACTCTGAGCAAAGTTATTTATTAAGGACAATAGGAAAATTTGCTAAAATGATCCTGCTATTATTAATCTGTCCTTGCTCATCTTTTATTTTTATTTTTTTATTATTTTTTCCTGAATGAAATTAATATGAGAGAACTAGTGGATTGTTTATAGCATTGCTAAAGAGCAATGTAATAATTCCCTGAAATTGATTTGCCTTTTTGCTGTTAAAGCCAATGGCTTATTTTGTGATGATTGATGTAATGTATTTATTTCTGGAAGAGCCCAACTAACTTTAAGACCTTTTCTCTGGAGTAAATAACTGGAAGCTGCAATCAAAACCCATGAGTCAGCAGATGTACTTATCCTCCATCGGGATTAATTTGCTTTAAAGCAGGGAACCAATTAGCGCTACTTTGGATATTTCAAAATTATAGAAGCTTGTGCCTTAAGACAACTTTCAATGTGCTAAATGTACACAAGCAAACAAACTGCATAAATCTCACTTTCAGTTGGTATAAACTCATCATAGAAGGATGAACTCAAATTTTGTTAGACAGGCACATTTGAGAATGACCACAATGTCTAGAAAGACTCACTTTGGCTTTCAGTTTATCTATTGCTTATGGAATCAACAAGGGGTTAGCTGAGCAATTATGAGACAAAGAGCTTTGGCTTGCTCTACTCTAATGTTTGGTTTCTTTGCTAGCTATAATAAAAATGCCAAAGAAGATCTGATTCCTTCCTCGACTGCAAGCAGTAGAAAGGAAAATGATGTACCTAACATGCTAATTTTGCTTTTCATGATGCAAATATAGAGAGGGCAGAAGATCTTTTGTGTCTCCTAGCCATATCGAGTGCTATACATTCTGGAATATTGTTCCCTATATTAAAAACTTCCCAGACAAGATTCTATTTCCCTAGTGACTGGATCCACACACCGTTCCTTGAAGCAATAGTATCCCTTCATGCACAGTGTAGTGTGTTTGCGAATGAGCTCTAGTGGTTGGCTCATACTGGATTGCAGTATTGCAATCTAACTCTGCCCACATCTTGGAGTTCAGTCCTGATGGAACTCAAGGCTGACTCAGCCTTCCATCCTTCTGAGGTCAGTAAAATGAGGACCCAGATTGTTGGGGGCAATATGCTGACACAAACCACTCAAAGAGGTGCAGTCTAAGTGCTATTGATACTGCTATTAATAAAACACCATGATAGCTGGAAATAAATGTGCTTGTTAGAAAAAATACATTCTTAATTTAACAAGTGACAAAATTAAGCATTTTATTGTTACCTGAAAGGCATCCTAATGTTCATTCTTTCAGCATATTTGCAGAGTGTGTCCCAAGGACAATGAATTTTTACAAACATAATGTCATTGTTTGTAACAGCTGGCTGCAAAAAAGAAACAATGGAACAGGCACAAATCTTTCAGATTCAGGTGCATTCTCTTTATTTTCTTCTTAAAAAGTTCACATTTAGTTACATAAGTGTATGGTATTTAAACTGTCTACTTGGACAGAAGAATACATACAGGAGTACAAATAACCTGTATGCATTCTTCTTTGGTCAAAACAAGAGAGGAATTTTGGCTTACCTGTAACCTAGCTATGATTGCAGTTTATCAAAAACAAAAAACAAAAAAACAAAAAAACAACCCAGAGTTAACACACTGGTTCAAAAGCTTCATGGATGTTATCCCATTAAGTCATAAGTTATCAAGTTATCAAGTTACCAATCTTATTAAATCACAGAGCAATCCTTCAGACAAAGGTGTTAAGAGGGGAGTGTTGGCTAGTTCGAAGGCAAAGATCCAAGCAATTTTATATGCTCAAGAAAACTGCATATATCATTTAATATTACAGGTATGTTCTGCCACAAATCAGACATTTTGAAGGCTGGGGAAGGAAGACCTTTCAGTTTACAGGCTTCTAGTTCATGCTACCTGTTATGTTCTGTGAGTGGCGCAAGAAGTAGAGACAAGTCGATGAACAGTGAACTTCAACTCTTTATTTAACATGGTGCAACAGTTCTAAAAACGGCCACAACAGCCCCCTTTATATAGGCAAGCTCTTGGGTATTTAGCCAATGAAAACACAGGAATGTTAGCTCTTTTAACCAATGAGAAAGGCTCGTTAAAAGCCAATCAGATTCTCCTGAACGGACCAATCCGATATCGCTATTATCGGCCAATCAGAAGTGCAGGGCCAGAACCCTGCACTTTACTTTAAGGTTTCAACAATCTTTATTCAAACACTTTTATTAATTCACAACACCCCTTCCCTCCGGGTTCCATTTAAGGAGTGCGGTAACGTAGTCTTTGAGGTAGGCAGGTTGTTTTGATTGTCTATTTGATTTACGTTGTCCTCCCGGTATTTGTCTAGAGTCTTGTTGGGGTAGGACATTATCTGGTGAACAGGGTGCCTCTGGTTCTGTATCTAAACTTCCATTATCACTTATGTCCTCGGTATCCCTTTGAGGTGAGTTTACCCCTGTCCCCGATCCTTCTTCACATGTTGTGTCTGAGTGGTCGTTTGTTCCGCTTGTGCCTTCCACTGTTCCAAACTCAGCCTCCTTGGCGTCTCCTCCCCCCTCAGTTTGGAAATCACCGGAATCGCAGACCCCAGACTGCAGCCTTGAATACAGCTGATCAATATGGTGCTTCCATATTCTATCGTCGCGACATTTCACTTGGTACGATCTGGGTCCGGTTACTTGGATTACAGTTGCCTCAACCCACAATGGGTCACCATAAAAGTTTCTCGTGAAAACCAAGTCGCCTACCTGGAAATTACGGCATTTCCCGCTGGATCCGTGTGATTTTTCAGGTTCGTACGATGGGTGTAGTCGGTCGAGGTGGGAGCGGAGTTTTCGTCCCATCAATAACCCAGCGGGAGTTTTGTTGGTGACGCTGTGTGGAGTGATGTGCTGCAAAAGGAGTATCCGGTTAATCTTGTCTTTGATATCACCATAGTCCATTTTATGTAGAGTTCTTTTGACGAATTGTACCATGCGCTCGGCCCTTCCATTGGCCACAGGATGCACCGGGGAAGTTAGTGCATGGTGAATACCGCAGTCCGCCAGGTACTGTTCAAAAGAAAGCGCAGTAAACTGTGGCCCGTTGTCGGATACCAGAACTTCCGGTAGTCCGTGTGTTGCAAATAATCTGTCCAATTTCCTGATGACCGATTCGGTTGTTGTATTTTTCATCTCATGGATTTCGAGCCAGTTCGAATAGGCATCCACTGTTAATAAAAATGTGTGTCCATTCATAGGTCCAGCAAAGTCCAGATGAATATGGGACCATGGTCCCCTGGGTGTTTCCCATTCTGTTGGGGTTGCTTTCGGTGGGACATTGCTGACTTCCTGGCATTTGTGGCAAGTCTTTACCCAGGCTTTGATCTGCTTGTCTATGCCCGGCCACCACACATAGCTTCATGCGAGTCCTTTCATGCGCAGGATGCCAGGGTGGCCATTGTGCAAGGTTCTCAGTCCCACTCGCTGTAACCGCTCTGGGACAACGACTCTATCGCCCCAAATCATGCAGCCTTTCTGGGAAAACAGTTCCGTCTGTCGACTTTTGAAGGGAGTGTAATTGTCAGGGATTTGGTCCAATGGCCATCCACGCTCTACCCACCTGAGGACACATGCTAAAATGGGATCGCGTTTAGTTTCAATCGCGATATCGCGAGCTGTCAACGGCGGGTTTTGGAGTGCCTCGATCTGCAGTGTTGTGATGGTCAGAGCAGGGTCGTCAACAGTTTCTGGAAGTGGTGCACGGCTCAATGCGTCAGTGTGGGGAATGGCTTTCCCCGGGCGGTGTTGCAACTTATAATTATAGGCAGCCAAGAATTCTGACCAGCGAGTCATTCTGGGAGATAATATATAAGGGGTTGGTTTATCTCCCGCTATTATTCCCAGTAAAGGTTTGTGGTCAGTTATTATAGTGAAAGCTCGCCCATAAATATATTCATGAAATCGTTTAACAGCAGATACAATAGCAAGAGCTTCCTTATCGATTTGACTGTAATTGCGTTCTGCTTTTGATAGCGTTTTTGAAAACTAGGCAACAGGGGCTTCACTTCCGTTTGGTAAAACGTGGCTAAAAATGGGGCCCACTCCGAATGGTGATGCATCACATGTAACCATTAAAGGCAAAGTCTCATTATACTGCATCAAAACAGTGTTGGAGGTCAATAGGTTTTTTACTTGTCGAAACGCATGTTCCTCTCGGTGCCCCCAAACCCAGGGTGCTTTTTTGTCCAATAAACGATGTAAGGGTTCAGCTGTGGTTGCTTTGTGAGGCAGAAAGACGTTATAAAAATTGATAAGGCCTAGGAAAGCTTGGAGATCAGCCTTATTGTGGGGTTTGGGGGCGTATTTGATTGCCCATAGTTTGCTATCGGTGGGGTGAATGCCTTGTTTATCTATGATATATCCTAAAAATTCTACTTGATCCGTACATAGTTGACACTTGTTTTTTTTAACTTTGAGACCTGAGTCTTTAAATCTCTGAAGAACCAACCCCAGGCGCTCCCTTAGTATTTCTCTAGTCAGAGCAGTAATTAAAACGTCATCAAAATAGGGGACAATGCCTTTTATCCCTTGTAATAGTCTTTCCATCAAACTTTGAAAGATTCCCAGGGACATGCTTACTTTGAATTGGAGTCGGTTACATTTAAACGCACCTCAGTGCATAACGATCGTTTGGGTCTCTGCCGTTTTTTTTGTCTACAGGCAGTTGTTGGTATGCCTGGGCTAGATCTAGTTTAACGAAGACTTTTCCGCCCCCCAGGGAATGGAGAAGGTGTTGCACCACCAGTACCGGGTAAGCGTTTTGCTGCAGGGGGTGATTCAGGGTGGCTCGGTAGTCCCCACAAATTCTTAACGATCCATCCGGCTTGATGGGTGTCATGATCGGGGTTTCCCAGGGAGAATGGTCAGTTGGTTCTAAAAACCCCTGGGCTATTAATTTATCAAGCTGCTCATCAATCTTTGGTTTAAGGGCAAATGGAACTCAACGAGGCTTAAGGCGGATGGGAGCTATTTCGGGGTTGAGGTTAAATGATATCGGGGTCCCCTTGTACTCGCCTAGTTTATCTGCAAAGACGTCCTGGAATTCTTGGACGAGAGCCTCTTCCCAGTTGTTGCTGCGGGATCGGTGAATGCGAACCATTGGAGGCCTAAGAAGCTAGGCTGATCCCTGTCGACTACAGTCAAGGGTAGAGATGCGGTACGATTTTTAAATGAGACGCGGACTTGGCTGGATCCAATGATTGGAATTCGATTTCGCTGATAATCTTTGAGTATGATTCTTTGGAATCGGAGGTCTTGTCGCCGGACGGTAGGGATGAGTTGCTTGAGGGTCTTCCAGGAAACCATTGAGAGGGACGATCCTGAATCGACTTCTATCATACAAGGCTGGTTTTCAATGGCCACCTTCACCCGGATCTTCTTGGCGTCCAGGGATGAGGCGTGACCAATCGTAATAGTTTGGTGTGCCTCTTCTTGCTTCGTTGAGTGGTTTAGGGGTTTGTTTCTGTAGGAGTGGTTGTTCCATTGGTGATTCAAGGGTTCTCGTTTTGCAGGACAGCTTCCTGCAGATTGGCGATAGTTAGCCCTCCTTGGGGGCTGGCTGGGTCCGTGTTTGCTTCTACAGACCCGTCCGATGTGGCCTCTTTTCCCGCACACATGGCAGAGCGTGTTGAGGAATTTGCAGTCTGATCGGGGGTGGTTTGCCCCACAACCAGCACATTGGTACTGCGATCTCTGGCGTTGGTCTCATTCAAACCGGAGGCAGTTGACCTCTTCTTCATCGCTTTCCGATGAAGATTCGAGGTCCTCGTGGTGGACTGTCGTTGCCTGTTCTTCTAAGTGAGGTGAAACTTCGCTGGCGAGTTGGCGAAGTGGAGCGTGGGTGTGGCGCATTCGAGCAGCCGACTTCCTGGTTGCTTCTGCTGCAGTAGCATCAGCGATGGCATCTGTAAGGCTAATGTCACCTTTCGCCATCAGCTTACTCTGCACGCCGGGTGCATCTAATCCCAGAACTATTCGGTCTCTCAGGGCTTTTTCGAGGTCGGCAAACCCGCATAGGCCTCCCAGATTCTGGAGATCAGCTATGAAATCAGCAACACTTTCGCCCTTCCACTGATCTCTCTGGTAAAATTCATGCCTTCTAACGAGCATTGGTACGGTCGGTGCATAGTGGGCCCTTAGCAGGGGTTCGAGGACGTCCCAGTCCATGGACTTCACTTCTGCCGGTTTCGCTAGTGCCTTGGCCATCTTGAATACGGTCAGTCCGCAATGAGTTAGGAATAATGTCCGTTTCTTTCCGGTAGTGGCATCCTTTAAATTGTTGGTTTCCAGAAACATCTGGAAGCGATCTATATATGAGTCCCAGTCTTCTTGTGCCGGGTCGAATGGAGTGGGTGGTATGACGCTGCCGGACATGGTTCCGCCATTGGTGCGTTTCAGCCACATGCTCATATCGTTCTGTAGTGTTCAGTCAGCTCTGACATCTCCACATCCCATCCTCGTCGTCAGTGTTATGTTCTGTGCGTGGCGCAAGAAGTGGAGATGAGTCGATGAACAGTGAACTTCAACTCTTTATTTAACATGGTGCAACAGTTCTAAAAATGGCCACAACAGCCCCCTTTATATAGGCAAGCTCTTGGGTATTTAGCTAATGAAAACACAGGAACGTTAGCTCTTTTAACCAATGAGAAAGGCTCGTTAATAGCCAATCAGATTCTCCTGAACGGACCAATCCGATATCGCTATTATTGGCCAATCAGAAGTGCAGGGCCAGAACCCTGCACTTTACTTTAAGGTTTCAACAATCTTTATTCAAGCACTTTTATTAATTCACAACACTACCCTCACAAGGCTAAGGAGAGGACAGTAGTCACTCCCCAAATCTGCCTCTCCACTCCACAAATCCCTGTTTTTATTTTATACTGTAAAGCAAGGGTCTTTAAACTTGGCAAGTTCAAGACTTGTGGACTTCAACCCCCAGAATTTTTAAGCTAACATGACTGGAGGAGGAATTCTGGGAGTTGAAGTCCACAAGTCTTTTTTTTATATATATATAAGAATTAATTTGGGTTTTCACAAAACAATACAAGTAAAATTCTTTTTTTTTTTAGAATAGCATGGTCCCGGGTTATCACTTCACCATAAAGACATAAACTTAATTTCATATTTGTCTTTGTGTTCTATTCCATATCTTATTACTATTTTAACATTTTCTCAATAATTTTTCCCTTCCCTTAGTTTTCTCAACCTTACTTTTCATTAACTCATTCCTTTCTAAATTCAATTGTATATATCTTTTTCTAAGTTTCAATACCTTTCTAGTCATCATATTTATACTTTTGTCTGTCCTGTTTTAATTTCATCTGGTTTGAGCTTCTTCGGCGACAGACCGAAATCTGTGATTGTGCACAGTTTCAATCTGTGCTCGCCACTGGAGCACCCCGAGCTGCCTGGTTTGGGGGCTAAGCCACCCTGTAGAGATGGTGAAGAGAGAGGAGACTGCCAGCAGGGTTGATGAGAGCCGCATCTCTCCTCCCCAGCAGGCTATTACTCCCTTTCCCGAAGGCAGTTGCAGCAGTGGTCAGAAATGGCTACCTCAAAGAAGAACTCGACCGGAGAAAAATGTGTAGGAGGAAGATAAGAAGAGAAAGTTTTTGGCTGACCAGGTCAAACTGGAAAAACAATACAAGGTACTCTGGAATTTGAATTATAAAAAACAACATTGTTCCCAAAGAAGACTTTGAAGTTGCGAATGAGAGAAGGAAGGGAAAGGATTTGTTTTTTTTTTCTTTTCTTCCCTATAGTGACAAATAAGAGTTTTAAGCAAGAAATTGGCAAAAATCCACTTTGAGAGTAACAGGTATTTAAGCTGAAAATAAAATGTCAAAGGGATTATAAAGATTTCTGGATTCTCAAAAACTTTTAAAAGAAGGAAAAAACAAAAGGATGGGATCTGGAAAAAGGGAGGAGACCACCTGGAAGTGAAAGGAATTAACAGTGAAACTTTAACAAGATTCCTAAAAGATACATTTTAACTGAAACTTTGTAACAAGATAAGATAACCCCAGGAAGAGAAAGTAGAAAAAAAGAAGCAAGAAGAAACAGCTTTGGATTATTTGGATTACTTGGTGATTTTTGGATTTTTGGCTATTGGATCCAAAGGACTAAAATTAATTGGGTCATTGTTTAAAAGTTTTTAAAATGGTATCACTCTTGGAAGAACTGAGAATGGAAATTAAAAAACTGAAAGAAGATGCACAAGAAGGAAGAGGTTCTTTTGGCTTCATATTTCAATTTGTGGAAATGGAGATCCTGAACTATGAGAAACAACAAGAAATGTATGTAGAAAAAGAAGGGCGGGACAAAGAAGAAGCCATCTTCAATGACCAAGTATTTCTATGTGGGGAAAAGAAAGGAAAGGGGGGAAAGAGAGTGAAAAATTTAAGATCTGAAAACACAACCCCAAAAAAGAATAGTTTGAAAAGTAATTATAACATTAGGAAGAAACAGAAGAGAGGACTACAGAAGAGAGAATCAGAATTAGAGAGAGAAGGGGTCAAAAAAGGAAGGGAGAAGAAGAGGGAGAAGAGGGAAAGGAAAATAAATTATAAAGGACAGAACCAGGAACATAGAGAAACAGGAAAACGTACAAGACACAGAGATAATGGGTGAAAATTTAATTGAAAGGGGGATTCTGCAAGGGTACATAAGATAGTATTGTTATATTAGAAATAGAAATGAATTTTGAAAATATGAAACAAGTGTGATTAAAATGATAGATAAAATACTCATTGTAATGTAATGTAATGTTTAATAAATAAATGAAATAAAAGAGATTGAGAGAATGAAATTGGGAAAGGAAGGGAAAATTTTAATTATTATAAATGTTATAAAAATTTAAGAGAAGAGGAATGTGAAAGAAACATGAAAAAATTATAGAAATATTATAAGTGTTCCTAGGAGTATGATATCCTATTGAAAAGGAATGTTAAAGATGTCAAAGATTATAACTAACATTAATGATAGAGCTGAAATGGAATAGAATAAGTATTTTATTTATTATTGTTATAATATATATTTTCTTTAAGAACTTAGTGCGTATTTTAAGAATGTACCAAGCAGAATTCGACTGGAAGTTATGTATTATATTGAATGTCATAATTGTAAAGGCATAAATTGAAGTTTAAATAGGAATTGAATGGATAAAAATTAAAAGATACAAAGGTGTCATACTACAATTAGTAACTACAGGGGAAAATTTTGTTTGATGATGTCCACAAATCTTAAAACTGCCAAGTTTGAAGACCCCTGTTACAGAGCAATTGACAATCTGACATTTTATTCTCTCTGCTTTTATGATTGATCTGTTGTATTTATGATCAAGCTGAATTTATTTGGTGAGAAGGGACATCATTTTTTCCCAAATTTATTTAAGGCATAAATAATACTTTAAAATCTCACTGCCTCTAGCCCAAAAATGTCATTTTCCTTAGATGGGAGAGGAGGTTATAAATTGCCTCTCACTTTCTCAGAAGTTTAATTGATACTGAACAATTTGAGACAAATACTGTTATGATCAGATCAAACAGTAAATTGTTTCTCCTTAAAGAATTCCATCAACAAAACTCCTCCATACTCATTTACAGAATTTTTTTAAGCTTTTTAGACAGACTAGTTTCTTTCTTTTCCCCCCTTTTAAAAAATATTTATTTGCTTTTTTCCTCCTTCCTTTCCCTACTTTTTGCATTATCTCTGAAGCTGCCCATGTTCCTAATCCTCCCTCTTTTCTACTCTTCAGGGTTTTCTACTATTTCTTTGAAGGTAAAGCCCAGTTAATCCTGCAACCACTTCAGTAAGATGCAAAATATCTAATGGATTTTCCTCACAGTAGCAGCCATTTTGAGCAAATATAAAACACTACCCACCTCTCTTTCTAACATTAATCCTTCCGCTCGTAAATTCTTTTCAAAGGTGCTTCTTTTTTCAATTTGAGGACTGGACTTTTTGTAGACTAGAATGTAATCAATACGTTTTTTGCCATCTTTGAAGAATAGACCAGATGTTGCCAATGCAGACATGTCACTCTGAAAGAAAAAGGGGATGTATAATGGACTCTTAAACATAGGAACACAGTCCAGGCAATGATGAAAAACATGGGATGTATTTTTAGGCACATCAGTTTCTTTTTATCTCTAAGAAGTATATCCAAGACAGAAGAGAAACCCAGAAGAAAGTATTTATTGCTCATTCTCAAATCTTTTTAAACAAATTGTTCCCAAATGTTGATAAAGGTAATCAGGATATTGGTGACATTCAGTCCTGTAAATCTATGTAATGCCTCCCTTATCAGGGGGAAGATATGGGGCTCAATAAGTGACAGTACAAAGTGAGTCACACAGGATTTTTTTTTTGCAAGAATTTTGAGAACTTTTGTTGCTTTGCTTAATTATTTTGATTTATAACCCATGTGTCTCATAAAGGATCAGTACTAATATAGGAGAACTCTAATGTTATCCCATAATACATCTTAATAGGTTGGACTAAAGACCAGTGACTAAGGGTCAGTGATTCCACGATGAAGCAGAGATTTTAAACCCCAGACTCCCTAATTGAGGTTTAACCAGTACATCTCTTTTTAAATGTGTTAAGCATAAACTTATTAAAGTACCTTTACTATCAAAAGCCAAAATATCAAACAAGTGGAAGAAATTGGAAATTCAAGAATTATTCATATTAGAATTGTTTCATTAAAAATGAAGTCACTATGTTAAGTCTATTTTCAGACTATATGTTATTATTTTAATCTTTCCTGCCTCAAAACAGCACAGCTAATGTTGTTCAGTTTTGGAAAAGGCAGCATGGACTGTTATCTAGACATCAATGGCAACATTTTGAATTCTAATCCATCCTTCCCTGCAGTCCCATGGCTTTGAAGCTGCTTAGCTTTGGCGTTATTTGCCTTTCCTCAGAAACAAGGGCAAACTGTGATGCACATTAAAGAAAAATTAAGTCTTCAATCACATAGCTGTGGTTGCCCTCTGACTTTTATGACCCTCCCTGTGGATATCGCTGCTCAGAAACCAGTGCAAGCTATTTCACAGAGACAATCTCCATGAATATTTTTTAAACACATTGTCCTCTCCTTTCCTAAACATTAAATCCTACCCTTGAGAAACACCTTTCATGGCTTTGAGGCCTAGGTTGACAATGACTTCCACTTTTGCTGTGGCTCAGAAAATTGGAAACAAAACAAAACAAAACAATTCATGAAATGATGAGACACAAGAAAGTCATCAAAATTCTGAACTCAAATGCTGCAGGTTGCATTTATTTCCACTTCAGAAGTATTTATAGCCTTTGGATGACATTTGCAGTAATAACTATACTCCTATATGGATACATGAAATATATAAGAACAGAAGAGGGACAAGCAAGAAAATAGATTTGGTATCTATCCAGGTGCAACTACTCCTTATTTATCGACTCTAATACATTATTTTGTCCATTATGAATAGAATATCTGGGAGCAACAACAGTATAATATCTATTAATAAATAGTAACATCAGATCCTACTAATAGAGGAGAAATAGGTTCAGCATTTCTTCTGTTGTTTCTAGTCTTATACTTCAGATGAACCTGATTCAGAATGACAGAAAAGTGCAATATTCTTGGAAAGTGGAAATCATGAGCAAGTACTATGTTTGCACATATCATAATTCTGTTATCAGTAAAGTTGATGTTTAACAGTATGGAGGAAATGTGGGAAGAATATAATTAGCTCTATAAATATTATACATTATAAATATTAATGAGAATCCCTGAGCTCTCTTTTCGAGCAGATAAGTGATTTGCTTTTGTTGAGATTCCAGCTAGTCAAGTTATAATTAACTTTCAGGTTATTTACTTATTTACTTGATAAATATCCCATTCTCTATTTTCCCTTCATTAGGGATCCATCTCCTGTCCTTATACTCAGTCAGAAATCTTTGACCACCATTTACACACAATCTTTGCTGAATTGTTTTGTATCACCCCCAATGTAAATTTGTTTCTCCCGATTTTGAGTTTTTCTAAAGGATATGTATGGGACAAGTTGAGAGAGAGATAGCATAATTCTAATCCCCAAACTTGAGAATTCTATAAATCTTCAATATTTCCTTCTTGGTGCTTCTTCACCTCACTAGAACCCTCACAATGAATCAGGTCATTATTAGTCTTTGGCAGCTTGTCCTATTCTTGTTCTCTCCGGACACTTTGAACTACAGTTCCTAGAAGTTCAGACCTGGAAGATGAAAGTATGTCCTTGAAGTTTGAATTAATGAATATTCTACAACCAGTCTGCAGTTCCACTATTACTTTATATGTGTTCTGAACAAATAACAGAGAACCAAAGGCAATAGATTCTGATGATTTAAAGATGCATTAATTCAGATGGTATCCCCTGTCCGACCTTCTAGGAGATTAAAAAAAATATTGTTTGTTGGGTTTGGTTAGGACTTAGGCAGGTTATGACCAGGAAATACCAGGACTATAGTTAAACTGGGAAATCAAAGCTCTGGCAAATGTATATACTGCTGCCCAAAAAGCTGCATATATATCTCTATGATGTACCCAGAATTCTAGCTTCACTCAGCAACTTTACTTTTTTAATGGTCACTTTTAAAATATGGAATTAAAACTGCCTCATGAGAACCAATGTCCCTTTTACAGAATGGATCACAGTTCTACATAAATAAGTTCAAGACATCAAGCTTTATTTCTGACTGTGTTGTCACCGACAGGCCAAAGGAAGATGTATTGAGTAATAGTTCCTTTGCTGGCTGGCACTCTATCAAGCTCATTGTAGCCATTTGTTATCCTGGTATTTTCCTATTTCTTTGATGAAAGGAAAAGAACTATCTTCATAAAAGTTATCTCTTCTATTCTCCACTTTTCTACCAGTCAGCTTGAAATAAAAGAACATGCTGCTCAGCTTGTTCTTCTATAATATTTGCAGTCATTTATTCATCACCTTAACTGACCTCCTAAGATAAGACAAGAAAATAAGATTGGAAAAAATAAAATGCAAACAATTTAATCTATATATTGAGCCTGTTGCAGTTCATTCATGTCATGATATTAATCAGGAGTGGGCAATTTTTTTGGAAGCCAAAGGCCAGACTGTTCTGTCCTTAATTAACATACTCGAGATCCCCGCGCTTTGATTGGCCAAAGCGGGGGCTCTCCGATTGGTCAGGCGAGCCGCGCCGATTGGCTCACTAGGAATCTCCCACGATTGGTCCATTCGGATCGCGGGAGATTCAAAGTGGTGCCATTGGCCGCGGCCGCCGCGGCGAAAGGAATAAAAGCCGCAGGTTTTTTTCCTTTCGCCAGTTCGGTTCCAACTTGCTAATAAAGAGCTTTGCACTAAAGTCACCGACTCCTGGCATCGTTTCGCGGACACAACACAGACATTCTTTAGGTGGGTAACTGGATGGATAAGATTCATCAAGAGAAACAGTACTGCAAACTTTATGGGGTCTTGACACACACCTTGCTTTTTCTTCCTCTTACATTTTTCAGGTAGATGAAGTCTATTTTGGCATATCTTTGAACATTGTGTCACTTGGGGGAAGTTATAATTTGGAAGAGAAACTATGGGAAAACAGTGTGTTTAATTTTATTAGGAAATATGTTTTTGGCTCTTGTAAATAATTGTAGACATTTTCCTGACAAAAGCAATCATCAGTAGTAACCCATCTGCAACATTTCAACCAGCATGACAACTGCCTGTCTGACCTTGAGATAACTGCTGAAGTGCATGTCTCTTCAAAAGGTAAGGCTGGTTGACCATTCCCATCCTATTGATTGAAGAAATATAATAATAATAAAAATGAAATGATGCAATTTCTGGATTCTTGACTTTGCCAAAAGAAATCACAGTACCAAGTGATGTGCAGCCAAATTGCTTACAGGGAACTTACTAGGACACAACAAGTGCTTGTGGGTATGAGTCAAGTATACTAAAACAATAGGTGTTCTGCCACCTTGAAGGGAAAAGAGTAATGGCAAGAAAATAATTAGCAAACCAATTAATTTAATAAGGGTTTAGATAATTCTCCCTTCCAATAATAAGGGACTTTCATGCATTTCTTTCAGCATATTTCTTGCAGAGCAGAATTACACACCAGCAGTAGGTGCCATAACCCATCACTCAAGCAAGCTGGCCTGAAATTCTGTTGAATCAGAGATCAGTTTGGAGAGGTTAGTCAGACATGAAGTAAGCCTAGAAAATAGAAAAAGCTTGAAAAAGAAACTCAGATTGACTTCTCCCTGAACCATTAGAGCAGTGTTTGTTGTCCTTAGCAACTTTAAGATGTGTGAACTTCAACTCCTAGAATTCCCCAGCCATTATGACTGGTTGGAGAATTCTGGGAACTGAAATCCACACAACTTAAATTTGCCAAGGTTATGCATTAGAATAGGAGAGAGAGAGGGAGGGGAAAAAAACCTCAACTTGTTATTGCTGTAGTCTCTCTCAATAGTTCCAGACTGATTTTAGTTCTAGGGACAAGGGTTCCCTTGAACGACTGACACATTCTGGGGAAGGTTTGTTTCCTCTCTGGATGGAGGAGGAACAGAGATCAATTCCTAGTCTTATCCTTGCAGTGAATCCATCTCTAGCAGTATTGATACGGATAACTGAGAATCTCAATATCACTGAAATAAATTATTTAAGACAGCCTTGCCTCTTACCCCACTCATGCTAGCTGCCCTGATTACCCCACAAAGAGAACATCAGCTCTGGGTACAGACCCAAAAAGCTGAAAGGAGGAGGAATGTACTTTTCCCAATATGTTGTGCAAATAGCACTGCTTATTAGCAGCATATTCCATTGATATGTCAATCATTTGCAATTAGAACTGTTAGGTACTGGCTGTGAATTAACAGAGGCTGAGACCATGTTTACTAATGGCTTTACCCAAAGGGATTTAATGATGAAAGAATCCATTTTCATATACATCAGACCTTGTCACATTTGATCTTGAATGTCCTGTTTTGCTAGGTGTATTTTTCTACATTGTTCTTCCAATCCTGGCTGGCATGTGGGGTTTGTTTCTTGGAATTTTAATCCTTTGCTTCACCCTGACCATATGTTTGCTTTGCCCTTTGAATCAAGCTTTGACTCTTTTGGCTTGGACTAAATCAAGTTAACGCTCTTGTAAATAATCAGAGATTTAAGGTGTTATGAACTAATAAAATACTCAAATAAAGTTTATCAAAAGCTTTAGAAAATAGCAGGGTTCTAGCCCTGCACTTCTGATTGGCCGATAATAGCGATATTGGATTGGTCCATTCAGGAGAATCTGATTGGCTGTTAACGAGCCACTCTCATTGATTAAGGGGGTTAACACTCCACGTTTCCTATTGGTTACTAGAGCAGCAGCTTGCCTATAAAAGGGCTGCTTTTGCTCTACGGTTTTGCTCTGTTCAGAATGTATAATAAAGAGTTGAAGTTCACTGTTCACCTTCTCGTATCCGCTCCTTGCGCCCATGCGCAGAACTTAACACTGGTGACGAAGGTGGGATACGGAGACGTCAGAGCTGACTGAACACTACAGAGCACTAAACAGAGCACGTGGCTGAAGGTGCATCAACGGCGGAAACCATGACTGGCGGCACCATACCACCCGCTCCATTCGACCCGGCACAAGAAGACTGGGACTCAAACATGGACCAGTTCCAGATGTTTCTGGAGACCAACAACTTGAAGGATGCCACTACTGGGAAAAAGAGAGCGGTATTCTTGACTCATTGCGGACCTGCCGTTTTCAAGATGGCCAAGGCACTGGCGAAACTGGCTGAGGTGAAATCCATTGACTGGGACGTCCTCGAGCCCCTCCTACAGGCCCACTATGCACCTACCATACCAACGCTTGGACAAAGGCATGAATTTTACCAGAGAGACCAGCGGAAAGGAGAAAGCGTTGCAGATTTCATCGCGGATCTCCGGAACCTGGGAGGCCTCTGTGGGTTCGCCGACCTTGAAGAAGCTCTCAGAGACTGAATAGTTCTGGGATTAGATGCACCGCATGTGCAAAGCAAGCTGATGGTGAAAGGCGACATCAGCCTTGCAGATACCATCGCTGACGCTACTGCAGCAGAAGCAACCAGGAAGTCGTCTGCCCGAATGCGCCACACCAATGCCCCGCTCCGCCAACTCGCCGGCGAAACCTCACCTCGCTTTGAGGGACATGCAACGGCAACCCACCATGAGGACCTCGAATCATCATCAGAAAGTGATGAGTAAGAAGTCAATCGGCTCTGGTCTGAACGAGACCAACGCCACCAGCGTAACCAGAGACTGCAATATCAATGCGCAGGCTGTGGGGCAAACCACCCATGATCAGACTGCAAATTCCTCGACGCGCTCTGCCATATTTGTGGGAAGAGAGGCCACATCAGAAAGGTCTGTTGAAGAAAGATAGGAGCCAGCCCATTTCAAAGGGGGACCAACTATCGCCAACCCACAGGAAGTCATCCTGTGAATCGGGAACATTCGAACCACCAATGGAACAATCACTCCTACAGAAATAAACCACTAGCCCATTCAACGGAATGGGAAGAGGCACACCAAACCATCACGATTGGTCATGCATCATCATTAGATGCAAAGAAAATCCGAGTGAAGGTCACCATCGAGAACCAGCCCTGCATGATGGAAGTCGATTCAGGATCATCCCTCTCGATGGTTTCCTGGAAGACCCTGAAACAATTGATCCCTGCCATCCGGCGGCAAGACCTCAGAACCCAAAGAATCATTCTCAAGGACTATCAAGGAAACCGAATTCCGGTCGTTGGATCAAGCCTAGTCCGGGTCTCATTCAAAAATTGTACTGCATCCTTACCATTGACCATCGTCGACCGTGATCGGCCTAGGTTGTTAGGTCTTCAATGGTTCGCTCCACTTGGGATTGAGGTAGCCAGCATTCACCAGACCAGCAGCAACGACTGGAAGGAGGCCCTCGTCCAGGAATTCCAGGACGTTTTTGCAGACAAACTAGGTTACTACAAGGGGACCCCGATATCATTTAACCTTAACCCTGAAGTAGCCCCCATCTGCCTTAAGCCTCGTCAAGTTCTTTTTGCCTTTAAACCAAAGATTGACAAGCAGCTTGATAAATTAATAGCCCAGGGTGTTTTAGAACCAACCAACCATGCTTCTTGGGAAAACCCAATCGTAACATCCATCAAACCGGATGGATCGTTAAGGATTTGTGGGGACTACCGTGCCACCCTGAATCACACCCTTCAACAGAGCACTTACCTGGTACCGGTGGTACAAGACCTCCTCCATTCCCTGGGGGGCGGAAAGGTCTTTGCTAAATTGGATTTAGCACAGGTGTACCAATAACTGCCTGTCGATAAAAAAACAGCAGAGGCACAAACGATCGTTATGCACCGAGGCGCTTTAAAGTGCAACCGACTCCAATTTGGAGTTAGCGTGGCCCCAGGGATCTTTCAGAGCTTGATGGAGAGATTGTTACAGGGAATAAAAGGGGTCATACCATACTTTGATGACGTTTTAATTGCTGCCCCGAACAGAGAAATACTAAAGGAGCGTCTTAGACTGGTTCTCCAGAAATTTAAAGACTCTGGCCTTAAAGTTAAAAAAAATAAATGTCAACTGTGTACAGATAAAGTAGAGTTCCTGGGGTACCTAATCGATAAACAAGGCATTCACCCCACCAGTAGCAAGTTAAGGGCAATCAAAAACGCCCCAAGATTCAGAAACAAGACTGATCTCCAAGCTTTCCTGGGCTTATTAATTTTTACAACATCTTCCTGCCGCACAAAGCGACTGTAGCTGAGCCCCTACATCGGCTTCTCGATAAAAAAGCAACCTGGGTTTGGGGGCACCAAGAGGAACACGCGTTCTGACAAGTGAAAAACCTATTAACTTCAGATGCTGTTTTAATGCAGTATAACGAGACTTTGCCTTTAACAATCACATGTGACGCATCACCCTTTGGAATAAGAGCCATTTTGAGCCATGTGTTACCAAATGGTAGTGAAGCCCCTATTGCCTATTTTTCAAGAACTCTATCAAAGGCTGAACGTAACTATAGTCAAATCGATAAAGAGGCTCTTGCTGTTGTATCTGCTGTTAAACGGTTTCATGAATATGTTTATGGACGAGTTTTTTCTATTGTTACTGACCACAAACCTTTGCTGGGGATTATAGCGGGAGACAAGCCAACCTCCTATATATTATCACCTAGAATAACTCGCTGGTCAGAGTTTTTGGCTGCGTACAATTATAAGCTGCAGCACTGCCCGGGGAAAGCCATTCCCCATGCTGATGCATTGAGCTGTGCACCACTTCCAGAAACCGTCAATGACCCAGCTCCAACCCTTACAACACTCCAGATTGAAACGCTACACTCACCACCGCTAACAGCTAGAGATATTGCGATCGAAACAAAACGTGATCCTATCTTAAAGCGGGTTCTTAGCTGGGTCGAACAAGGATGGCCAGTAGATCAAACCCCTGACGACTTCTTTCCCTTCAAGAATTGACAAACGGAACTTTTTTCGCAAAAGGGCTGCATCCTGTGGGGGGATAGAGTCATCGTCCCAGAGTGGTTACAACGAGTGGTACTAAAGACACTGCATGAGGGCCACCCTGGCATCATGCGCATGAAAGCGCTTGCTGTTACGCGTGGTGGCCGGGCATCAACAAAGAAATTGAAGCCTGGGTAAAGACTTGTTATAAGTGCCAGAAGGTTAGCAATGCCCCACCAAAAGCAACTCCGACAGAACGGGAAACACCTCGGGGACCATGGTCCCGCATTCATATTGACTTTGCGGGACCTACTAAGGGACATAAATTCCTATTAACAGAGGATGCCTACTTAAACTGGCTCGAGATCCACGAAATGAAAAGTATTACAACCGAGTCTGTCATCCAGAAGTTGAACAGATTATTCGCGACGCATGGACTGGCAGACGTTCTGGTATCCGACAACGGACCCCAGTTTACCGCGCTTTCTTTTGAACAATACTTAGCGGACTGCGGTATTCGCCATGCGCTAACTTCACCAGTGCACCCTGTGGCTAACGGAAGAGCCGAGCACATGGTACAGTTTGTTAAAAAAAACCCTCTACAAGATGGACTATGGGGACACTGAAGATAAGATAAATAGAATACTCCTTCTCCAACACATCACTCCGCACAGCATCACCAACAAGACTCCAGCGGAACTATTGATGGGACGCAAACTCCACTCCCACCTCGACTGGCTTCACCCATCTTACGAGCCAGAAAAACCCTGTGGATCTAGCGGAAAATGCCGCGAGTTCCAGATAGGCAACTTAGTTTTCACCAGAAACCTCTCTGGTGAACCGTTGTGGATCGAGGTCACTGTTATTCAAACTACTGTTCACCGTCTCGTCTCCGTTCCTTGCACCCATGCGCAGAACTTAACATAAGACTTCCTGAAAGTTGGCAGATCAGGGCAGTGGATCCTACAATGAAATGCCATTCAGGTTTTTTTTTGCCTATTTTGGGATCCCATTAGAGTGCTGTTTGGTTTTATCTACATTTCAACTGTTCCCTAAAAGAACTGTTTTCAATTTTATTCTCAAATCTACTGTTAATTCACAATTGATTTTATTTCAGTGTGACTGGTATTCAGCATCACTTGGAAATAGGTTCTATTGTAAAAAAAAAAAAAAAGAGGGGGGATTGTCTTGCATAGATATATGACTATTCGTGGCAAATCCTTCATTAATGAGAAACTACAGAGCCTACAGGTGACAAGTGGGGAATGTTATTGTTTTAAATGTGACTGTTGTGGCACATTTTGTCCAGCAGAGGGTATTACCCAGGATAACATATCAAATCTCTGCATGAGACAATACTGCTGGAAATGACATCTCATGCTGACATTCCTCACTATTTCTTTCAAAAAAAATATAGAAAACCTTTGCTAATGTGTCACATTTTGTAAAAAAAAAAAAAAAAGGTAATTGTTAAGCATATATCTCAGTTAAGTTCACTCCCAGTAGCATAGTCAAAAGACGCTTTGACAATAAGATTCTAAATTCTTGCTAAGATTGTTCATTTTATAATGCAAATGATGGTCAAGTGATACAACTGAAAATATGATTTGATTTAGAAACTTCCTCTTTCTCAACTTTACCCATCAGTGGACCAGTCCAATAAAGTATTTTATCACTGATAAAAGTATTACTTCATGAGACACAAATTGTAATAAGCCTTGGGTTGTTTTAACCAGGGGTGGGATTCAAATTTTTAACAACCGGTTCTGTGGGCGTGGCTAAGTTGGTGGGTGTGGCTTGGTGGTCATGTTATTGGCTGGGCGTGGCCAACTCAATATCACCTCATATCGAGCCACGCATCTCCTTACCTGACCTCTCATGACTGTGGGGATGCTGCAACAGTCGTAAGTGTGAAAAATTGTCATAAGTCACTTTTTTCAGTGCCATTGTAACTTTGAATGGTCACTCCACAAGGCAAAGTACCAGCAAAGGAGGGGAAAAATACTCCAGAGAAGTTCCTGAGACAGGAAATCTAGTCCTGCCAAGAATGTAATAAGGGTTAATGGAGAGGCAGTTTCTGTAAGCAACACCAGAATGTTTCCTTCCTGCCTTCCTTATAGGATTAGGCCAGTAATTTCTTCTAACAACTGGTTCTCCAAATGGCTTAGAATGTTAACAAGCAGTTCTAGTGAACAGGTGCGAACCTGTAGAATCCCACCCCTGATTTTAACCATGCTTTGTTGAAGTCACAGTGACCTGATCACACTTAACACTAAACAGCTAAATATAATGGTTTACCAAAGCATCCTGACAGGTTTCTGGCATCACCCAGCCATTTCTCTTATCTGAAAACCTTTAAAAATCTTTTGTGAAAATCTTTAACCACTTCTGTTGGTAGCTTTTTGATCACTTTTTATTTATTATTTATTTTTTATGCTGCCCACACCTCCTACAATGTGACTGTGGGCAGCACTCTAAGTAGTACTCTACTTATGATACCAGATAAATTTCCCCTAATGAAGAAACCTTATATTCTCTGGAAAAGTGGATATGGTGAGGGAAGGGAACTAACTTTAAAGTGCAAACCATTGAATGCAGTTCTTTGCTAACAAATCAATAAATTCTTTCTTAAATTAGACAAAGCACATTTCTCTTATCCAGTTTAACCTGGTTTGATTCATTCTTGAACTGAAAAAAAAAGATAAATTAAGTCTCATTTAATACGTTATTTTAAGATATTTGAACAAAGGAAAAGTATAGGAGCCATGCTTCTCTGGCAGACATATAGCTGTTCAAAGGCTCTTTTTCTTCATCCAGGAATGCTGTTGCTTTAAACAGAAATAGTAATCATATTACCTTTTAATTTATTTTTCAAACTGAGAGGAAACCATATTAAATTTCAATGATACACACTCAAGGGAAGATAGAAGTCATTAATCAAAGAAGTTTCTTCCTGTCAGCTCTTCTTCTAAATCCTTTCCAAAGCCCAAATATAAAAAATATTGGGCAGAACTTTAAGGAAAAGAGTATTGTTTGATCATATCTCCTTATAATGCAAAGAATTCAAGGGGATTTTTTTAAAAAATAAATAAGTTCAGCTTTGATAACTTGTAGAGTTTTATTACAGAATAAGCACTCCAAAATAATCCACATTTGTCTTCATGTCTAAAAGACTTAGTCTAGGAAGTATATAATTTACCATCTCATTATCACTTGATGAAACATAGACAAAACTCAGCTAGATCATTTCAGAATTGTTTTTCAGGAAAAGCATTTAGCAATAGCACTTAGACTTATATACCACTTCACAGTGCTTTACAGCCCTCTCTAAGCACTTTACAGAGTCAGCATATTGTCCCCAACAATTTGGGTCCTCATTTTACTGATCTTGGAGGGATAGAAACCTTGGGCTGGTGAGAATTGAACTGCCGACCTGCTGGCAGTTGGCAGTCAGCAAAATTAGCTTGCAATACTTCATTCTAACCACTGAACCACCATGGGTCATAAAGAAAAAACATTCTCATCAGTAACTGAATGTAAACATGCTTGGGTTAAACACATGTCCATCATCCAACAAACAATTAAAATAAAATAAAAATAATAATCAATGCTTGAATTAAATAGAAAACAAAAAGTGAACAAAAAAACCCCTCAGTGGGCACATTTGATGGACCACTAGGGCTTTTTCTGCCACAAGTTTTCTATGTTTCTATATTTCTTACTTCAAATGCATTATTTATTATATAAGTAATAATAGTTAAAGATCAAAGGTTTGTACTTGCTATAGAGCACAGGTGTCAAACTTGTGGCGTTACATTGCTGTCACATAACGTCATGATGTTTTTCCCCTTCATGGACCTGGGGTAGGTATGGCATGACACATCCAGCCCATGGGCTGCCAGTTTGACACCTCTGCTATAGAGTAAATTTCCAAATTCTACCCAGTAACTTCTATCCATTAACACAGCCTTCTGCTGTTGTGAGAGAGGATTTTGTTTTAATAGGGTTCTTCATAACCAATTCCAAAATAATTTGCTATGTATGTATTTGAATATCCTTTTGAATAAATTATGAAATGGATTTGAACTCATTTCAGCCAGAGATCAAGAACATCCACACACAATCAAAAAGAATTATGCACTCTAGCCCTCTTGAGTAAGGAAGAGTACCTCGAAATGTCCCTTTTGAAACAAGAGATGCTACTCCCATGAGTGCTTGCAGGATGCACATTGTACCCTTTCAGGCAGTTGTATCAGACAAATGTGTTGCTTGATTCCACCATGCAGAAAACACACCCTGTATCTTTGGTGAATCTTATTTCTACAACCTTGGTATACAGAATGCAAAGAAAATACTGTCTACATTCATCAAATAAATTCTGGAAAACGAAGAGTAAGATCCACTTGCAACATATTATCAGGTATGGAACAAAAGACAAGATATTGCATTGGTGCTTTCTGCAGAAATAGAATCATTATCTAGATTAAGAGCCATTTTCCCAATATCGGTCATCCTGCAGGAAACCAGCTGATCTAATAAAGTGTTGCCAGGACATATTTAAGCAGAACTGACAACATAGTCAGTGGTGGGATTCAAATTTTTTTACTACTGGTTATGTGGGCTTGGTGGGCATGGCAGGGGAAGGATATTGTAAAATCTCCAGTCAGAGATGGTATTTGGCGGTTCTCTGAATTACTCAAAATTTCCGTTACTGATTCTCCAGAACTGGTTAGAACAAAACATTCTCTTAAATTGATCCTTCTCCCCAAAATGCTACCTAATTAGTCTAGTGTAAAGCATCAACTTCATAATATTTTAGACCAAGTTGGTAACAACAAACCATCACTAACTTATCTGGCATTGTTTTACAAGTGCCCTCAAATCAGATGTCATCTCCATATTCCAAGAAGGGCAGCTTAGTTAGGAATAATGTATATCTTTTTGGTTCTGAACTTTGTTATTGAGAAGGGTTATGTGAGGAATGACCACTGTTGTGAATTAATAAAAGTGCTTGAATTAAGTTTGTTGAAACCTTAAAGCAAAGTGCAGTGTTCTGGCCCTGCACTTCTGATTGGCCAATAATAGTGATATCGGATTGGTCCGTTTAGGAGAATCTGATTGGCTATTAACGAGCCTTTCTCATTGGTCAAAAAGAGCTAGTGTTCCTGTGTTTTCATTGGCTAAATACCCAAGAGCTTGCCTATATAAAGGGGGCTGTTGAGGCCATTCTGAGAGCTGTTGCACCATGTTAAATAAAGAGTTGAAGTTCACTGTTCATCGACTTGTCTCCGCTTCTTGCACCACGCTTAGAACATAACACTGGTGACGAGGTGGGATATGGAGACGTCAGAGCTGACTGAACACTACAAAAGCGAAAACAGAGCACGTGGCTGAAGCGCACCAACGGCGGAACCATGTCCGGCAGCGTCATACCACCCGCTCCATTCAACCCAGCACAAGAACACTGGCACTCATATATGGATTGCTTCCAGATGTTTCTGGAGACCAACAATTTGAAGGATGCCACTACCGGAAAGAAATGGTTGGTATTCCTAACTCATTGTGGGCCAACCGTATTCAAGATGGCCAAAGCACTAGCGAAACCGGCAGAAGTGAAGTCCATGGACTGGGATGTCCTCGAACCCCTGCTAAGGGCCCACTATGCATCGACCTTACCAACGCTCGTGAGAAGGCATGAATTTTACCAGAGAAGTCAGCGGAAGGGCGAAAGCGTTGCAGATTTCATAGCAGATCTCCGGAATCTAGGAGGCCTTGCCAACCTTGAAGAAGCCCTGAGAGACCGAATAGTTCTGGGATTAGATGCACCCAGCATGCAGAGTAAGCTGATGGCGAAAGGTGACATTAGCCTTACAGATGCCATCGCTGACGCTACTGCAGCACAATCAACCAGGAAGTCGGCTGCTCGAATGTGCCGCACCCATGCTCCACTTCGCCAACTCGCCAGTGAAGTTTCACCTCACTTAGAAGAACCGACAATGACAGCCCACCACGAGGACCTCGAATCGTCATTAGAAAGCGATGAAGAAGAGGTCAACCGGCTCCGCTCTGAACGAGACCAACACCAGAAATCGCAGTAGCAATGCGCTGGTTGTGGGGCAAGCCACCCCCGATCAGACTGCAAATTCCTCGATGCGCTCTGCCATGTGTGTGGGAAAAGAGGCCACATCGGACGGGTCTGTAGAAGCAAGCAAGGACCCAGCCAAACCCCGAGGGTGGCTAACTATTGCCAATCTACAGGAAGCCGTCCTGCAAAACGAGAACCCTTGAATCACCAATGGAACAACCACTCCTACAGAAACAAACCCCTAAACCACTCAACAAAGCTAGAAGAGGCACACCAAACTATTACGATTGGTCATGCCTCATCACTGGATGCCAAGAAGATCCGAGTGAAGGTGGCCATCGAAAACCAGCCTTGTATGATGGAAGTCGATTCAGGATCATCCCTCTCTATGGTTTCCTGGAAGACCCTCAAGCAACTCATCCCTACCGTCCGGTGACAAGACCTCCAATCCCAAAGAATCATACTCAAAGATTATCAAGGAAATCAAATTCCAGTCGTTGGATCCAGCCAAGTCCGTGTCTCCTTTAAAAATCGTACTGCATCTCTACCCTTGACTGTAGTCGACATGGATCAGCCTAGCTTGTTAGGCCTCCAATGGTTCACTCCACTTGGAATTGAAGTAGCTGGCATTCACCGAACCCGCAGCAACGACTGGGAAGAGGATCTCGTCCAAGAATTCTAGGACGTCTTTGCAGATAAACTAGGTGAGTACAAGGGGACCCCGATATCATTTAACCTCAACCCCAAAGTAGCTCCCATCTGCCTTAAGCCTCGTCGAGTCCCATTCGCCCTTAAACCAAAGATTGATGAACAGCTTGATAAATTAATAGCCCAGGGGGTTTTAGAACCAACTGACCATTCTCCCTGGGAAACCCCAATCATAACACCCATCAAGCCGGATGGATCATTAAGAATTTGTGGGGACTACCGAGCCACCCTGAATCACGCCCTGCAGCAAAACGCTTACCCGGTACCGGTGGTGCAACACCTTCTCCATTCCCTGGGGGGCAGAAAAGTCTTTGCTAAACTAGATCTAGCCCAGGCATACCAACAACTGCCTGTAGACAGAAAAACAGTAGAGGCTCAAATGATCGTTATGCACCGAGGTGCGTTTAAACGTAACCGACTCCAATTCGGAGTAAGCGTGGCCCCGGGAATCTTTCAAAGTTTGATGGAAAGACTATTACAAGGGATAAAAGTCGTTGTCCCCTATTTTGATGATGTTTTAATTGCTGCTCTGACTCAAGAAATACTAAGGGAGCGCCTGGGGTTGGTTCTTCAGAGATTTAAAGACTCGGGTCTCAAAGTTAAGAAAAACAAGTGTCAACTATGTACTGATCGAGTAGAATTTTTAGGATATTTAATAGATAAACAGGGCATTCACCCCACCGATAGCAAACTTAGGGCAATCAAAAACACCCCAAGACCCCAAAATAAGGCAGATTTCCAAGCGTTCCTAGGCCTTATCAATTTTTATAACGTCTTCCTGCCTCACAAGGCAACCGTAGCCGAACCCCTACATCGTTTATTAGACAAAAAAGCAACCTGGGTTTGGGGGCACCGAGAGGAACAGGCAAGACTTTGCCTTTAACTGTTACTTGTGATGCATCACCCTTCGGAGTGGGCACCATTTTGAGCCCCTGTTGCCTACTTTTCAAAAACGCTCTCAAAAGCAGAACGCAATTACAGTCAAATCGATAAGGAAGCTGTTGTTATTGTATCTGCTGTTAAACAATTTCATGAATATATCTATGGGTGGGCTTTCACTATAATAACTGACCACAAACCCTTACTGGGAATAATAGCGGGAGATAAACCAACCTCTTATATGTTAACTCCCAGAATGACCCGCTGGTCAGAATTCTTGGCTGCCAATAATTATAAGTTGCAACACTGCCCGGAGAAAGCCATTCCCCACGCTGACGCATTAAGCTGTGCACCCTTCCAGAAACCGTTGACGACCCTGCTCCGACCATCACAATACTGCAGATCGAGACACTCCAAAAACCACCACTGACAGGTCATGATATCGCGATTGAAACTAAACGCGATTCCGTTTTAGCACGTGTCCTCAGCTGGGTAGAACATGGATGGCCATTGGACCAAATCCCTGACAATTACGCTCCCTTCAAAAATTTACAGACGGAACTGTTTTCCCAGAAGGGCTGCATCATTTGGGGTGAAAGAGTTGTTGTCCCAGAGCGGTTACAGCGAGCGGTACTGAGAACCTTGCACCATGGCCACCCTGGCATCGTGCGCATGAAAGCAGTTGCACGAAGCTATGCGTGGTGGCCGGGCATAGACAAGCAGATCGAGGCCTGGGTAAAGACTTGTTCCAAATGCCAGGAAGTCAGCAATGCCCCACCCAAAGCAACCCCAACAGAATGGGAAACACCCAGGGGACCATGGTCCCATATTCATCTGGACTTTGCGGGACCTATGAATGGACACACATTTTTATTAACAGTGGATGCCTATTCGAACTGGCTCAAAATCCATGAGATGAAAAATACAACAACCGAATCGGTCATCAGGAAATTGGACAGATTATTTGCAACACACGGACTACCGGAAGTTCTGGTATCCGACAACAGGCCACAGTTTACTGCGCTTTCTTTTGAACAGTACCTGGCGGACTGTGGTATTCACCATGCACTAACTTCCCCGGTGCATCCTGTGGCCAATGGAAGGGCCGAGCGCATGGTACAATTCGTCAAAAGAACTCTACATAAAATGGACTATGGACATATCGAAGACAAGATTAACCGGATACTCCTTTTGCAGCACATCACTCCACACAGCGTCACCAACAAAACTCCTGCTGAGTTATTGATGGGACGGAAACTCCGCTCCCACCTGGACCGACTATACCCATTGTACGAACCTGAAAAACCACACGGATCCAGCAGGAAATGCTGAAATTTCCAGGTAGGTGACTTGGTTTTCGCAAGAAACTTTTATGGAGACCCATTGTGGGTCAAGGCAACTGTAATCCAAGTAACCGGACCCAGATCATACCGAGTGAAATGTCACGACGATAGAATATGGAAGCACCATATTGATCAGCTGTATTCAAGGCTGCAGTCTGGGGTCTGCGATTCCGGTGATTTCCAAACTGAGGGGGGAGGAGACGCCAAGGAGGCTGAGTTTGGAACAGTGGAAGGCACAAGCGGAACAAACGACCACTCAGACTCAACATGTGAAGAAGGATCGGGGACAGGGGTTAACTCGCCTCAAAGAGATATCGAGGACATTTATGGTAACAGAAGTTTAGATATAGAATCAGAGGCACCCTGTTCACCAGATAACGTCCTACCCCAACAAGACTCTAGACAAATACCAGGAGGACAGCATAAATCAAACAGACACTCAAAACAACCTGCCTACCTCAAAGGCTACGTTACCGCACCCCTTAAATGGAACCCGGGGGGAAGGGGTGTTGTGAATTATAAAAGTGTTTGAATAAAGTTTGTTGAAACCTTAAAGCAAAGTGCAGGGTTCTGGCCCTGCACTTCTGATTGGCCGATAATAGCGATATTGGATTGGTCCGTTCAGGAGAATCTGATTGGCTATTAATGAGCCTTTCTCATTGGTTAAAAAGAGCTAGCGTTCCTGTGTTTTCATTGGCTAAATACTCAAGAGCTTGCCTATATAAAGGGGACTGTTGAGGCCGTTCTGAGAGCTGTTGCACCATGTTAAATAAAGAGTTGAAGTTCACTGTTCGTCGACTCGTCTCCGCTTCTTGCGCCATGCTTAGAACATAACAACCACTCTATTTACATCTGTCTGTTCCATCAGATCCAGCAGAGAAGACATACTATAGGTACCTCTAGGGAGTTACATTTGATGGGCCACAGGTGGCACACTGTGGCACCATCTCTATAGAATGTCATCTCCCCACCTAAATTGAACCTGGATCTTCCACTTTTGACTTTCCGAAAGTCCCTCAAAACCTGGTTGCATCATCCATCCTGGAGAATTTAAGGAACTGGAGAATTATGAAAGTGGCTCCACTTTTATTAACATCTCTTAATCTAATATTCTTTCTTTCTAGTGTTGTTTTTATATTTTAAATGTTTTAATAAAAACTACTATAACTATTTAGTGTTTATTAATTTCAGCTTTGTTGAACACCATTCAGGGTTGTTTGTAAGATAGTGGCTATATACATTTGATAGATATATAGATAGACAGACAGACACACACAGAGATAGTTTTTTAAAAGGAGTTAAGTGACATTATGTGAAAATCAAATTATCTTTCTATTTTTACTCAAGATCTTCAAAGCTTTTTCATATATCCATTTCCTTTACATGTTGGGATTCTTGCTAAACTTGGTCCATATACTTATTGTCACTTGCACACTTCAGATTTCTATAAATTGACATTGGCTAGAATGGTTAACTACTAATGAAAGAATGAAGTTCAGGGCTGTCAAAGTCGCAGCCCACAGCCTGGCTGTGTCATGCGCTGACCACGCCCAATTTAGCGAAGGGGAAAAAAGTGCCGGCATGTCATGTGATGCTGCTGTGATGCTGTGCGTTTGACACCCCTGGCCTAGTTAGTTATGTAATCAAGAGGAAACATTTGGCTCTTCAAACCACTGTGAAGCTATGTATTATGAATCTGAAGATGCTGTAAAGATGACTTTCAAAGTAGCTTTACAGACCCTTTGAAAGGATGTAGTGCTTCAAAATGCTAAGTAACTGTCTGTTCTTCATAATCAGAGGTGGTATTCAGCAGGTTCGGAAATTTTGAGTAGTTCGGAGAACCAGCAAATACCACCTCTGACTGGAATTTTAAAGTATCCTTCCCCTACCACACCCACCAAGCCACGCCCACAGAACCAGTAGTTAAAAAAAAATGAATCCCACCACTGCTCATAATCGTATGAATTATATTATATCACTTGCTGAAATATGGACCACTAAGTCTCACCTGATATCAACTATCAGTTATTTTAGTGGGTGTTGAAAGCATTCAAGGCAAAATGTGATAATTAATTATTATACCTAAGAAAATGAGTAAGCTGAGTACTGGTGGAAGCTGCTTCGTGAGGCTAAAAACATTCAGCATGACTCTTATTTAAAAGACAGATGAGCAAAATCATTTGAAATGGGAAACTTCTCTTGCCAACTATCTAATTAAAATTAAAAACTGAATGATGTATCAAATGTACTACCTCAAGTTGTTCAATATTTTTAAAGAAAGTAGATTTCATATTCAAATGTTTGTACCACTTGAAGATTGAAAAGTATTTAAGCCAAGACTAATTTTTAATATATTGGGGCCAACTATATTAAAGACATAAGAAATTTTTCTGAAGGGTTACATTGCTTAAGAAAAAACCTTTCTCAATATATATTTTTTTAAAAAATCAAATAACTGTCAGGTCAATGAGAATTCACATTTGAAAGCTTATCTTTAATAGTGGTACCATGAAAATGGTAAAAAAAATAATAATTACAGTATGTTAGCTATAAACATGCTATCTGGTGGTGCAATGGGTAGACTGCAGTATTGCATGCTAACATTGCCCACTGCCAGGAGATTGATCCTGACTGGCTCAAGATTGACTCAGCCTTTCAGGTTGATAAACTGAGACTCAGTTTTTGCAGGGCAATATGCTGTAAACCACTTAGAGAGTGCTATAAAGCATTGTGGAGGTAAATCTAAGTGTTTTTGGTAAATAGTCCAGCTTGACTTTGACTTTATGACTTAAGTAGGCAGGTCTACTTAATTGTCTTTCAAACAATACAGAATTAATTACCTTCTTCCAGTGCTTTGTCCCACCCCACACCCCAAACAAAACTCCTAGTGGAGCTTATGTTTTTCATTTGGGTTTCCTAATGAGCTCCCGTTCATTTACTAACCAGATATGACCCTGCTTAGCTTCTGAAGATTATCCAAGATCAAATTAATTATATATATTAGTAAAAAGCAGTTCAATTAAAAATATAAACATGTTTCATTTTTAAGTGTTGAGCTGAAAAAAATATTATAAATATAAGCACTAAATATCACTAGGGAGTTGGCATTTTCCACATTAGTCTCAACCTGTGACAAATTGTATAACAATCTATATCCATTTATTCTGAGCTCAATGAACTGGGAACATACATTACAGTCTAGCTTAATGCAACACTTCAGGTCTGACTGAAAACCATACTAGAATCTAGAGCCTCTGCTGACTCAGGAAGATGCCTTGTAAAACATCACTATTCAATGGACTTTCAAAGAATGGAGTATTGTAGGAAATATTATAGGATGTGATGAATTGTGGCAGTTCTCCTAGCAATAAATAATCTTTCAATTCAGTAGTTTATCACAACAATGTTGACGTATGATATTCTATGAAGATATAAAACTTTGCCTGGAAATATTAAGAAACTTGGCTTCATCAGCAGGTCTGCCAGTACTAATATGGGATCTAGTTCTGGAAGAACTTATGGCAGAGGTACCATTTTATTTCTTTTACCAATCTGAAGCCTGTTCATGGATAATATTAGTGCACATTTATTTGCAGTGAAGAAGACCCGCAGAAGATTCTACTAGCTAGTCTTCAACTTACAGCCCTTTGATTACAATGTTGTGTTTCAAGCGCCAAATATAGAGCAACTGAAAAAAAGGACTTATGATTGGTCATTACACTTAAGGCTGTCACTGCATCCTCACGGCCATGCAATCAAAATTTGGGCTCCTAGCAACCCACATATATTTATGACAGCTGCAGCATCCTTGGGTGATGTGATCACCATTTATGAGCTTCCCAGCCAACTTCTGACAAACAAAGTCAATGAGCGAAGCCAGATTCAGTCATGTGATTCTAACTTAACAATTGCAGTGATTCATTTAAGAATTGTGGCAAAAGGGTTGCAAAATTGGGCATACTCACTTAACAACCACCTTGCTTAACAATGGAAATGTTGATGCCCACCATGGCCATAAGTTAAGGACTACCTGTATTGGGAGTTCAGGAAAACACAGATGCCAAGACCAATAGCAGAAAGCTACTATTGATATTTATAAAACTGATATGGTATTATTTGTTTGCATAACATGCTTGTTCATACTTAACTGGACTACAATTTTCTAAATTAAGACAAAATTCTTGATTTGCACAATACATTAGCTGTAAATTAACTTCATGGGCTGGATTCATATAACACATTAAAATGATGATGTGATTGTTAAGGATTGGTACAAATGCAGCCTATCAAATATATTTTGGGCAGTAAAAGGCAGAATCCTCTTCAGATTACTTTATGTTTTTTGGTTGATTAAGGCAAAAGGTGCAGCAGAATGTTATCAGATGGTGCTACAGAAATGAGTTTCTAATGAAAGTTTATGAAATGACTTTAGCAATGATACGGCTTTTATTTCTGTATATGGATAATAGAAAGGGGAATGAAATTTCTCTTTTAGCCACTGATTGTTTCCATAATGTTAATGCCTATGTGCCCTACTGAATTCTTTTGCAGCTTTTATAGCTGAAATTCTATACACACATAAATGAACTCAATGCTCCATGGATATCTAAGTATAGAACTTCACCTTTAACATACAGTTAATGATTAAAATACAGTTGAACAATTTTCTATAGTGATATCTGCATTCCTTTATGACTGGCTTTGAAATAGCACAGTAGCTATTGAAAAGAAATAGCATACTACCTGCTATTTAATAGTAGTGGCTTTCCATCTTTAACTTTATGCTATTTCATAACTCAAGGTATGTAGGAGTAAGTGTGTAGGAGTAACATCAAAGAGGAGAGATATGAATTACTAAATATGTAGATTCCAGAATGGAATCATGATGTACTGTACACCATTTCCAATATCTTTTAAACTACTGCCTCTCATTTTAACATTTTGGTATTTAAGCATCAGCAAAAGTATAGTGTGAATAATAGTGAGTCTCTGCACCTACAAACATCATGGCTCACATTGTTGGAAAAATATCTGGTTGCAAAAATGTGCACATCTATCATATTTCATCATCATAGCTAACCAAGATTTTAAACTGAAAAAGGAATGGTACTTTCAAAGCGGGAAGTCAGCCAATAATAAATGGCTTGTTGAAGAGCAACCATTCTGGTTGGGAGAAAGCTTAAGTAAGGAATCGGTGTGCATTTTCTATGTAAAAATCAGGACAGCTCCATCCAGAATGAAAAGTGGAAAAATCCTGGATTGGCAGAGGGCCCCAAACCTCATAGTGACTTAGTCTTGCTAGAATACGTTGAGCTTATTCTTCCTCATCTCAATCCCCGCATCCTCCAGACCCTGGGAAAGAACTGAGGCAGCATCTTTTAACTGGCCAAATATACTGTATAATAACATTGGCACAGATATACAACTGAGTATTATGTGCATGCTGATGATACTTAACCTTGTGTCAATGGATGACCTCTCACAGCAGTTTCATGTAGAAATTAAACAAATGTTGTTTCCCTTTGATCTGTTTTTCATGCCCTCACAGCTTCTCCAACAACACAGCTTTTCCAAGGTTTGGGAAAGGACAGCATGTGTAACAAGTAGAAGAAAAAGGAACACTTCAGGGCAATGGAATGTATTTCATCAAAGCACTCTGCCTCTGTTCTTTGCCAAAGAGAATGTTATCCCTATCACACAAATCTTACACTGAGGTAATCCTAAGTCTCCTCATGAAGCCTACCAACAGATGGCCAGACAAATGAATATAGAAAGGACTAAAAACTCAGAAAGGGTGGGTTCTAACAATTCATTTTCTGTTTATTTCATGTAGTGTCAGGGGGTATGTTTGTTATTCTAGGAGCGCAGTGAAAATTGTGGTACATGTACCATTCAAAGACTCCCAATGTTAAGTGATTCTGCAAGTATAACAGGCTAGAGATGTGTAATGGATTTCTGAAGGACCAATCCACTCATCAATTAAATGTTGATCCATTGGTTGTAGCAGGATTGACTATCCAACTTGTTGCCTGATCCTGATGTAGTTGTGAATGACTGGCCCAGATTCATACAGCTGGCTTACAAACCTAAGGCCCAGCCAGAACTCTCAGTCTACTGGGTTCAGTGGATAGCCTAGCCACTGGATCAAACTGATTCTTGTTTACATGGATTAAATTTATAATAATCTACTCTTTAGATGCTATTACATGTAGTCCTTGATTTATGACCACAATTAAGCCCAAAATTAATGTTGCTATGTGAGATATTTGTTAAGTGAGTTTTACCCCATTTTACACCATTTCTTGCTACAATTGTTAAGTGAAACCTTATAGCTGTTAAGCTGGTAACCCGATTGTTAAGTGAATCTGGCTTCCCCACTGACTTTGCTTGTCAGAAGGTCTCAAAAGTTGAATCATATGACTCTGGGACACTGCTATTGTCATAAATATAAACCAATTGTCAAGCATCTGAATTTTGATCACATGACCGGGGGGTTGCTGGAATAGTCATAAGTGTGAAAAAAGGTCATGTCACTTTTTTCAGTGCTGTTGTAACTTTGAACAATCACTAAATATACTGTTATAGCTGGAGGACTACCTGTCCTCTTAATACTAGTATCAGAATAGGGGAAACATATTGTACACATTGTAAAAGTTATTACCTTCAATGAAGACTTTGTCCGAAGTTCTGGTTTCTGCCTTGTAGGTGTACTTTTAATAAGCAGAGATTCATCTGTACGAGAATCATAATTCCCATGTTCTGAATCATCTGTATATATGTCTTTCTCTCTTCCTATGTCTGAGCGGGGAAAAAAAATACCAGAAACACATGGACTCATATAGTATTACTATGGAAAGATTATGGCAAAGATACAAGCATAGTTTCCTTTATTGTTTGCGTTTGCCACATATTCAGTATCCTATTATTTTGGGACAAAGTCAATATTTACTTTAAGCAATATTTCTCTTTCTTAATTCTGAAATATATTTTATAAAAGCAACGTGCCATTTGTTCTTTAGCATTTGAAGATATCAAATAATTAAA
Source organism: Hydrophis major (assembly GCA_033807585.1). Taxonomy (NCBI): domain Eukaryota; kingdom Metazoa; phylum Chordata; class Lepidosauria; order Squamata; family Elapidae; genus Hydrophis; species Hydrophis major. The sequence continues at coordinate 108,032,925 of CM066328.1, read as the reverse complement.
ATGGACTGAATACTTGTAGCTTAAAATCTCAACTTTTTTCAGCATCAGGTTTCTGGTGCTCCAGCATTGGAACTATTTGATTAAAGAGCAGAGCTTTCTGTACACAAATGATCAGTTATTAAGGAAATTATTCAGGAAGTTTATGTCAGGAAAAATCAAAACAGTCCCCTACTAATTGCAGTAGAAAAATAAGTCAGCCATCAGTGTTAGTGAGATAGCTGAATATTCATTGTGAAATGGTTTAAAAGATACATTGATTTTTTTATAAGTCGATTGAAAGTTGTGGTAGCTTATACATTAAGTATAATTGTATTGAATTTTTATTATAAGTTTACCTACAGAGTTTAACTAGGCATGCTCTAGGATCACAACCTTTGTGAAATTTCAGTTGCATACCTTTGTAGAAAGTCAAGAGTAGTGGGGGGACATGGGCTAGAGGTGGACATTTTAAGTTTTGAACTGAGATAGAGATGTTATTGTAAGTCAAACGGCTGTAAAATAAACTACCCCCATTTTATCAGTGTTTTCATATCTATTATAGATCAGATTCTCAAAGGCAGAGTTTACTGGTTGAAGGGCACATAGTCAAAAAACTTTAGACAATTACTTAAAATATCTTTAAGGTGATTGTTTCCCCAAAGTCATGTTGATAGGAGGCTTCAGGGTCTGCACCAAGGCATTCTGAAGGGATTATATACAGTTTCTACCATAGGGAGCTTTGAATGGAATAAATTCAAATCTTTCTTATGAACCTGATGACCTGGCTCCAGGATGTGTTCTACTTTTCATCCTCCCCACCCCTGTATATACAATTATGGATTTTATGTGATAGACAGGTATAGGTATAGACAGACAGCCTTATTGTTCTTTATGTTCTAATGTGTTATATAAATATCATGGTACTATATAGGGCTTTTAACAGGTCCACCTACTAATACTTCTTTCCCATTGCTACATACTTGAGATAAGCATCCAACTTGTCAGTTAATTATATGAATAGATTTCATTTACAGATTATGTCAGTACACTGCAATAGATATTTTTTTAAAAAAAATCCAATTGCATGAGATGTTGTTGTAAAAAAAAAAAGTCCATCATATTACAAGGTAGGCCCAGTAATAATACAGTTAAGTTATACAGCAGATAAAGAAACCAGTTATCTATAAACAGCAAAGAAGAAAGAAAGGAAATCAATATATCTGTAACTTTTCATTTATAACTTTAGATGTTGCATTCCATATAATCTGAATGTTTTTGTTAATTAGCATATACCATGACCTTCCTTGTAATGTGGAGGTATAACAGCTGTAGAGAAAGAAGTGCTTGCTGAGACACTAGGCACTGTAGAAAGAAACTTCTAAAAAAAGAAAAGCTTTTTTACTTGTTAATTTAATAAGTCCCTTCCAACTCTCTATTCTATTCTATTCTATTCTATTCTATTCTATTCTATTCTATTCTATTCTAATAACGCTGTGGTGGTGCAGTGGTTAGAATGCAGTACTGCAGGCCACTTCTGCTGACTGCTGGCTGGCTGCAATTTGGCAGTTCAAATCTCACCAGGCTCAAGATTGACACAACCTTCCATCCTTCTGAGGTCTGTAAAATAAGGACCCAGATTGCTGGTCTCCAACCAGCAAAGCTGGCTGAGGAATTCTGGGAGTTGAAGTCCACAAGTCTTAAAGTTACCAAGGTTGGACACCCCTGATCTAACCTGTTATTATTGTTATTATCATTTATAGTAATATTTAAAATAATATTTATTAAATTATTTTCATGTAATAATTTTTGGGGGGGTAAATGAAAAATTGAAACTTCTCAGGGAAGTCAATGAGCTGAATAGTTTTGCGTTTTTGGCCATGAACACTACAATAAATATTATTTTTTAAAAAAATTCTTCTCTTTGCTAGTTTTTCACTAACTTCTGAAGACTGAGCTTTTTTGGGAGAGCTTTCCTCTGATTTGTGTTGTGTTGTTGCCATTTTTTTTTCATATTTTTGCAGTTGTGCTTTTAATTATGTATGACTTTTGTTTTATATGGATAGTCCTTGACTTATCACTTAAATTGAGTGCAAAATTTCTTTTGCTGAGACATTTGTTAAATGAGTTTTGGCCCACTTTATAACCTTTCTTGCCACAGTTGTTAAGCGAATCACTTCAGTTGTTAAGTTAATAACAACATTGTTAAATAAAGTTCCCCATTGACTTTGCTTGGCAAAAGGTTACAAATAGTGATCAGATGATTCTGGAATGCTGCAACCATCATAAACAGGAGTCAATTACCAAATCCCCAGGTTTTCATCATGTGATCATGGGGATGTTTGCAAAGGTAATAAGTATGAAAAAAGATCATAGGTTTTTCCAGTGTTATTGTAACTCTGAATAGTCACTAAATGAGCTGCTGTAAGTTGAGGTCTACCTGGTTTGTATTTTTCTCTGTGAGCTGACAAGAGTAATTTTGATTGCAGTGGCATACAAATAGATTAAATAAATAAATAATCGTCAGATTTGGTGATTGTCCTATGAAACCAAAATTCAATTCTGTTTAGAACAATAGGCTGCTCCATCCCCTCCCAGTCAGGTCTTAGTTTTCAGTAGTAAGTACAACTGGTCATGTTGTATGGAGTAGGAAAAGTATTGATTTGTCCCAAACTGGCATTTTTGATGCAGAATTTGAGTGGCCCAACTATTCAAATTATTGCTATTCAATATTATTGCTTTGTGCTCCCCACCTCTCTATGTGTCTGTCTGTCTCTGTCTCTCTCTCTGTGTGTGTGTGTGTGAGAGAGAGAGAGAGAGAGAGAGAGTCTGTCTGTCTGTCTGTCTGTCTGTCTCTGTCTCTGTCTCTCTCTGTTTGTCTCTGCCTCTGTCTCTGTCTCTCTCCTTCCTTCACTTCCTCTCTCCTTCTCTAGGTGTGATAAAAACACAAGACATTTTAAGTTATCCATTTCACCTGGAAAGATGTAGGGGAGAAGTGACAGCTATTTTCAAGTCCTGAAAAATTGTCATGTAGGAAAATTGTTCCCAAATTTCATGTAGAAGATAAAGGAAAGTTGTTCCCAAAAATATAGCAATAGAAAGGATTTTAAATTTAAGGAAGTTGATTTTTGTTGTATGTGAGGAAAAAAGAGATTCCCTTTAGTGACTCATCTTCTTTCAGTGAATTTGGCTGAGTCAACCTTAGTAAAAGTTCTTTGCAGATTTCACTGCATAGAACCACTCCCTGCTTTGTATTTTCAAGCATGTGACAGGTTTGTAAGGAGATGTAGTTTTGAAATAATTTTCCTTTGTTTTGGTAGTGTATTTTACATCTCAAGGTTGTAAGCTAATAAGTATTCTGACACCATGATGGTAGGCTAATTAATATTTCAACTTCATGGATTTTTCTGAAAAAAGGGTGACATACATGACTTGTTTCTATTATGAGTAACAGTGTTTTCCCCAAGAAATATGTATTGGCTGTGATTTTGCACATAAAGTCTCTTCTGTGTAAAACAATTTTTATATATGTTATCTTCATATGTATTCTTGAAGTACAGGCATTCTAGGAGAAGATTGTACAGATACCTATACAAGCCACATTGATGTCATATCTATGTGATATGACTGATACAAATCACAAGTCATGTCATTTGTATGATCATATTATGATGGATGAGATGTTACTTGCTCTTATCACCCCTGAAATTGCCTATGGAGGATTGGATTAGCCTTTGGAAGGCGCCCTTGTACTTTTTAAAGAGGCTAAGACACAACAGAGTCTTTCATTGAATGGAAGGAAAACAGCAATGTTTGCAAATTCCCTCCCTTTTCACACACTTTTCTTTTATCATTTCAGACTAGTTTTCAGGGAATGTATAGGCTATAAAGAGCCTTTCCACCAAATACAATTAGTGTTATAAACTATAATTCACTTTAGTCTCATTTAGATGAGCTTTCTGTTTACATTGCTACCTTCTCCTTGTTCACAGAAGAGTTTATAACTTTCTTTTGCTGTTTGGAATAAACCAGAGTGATTGATTCTATACCAACCTGGGCCATTGTGATTTACTTAAACTAATCACATAACAATTGGTTAAACTAGAATCTGATGCTACAGTTTGATCTAGCTTTGTTATATCAGTTCTGTAGATCAGTTCCAAAATGGAGTACAGCGAATGCAAGCTTAGTGCTGCTTGTATTCTTGAGAGCAGCCATATTTTTTCCCCAGAACCCTCTACAGCTGCCTTTCAGTTAAGACATATTTATTTTAAATGTTACAGACATTGCTTTCTTCTACAACCTGTTGTGTATGCATAAAGATTATTAAAGTGTGAGCTTGGAGTAAGTGCAGGGTTCTGGCCCTGCACTTCTGATGGCTGTTAAGTGGCCGGACTGGATTGGCCCATTCCGGGGAATCCGATTGGCCCTTAACAGAGAGTCCCTATTGGTTATAAGAGCTAGCGCTCCTAGCTCGTTATTGGTTAAAAGTTACAGGGTTTGCCTATATAAGGCAGGTTTAACTGCTATTAAAATGAGGAAGTCACAATGTAAATAAAGAGCTGAAATTCACCATTCAGAGGCTTGTCTCCATTCTTTTTCGCCCATGCTCAAACATAACACTGGCAACAAGGGTAGGATTTGGAGATATCTTAACCAACGAAACTTTGAAGAACACCGAGCACGTGACAGACGACGCCAACAATGGAACCATGTCCGGCGGCATCGTACCACCCGCTCTGTTCGATCCAGTACAGGAGGACTGGGAGTCCAACATGGATCGCTTCCAAATGTTCTTAGAAACCAACAACTTAAAGGACGCCACACCAGGAAAGAAACGGACGGTGTTCATAACGCATTGCGGTCCAACCGTATTTAAGATGGCTAAAGCACTAGCCAAACCCTGAGAAGTGAAGGCCATGGATTGGGACGACCTCGAACCTCTCCTACGAGATCACTACGCCCCGACCGTGCCTACGCTCGTGAGACGCCACGAGTTTTATCAGAGGAGCCAGCGAAAGGGAGAAAGCGTGGCCGACTTCATAGCAGACCTCCGAAATTTGGGAGGCCTCTGCAGATTCACCGATTTAGAAGAAGCACTAAGAGATCGCATAGTTCTGGGACTAGATGCACCAGGCGTTCAAAGCAAGCTGATGGCGAAGGGCGACATCAGCCTTGCCGATGCCATCTCCGATGCTACTGCAGCAGAAGCAACCAGGAAGTCGGCTGTACAACTACGCTGAAACCGCGCTCCAGTATCACCACTGGCCAGCAACATCTCACCTAGTTCAGAAGGGCAGCTTGCGACAACACACCATGAGGACCTCTCTTCGTCATCAGACAGCAACGAAGAAGGGGTCCATCAACTGCGGTCCGACCGGGACCATCACCCGAAGCCCTCATGCCCTTGCGCTGGCTGTGGAACCAACCATGCCAGATCCGAATGCAAATTCTGCGACGCACTCTGCCATGAGTGTGGGAAACGAGGCCACATCGGACGGGTCTGCCGCAGCTTGACAGGACCCAGCCAGGCCTCAAAAGGGGCTAACTATTGCCAATCAACAGGAAACCATCCTGTACGGCGAGAGCCAGTAAGCCACTCCTACAGAAATCGAGCTTTGCAGAGAGAAGAGGCTCACCATACTATCACTATTGGTCACGCCTCAGCCTTGGACACTAAGAAAATCCGAGTCACGGTAGCCATCGAGAACTAGCCTTGCCACATGGAGGTCAACTCAGGATCATCCCTCTCGATAGTGTCCTGGAAGACACTCAAGCAACTCATCCCCACGATTCAACGCCAAGATCTCCGCTCCCAACGCCTCATCCTCAAGGACTACCAAGGGAATCGAATCCCCGTCGTCGGTTCCTGCCGAGTCCAAGTCTCCTTCAAGAAGCACACAGCATACTTACCTTTAACGGTCATCGATAGAGATAGGCCCAGCCTACTAGACCTCCAATGGTTCACGCCACTCGGCATTGAAGTGGCTGGCATAAACCGAGTCAGCGGTGGTGACTGGGAGGAAGACCTTATCTCTGAGTTCAGGGACGTCTTTGCGGACAGCTTAGGCGAGTACAAGGGGACCCCGATTTCATTAAGTCGAAATCCAAAAATAGCTCCCATTCACCTAAAGCCCCGTCGAGTTCCGTTTGCCTTAAAATTGAAAATCGATGAACAACTCGACAAACTGACAGCTCAGGGGGTGTTAGAGCCCATCGAACACTCCCCTTGGGAAACCCCTATTGTAACACCAATTAAGCCAGATGGGTCAATCTGAATTTGTGGGGACTACCAGGCCACTTTTTACCACGCCCTGCAGCAGAATGCATATCCAGTTCCGGTGGTGCAGCATCTCCTCCATTCCCTGGGGGGTGGGAAAGTCTTCGCTAAATTAGATTTAGCTCAGGCATATCAGCAATTACCCGTAGATGAAAAAACGGCACAGGCCCAAACTATTGTGATGCACCGAGGTGCCTTTAAATGTACCCGGTTGCAATTCGGAGTTAATGTAGCCCCGGGGATTTTTCAGAGCCTTATGGAAAGGTTATTGCAAGGAATTAAGGGCATGGTCACCTATTTTGACGATGTATTAATTGCAGCCCCTACAAAAGAAATCTTACAGGACCGGTTAAAATTAGTCCTAAAAAAATTCCAAGAGGCCGGTCTTAAGGTTAAAAAAAACAAATGTAAATTGTGTACTGACAGTGTTGAGTTTTTAGGGTACCTGATTGATAGCCAGGGCATTCACCCTAACGAAAGTGAACTAAAAGTGATAAAAAATGCTCCCAGGCCACGAAACAAGGCCGATCTCCAGGCGTTCTTAGTCCTCATCAATTTTTATAATGTATTTTTGCCGCAAAAAGCAACGGTCACTGAACCGTTACACCGGTTGTTAGATAAAAAAGCAAATTGGCTATGGAGTTACTGGGAGGAACAGGCGTTCTGAAATGTTAAAAAACTGCTCACTTCTGACTCTGTACTCATGCAATATAACGAGACTTTGCCGTTAGTTATAACTTGTGATGCATTGTCTTTCGAGGTCGGCGCCATTTTGAGCCACGTACTGCCTAATGGGAACGAAGCCCCTGTTGCATATTTCTCAAAGACTCTTTCAAAAACTGAGCGAAACTATGGACAAATCGATAAAGAAGCCCTCGCAATTGTCTCAGCTGTGAAAAGATTCCACGAATACGTGTATGGCCGGGCTTTTACTATTGTGACTGACCATAAACCATTATTGGGGATAATAGTTGGAGATAAGCCGACTCCCTACATATTATCCCCTAGGATGACCCGATGGTCAGAATTCTTAGCTGCTTATAACTATCAGCTGCAATACCGCCCGGGGAAAGCCATTCCCCACGCCGACGCATTGAGCCGAGCATCACTTCCAGAGACTCTCGACGATCCTGCACCAACGGTAACCACCTTGCAAATCAAGGCACTCAACTCGCCGCCACTAACCGCCCAAGATATCACGAGAGAAACCAAATGCGACCACACCCTAGCACGAGTTCTAAGCTGGGTAGAACACAGATGGTCATTGGACCAGTTATCAGATGACTTCACACCATTTAAGACTCGACAAACCGAGCTCTTCTCCCAGAAAGGCTGTCATTTGGGGCAATAGAGTCGTTATCCCAGAATGACTCCAGAAAGCGCTGCTGAGAACCTTGCACGATGGCCACCCCAGCATCGTGTGAATGAAAGCCCTTGCACAAAGCTATGCATGGTGGCTGGACATTGACAAGCAAATCGAACAGTGGGTTAAAGCTTGTCCCAAATGCCAAGAAGTCAGCAACGCCCCACCAAAAGCCATGCCTACTGAATGGGAGACACCACATGGACCCTGGTCCCGAATTCACTTGGACTTCGCAGAGCCAACCAAAGGCCACACCTTCCTGCTTACCATCGACGCCTACTCAAATTGGCTCGAAATCCATCGCATGACGACTACGACCTCCAAGGCAGTTATCAAAATCTTAAACAGACTCTTTGCAACCCACGGATTACCAGACGTCCTGGTATCCGATAACGGCCCTCAATTTACCGCACTAGCATTCGAGCAGTACCTCACTGACCGCGGCATTCGCCATGCGCTCACCTCGCCTGCGCACCCTGCGATCAATGGCAAAGCAAAACGCATGGTCCAATTCGTGAAGAAAACCTTGCAGAAGGTAGACTACGACAACATTGACGACAAGGTCAATCAAATCCTCTTCTTGCAACACATCACCCCACATAGCGTCACCGACAAAACTCCCGCTGAACTGCTAATGGGACGAAAGCTCCGCTCCCACCTCGACCGGTTGCACCCAGCTTACGAACCGGAGAAACCACTAGGATCCAGCGGCCGCTGTCGTACCTTCCAGGTAGGAGACTTGGTATATGCTAAAAACCTATTGGGCGACCCGTTGTGGGTGGAAGCGACAGTAGTATGTGTAACCGGCCCCAGATCCTACCTTGTACAATGCCTTGACGATAAACTTTGGAAACATCATATTGATCAATTACAATCGCGGCTTCCAGCGGCCAGTCCGGAAACCCCCTATGACCAAACTGAGGGGGGGGGAGATACGGAAGAAGATGAAGTCCTAGAAAACCCGTTCGAAGGAAACTACGGTTTGATAGAAACTCAGGAAGCGGAGCCGGAGGGAGAAATGGTTGCACCTCAGGGAATTGCAGAGAATGTGGGCAACGATGTAGAAGTGAATTCTGAACCAGAAACAGCCCCACTGCCAAACAACGATCTACCTCAGCATGACTGCAGCCAGCCGATACAACGGAAATCAAAGAGACTAATAAAACAACTGTCCTACCTAACGGACTATGTAACTGCGCCTGCAAATAAGAAGCCAGGGGGAAGGGGTGTTGTGTATGCATAAAGATTATTAAAGTGTGAGCTTGGAGTAAGTGCAGGGTTCTGGCCCTGCACTTCTGATTGGCTATTAAGTGGCCGGACCGGATTGGCCTGTTCCGGGGAATCCGATTGGCCCTTAACAGAGAGTTCCTATTGGTTATAAGAGCTAGCACTCCTAGCTTGTTATTGGTTAAAAGTTACAGGGTTTGCCTATATAAGGCAGGTTTAACTGCTGTAAAATGAGGAAGTCACAATGTAAATAAAGAGCTGAAGTTCACCGTTCAGAGGCTTGTCTCCATTCTTTCTCGCCCATGCTCAAACATAACACAACCCATCCTCAGCATCTTTGTGGAATTGAATCTGAATCATTATACTGTGTTTAGTAAGTATGTATGCTTAACTCAGACATTCATACATAATAGCAAATTGGGTTGTTTTAGTACAACTCTCCCCCCATACAATTCCCCTGGAATGGCATTTGGTTAATGCTCTTATAAGCTGCTTTTCTGCTAGCCCACAATTTGTTTGTCTTCATCGTTTGTCCTTTTCATTTAGCTAGTACTGCAGTTTGAGAAAGTCCTGATGAAAAAGCTGAGATAACATTTCCCTTTCATGCCCTTCTTGAAATCTTTTACCTCTGATCCGGCCTCACAAATTGTATCAGGCTATCTATAATATTGCACCAGGTTATCTATATATAGAACCCAACATATGTTTATTTTAAAAGACACCCACATAAGTCCCTTTTAAGTCATTTGAATTTAAGCATTTGACAATGCATTCATAACATGCACTGTAGGTTTTTTACTGCTGTCACATTGGATGACAGTTTCTTCAATAATGGTTTTTTTTTGGGAGTGGTGATGTCTGTTTTCTTACCTTTGTGGCTATGCAGGATTCTTTGAAAGTCAGAAGCAATACTGAATTACATTGATAATAGTATAGTGCAGGAAGCTCTAGGCTTACAATAGTTCATTTAACCAACTGTTTCAGGTTACAGCGGCAGTGAAAAAGGTAACTTATGACCGCTTTTTTCATACTTACAACCATTGCAGCATCCCCATGGTCACGTGATCAAAATCTGGATGCTTGGCAACTGACTCATATTTATGATAGTTGTCGTATCCCAGGGTCATGTGATCAGCTTTTGCTTCTGACCAGCAAAGTCAACAGGGAAGCCAGATTCACTTAACAACCGTGTGGCTAACTTAACAATTGAGGTGATTCATGCCAAGAAAGGTTGTAAAATGGGGCAAAGTGAGACTTAACAAATGTGTCACTTTGCAACAGTGAGAAATTTTGGGCTCAATTCTGGCTGTAGGACTACCTGTATCTGCATTTCTTAGGTTATCTCTAGGATGCTGTAGGAAGCCCTTCCCTCCCCAGATTAAAATATTCTTTGTTCTTAATATTAAAAAGAGGCAGAACATTATATTTCCCCAAAAGGGAAAATGGAGAGAAAATCTTAACAAAGGCAGAAAGCAATCCCAGTCTTCCTGCCATAGGAAAACAGCTTCAAACTAAGAAGAGGATGGCCTGTATGAATGTAGATTTTGTAATTATTCAGAAAGACTGGGCCAATCATAAACAAAATGCTTTCAGCCACAGCTCCCACTGGAACTGATGGGATTAAGAATTTACATGCCCCCATTCAAATTCTAAGGACAGGACACGATCTTTAGGACATAATGGGATTAACCCATCACCACTGAAATAGTAAAAGACACAAGGCTTACTACACTGCACAATCACAAAACCCCAGAACCCTATAAAGATCCATCCATTCAGTCAGCCATTTTGTCAGCCACCCCAAAAATATGCTGCTGTCACTGAAGTTTCTGAAAACCAAGTAAACCAAAACCATGTCTCCTTGTAGTCAGCCTCCATTTTATTTCCAGTGATTTTTCTGCCATCTTGGAACCATACTGGATTTTTCTTCCCACAGTGCAAATATATGGCATGGTATATAAGCAATGATTCAAAATTGATTCTTCATTGGATGTATTCATATGGTCACATTCAGTCACTTGTTCAAGATGTTGTCATTTTAGGGTTTTTTTTTTAAAAGGGGCATTGTACAGAAGTAGGCAGTTTATGCAATGGCCTAAGCAAAACATTCAAATCTAGGGTTTTATCCTTCACTGTAGTGAATGTAGCTTAAGTATTTTTCTAATTTGTTCTAGCTGCTGGGGAAGGAAATTCTCAAACACCAGATAGAACAAAGCATATAATCAATTATATTCACTTTCATGGGAGCACCAATGGTTTAGGGAAAAAATAATAATCTGGATTTTTCATAAAATAGACTAAAAAAATGGATCTTTGGCGGCAGCTAATTTCATCCATCAAAACATCACATGGATTTTTCAGTAATATAGGACAACCCCCCCCCCCATGGACTTCCTTAATTAAAGAAAAGAAAACATCCAACTTTGTTTCTATGTGGAAAATGTTTCTAGGTGTTGTGCTTGAGATGGAAAAAGAAAAAGAAACTTTGACTTTAGGTTTTGCTGATGAGATAGGTTTGTTGTTAAAAAAATGGCTAGTTCATATTAGCATGTAAAAGTAATATGTTGTGATTGTAATGTTATTATCCTATTCTAGACAGAATTGGAAGGCAATGCTTTTTCTTTCTTTCTCCCCCAACCCCTTTTTTCTCCCCTATTTTCCCACTATTTTCATTTTCTTTTGTATTTTATGTCCTGATAAACTTAATTAAAATGTATTTTTAAAAACAAAATCCAAAAACAAGAATGAAGCCCCTGAGCTCTAAAACAACTTGAAATTCTACAGCCAATGTTACAACACAGATGAAAATCAACTGTATTTTATACAATAGCCTTTAATAGCTTCATTCTCTACCACTTTCTTGCAGCTCTATCTTACCATTTTCCATTTATTTTTCCTTTCTTCAAGCTACTTGATTAAATATTTATCTAACTCACTTAATTCAGATCCATCCTTAATATCCCCAGGGGGAAGCTCACAGTAGATCATGAAAAGAATGAAACTCATTCACCATATGTGCTGAATAAGCTCTATCACTGGTGAAGAACAGGATCTAGATGTGTCACTTCTTTTCATTTATAACCAATTGTTTAAGTAGTTCACAAGAAGAAGAAGTAGCCACAGTTAAATAATAGGCCATTTTAAGAATGAACAATTCAATCTTAAAAATCAAGGGGTTTTCCTCTAAAATTGATAGTTGAGTTGGAAGTATTCTAGGGAAGAAAGAGTTGGTTGGAAATAAAGGTTTGATGCAAAACAAAGCAGAAGAAAAAATATCTCAGCATCAGATTCATCCTTGTAAATGTTTGAATCACTACTTGTCCAGTAATATGTTATGATAATAAAAATATTGCTGGTTTTTTTGCTTCTCCCCAGGGCACCTTCAGCATATCTTCATTACAGTCACGGAACCCAATATACAGAGAAATGCTGAGATTCAGCAGGTGTCTTACAAATGTATGTCTCTCATTAAATTAATTTCCACTTCATCCAAAAGTAATGCCATTGAATGAAAGGACAGCATGGTGAATAGGTTAAGAAGCTGGGTTAAATAAGTGACCCAAGTTCAAGTTTATTCTCAGCCAGGAAATTAATTCAGTGACTTTTGACTAATTATTCTGTAGCAACCTTACCTATGCTGTAGGATTGTTGTAATGTGAAAATTGAATGAGGAAATGTGTGCTTGCTGTAATTCCTCTTGAAGAAAAGGTCAGATATCAATTTAATAGATATAAACATCATCTGGTTTATTTAATATTTTAATCTACTTATCAGCCGTAGTAATCTGAATCAAGGATGGAGAATCTGAACCCTAATTCTCAGTAGTCCCAGCTGGCATGACTCATGGTAAGAATGCTGATGAGTTGGTAATCAATGAGAACTGGAAAAACATTCTATCTCATACCCCACATTTTTAGCAAATAACTGATATTTTGTTGTGAAGGATTAAATTCAAGCACTACTACCAATGGTCTATGGCAGTGGTGGGCAACTATGGCTCCTTTACAACTTGTGGCCTTCAACTCCAGAATTTGTGAGTCACTATGATGGCTCAAGAATTCTGAGAGTTGAGGTCATTAAGGAACCATAGTTACCCACCCCTTAGTTTATGGGATAACAAGATAATTGAACTTTCTGGTTAGCACTCTCTCACTCTTTCTCCTCCTGAAACAGAAATAGGGCTATTTCTAATAAGTACTGTACAATATAACAATGTAGAGAAAGCTCACCTAAAAATGGATCACAGTATTCTGTATTGGATAACTTGAGTAAGTTGTTTTCCAAGGTTTCCATCACTTTGGCTAAAAGGGAATTTTAAAAAAAATTGCATCAGAGTAATTTACATTGGCAAAATCCATTGTGGATGAATTGCTTTGGTTTGCTGAATAAGTGAGAGGGTATTGTAAATTGCAAAGAAGTGGAGAGATCTGACTAAATCAACACTCACCTCTTTCTGATACTACATTGACTGTAGCATTTGATGCCTCTGCAGTCACAGGCTGATGCTGTGGCTGAGATGGAAGCTGAGGCAGAGGCATCACTTGGTTTGACTGAAGAAATGAGGAATGCTTGCTGAGACTTTGTGGATGGGTTTGATTCTGGGCAAGGCATGGCAAGGATCTTCTGGAGGGCTTTAAGGGTGGTTCTTTCACGGTCTCACTCCTGCTTGTATTCATGCCTGAAACCAACAAAGAACCTGAGATTAAATTATTATAGCAATAATTTGAGCACCACACATTAGTTGGACAGAGTTTTAAAATGCCACAAATCTAGATATCAAAGATTTGTGAGATCTAAACTTTGCCCTTTGGGAGTTATGAATTTCTTTGTGAGCCTGTTCAAACAGATGGCTGAAACATTGAAAGGATAGTTCAATATGACAGACTCCCATTGCTGGCCATTTAATACAGCAGTTCTTAAACACAAGTTGAATTCAATCTTTTTAATGTAGGCTTTGAAATTTCTTCTTCACTTTATTGTTCCACTGGGGCATTCTGATTGGAAAACACAAAGGCCCTTTATTCTTTTAAGGACCTGAGATGAAAGATGAGAGTTTCATACATCATATATAGTGAACTTTCCATTTATGATGTGGAGCTTTTTCTTTTCTCTTTCTCATTAAAAAAAGCTATCTGATGTGGGGCATTTAGCTCAGATAAAAGAAAGCTGTTTTTTTCTCCCCCACAATTCATATGGAATTTATCATCACTGTATATAAGGACTTAGGTGGCTTTAGAAGTGAGAGAAATAACATGGATTATAAAGCTAGCACAGACTACTCATTTTACGGACAAGGTATTCAACCCCTTACCTGAATTAGATCTGTCATTCACTTTGCCCTGCATTTAAATATTTATATATCAAGTTTTTTCCTGTTCATGAAGTAACTGATAAACCATGAGGATTTCTTATTTTTTAAAAAAGGCAATTTGTTACCAGTTTTGTTATCTGAAAGCCAGTTTTGGGGGAACAAAAAAAAACCACAACAAAAAATAACAAAAAACAATGGAATGATTATGATATCTATGTTTATTTTGTAGACTGCTGAAAACATATTCTGAGGGACTGTAGCATTTTATTTATTTAGTTAGCTTTTCATGGCCACCCATCTAATCACGGCAACTCTGGATGGCAAACAAATTACAACATGGCCATTAAATTGTGCAATTCAAAGCCTACAATAGTAAAAGAAAAATAAATGGCAGCCATGGGTAAAAACCACATACTATAATTACAAACCATCTGAACTTTAATATTGACCCCCATACCTAGGTAAATAGCCAGGTTTCCACAATTTCCAGGTCTCTAGGGTCAGGTCAGTCTCCATTATTTCACAGGGCGAACACTATAACAGAAAAGGCATGCTTTCTGGATCCTTCATGATGGCATTATTTAATTGATATGATCCTGAAGCTTGCTCCCCCTGCTGGATCTAATAGGATATTGGAGAGAGGCAGTGCTTTCTTTAGGGGTAATCCTACCTACAACACATTGCAGTAGTCTATTAAGAAAGTGGCCTAAGGATGCTTGGCCATGTTTTGGTTACCTAGCTTTGTGGCATATCTAGAAGAGTGCTAATAAATTTGTAAATGAATAGAAATTCCTTTCATTTATGCTAGAGTACATTTGGCTTTAAGCCATAGCCATTTTTAATTGCTAAGCCCACATATTGAGTGCCACTACCCGTTTCCACTGCCACAAACAATAATTGAGTAGAATTATGCAATCCTTCAAAATTCAGCCAAAAAATATTGATATTTTTCAGTGGCTGCACATTTCATTTTCCAAATATAATTATTCACTAAACTGCCAAAAGAGAAGAGTGATTTATAAATATCATTGGACCAATTTTATAGCAACAGTTTTAAAGGATACAGTGAAACCTTGTTTCATTTTTAAAAAAATCTAAATCTAATCACATTAAGGCAGATGGTATTGTACCACTCCAGTTAACAGTTCTTTATTTTCTGAAATATATTTCAGCATCACTTGCCCCCATGAGTAGCAATGCTTACCATGGCAGAATAAAATTATTGCTTCCAGAAAGATACTTCTTCTGAGAAAATAATCTTACTAACACTGAGTCTTATCATTCACATAAATATTTACTTATTTTTTGCCTCAGTACTTGATTTGATTACTGTGTTATGCATTTTACATTTGGGACCTTCTAGTAGACTGAAGCTACAGCAACCTTTAAATCTGTTCTGAGTGTGGATTACAAGGTATGTTGTTGCTACCTTCCCCAAGTTTATAATTGAAAATTTGCATATGGGTAATAGTGGGAATACTGATGCAAATACTAACCATAGAGATACAAAGATATTCTCATTCATTATAGTGGCAAGGATGCACAAAGAGTTAGCTCTTCCATGGAAGAGAAATGGAGAAGCTATTCTAGTATCAGCATCTGAATTTGTACTAAAACATTACTTATTACTTACAAAGTATTAAATATTATGCTAAAGCACTAAAGTATCTCACATATTAAATGGATCAATTTCTATTTGATAATGATAACCTTGGCTTAATGACACAAACTGAAAAAGAGACTGTATTTTTTTATCATTGCAATTAAATTCATTACCATAGGAATAACTTTTTAATTTATAGAGCTCATTAGTTGTCAAGTAGGTTTTAACATCTTCCTGTATGATAATTACTGACCTAAAATGTGTGCGCGCACATGCTTATTATCCTCAATTTCGTTATCCCCTACAAAGAATGTCAGTGTAATATAATCCAAGCATCATTTTAGGACAAAAACTTGCTTATTAGAAAGACAAGCATGAACCCATTTACTATCCTAGAGCCTTTTGAAGCTGTACCAAGTCTGCCAGGATGGAAAATAATAATAGTAAATGTCGTGTCCGCAAAAAGACGCCAGGAGTCGGTGACTACGTTTCAAGCTCTTTATTTAACAGTTGTGAACCGAACCGGCGAAAAGGAAAAAGCCCGCGGCTTTTATCCTTTTCGCTGCGGCGGCCACAGCCAATGGCAGCGATTCAAGTCTCCCGCTTTGGAGTGAGCCAATCGCGGGAGACTTCAATCGGGCCAATCGGCGCGGCTCGCCTGGCCAATCAGAAATCCCCGCGCTTTAGCCAATCAAAGCGCGGGGATTTCGAGTATGTAAATTTAGGACAGAACACCCCTCCCCTCTTGGTATAGTCCTTACGTTGCGTAGTCGCGTAGGTAGGCGGGGCTCCGTCTAGTCCTACTTGACCTGCGCAACTCACTTGCAAGCTGGATTTTGGCCGGAGCGGTCATGTTTTTGGCTGCTCCCTCTTCTGTGCGAACCGGTTGGATGATCGGGCCGGTTCCTTCTCCGTGGCTCCCACCTGGGCCTTCCGGGTTGGTTGAGCTACGGGTTTCGCCGCTCCCGCTTGGTTTCTCCGAGTCGGTTGAGCTGGCTAGGTGGTTCTTCTCCGGTGGGGGATCGCGATGGCTGCGTTCCGGTAAGTACTGCTGGTTTATTTTTTCTTGCGTTTGTTTATTCGGGTATTCCCTCCCCACTTGGTTCGTGTTTTGGGGGTTGAGCTCTGTTGCTGCTCGTGACCTGAGCTGGTCAATGTGCCGTTTCCAGGCTCGCCCATCTGTGGTTTGGAGCCGGTACGACCGTGGGCCTGTGATCTGGGTGATGACGGCTGGGATCCATAGGGGGTCCCCCGTCAGGTTTTTCGCGTACACTAAGTCACCGGGTGCGAATGTTCGGTATTTTGTACTTGAGTCTGGGGGCCGCTCCGGGTTATATGTTGGGTGTAACCTGTCGAGCGGGGACCTGAGCTTCCTACCCATTAGTAACTCGGCTGGGCTTTTGTTGGTAGTGGTGTTCGGGGTGATGTGTTGTATAAAGAGAAGTTTATTAATTTTGTCGTTGATCTCCCCGTGGTCCATTTTCCGGATGGTTTTTTTGGTAAATTGTACCATCCGTTCCGCCCTACCATTCGCCGCCGGATGCACCGGTGCTGTTAATGCGTGGCGGATGCCCCTCTCCGCCAGAAATCTCTCAAAGTCGAGGGAAGTAAACTGGGGCCCGTTGTCGGAGACGACGACGTCTGGGAGGCCGTGTGTGGAAAAGAGTTTGCAAAGTTCTTTGATAACGGCCTCCGTGGTAGTAGATTTCATGTCGCTTACCTCCAACCAGTTGGAGTAAGCGTCAACTGTTATTAGAAAGGTATGCCCATTTGTGGGACCGGCAAAGTCTAAATGGATTCTGGACCAGGGCCCCCTTGGTGTTTCCCACTCCAGGATGGGTGCTGCGGGTGGGCTGGGTCTGGTCTCCTGGCATCGTTGGCACTTAGCTACCCATGCCTCTATCTGCTTGTCCATCCCTGGCCACCAAGCGTAACTCCTGGCCAGGGCTTTAGTTCTGACGATGCCAGGATGCCCCTCATGCAACATCTCTAAGACCTTCCCTTGCAGTCTGTCCGGGATGACACCCTGTCACCCCATAAGATACACCCCTTAAGCAGTGAGAGTTCGGTCTGGCGGTTTCTGAATGTCTTAACGGATTCGTCATTGTCCCTTTCAGGCCAACCTTTTTCCACCCAATGTAAAATCCGCGCCAGACGCCTGTCTTTGATAGTTTCCCGAGCAATGTCTGACGCGGTAATGGGTAGGTTGGGCAGGTTTTCGATGTTAAGGGTGTTAGTCGTTGGTGCTGGGTCAGGATCAGAGTCTGGTAAAGGCGAGCGGCTTAAAGCGTCCGCGTGCGAAATTTTCTTACTCGGCTTGTGTATCAGTTCGTAGCTGTAGGCTGCCAGGAACTCGGACCACCTTGTCATCCGGGGCGACAAAATGTTCGGGGTGGCTCGATTTCCTGCAAGGATGCCCAGCAACGGTTTATGGTCCGTCACAATGATGAAGGGGCGGCCGTAAAGGTATTCGTGGAACCACTTAACGGCGGCAACTATAGCCAAGGCTTCTTTGTCCAGCTGGCTATAGTTCCGCTCTGGTTTGGTTAGAGTCCTGGAAAAGAACGCGATGGGTGCTTCTCTTTTGTCAGGGAGGGTATGGCTGAGGACAGCGCCGACGCCGAAAGGTGATGCGTCGCAAGTGACGGCCAGGGGCAAGGTTTCGCTGAATTGGATCAGGACGGCGTCGGAGGTGAGGAGGTCTTTGGTTTTTTGGAAGGCGGCTTGCTCCCGTTTCCCCCAAGTCCAGGTTGCCGCCTTATCCAGGAGCCTATGCAAAGGCTCCGCCGCCGTTGCCTTTTGGGGTAGGAAAACATTATAAAAGTTCAGCAACCCCAAGAAAGCCTGTAATTCAGTCTTAGACCTAGGGGTGAGGGCCTCTTTGATAGCTTTCACTTTTTTAATTGTAGGGTGAATGCTATGCCGGTCGAGAAGGTAGCCCAAGAATTCCACTCGCTCCGTGCATAGTTGGCATTTTTCTCGTTTTACTTTAAGTCCCGTTACTTTAAATTTGGTTAAGACCTCCCTGAGTCGGTTTTCTAATTCGGCTTCTTTTGGCGCCGCCACTAATACGTCATCGAAATAGGGCACCACCCCCTTGATGCCCTGCAGCAAACGTTCCATCAGGCTCTGAAAGATGCCTGGTGCCACGCTGACTCCGAACTGGAGTCGGTTGCACTTGAAGGCCCCCCGATGGGTAACGATGGTCTGGGCTTCTGCCGTTTTTTCGTCGACTGGCAACTGTTGGTATGCCTGGGCGAGATCGAGCTTGGCAAAGACCCTGCCCCCTCCCAGTGAGTGCAGTAGGTGTTGCACGATTGGGACGGGGTAGGCGCTCTGTTGCAACGCGCCATTTAGGGTGGCCTTATAGTCCCCACAAATTCTCACGGACCCGTCTGGCTTGACCGGGGTCACTATAGGGGTCTCCCATCGGGCATGGTCTATCGGCTGCAACACCCCCTGTTTGACGAGCTTGTCAATCTGCTCGTCAATCTTAGGTTTTAGGGCGAATGGTACCCGCCTGGGTTTTAGTCGTTTGGGGGGAACCCTAGGGTCTAGGTCAAATGAGATAAGGGGCCCCTGGTACTTGCCCAGGCTTCCGTCGAAGACCTCCCGGAACTCCTGGGCTAGCCGCTGTTCCCAGCTGTCGTCGGCGATGTGGTTGACTCCCGTTAGCGCGATGTCGAGCGGGGCGAACCGTTGTAGACCCAGCAGGCTTGGGCGGTCGCGATCGACGATCGTGAGTGGGAGTTGTTCGGTTCGGCCCTTATAAGTCACATTAAAGTTCTTGGTGCCCACTACCGGGACGCGGTTTCCCTGGTAGTCTTTTATAATAAGTTTTTGGGCATTTGTGTTCCTCTTATGGAGGGTGGGCACTAATCGTTTTATCTCGTGCCATGCAATCATGGAGAGGTAGGACCCGGAGTCCACCTCCATCTTGCATGGTTGGCCTTCAATATGGACTTCTACGTGTACCTTTCTGGCGCCGTCGGAGATGGCGTGGCCGATGGTTACCTTCTGGTGGGTTTCTTCCTTGCGCCGACTGTCGCCGCCTCTTGAGGATCGCTGGATTCGGTCCCACCGGCCGTCCGATTGGCGATCTCTGGTCCTGGGCGGGGGGCTTTCCTTCTTACGATCATGTTGGTCCCATCTGGGTGGACTGCGAGTCTTCTTTTGGCGGCAAACCCTAGCGATGTGTCCCCTTTTTTCACAATGCCGACAGATAGAGTAAAAAAATCGGCATTCTGATCTGGGGTGGTCGCCGCCGCAACCGGCACAGTTGGTCCTCGACCTACGACCTCTTCGGTTCCGTTGGTCGCCGCGCCCCGTCTGCACGCGATGTATGTCCTCCTCGTCTTCTGACGTGCTGGATGCAGACTGGAAGTCTCCGTAGTGTGCGGTTGATTCGTTTTTTGAGTCGGCCGACCTTGCCGGGTTGTTGTTTCTGCCCTTCGCGTCAGATTTTCGCATGCTGTCAGCAGAAGTGCGGGTTGCTTCTGCGGCTGCGGCTGCGGTGAGGGCGTCTGCTAGGCTGATGTCGCCCTTAGCCATAAGCCGGCTCTGGAGTGCAGGGTCCCATAGGCCGAGTACGAACCGGTCTCTTAGGAGGCTGTTCAGACCTTCAAATTTGCAGAGCCCTCCTCGGCGCCGGTAGCTCGGCGCCGAAATCGCTTAATTTTTCGCCCGGTTTCTGGTCCCGCCGGTAAAATTCGTTGCGCCGTATCAGGATGGGGACCTCGGGGGTGTAATGGCACCGCAGGATAGGTTCGAGGACGTCCCAGTCCATGGCGGTTGCGTCGGCCGGCTTGGCCAATGCTTTGGCCATCTGAAAAACTTCGGTTCCACAATGGGTGAGGAAAACGGTGCGTTTTAGCGGGCCCGGGGCATCCTTCATTCCGGTGCACTCGAGGTACATGCGGAAACGGTCTGAGAACGATTCCCAGTCCTCGGTGGCGGGGTTGAAGGGGGTGGGCGGTGCGATTTTCGCCATTTCGGTGCTGAAACTGGTTCTTGTCGGACACGGGGTTCGGTTCAGGGTCGGTATCCCATCCTCGTCGCCAGTGTCGTGTCCGCAAAAAGACGCCAGGAGTCGGTGACTACGTTTCAAGCTCTTTATTTAACAGTTGTGAACCGAACCGGCGAAAAGGAAAAAGCCTGCGGCTTTTATCCTTTTCGCTGCGGCGGCCGCAGCCAATGACAGCGATTCAAGTCTCCCGCTCTTGGAGTGAGCCAATCGCGGGAGACTTCAATCGGGCCAATCGGCGCGGCTCGCCTGGCCAATCAGAAATCCCCGCGCTTTAGCCAATCAAAGCGCGGGGATTTCAAGTATGTAAATTTAGGACAGAACAGTAAACTTGAAGAGGGCATTGCATTTGAAGGAGCAAATATAGAAAAAGGCAGTATGGTACATGACAGCAAGATAACAATATCTGGGATAACACTGGAATGACACTGCCTTGTTGATTCAATAGGGTTTCAGGGGGGCCATCATGAAGACTGCCAGTGATATCTAAATAACCAGTTTTGAATTGACTTTTTCTGGAAAGGAACTGAAAACATAGAAATTAGAACTGAACTGAACCTTAAAGGATTTCTTCACTTTCATGGAAAAGTGATTGAAGAACTTCTTTGAAGGACTTCCATTTTGCAGGGCTTTGGCGGCAGCAGGAATCCACGATCGTGTGCGGTTTCTGCTTGTGCTCACTGCTGGAGTGCCCCGAGCCACCCGACTTTGGGGCTAAGTCACCTCGTAGAGGTGACTGAAGATAGGGGAGACCCGGCAGGGCTTGAGGGGAGCCGCATCTCCCCTCCTCAACTGGCTTAACTCCCTTTTCCGAAGGCAGTAGAGCAGCGGTCAGAAATGGCTGCCACAAAGAAGCACTCATCTGGAAAAGAATGTGCAGGAGGAAGCTAAGAAGTGAAAGTTTTGGCTGACTGGGAAAAGAAGCAACATTCAAGATACCCAGGAATTTAAATTTTTAAAAAGGATACATCGTGCCCAAAGAAGATCCGGAAGCAGCAAATGAAAGTGAAAAGGGAAAGTTTGTTTTTTCTCACTCTCCTTCCTTACGGTGACAGCAGATGAATGAGAAATTGGAAAAACTTGCTTTGGCATCAGCAGGTAATTTAACTGGGAAATTAAAGCCAAGAGGACAATAAAGATTTCTGATCACTGAAAAACCTTTTTTTGTTGTTGTTGTAAGTGGGAAGGGAGAGGAAAAGAATAAGAGTAAGATTTGGCTGGAGGAGACTGCTTGGAACTTAAAAGAATCTAAAATTAAATTGTAACAAGACTTCTAAAAGATACATTTTAATTGGAACTTTGTAACTGAATTGTAGCCCCGGGAAAAGAATGTGAAAAAAGAAGAAAGTGTTAAATGAAACAGCTTGTGTGTATTTGGACTGCTTGGTGACTCTGGGACTTTTGGAAATTATATTTCAATGATTAAAAACACTTGGGTGGTTGTTTAAAATTTTTTTTATAATGGCATCACTTGTGGATGAACTGAAAACGGAATGTAAAAAATATAAAGAAGAGGAACCAGAAGGGAAGGGCTCTTTTGGCTCCATTTTTCATTTTTTAGAAATGGCAATTTCTACTTATGAGAAACTGCAAGAAGATTGGGACAAAGAAGAAGCCATCTTTAATGAACAAGTAACTTTATCTGGGGAAGAAAGGAGAAAGGGGGGAAAGAGAATGGAGAATTTAAGACCTAAAAAACAACCAAAAAAGGGGAAAATAAGGTGAAAAGTGGATATAATGTCAGAAAGCAATAGAAAAGAGGAACACAGAAGAGGGAATTGGAGATGGAGAGACAAAAGGGTAAAAAGGGCAAAGTGAAGAAGCAAGGGAGGAAGGAAGGGAAGAGAAGCTACAAAGGTTTGAAACAAGATGTAAAGAAACAGGATTTATTTAGAGATAATGGGTAAAAATATAACTGAAAAAGAGATTCTGCAAAGGTACATAAGGCTGTATTGTTGTATTTGTATTAGAAATAATGTTAGAAAATTGGAATAACATATGATTATAAAATGGGATAAAATATTCAATGTAATTCAGTGAAACTTTTTTTTTTCTTGAACAAAATAAATGAAATGAAATATGAGAGAACTGAATTAAGAAGGAATGGGAACATTTTAATTACATAATGTTTTAAAATATAAGTGAAATGGGGGGGAAGTAATTACGCAAAATTTATAACTGTTCCCCTAGAAGCATGATACCTATTTGAAAAGGAATGTGTAAAATGTTTAAGATTTAAATGAATATTAATTTTAACGATAGAGTTCAATTGGTATGGATTGTTGTTTTTAATTATATTATATATTTATAATTTTTTCTTTTCTTAAAATAGCTTTAGAATGTACTAAGCAGAATCCGAATGAAAGTTATGTATTATATTAAGTATTAAATTTAGGGGAAAGATATAAAGGCATCATACTCCAATCAGTGATAACAAGAGAAATTTTGTGTTAATGAGAAAAGATAATAGACAGCCGAAACAGGACAAACAAAAGATATAAGTATAATGATTTAAATTAAGATGAAATAAATAAAATAGAATTAAGAGAGTGAAAAGAAGGGAGAAGGTATATAAAAAATGTAGAATGGTAATAAGATATGGAATGGTATATAAAAGTGAGCATGAACTTGAATTTATGTCTGTACGAAGAGATGTAACCCAGGATCAAGCTGCTTTCCAAAAAGATGTTTTATGTTTTTTATGTTTTGTATTTTGTTTGTATATGTTTGCTTTTTAAAAAATTAATAAAATTTTTGAAAAAAAAAAAAAGAACTTCTTTGAAGCATTTCTGTAAAATGAAGTACTGTCCTACTTCTATTTAATAGCACAGGGCTTCTGCATTGTTTCACTCAGTCAGGAATATGTTCTTTGACGATGACTGAATGAGGTTGCCTTGATTGTAAAAGCAGGATGATGTAGTACTCTCAATCAGAGTAGTGTATTATACATCGACTGCGTGAAACTTCATTATCAGCTCACGTGCAATCCAGAGGTGGTATTCAGCAGGTTCTGATCAGTTCTGGAGAACCAGTAGTGAAAATTTTGAGTAGTCCTGAGAATCAGAAAATACCATCTCTGTCTGAAGATTTTACAGTATCCTTCCCCTGCCATGCCCACCAAGCCATGCCCACAGAACCGGTAGTAAAAAAAATTGAATCTCACCACTGGTGCAATTCAGTGATTCATGAATTTTGAATGTTGAAGCTGAGCAACACCAACACTACAACTCTCATTGCACATTCCACTGAGTTCACACAGAGAAGAGACACCCATGTTCTGAAACATCTAGGATTCATAAAGGAAAACTGCTCCAAACTCGATTGCAGAAATATGACTTCAACAACAGAGTGGTCAATGCCTGGAATGCCCGATCCAACTCCATTGTTACAGCCTCAACCCCTCACAGCTTCAATCTCAAACTGTCTACCATGGACCTCACCCATTCTTAAGGAGGTCCTTAAAGGGGGCATGCATAAGTGCACCAGCGTGCCTACCATCCCTGTCTTACTGTCCCCATTTATCTCTCTTTACTTCCTTTGTTCTTGTTTATGTTCATGTTTATGTTATCTTGTACATGTTTGACAAAGAAACAAACAAAATAAATAGAAATAAAATTGTGGAACTATTTGAAAGATTCTCAGTTATCACAACATGTATTTACTTGAATTTACTTTACTTAATGTTGAATCAAACAATTTGTGAAAACCTACAGTATCTCACTCTTTGAAAGTGTGGCTTTATTTCCATTTGCAAATGAAAAAGCTGGCACTGCATTTTAGAACTAAGTTCCTTTGCTCACTCCACCCACTTTAATGCTTATACATTAAAGCCATTCCTCCAGATCTTCCTGTTTCCAAGCATACAACATACACAGCCAAAGGCAGAGCCATGTCAGACTACAAATGGGCCATCAGTTTTATTTCCAGGAAGACTCTTGAAGTACTAGTGGTCTTATTTTTTCAAAATCAGGCAAAATTCATTTTTATTCTCTTGGATTTGGAAATGTATTAGACTGTGTATTTGATATAGGTATATTTATTGTATTTTGTAATCTACCTTGGAAAGAATTAGGAGTTATGAAAGATTTCTTTTAAACAAAAATTAAACATTCTGAGGGAGAAAGTATTTATCCAAGATTTCGGCCTTTTAGAATAGGTTGCATTGATTTTATTGCTTAGTCATACCTTCAAGTATCCCTCCCCAAATGGCCACAAATCAGAAAAAATAGAGCAAGCATTCTTTCCCCTTCACATTTGTGTCATTTCAGGCAGTAAGGACAAAGCAAGCTTTGTTCTCAGAAAAGATAGGTTAACAAATGCTTTTTAATTTGTTATATATTTCAGGGATACCATAGTTTTTAATTCACAAAGGGATCACTCTGTAAAAATTTTTTTCCCATAGCTACTATTAAAACATTTGGAAACAAAACAGAAGCACTTAATTGCTTGGAAAAGGAAACTACTCTGAACAATATGCTTTATGATCAAAATAAATAAATGAAATGCCCACAGTACAGATATAGATGTTTTAAAATAATTAACCCTTCCAAATCAAATCTTTGTATTTCCCAGATGAAAACATTAACACACAAAGAAACCACATAGAGACAAACAATTTGCAACTGCATGCCATACTTTTCTTGTTCAGATCTGTATCACATTGATATCTAATTCAAATGAAGAAAATAATATGGCATACTAGATAGGAAATGTGCATAGCTACCAAAGCATTGTCTAACAGGCTATATATGATGCACAAAAGCATGAAAGCTTTAGAAAACTGAACTAAAAAAGGTTCTTGGATGAGAAGTGAAATGTGTTTAAGGAAAAGCCATATCCTGTTGCTTTTTGAAAAAAAAAGCACCATTTGACCTGGATGAATGAAAATCTGCCCAAAAAATATTTTAGCATTAGAAAAGATAGCTTACGAAATAATGAAGAGGAAGAAATGCTATTGCATCTTCTCATCTCTGGGATAAAGTATAAAGTTTGAAATTGGCTCAGTAAACCAATTTATCTTAAATTTGACTCGTAATTCAAAGCATTATTATTATTACTAGTTACTATCTAAAGCAAAAATTAATCAGATTGGTTCATCCATGCACCTATTTCCCTACAAATCTATTTAATGATATCCCCTTCACCTGCCAATCCTCAGTGTTCATCATTGCTGTAAACAAGAGCAGAAACAACACATGCTGTAAAATTAGAAAGTGGACAAGGATTCAGTTATTAGAATTCTTCAAGTACAATAATTCTACTTCAGAGCCAATTGGGAAAAAGTCTTGTTTGGGGAGCTGATTGGTGAAAGAACAGGTTTCAATACTGTTATTGGCACACTTCTGCTCAGTATATTGTCTTCAGTGAGTTGGAATTCTTTGACAGATACAGAACTATTCACTAGTGTGCAGAACTGGACTTTTTCAGATGTGGAATCCTGGCCTACGCATCCTGATATCAATAGATAGATTTATCTAGTATTTGTTTCTTTGATTACTGATCTCTAGACTAATGCTTATCACTGTTCTTGTCTCTTGCCATTTTGAATTCATTTTCTTGGCATGACCCCAGAGCTGAGATAAGACATCTGTTGACATCCCACCATGAAACAGTTCAGATTAAATGGAGGGGATAACCTTTAAACATATAATTGTCTCAGTATCAAAGCTATTGCTGAGAGATTAATTAATGGCTGACATTTCTGCAAGTTTAATTGGCAAAGGCATAGTTTTCTGAAACCCAAATAAACAATGCTCTCATTAAAATGGTTACACATGAATATATCAAAGATGCATTGAACAGTATAGATGACTGTTCTCAGACATTCACTTCTTCGCTTCTATTAAATTAAAAGTCTTGGAGATAAGTTTGGAAGCAACATTTTTATAGGACAGTTCTCCTGCTATTTTTATATTATATGGCTCCAAAAGCATCCATGAGAGAAAATCAAGGATGGAAGGAAATGAGAAAAACATCATACTGCCTTTTGTATCTATATTGTTACATCATATGCATGTTCAAAAGGGGAATAGCTTGCATTATAATGATACAATGTTACTTCTTCATTTTAATGAGTCCATCCAGATACAGCAGACACTTCTGTGGATATCAAAAAGGAACAACAGCAACAAAAAGATCAGCATAGTGTGTTCTATAGCCTTTTCTTTTACTTTAAGAGCTGTTTGACTGTCATTCATGGAACTTTTATTTCCACTTCTTTGAACAAAGAGCATATTGCAAACAACTTCTGCAAGTATTGCTATCCAAAAGCCATTTTAATACTTCAAAGTTTGTTGATTTCTGTGAGATGG
Source organism: Hydrophis major (assembly GCA_033807585.1). NCBI lineage: Eukaryota > Metazoa > Chordata > Lepidosauria > Squamata > Elapidae > Hydrophis > Hydrophis major. The sequence continues at coordinate 108,005,831 of CM066328.1, read as the reverse complement.
GTTTTAGTCATAAAAGGGAGAGTTACATTTCACATTGTCTAGAACTGGAGGCTAAAATGTACAAACATAGACTCAGTGCAATTTTATACTAGTGTGATTCTCTAGCATCTAAGTTGCAGATCAAGGAGTTCTAATAATGGAAGATTTTATTATTTTATTATTGTCACGGTATATATAGAATATAAAATGTCTTACCCAGTAAAAATCAACATGTAACTCTGAACCAATCTTGCTTTGGATGCAAAATTGCATCCAAAGTTGCCTTAAGTTTTGAAAGAGAACACAGTATGTTGTTGCCAAGAATCATCACCACACATTTTGCTGCGTTATATTTCCTGAGAATAGATAATGAAGAGTATCTCACGAGTAACAAAGCTTTGGGGAATCTATATAACATTGTAGTTTGGATTTAGTATCTACATTGTATTCTGTCTTCTCAATAATATATTACTGTAATCCTTTTTGCAAATACACTTTGTGAAATCATTGCTGTAAGAGAAGATTGCTACTGCTTGAATTTCATTGGATAGAAAGTCCTAAAAGGTTACTGTCCCTAATGATAATAATTGAATATATTCTCACAAAGATGTCCTAGGCTGGTGAATATATTCAAGCTGTTGCATTGTACTTTCTAGATACTCAGTTCTTTATTTGTACCTGGCTGTGCTCTCCACATTTCATCTTGAAGGATCACTTTGATTGAAATCTTAAGGGTACAAATGCATATCTTCTGGTGCTATTAGACCTCTTTGCAGTTTTCACTATCATTAACCAAGATTAATGGAAGCTCCATGTGATATTTTATTCATGATGCCCATAAAAACCAGGTGGAGTTTTGATCATTTTATCCTATCCATGTCTTGATTTTTAATCATGTATTCTGGACACCCCAAGAAATGTTTTAATTCATATGAAAAGTCAACTGGAAGAAGCACCAAAACTATGTAACTACATAGTATAAATTTTAGACTAAGAGATACTAAATTGAAAATCACCAATTAACCCATTCTCTGATATAGAATAAAAACTGCATGGTATAATCTAAGAATTAAGACCCTCTACCACCTCAAATCAATTTTGGGCATCTCCACATTTAACTTAACACATCCATCCATAAGGGAACAAAGAGGACTGAGTTCAGAGCAAACAAGAAAGGATGAAATACAGAAGTAAGAAAAGTAGGCGACAAAAAGAGTAGTAGTTTAGATTTAATCAAAGCCTTAATCAAATGATTAAGGGAACAGGTGGCAAGTCACACTTGTCTTCCCTCTGACCATTTTTGTTCCCACATACATATATTATGACTCATTTTACAAATCAATTATGCAAGATTTTAAGATGAGTTTTAATTCAGAATTAATTAAGCTATATGTGCATAGGCTTTGGCACCTACAATATCTGTAAAAGCTAATGTTTCCTGAAGGATTTATCTGCTCACATTTTGGTATATAGTCAGTCTTATGTATTAGGTCACTTTTTTATTTCCTATACACAAGAGAAAAAAAAATCAGCTTTCCCATATGTTTCCATATTTTATTTATGATCTAAAAAGGTGAACTTGCATCAGAGAACTCCTTAAGGAATAAAATAGAATCTTGAGCTCTTGAAGGAAAATCTCCCTTTTAGTTCTGAATATCTAACAGTTCTTTTTTCAAGTTCTTTTTTGGTCTGTTATCATTAGCTAGCTAAAAAGAGAAAAGAATAAAAATGTATTGTCTTCTCTCAGGCTGACATGATTTTTTTAAATTTTAAATCTTACACTTTCTAATGTGATTCCAGCATTCTGCCACTATCTTGAGATGTTTCTAATGTATTCCAAAGCCTCCTTATCCTTTTAATGTACTGTGTTTTATAGTATTGTATATTGTTTTGACTTATCTTAGCAGCCAGTAAAACAAAATTCTGATAGTTCTAACTTTTGCTTAAATCTAAATTAGTTTTTTTCTTCCAAAATATTGCTTAAATTTAAGACTCACATTATAACTCATGGAATGGTTTCTAGCATTCTTATATCTCCAACTAACATGATTTTTTTTTTTTTATCATAGCCCCTGCTTTCTTTTTGTCTATTTAAATTGTTTAGTTTTTTCCAGTGCTGTTTTATTTTCGTAACAACCTTTTATTTCAGAGTGAATCTGATATCTTGAATCTGATATCTGTCATTTGAATATTAATAAATGGTCCATATCAGATTGGTACACAATGAATCACTGATTTAAGCAAATTTGTAACCAAGGATGAAGCATAATTTTAATTCAGAATATATTTAAAGTAATTCAATGGATTTTGTACTGAAAATATGCAGCGTTAGTATACATTTCCTAATCCCATGTGATTCCCTTTAAAAAATATTGTATCTTTTTCTATCTCCTATTGTGATAAAATAAAAACCCAAAGCAGACCTTCAACATAAGGATGCTTGAAAATATTATAATTTGCAAATGTAATATATATATATGAATATATATATATATTCATTCTTAAGTTTTCGCGGGTACTTACAGGTATGGTATTCAGCTTTGTTCGCGTATTTCCCCACATCATTATAGTTGTGCTTTTAAAGTTGTAGCAACGTTTCGGCAGAATCTCATCTGCCATCATCAGGCTTCTGTATTGTGTTCGTCTGTGAGTCAGACTTTTACATTTGTTCGTCTGACAGAAGCCTGATGATGGCAGATGAGATTCTGCCGAAACGTTGCTCCAAATTTAAAAGCACAACTACAATGACGTGGGAAAATACCTGAACAAAGCTGAATGCCATACATGTAAGTACCCGCAAAAACTTAAGAAAATCTATATCTATATCTATATCTATATCTATATCTATATCTATATCTATATCTATATCTATATCTATATCTATATCTATATCTATATCTATATCTATATCTATATCTATATCTATATCTATCTACAGTGTTTCTTACATAATAAGGCCGGGCCTTATTTTTTTTTGACCCCCCCAAAAACGGCTAGGACGTCTTTTCAGGGGTGATTTAATCCCCCCCCTTGCATCCTCAGGTAGGTGGGCGGGCGGCAACAGCTTGGATATTCGGGAGACCTTCAGGTTCGGGCCACCATTGCTTTCCCTTCTCCCTTGCTGCCGCGGCGTTAGGCATTTGGCACAGTCACGTGTGGCCAGTCAAGGCTCCTCCCTGCAACTGGAGCCCCGAGGAGACACTTGGCTTCAGGTGCTCCCATCTTCCCTTTGCTTTCGAAGGTAAAGCGAATTATTTTACAAAGCTTCCCCTGCCCAAGAGGGGAGCCCAACCCCACGTGGGGAGGCTAATTTCCCGGGGCCTCTTCCGTTCCTCCCCGACCTCCCTACACTGTGCACCTTCAGCGTCCCTTCAGCCCAGCGAGGTCTTCTACCTCAAAGAAAGGCCAGGTGGGTGGCTGCAGGGCAGCAGCAGCAGGTCTCAAAGAAACTCCGAGTTCACCCAGAGCCCACTAGCAATGAATCCATGAAGCAAAGGAACAAGGCAATGAGTCCATGAAGCAAAGAAACAAGGCAATGATAAGGCAAGAAGTCCAGACTTCAGCAATGACACACAAAACTCCAGGAATTCAGTGTTTGTTCCTGACAAGAGCTCCTCCCCACAATGACTCCTTAAATCTCAGTCTCCAGGTGTGCCTTGTAACACTCTCCTCCTGAGTCGTTGGTGTTGTGAATGAATAATACCAATAAAGTTATCTTGAGCTTGAAGTCAAGTGCAGGGTTCTAGCCCTGCACTTCTGATTGGCTGTTAATGGCAGGATCGGATTGGTCCATTCAAGAGCATCTGATTGGCCATTAACAGGCCATTCCCATTGGTTAACGGAGCTAGCACTCCAGGTTTGCTATTGGTTGAATAGTTAATAAGTTGCCTATATAAGGAAGGCTATAGCAGCCCTCCAGTTCGAGCTGTCACAATATGTAAATAAAGAGTTTGAAGTTCACTGTTTCTACCGGCTCGCCTCCATCATTCGCACCCATGCTCCAGACATAACACTGGCGACGAGGATGGGATTGGATGACATCAGAGCCAACTAAGACAACTAAGCACGTGGCTGAAGCGCACAATGGCAGAACCATGTCCGGTGGCGTAGTACCATCTGCTCCATTCGATCCAGCTCAAGAGGACTGGGAGTCCTATATGGATCGTTTTCAAATGTTTCTGGAAATGAATATTCTGAAGGATGCCACACCCGGGAAGAAACGGGCGGTATTCCTAACGCACTACGGCGCAATGGTATTCAAAATGACTAAGGCATTAGCGAAACCGGCGGAAGCAAAGGCCATGGACTGGGACATCCTTGAACCGCTACTAAGGGCCCACTATGCACCAACCATTCCAATGCTCGTAAGACGACACGAGTTCTATCAAAGAAACCAGGGGAAAGGAAAAAGCGTCGCCGATTTCGTTGCAGACCTCCGGAACTTGGGAGGCCTTTGCGATTTCACCAACCAAGAAGAGACCTTGAGAGACCGAGTAGTCCTCGGGCTAGACGCTCTAAACGTACGGAGCAAAATAATGGCAAAGGGCAACATCACCCTTAAAGATGCCATAGCTGAAGCTACAGCAGCGGAGGCGACCAAGAAGTCGGCTGCCCAACTATGCCGAAATCGCGCTACAGCACACCCACCTGCCAGCGAAGTTTCACCTAACGCAGAAGGGCAGATGCAGATGGCCCACCATGAGGACCTCTCTTCATCATCAGACAGCAACAAAGAAGAGGTCCATCACCTGCGGTCCGATCGGGAATGATACCCGAAGTCCCAGCAACCATGTGCTGGCTGCGGGGCCAACCATTACCGCTCCGACTGCAAATTACACGACGCGCTCTGCCATGAGTGCGGGAAACAAGGCCACATCGGACGGGTCTGCAGAAGCCTCCTCAGACCCAGCCAGACCTCGAAAGGAACCAATCTCCGCCAATTGACAGGGAATCACCCTGCAAGGCGAGAACCAGTAAACCACTCCTACAGAAACCGAACCGTGAATCGTCTAGCGAGACGGGAAGAGGCCCACCAAACACTCACTATTGGCCATGCCTCTTCACTAGAAGCTAAGAAAATTCGGGTCAATGTGAATATTGAAAATCGGCCTTGCCAAATGGAAGTTGACTCGGGATCGTCTCTTTCAATGGTCTCATGGAAGACCCTCAAGCAACTCATCCCCACTATCCGGTGCCAAGACCTTCAATTCCAACGGCTCGTGTTAAAGGACTACCAGGGGAACCGAATTCCAGTTGCAGGATCCAATCGAGTCCAGGTTGCATTCAAGAACTGCACGGCATACTTACCCCTGACGGTGATCGATAAGAACCGGCCTAGTCTGTTAGGCCTGCAATGGTTCGCACCACTCGGCATTGAAGTGACTGGCATTAACCGAATCGGCGGCAGTGACTGGGAGGAAGACCTCACCCACGAATTCAGGGATGTCTTCAAGGAAAAGCTAGGCGAGTACAAGGGGACCCCGATATCCTTTAGCCTTAATCCAAAGATAGCTCCCATCCACCTTTAGCCTCGTCGATTTCTGTTCGCTCTAAAGCCAAAAATCAACGAGCAGCTTGATAAGTTGATTGCCCAAGGAGTGTTAAAGCCAACTGACCACTCCCCATGGGAAACGCCGATTGTGACACCAATTAAGCTGGACGGCTCCATTAGAATTTGTGGGGACTACCGAGCCACCCTAAACCACGCCCTGCAACAGAACCCATATCCAGTGCCGGTGGTACAACACCTCCTCCATTCCCTGGGGGGCAGAAAAGTCTTTGCTAAACTAGACTTAACTCAGGCTTATCGGCTACTGCCGGTTGATGAAAAAACGGCACAGGCACAGACTATCATAACACACCGAGGTGCCTTTAAGTGTACACGGCTTCAATTCGGAGTCAGTGTGGCCCCGGGGATCTTTCAGAGCCTAATGGAGAGACTGTTGCAGGGGATCAAGGGCGTTGTCCCCTATTTTGACGATGTGCTCATTGCCCTGTAAGGCGAGAACCAGTAAACCACTCCTACAGAAACCGACCCGTGAATCGTCTAGCGAGACAGGAAGAGCCTAATGGAGAGACCATTGCCTAATGGAGAGACTATTGCAGGGGATCAAGGGCGTTGTCCCCTATTTTGACGATGTGCTCATTGCCGCCCCCCACTCCAAAAATCTTACGGGAGCGTTTAAGACTGGTATTACGAAAATTCCGGGAAGCAGACTTGAAAGTCAAAAGAAATAAGTGCAAACTGTGTCCCGATCGTGTTAAATTTTTAGGCTACTTAATTGACAGTCAGGTTATTCACCCTACCGATAGCAAATTGAGAGCAATAAAAAACGCTCCCAGACCCCAGAACAAGACTGACCTCCAGGTGTTCTTAGAGCTCATCAATTTTTATAATGTATTCTTGCCGCACAAGGGGACTGTCGCTGAACCTTTATATTGTCTATTAGCTAAAAAATCGATTTGGGTATGGGGTCACAAAGAAGAGCAGGCGTTCCGTAATGTGAAAAAAAGTACGGATGCCGTACTAATGTAGTACAATGAGACTTTGCCAATAAACATTACATGTGATGCATCGCCTTTTGGAGTGGGCGCCATTTTGAGCCATGTGTTACCTAACGGTAACGAAGCCCCTGTTGCTTACTTCTCAAAGACGCTCTCAAAAACCGAGCAAAATTACAGCCAGATCGATAAAGAAGCCCTGGCGATTGTATCAGCTGTTAAAAGATTTCATTACATGTACGGCTGGGTTTTCACCATTGTAACTGACCACAAACCATTGCTGGGGATCATCGCTGGGGACAAACCAACTCCCTACATACTTTCTCCCAGAATGACCCACTGGTCAGAATTCTTGGCTGCCTACAATTATCGGCTACAATATCATCCCAGTAAAGCCATTCCCCATGCCGACACACTGAGCCATACACCGCTCCCTGAAACTATCAACAATCCTGCACCAACGATGACAGCGTTGCAGATCGAGACACTCCACACACCGCTGTAACATCGCGAGAGAAACAAAACGCGACCCCATCTTAGCACGAGTCCTCACGTGGTAGGAACACGGATGGCCATTGGACCAAGTACCAGACGACTTTGCACCATTCAAAAGTTGTCAAACAGAGTTGTTCTCGCAGAAGGGCTGTGTCATCTGGGGTGATAGAGTCGTTATCCCAGAACGACTCCAACAGACTTTGCTAAGAACCTTGCACGATGGCCACCCTGGCATCGTGCGCATGAAGGGCCTCGCACGAAGCTACGCATGGTGGCCAGGCATCGACAGACAAATCGAATCGTGGGTTAAAACTTGCAGGAGATGCCAAGAAGTAAGCAACGCTCCACCAAAGGCAACCCCAACTGAATGGGAGACGCCACGGGGACCCTGGTCCCACATGCATCTGGACTTTGCCGGGCCGACCAAAGGCCACACGTTTTTGCTAACTATCGACGCCTACTCGAATTGGCTCGAGATTCACCGAATGAGCAACACGACCACCGAAGTGGTCATCAAAAGACTGGAAAGACTTTTTGCAACCCACGGATTACCAGACATTCTGGTATCCGACAATGGGCCCCAGTTTACCGCGCTGTCTTTTGAGCAGTACCTGGCTGACCGCGGTATCCGACATGCACTCACTTCACCTGCACACCCTGCTGCCAACGGTAGGGCTGAGCACATGGTACAATTCGTCAAAAAGACTCTCCAAAAGATAGACTACGACAACATCAACGAGAAAATCAACTGGATCCTTTTCCTACAGCACATCACACCTCACAGCATCACCAACAAAACTCCCGCTGAGCTGCTAATGGGACAAAAGCTCCACTCCCACCTCGATTGGTTACACCCAGCCTACGAACTGGAAAAACCACTCGGATCCAGCAGCCGATGCCGTACCTTCCAGGTAGGCGATTTAGTATTCGCTAAAAACTTATCGGGCGATCTACTGTGGGTAGAAGTGACCGTAATCTGCGTAAGATCATACCTCGTTCAGTGCCCTGACAACAGACTTTGGAAGCGCTACATAGATCAACTACGATTGTGGCTACCGTCGCGCACTTCCGAACTCCCTTATGACCAAACTGAGGGGGGGGGGAGATACAGAGGAAAGCGAATTGCAATTAGAGGGAAACCTTTTTGAAGAAACCGATAATGGGACTGAAACACAGGAACAGGAACCAGGGACCGGAGTGAGTTCACCTCAGGGAGTGGCCAGTGATATTGGTGACGACGGGAACGTGAACTCGGAACCAGAGGCACCCCTACCGATAAACAACGATCTACCTCAGCAGAAGTGCAGCCAACCGCCAGGCACTTTGCGGAAATCGAAAAGACTAACAAAACAGCCGTCCTACCTTAAGGACTATGTAACCGCGCCCCATGGGCAGAAGCCAGGGGAAAGGGGTGTTGTGAATGAATAATACCAATAAAGTTATCTTGAGCTTGAAGTCAAGTGCAGGGTTTTGGCCCTGCACTTCTGATTGGCTGTTAATGGCAGGATCGGATTGGTCCGTTCAGGAGCATCTGATTGGCCATTAACAGACCATTCCCATTGGTTAATGGAGCTAGTGCTCCAGATTTGCTATTGGTTGAATAGTTAATAAGTTGCCTATATAAGGAAGGCTATAGCAGCCCTCCAGTTCGAGCTGTCACAATATGTAAATAAAGAGTTTGAAGTTCACTGTTTCTACCGGCTCGTCTCCATCATTCACACCCATGCTCCAGACATAACAGTTGGGTCAGCCTGTGCTGTTCTTGCTTCCTATCTACTCCTTGTGCTTGAGGATCAGGAGGGGGTGGTCCTTGCTCATCGCTTGAGCTCCATTGTTCCTTTTTTCAACTGCCTGCCCTCTCTTGGTCATCCTGCCCCTGTTCTTCTCTGCTGGCAAGTCATCCCAATCCCAAGTTCCTTCAAAGACAATGAGGCTGTTCCCTTGATCTCCGACAACCCCAGCTCCAACTCATCCTCCTCCTTGAACTCAGGCACCGACTGGGCCGTGACACCTGCTTTAAGGATGTGTCCTGCTTACTCTCCCTCTCTGGACATTTCTAGGAAAGATTCTTGGAAAAAAAACCTTCAGTTTATTTTGATTCCTTTCCCTTTAGTTAGTGTTTATGTTACTTGTAAAGTACCTTGACCCAATTTGGGTCCTAAAACATGAAGTATTAATAAGTATAATAAACTGAGAAATACCTGAGTATGTATACTAGCTTAATTCTGTTCCATTATTCAACGTTCCGTGACCAATTCAGGACTTCCTACAAGCAAGTTGTACTGCCCTCTCAGCTGCCTTTCATAAGGGAAAAATACATACTTCTAAGGGCATTCACTCCTGGCATTTTATAGAAATTCCAAATTTTCCTTTTTAATAAAAGAACCAATGTTAATTTGTGGCTTTCATGGTGATAGGCTTAGTTCTTTGCTCTTTTGTTCCCACCATCAAGCAATTCCTACATGGTAGACTTTCATCTGTTAACATTTCTGAGGTAAAGAAATAAAAAATACATAGCTGCTTGAAAAAAAAAAAGTCCTATGCTCCACTGAAACAGAATAATGAACAGAGATCTGAACCTAACTTCCTTTATTATCAGATTTTAATTTAATGATCAAGAAGAAACATGCTGGAGACTTTATTAGCCTTTCCATCTCCAGGGAACCTTTTCGCAGTATAGGAAAATGGTAAAATCTACAGCACTAATGAAGCCTAATCTTCTCTCTGTTTTGAGCTGTTACTAGGCAGATTAGAAAGGGAGGACATAGGATCGGCTAGAATTAGGAATCTAGAATGGTTTTAGGGCATAGCTGCTGCTACAGTCCTGTTCTATACTAATGTGGGCTTTACTCTAAGGTGGCTTAAGAATTACTTTTAGTATTGAGACATCTAAAAAGCATCCAAGTTACCCAGGAGCTTGCTATTCCTGAGACCATCATCTGTGAACTGTCCTTAAATATCACATTTCAGTTCTTACTATGTTACAGAGACTCTGATTATGACATTGAACATGCAAACAAGCTAAATACACTACTAACATGGGCAGCATCCTGCCCACATGCTTTTATTTTTCTTGGTGACTTCAATCTACCTCATATTTAGTGAACCCTTAATGAATGTACAACTGAACCCACACATGCAACCTTCTACAATGCAGTAACAAATCTGGGACTAGAACAACTAGTAACCAACAACACTAGATTTAACAACTGCCTCGAACTCATCTTCTGCAATAGTTTGAATTCAATTTACGGAATACAAATTAAAGAACCCTTTTCCAACAGTGACCACAACATGATTGATTTTTGTCTCAACATACATTCACACAAAAATCATCACAATGATGGAATCCCCAATTATAACTTCAAAAAAGGCAACTATGATCTTATAAACAATGATCTCTCATCCCTTGATTGGCAATTTCTATTCTCTGGATGCAATACTGTAGAAGACCATTACAACATATTTTTACTTGAGGTCAAAAGAGTCATATGTACCATTAACAACTCCCAAAACCAGAAAAACCAGATTACCCATAACAATAAGAAAGCTTCAATCTCAAAAGAAATCACTTTGGCAGAAAAACAAATCTGGTCACGTTGCCAACTTCAAAAGCCGATACAAAAATTAATGCCACCAGAGAAAGACTGAATGCACCAATTACCACATTAAACAAGTAGAAAGCCTTCTATGCACCAATTCCACCCACGCTTTCTACAATTTTGTAAACAACAAACTAAAAGATTCAAGGTCCATCCCACCCCTGAAAGGACCTAATGGTAAAGACTGCAACGATGACACTATTAAAGCCAACCTCTTTAACACATTCTTTGGCTCAGTATTTGTAAACAGCAATGTATTTCCTAGTCGAACCACAGACAACTACAATGATCTAATATATATCGATTTTACAGACGACAATGTTGAAAAAGCACTACGCAACCTAAAAACATCTCTATCTATTGGACCGGATGGAATATGTGCCTACTTCTTAAAAAGGCTGCCCACTGCCATACTAAACCTCTAAGCATAATCTTTGAAAAATCTTTCAGGACTAGCTCCTTGCCAAAACTATGGTCACAAGCCACGGTCATTCCCATCTTCAAAAAGGGAGCCCCCACCCTAGTTGAAAATTACAGACCAATCTCTTTATGCTGCATAGTCATGGAATCAATTATTAACCAATCCATCATCCTCCACTTAGAAACAAACAACCTACTCTCTAATAAACAATTTGGTTTTAGGAAAAAACTATCATGTAAACTGCAACTCTTAAACTGCAAAAACATATGAACTACACAACTTGATCAGGCCAAAGCAATAGATGCAATCTACATAGACTACTGTAAAGCCTTTGATTCAGTGGTACACGACAAACTACTCCTAAAATTAAAATCTTATGGTATCTCTGGACACCTGCATAACTGGCTAGAAGCATTCCTGTCAAACAGACAACAAATGGTCAAAATTGGGAGCATCCTATCAAATTCTGTAGCTGTCAACAGTGGTGTCCCCCAAGGCAGTGCTTTAGGACCAACTCTCTTCATACTCTACATAAATGACCTCTGTGATCATATTAAGAGCAACTGCATTCTCTTTGCTGATGGTGTAAAGCTATTCAACACCACAGACAATACTGCTATCCTTCAAAAAGACCTTGACTATGTACCAGAATGGTCAAACAAATGGCAACTTCAAATCTCAACAAATAAATGCTCTGTCCTACATATTGGCAGAAAATAAAATACAGGCTGAATAGTCAAGACCTTATTGATGATTCAAACTCTGTCAAGGATCTTGGAGTACTCATCTCTAATCACCTAAATGCTAGAGCCCACTGTAACTATATAGCCAAAAAGGTGTTAAGAGTTGTTAAACTAATCTTAAGTAGCCTTTTCTCTGGTAATATTACACTAATAACTAGAGCATACAAAACATTTGCTAGACCAATACTCGAATACAGCTCATCAGTCTGGAACCCACATTACGGATCTGATATTAACACAGTTGAGAAAGTCCAGAAATATTTCACAAGAAGAGTTCTCCACTCCTCTACTCATTGCAGAATACCTTATGCCACCAGACTCAAAATTCTAGACCTAGGAAACTAGAACTACAGTCTGATCTAAGTATAGTGTATAAAATCATACATTGCAATGTCATACCTGTCAATGAATACTTCAGCTCCAACCATGACAACAAAAGAGCAAACAATGGATACAAACTCAAGGTTAATTGCACCAAACATGATTGCAGGAAATACGACTTCAGCAACAGAGTGGTCAATGTCTGGAATACTCCACCTGACTCTGTGGTTTCTTCCCCAAACCCCAAAAACTTTAACCTTAGACTATCTACTATTGACCTCACCCCTTTCCTAAGAGGTCTGTAGGGGGTGTGCATAAGTGCACCAACATGCCTAACATCCCTGTCCTATTGTTTCTTTTATTTTTCTTATATGTATCCATGTATTCATAACTATGTTTTTACTTATACCTATTATCTTGTAAGCAATTGACAAAAATAAATAAATAAATAAATAATTCTAGCCTATCCTATGTCCTCTTATGGTAGGTGAATTTTTTTAATTCTCTCTGTCTCTGTCTTCTATCCTCACACATTGTATTGTATAAATACATACATCAATATAAACACACATACTTCTCTAATGTACATAAAGCATTTTGTACACAAAATGAAACTGAATCACACACACACACACACACACACACACACACACAAATGAAAATGTCCTGGTTCGGGCATTAACAGGTAGCTTTAAAAAATTGTAATTCCTTCTAATATATTTTGGACCCTTTTTAACGTAAGAGATGTAACTTCTGTCTTATGAAGGTCATTTGTTCAAAACCTAGCAAAACATTTTCTTTCAATATTGTCCTTCTCTCACTCCCCCCCCCCCACCTTAGCCTTGTTTCAGGAGTTCCCCATTTTATCACTTTTCTGGTCTCCTGAGATAGAAGGGGGTTCTCTAAGTGTTCTCTTTTTCAAATGGCTGAAAAAAATGAGATAAAGCAAGCTGAAAATGAGACATGCCACTTTAATTATGTCTAACTCTGGCTGGCTCTCAGTCCTTCAAAACAGGACTGTAATAAAAATATAAACCAATGGTGTCAAACTTGCAGCATCACGCTGTCCTCATGTGATATATTGCAACTTTCCCCCTTTTGCTAAACCAGAGGTGGGCATGGCCAGCGCATGACACATCTAGCCTGTGGGCCATGAGTTTGACACCCCTGATATAAACTAAAATACAAACTATGCTATAGTAAAATTTCCAGATGTTCAGGAACAGCCATAACTTATGCATACAACTACTCCCCAGGAAATACAAGAACATCCTTTAGAATCCAAAGACCTATTGAAACAGACTATTAATAGTATCAGAAAAAGCATACAAGATCGGGACCTGTTATATCTCAAGGGGAATGCTGTCCCAGAGAAAAGGCAAACTATCTGAAAATGCCTAATCCAGGACCTCATCAGATGACATTCCTTTAAGCTAGGGATTCTCTCCTCTTTCTTTTCCTAAAGGACAGGCAGAAGCAGGGGTGGGATTCTACCAGTTCACACTTATTTTCTAGAACTGGTTGCTAACATTCTAAGCAGTTCAGAGAATCAGTTGTTGGAAGAAATTACTGGCCTAATATTGTAAGGAAAGCAGGAAGGAAACATTTTGGTGTTGCTTACAGAAACTGCCTCTCCATTAACCCTTATTACATTTTTGGTAGGACTAGACTTTCTGTCTCAGGAACGTCTCTGGAGTTTTTTCCCCCCTCCTTTGCTGGTACTTTGCTTGTGTGTAGTGACCATTCAAAGTTACAATGGCACTGAAAAAAGTGACTTATGGCCATTTTTCACACTTACGACTGTTGCAGCATCCCCACAGTCATGAGGCCAGGCGAGGAGATGTGTGCCTCAATGTCAGTGATATTGAGTTGGCCACACCCAGCCAATAAAATGACCAGCAAGCCATGTCCACCTAGTCGCATGACTACCAAGCCACGCCCATCAACTAAGCTACGCCCACAGAACTGGTTGTTAAAAATTTGAATCCCACCCCTGGGCAGAAGCCATTTGGAGAAGGTGGCTTGAAGATATCAAGACCTGAATTCTGAAGCATTTTAAAAGTATCATTCAGCAATCTGAATTGTACTTGGAAATGAATTTGAAATCAACAGACTTCAAAGCAGAAATGTTACTTGGACAAATTGTCTTCCACCTGCCACATTTGGGATCAGTTGTATTGTCAAGACAATTCTTATATACAATACACTGAAGTGATTCAAACAAGAGGTGACTGGTAGAGGTGATTGAGAGACTGGTCATAAGCAAAGACTTCTGATCCAGAAAATATAACTGTCACACAAGATAGATCTGGACATAGATCTGAATGTCTGAAGAATAAGCAGAGTGAGTATTGAGGTCTGTTTTACTCCCACAGGATACAATGTCAAGATAAAGCATATAAAGGACACAGTACAAATTAATGTAGCATCGGTACACCAATATCTATTGGCTATGGAGTTAACAGAATCTTCCATGTTGAAATGATATTGGTCATTGAAGAAGAAAATGACATTAAAGATTTATTTCATGTCCTGCTCATATCATTATCCAATAATGGCTGATTGACCATTATTCAAACTCTTGAGTGCGGGAATCAAAATGAATGTATCCATTATAGATGTGTCTCTAGCTTCCATCAGCACACTTTTAGTGAAGGGAAATTTACCTTCTCTCTGAGTAAATGGTATATAATATCTCTTACTAATAGTTTCCTTCCACACCGCAACAATCAGAATCTGACATTTAAATCCACATCTTCCATTTCACTTTCTGATGCCAGGCACTTAGGTTAGCAAAGTATATATGAATGGCTAAAATGTCATGGAATTTTCCCTTGTTTCTACTGACTCCTAGTTATGGTCCTTATTTCCTTGCTTGGTATTTTATTCTAGAAGATTGATGATAAAGTTAACCACACTGGATGAATTTCCATCATTTTTTGTGGGAAAACAATAATCTACATCATGCGGGAAACATGACTCACATATTATTAGTCATTTAAGGGATTAGTGCCTCAGTTGTCATACTTAGTTCCTTTTATGGCAGCCATTAAACTAAGAATTCTTTCTATAAGAAAATCAATCTGTATTCACCTGATTGCACTGAGGTAACTTAAAGACAGTCAGCAGCACTGCTATTAATCCAATGCTATTCAAGCTGGCTGGTGACAATAATTGCAGAGTCTCTGTATGAGTCACTTACATGGAGTTATTTTGCAAAAAGACCTGGTATAAGTCCTTTGAGATGAAGAAATAAAACCTATTGTAAATTTCTTCATAAGGAAAGCAAAGACTGACTTGAATTGGACTACAGTAGAACATGTAAAATAAAATTTTGTAAGAAAAAACAGCAAGTGGAAAGGAAGTAATAATTCTTCTTCTTCAGTCTCACATTTCTGAAATTCATGTTTTACTATTATTTATAGAGGAAGACCAGGTGAATGATCAAGAATTTAGGGAAAAGCTCTCAGTAGAAGAGGAGCAGTTCTGAAAGAGGTAAATTATTCTCATATGTTGAAGTCTACCAGCATGGATGAAGATCTGTCATCAAATATCAGTTCCTACTCATCCAGTTACCATCAGAAATTCTGCTTTGGCATTCTGTTGTTCTAATACTAAATAGAAAGCTCCACTTATATAGGAACACTTGATCCATTATTGACAACAGTTGATCCATTATTGACAACAGTTGCTGAATTAGCACATATTATTTGAAGACAATTTACAAAAATGGTATATTTTTACTTAAGCATAATGTGCAATTGGCAGATTTCCCATTTTTAGGCCTGTAATAGATACGTAAAGAAAGACACATTGTAAAAATGCCATAAATCTCCAAAATTCTCCAATTAATGAAAAAAAAAATACATGGAATTTTCATTTGTCTTAGAAGTAGTGGACTTAATATTTCCTTTGATTTAAATAATGCATTAGTATTGAGGAATACATAAAGATGGGTGCATTTTGGACTCAGATTCTCATTTTCTCACTTTAAAATTTATTTTGTTCATTTCCACCTTAATATACACATTTCACAAATGTCCACATAAACAGTTATATGTTTATGAATATTTTCTCTAATACATGCATCTTTCTCATAGAGACTATTTGTATTTCACACACCCTGGATATCATCCAAGCCTATAATATACTGTCGGCTATTTGCTTATCTTTTTTTAAAAGGCATGCAGAGTAAGTTCTGTATGTATGTAAGATTTTAGAAGAGTAAGCAATGTTATAGGCATACAGCTTATAAAATAATAGAAATTCATTTTGGATACATTCCAAATCATTGTGGAATATTTTTAATGGCTATGTCCAGGGCAAAGCAATATGGTTTGAATTAAACTTGAAGTTTCTCAAAACTTCAAAGCTATATCAGTCTATAAAGAATGTGGCTTTCAATGGTTTTAGAAAGACTTTTCATAAGTATTAACTGAACAGAATACAAAAACAAAGCCTTGAGACATTCATTTGTCACTTTGTCTTGTCTGTTAGGGAGTTCATAGATTGTTTCTTTAGGTTCATCATTGCAATAATAAAAAATTGCAGTGTAGGGAAGGTGCAAATGCTTTCTCCTCTAGATTCTGAATTTTAGCATTCCCTTGATATAAATCCTTATGTCTTTTTATCTGAAACATATAAAATATTTTATTTATTCCTGTAATACCTTCTATTTTCAGATAACAAACATTCTTCAGACCAGGGTTGGGTTTCTATCGGTTTTGTCCACCTCTGTAGAACTGGTAGCTCTGAAGAGCAGTAGACATTGAACTGGTTCTATATCTGCTGATGTTTTTGCCCACCTGCCCACCTGGGCTCTTATCTGATCTTTATTTCCTGATTTTTCAACTTCAGCTGCCGAACAGGCACAGCTGCAGTTAAAAAAACAAGAAAAGAGGGCTGTTTCAAAGGCTGCTTCTCAGCAGGCAGTGTGCTAATGACATGCTAATGATGATTTATGACAATTTACAGGTGCGTGGCCCACAGCGGGCAGGGAAGCTCGTAAATCCCGAATCGGTAGTTAACTCTTTTGTATCCCACTGTCAGCCTTCAAGATCTTTTCTACTTTTCTATTGCTTTCTACTGCTTTGCATCTTTCGGCTGCCATGAGTAATGGGGGGAGGAAGGGTTGCATCTTGTGGGAAGAGAACTGGAGGTGTTACATTCTTGTCTTGTATAAATGAGGAGTCGGAGGGGGGAGTATAAATTCCTGCTCTTAACTTTCTATTTCCTTGCTTAGCTTTTTTTCCTTTGCGCAGCTGCGAAGTTTTATCAAAATATGTCAAGGTCAACGGACAGAGGCCTCATCACCACCTGAAGATGCCCACATGATCATATTCAGAACTTTTAATTGGAAGAGTCTTTTGGACTTTGGGGGGTGGGAACAATTCCATCTCTTTGTATATGTGATCTGTGCGCCAAATTCCTTAGATTCAGAATTCTACCTGTAGCTTCCACTTTGAATTTCAGTAAAAGAAAAACTTTGCTCAAATCTATGGAGTCTGAGTATTTCTTTCTTGGATTTTGAATGGAGCACAGACTGACTGCTTCAGACCCTAAAAAGACATTGTAGTACTTGAAATGCCATACCAACTCATCTTTGTCTGATTAGGCTTCATTAATTTACAAGAAACTACTGTTTTTATATTTATTTATCTATACTTATTTATTGAACATATTTGTATCCATGTCAGGCAGAAGAAATCAGGAAACAAGGTGATTTAAATTAGTACACGTTTATTGCTTGCTAATAACTAATAATAACTCCCTATAAACTCTGAACTACTAATGGTCAAATCAAATTGGTGGAATTAAAGGTGGCCTCGACTTAGATCTCTTGTGGGCACTAAGGGACTCAAGACTGATAATATGCTGAACCCCTCCCTTGGGCTCAGTCTGGTCATCTCCTACACTGTCTCATATAATAGCTCTAGGTAACTGCACACCATTGGCACCAAACAAATGAGCAGTGTTGCTATTGCACCCAGTGCCATCTTGTAAACTCCAGCCACCAGGGTCAGGAAAGACACTCTTATAAGGATCACCTTTCTGTCAAGGCCTTCAGCTCTGCCTCTCTCCTTGTTTGTCCACCTACTGGGTGCTTCACCACCATCAAACAATCAAAAAACACCAGTAGTCACAGTTCAGAAGCTTCCACAAGAATAATCTCAGCCCAGCCAATACTGATGGTAATTTCCAGGAATAAGAACACGTGTTGCTTTCTCCCCTCACAGCCAGGGGTGGGATTCTACCAGTTTGCATCTATTCACTAGAACTGATTGTTAACATTCTAAGCAGTTCAGAGAACCGGTTGTTAGGAGAAATTACTGGCCTAATCCTGTAAGGAAGGCAGGAAAGAAGCATTCTGGTGTTCCTTACAGAAACTGCCTCTCCATTAACCCTTATTACGTTCTTGGCAGGATTAGACTTCCTGTCTCAGGAACTTCTCTGGAGTTTTTTCCCCTTCCTTTGCTGGTACTTTGCTTGTGTGAAGTGGCCATTCAAAGTTATAATGGCACTGAAAAAAGTGACTTATGACGATTTTTCACACTTACGACTGTTGCAGCATCCCCACAGGCATGAGAGGCCAGGCGAGGAGATGTGTGCCTCGATGTGAGTGATATTGAGTTGGCCGCACCCAGCCAATAACCACCAAGCCATGTCCACCCAGTCACATGACTACCAAGCCACACCTACCACTTAAGTTACACCCACAGAAACGGTTGTTAAAAATTTTGAATCCCACCCCTGCTCACAGCCAAACCCCACAATCCAGCTGATTCAGCCCAGGCTCCAGTTCTTAACACTCCAACTCATCATTAAAATGCCCCCAAAAAGTAGGCTCCAGAAATCCCAACAAACCAGCATATGTCTCATCACTTGCAACCTATAAAAAGAAACAACTACAAAGATTCCGCACCACACAACCTCCACTCTCTTCTCCATTTTGAAAAATAATGCAATTTTTGTCAAAACATTTAAAAAGATGTAGGCTTTTTATCTCCCTATTACAGTCAAAAAGAAAACTTGTTTACTAAAGGAGAAACTTTATCACACTCAGTGGTCCTGATGAAATTAAGAAAAAAAAAATCTATACCAAATCAGGCACTTTCATAGTTTAAACACACAATTGTCATCACTTTGGATCAAGATGCTTTTCTTCAGTTGTAACAGCATCTTATATATTTTCTTCTCCAAGTCACCAAAGCTGCCGTGTCTAGGTTTATTATGGCTATAAATAAGGTCACTTTCAATTAAAAATGGATAAAGTTCTAGAAAAAGTACAGAGAAGAGCAACCAGGATGATTAGGGGACTGGAGACTGAAACATACAACGAACGGTTGCAGGAACTGGGCTTGGTTAGTCTAGTAAAGAGAAGGACCAGGTGAGACATGATAGCAGTCTTCCAATATTTGAGGAGCTGCCACAGAGAGGAAGGGGTTAATCTATTTTCTAAAGTGCCTGTAGGCCAGTCAAGAAATAGTGGATGGAAACGGAACAAAGAGAGATTTAACCTGGAAATAAGGAGAAACTTTCTGACAGTGAGAACAATCAACCAATGGAACATTTTGCCCTTGGAAGTTGTGGGACCACCATCACTTGAGACTTTCAAGAAGAGGTTGGCCTGTTATTTGTCAGAAATGGTGCAGAGTCTCCCGCTTGGGCAGGGGGTTGGACTAGATGACTTACAAGGTCCCTTCCAACTCTGATTATCTGTTATCTGTTAAGTTCTAGTTTCTAAGTGTTATTTATCTCATCACCAGCTATAAGGATGTTATTATGGCAAATAGTTGGACTTCAGCTAGATTTTTTAGTTGGCTGAAATCTACTGGCATTCAGTTGCCATATAATCTCTTATTTTAGAACTTTTTTACATGATGTAATTTTTTAGAGTAACATAAAGCTTGCCCAAGGTAATACTATAAAGGGAAAGTGCTTTTGAGCCTCTCCATTATATAAGGGTATAGCATTTGCTATAATTTAGCTGTTGCCAGAAAAACACTTACACATTTGAATCATGTGTAGTCCTATTATTTTAAGTGAGTTGGTGAATAAACTGAACATTCTTGTCAACATGGAGGGCTAATTTTAACTGATGTTTATTTGCACCTGAAATTAGACTTGTTGTAAATGTTTCTCTGGATCTTTAAGCATGAAATTTGTAAAGGCTCATTGGTGGAAATATTTATAGCAATAAGACGGATGCAAACTAACCGTATGCAAACAGAAGCAGCAGTAACCATTACCTAAGAAGTAGTATAAATAAATGTCAAAACTAGCATTTATTTTACATCACTGAAATCCAGGAACCTGAACCTGTAGAGTAATATAGAAATCAGAATTCCTATCTGAAATTTATCTGCATGATTTGACTATAGTGTCGATGTTATGATAGATTTCTTTCTTCAGAATCCTGTGGCAAATAAATCTAAAATAAAACAGCTTGTTTAAACATTATGAAGAACATTAATCTTGAATCATCAGCATTGATGAGCTCCATGTTATTGTTAACAAAATATTAGAAAATCCTTTGAAATTTTGTAATTTTGGTTTGTTCTCTTAAAAATAGAAGATCCTGGTGATTCTAGCTCCTAGTTTTTCAATTATCTCCCTCCTGCCAAGAATTCTCAAGGATATTTGCTCTGAGGTTGAGAAGGGTTCAAAGATCAAACTACAGAGAAATAGATCCAAGTCAATACATCTGAATTTACTTTTTGACCTTGCTTTTTTAAAAACAAAAAAACCTTCTGTGAATAGTTTCCTCTAGATTTATATTGGGTTACAAAACAGTTATGTCTATCTGTTAAGGTATTGGCTTTTGGTTGCAATCTCCTAGTTTTTTAATGAATGAATGAATGAATTCTTTATTGGCTAAGTGTGATTAGATATGCAAGGAATTTGTCTTGGTGCAAATGTTGTCAGTGTACATAAAAAAAAAGATACATTCATCAAGAATCATAAGGTACAACACTTAATAATAGCCATAGGGTACAAATACGCAATCAAATCGTACTAGGAAACATTTTAATGAGTTTTTGAGCCAATATGAAACTGTAATTTTCCCAGTTTTAATATTTATTTTTTTAATTTGCCACCCATCTTTAAGTAAATGAATTTGAATTAACAGAAATACTGAAAGTAAAGGCTTAGGTGCAACATTATCTGAGCAAACATTTCTTCATAAAGTGCAAAATACAAATAAGTTTTTCTTCCCATCTGTGACTTCTTGTTGAGAACCTCATTCTACACAGAAATTCTGTTTCATCTACAGAGAAATAGATCCAAGTTAATACATCTGGATTTACTTTTTGACCTTGCTAGCAGTTGCTTTTTTTAAAACCAAAAATTCCTGTGAATAGTTTCTTCTTTACAGGTACCTAGCAGTATGAGGTGATACTTGTAGCTGAACATGAGAAGTTAAGGTCACCTATAGAAATACACTGTTTAGAAAAAAATAGCAGGAATGCACCAATGAGAATGACTTCTATAAAGTACTCCAACATTCTTCATAGGATATCCATTCTTTATTATCATTACATCTACCATTTTTGCTCATGGAATGAAGACACTTATTGAACTAATGGATGGAATAAAATTTCTCTTACTTTATTGGAAATGCAATTAATTATTGATTTAAGCATCTAAAAATACTTCTCTTTTTGCCTGGTTTGCTCAAACAACTACATCCTGATTTCGAAGCATTAGTTCTTCTTAGCTACTCCTTACCTTTTCTTGTGCGTACAATTTTAAGATCTGCTGCAAATCCAAAACAATTTCAGAAGCCTACCATTAGAAAATCATCATGATATAAAAGGTAAATTGTTAGATAAAGTTCAGGGAGATCTAGATTCAAGTCCCCCTTCAGTCATGGCACCTCTCTAATGATTTGAGGCCTGATCACTGGTTTGTTGGGGGGAAAACAATTGTGAAGAATATTATGTACAATTATGAAAAATGAAAGAAAGGTAGGTTTTAAATCCAACAAATAAAATAAATACTACTTAGTAGAATTTTTGGTGTGCTTAATAATATTGTATTGTACTGATTGTGTGGACCTTATGTGTGGACCTGTTTGATATGACACTGATCAAAGCAGTTTCATTAAACCTCTTTATATCATTAAAAACCCTTGATTTATATCTGTATTTTTTTCTTCTACTCAAGTTTTGAGCCAGTTTGTATTGAACTTTTATTGGCAATAGTCATTCCTACTGATTTTTTTTTTCTTTTGCTGTCTCATTCTAATATATTATCATGATATTACTTGGTATCACCTATCTATGTGCTAATGATATCTGAACTTGATTAGCTTCAAAGTCAACCAGATGCTCAGAGATGCATTTCATAGATCTCATGCATTTTTACTGAAATTGGGTGCTCAAGATGACTTAACAACTGATAAAAATAAAAAGTGAAAAAAATAAATTAAAACAGTACAAGCATTGAATTAATAATTAAAGCCCTGCCTTTTTGCAGAATATCTGGCCAGGATCCTTGATTTGAGGAAAGATGTTAGTAATGTGAAATATTTAGATGATGTCATGTAATAGAATCTAGCTGTTAGAGAAGAGGAACATGATAATTCTTCCTTTCTATCCAAGCCATGTAGGATAGTATAATGTAAATTTCCCAGACTGCCTGGTGATAATTGAATGATTTGCTTCTTTTTGGCTCTATTTTTCCACTGTTAGCTAAGCTGGAGCAATTTAAGAAATCTTTAAGTTACTTCTTCCATATAAGAGACAATTTTATAACCTTTATCAAATCTTACTTCTGTTTCTCTTTTGTATAAGACAACACATATTAGTGGTGTTTTTCTATTCTGCTTTGTCCTTCAAATTTCATATTTAATTTATATAGGACCATTTGTAAGTACAGTTAGTTATTCAAACTATTTCTTGATCTGAATTAACTGATGACCATATTCTGCCCTTTGCTTACTGAAATCTTCTATATTTTATATTATTCTTCCAAACAAGTTAAAATGGAACATCTCTGGGGAAGTTTTACTTCATCCTTCTCCAACTGCCTTTATATGCATTGGAAGACAATTTCTAAAGTGTCTATCAAGAGAAACTGGGAATTCTAAGAATTACAATCCATCATATCACTCGCCTATTTTATAGCACTGTTCCAAAACAATCTTACCAGTCACCTGTCTGATATTATTCCTCTATAGAATTAATCTGAATTAATATTCAGTTGACTAGAAATCCTATTTATGAGGAGTAATCCTACACTTGAATGCATATATGGTACTTTTAGACTTCTATTTTTATACTACTCTTCATCGAGTAGTACAAGATAATGGAACATTAATTCTAGCAACAACAAAAAATGCATGAAGCAGGCAGAAAAAAATACTTTGGGGAAATTGATGAACTATTAGCTAGTCACAAAGCTGGGCAGTGGATTATACTTGACACAGCTCTATCATCTATCTATCTATCTATCTATCTATCTATCTATCTATCTATCTATCTATCTATCTATCTATTTTCATATTATTTACTGGATTTGTTAAAGCTGCCCAATTCCAGGAAGCCTCTGGGAGGCTTAAAAGGCATGTGAAAGCCTTGTTACCACAAGCAGGCTTTCTTCCAGTTGAGTGGAAGCTATTTGAATATATTATATTCTAGAATATATTATATTCCCTATATAGTATGTATTCCCTATATAGCATGTTTCTCATAAATTAAGGCCGGGTCTTATTTTTTTTTGAGCCCTGAAAAAACGGCTAGGATGTCTTTTCGGGGGTGACTTAATTTCTTCCCCCTTGCGCACCTCCACCTAGAGAGCTCCATGCACACTCCCCTTGCCATGAAGCTGTTTCTATCAGCTGATGGAAGCTCCCCAGAGGCAGAGTCACCAGCCACTTTGGGGTGAGGCGTGGCTGCCCGCGAGGCGCTCCTGAGAGGAGCGCCCCACACGCACTCTCCTCAAGGCCATTTCTGTCAGCTGATGGAAGATCCCAAAAGGCAGAATCACCAGCCGCAGTGAAAATCAAGCTACTTTGAGTGCTTTTGGTATTTGAAACTCAAATTGTATGTTTGTGAACTGTGGGAATTTTAATGAAGGACTTTAAAAGGCTAATTACCATTTATAAATTAATCTATTGTGTTAAAATGTTACTGTGGATGTTTTATTTTTTTTTATACTTCTTATCATGGAAATTTCAATGCTTAATTGTTAGTCAAGGTTATTTTATTGTTTATATTGCCAACTGTGCCTCCATGGATTCGGCCAGGAAGGCAGGAAGATTTCTTGTAAGTTGTTCAGTATGTGGTTACACTTTAAATAATTAAAAATGAACTTTGTTAAATAAGTTTTACATGTCTTCTATTAACCCTTCAGCCACTGTAGCTTTTTTTCTGAAATACTTTCAAACAATGTTTACAAAATGAGGAATGACAGGCTTAAAGGGATAGGGATTTGCAGATCAATAACACTGCTTAACTGGCACAATTCAGAGGACTGTTTGGCTCTAAAACTAAAATTGGCTGCTCATATATCTCAAATATATCTTTTGTGTGTAAATAAAGAAAAGAACCTGGAAATATGAGAAGTCTTTCTACTGATGGGGAATTCTGACTAAATTCCAGAAACAATTTCACCTTTTTGTTTCTGCTGCAGTGATGCAAAACTTTAATTTACAGGATTCTACCAATAGGTAAGGTGGAATTATTATTATATTGCAACTATTGTGATTATTATAGCCACTGTTCTATGCTCAGCAATAATTCTCTAGTGCAGTAGTATTGCCAAGATTATCTGATTATGTTCAATTTGCCTTTAACAATGCAGTTATTTACTCCTACAGCAGAGTGTATTATTTATTACTCTTAAACCAGAAAGCCAAGATCTCTCAATATTGGTACAAATAATTCAAAGTGTTTCCCACTATGTTCCAGGATATAGTTGCTTACACAATTAAAAAATAATAATGTTGATGTTATCGTCAACTAACAGGACCTAACATAATGAAGAAAAATAATGTAATGAGCATCCCAGGCCAACATATGTAGCCTTTGACTGAAAGATAAAAGTAACCCCTAATTTCCTCCCCTGAATCTAAGCACAGGGAACGATGCTTTTAAAAAGAATGAGGTGAAATTGACTCTGAAAAAATTCCTCTCAATTTTTTTGTGTAATGGTTGGCAATTCTCCAGAATCTCTTGAGGACAGATAATAGAAATGCCTGACAAAGCCAGGAAGCTTGGCAGTAAAAGGAAAAATCAAAGAGTGATTGGGAGGCGTAAGGTCATTTCCTTGATATGGAAAAAAAGAGATGCAGGAATGGTTCAATAGTATTCAATTATGTAAAGGCCATTGTACTCAGTTAAAAATCAAAGCAAAAGCAAAACTAAAGGGGTAGGGGAGTCTTAAAATAATTTAAATAATACAGAAAACAAAATTGCTTCTCAGTGACAATGCAGACAAAACAGACTTTCACAATATGACATGATGCTAAGATTAGGATCAAAACAGTGCCATGCAGGCCTCTGAAGTTTGAGAAAGCAATGCTACCCTACTGCTTCCTTATTCATGTAAAAATAAATAGGACTTATCATTGAATAAATAGGACTTATTATTGCAGAAAATGTGAAAAGCAGGAATAGGTAGCCATTCTTTAGGCCTCTTGGTTTGGAATTCTAGATGTTTCCAAGTCACATGCTTTGCTGCAGTGGTGGGGTTCAATTTTTTCATTACCAGTTCTGCAGGAGTGGCTTGTGGGTGTGGCAGGGGAAGGACACTGTAAAATCTCCAGTCAGAGTGGTATTTGCCAGTTCTCTGAACTACTCAAAATTTCCGCTACCGGTTCTCCAGAACTGGTCAGAACCTGCTAAATACCACCTCTGCTTTGCTGGCTCTGCTCTAGATTATTAATGTGATGTATTCTCTTCTGCTCCCCAGTTGAAAAGCTGATAGAGAAAGCTCCAAAACTGGTGGAAAGAAATAAGAAAGCCTGGATGTCTTTTATGTGTGTACCATTTACAAAATAAAAAAGCCCAACTATCTCAAAACTCTTTTTTCTTTCTATACGTACCCCCATCTGGAATGCTGTTGGTGACACGTCCTGATTGAGATAAGGCAGACATTAACTGCTGAATTATTCTGCTGAATCTAACTGAGAGAGATCAGATAAAAAAAATCAAAGGCATGGTACTTGGACAGAAGTCCTTATAGGCTTCTTCCTAAAGATGTTTCTGAAATTTCTTCATCCAAATTTGCCTCTGGGTTAGTTTGTTTGTTTTTTTGGTTTAGAAAGGATTCATTTGGGTTTTAATTTTAAATTGTAATTTTAAAAATGGAAATGTGCGTAAAGTAGCTTGCTGTAGCTTAAATTATCTTCAATGCATTTATATATTTTTCCTTCTACCCTTATTGCTTTCTAGATTTTAAGACAAATTGGAAAAAGTGTGAGCCCCCCACCCAAAATTCTGCATGCTCTCTTATCAACGTGAGACAAAAGGAATATCAGTAAAACAGTGCACTAAAGAATCTTGCTGAAATAATATGTACTGGGCCATTAAGATGTTTGCGGTGTTTTACCGCAAGGGGTTTCAGGAGTTTTTACACAGAAGGAAATCAGAGGTGCAGTTAAATATGTTTCCCGGTTCCAAACATAAAGTTAGGAATTATTCAAAAAATAAAAGAGTAAAATGAAAATAGGCAAACCTTCAAAAAATTAAAGGGATAAATAAAGGAATCAATCTAAGAAATCACCTAAACCTCTCTCTCTCTCTCTCTCCCCCTCTCTCCCTCTTTCTCTCTCTCTCTCTCTCTCTCTCTCTCTCACTCACACACACACACACACACACATTCTCATATCTTTCTTTCTCTCTCACAGGACACTATATACTTACAACAGTTCATTTAGTGACTGTTCAATGTTACAACAACACTGAAAAAAAGCCACTTATGACCGCTTTCCACACTTACAACCTTTGCAGCACTCCTCATGGTCATGTGATCAAAATTTGGATGCTTGGCAACTGGCTCATACTTATGACAGCTGCAATGTCTTGAGATGATGCAATCACCTTTTGTGACCTTCTAACAAGCAAAGTTAATGGGAAAGCAAAATTCAACAACTATATTACTAACTTAATACCTGCAGTGATTCACTTAACAACAGTGACAAGAAAGGTCATGAAATGGGATAAAAATTCACTTAACAGTTTCACTTAGGAACATAAATTTTGGGCACAATTATGGTTGTAATTGAGGACAACTGGAACTAACATGTGCTAGGATTACTGTTTCTATAATCTTCAACTCGCATGGTTTGCAACAATGAAAATTGTAGTCAGACACAGTTTGAGATAACTAAATCAGGAAAATTTGTGTCAGCTGTTTTGTTGCACCCAGCATCATATGATACAGAGTCATTTAATTTTCTTTTATTGTAACACTAAGACTTTAAATTTGCAATCTCATGCTCCAAAGCAAATCTGAACATTTCATGTGCTTTTTAAAAAATATAAATCAAGAACTGATTGTTTGTAACTCTGTGGTATAGCGTTTTCAGTATTAATTATTTTTTAAGGAAAACAGTTTAAATTATGTAAAAGCAATAAGTAGTTATTGATTCCTGCCCCCCCCCCTGCTGAATTTTAAAGCCAATTATTCTATGCAGATAGGGAATAATTATGTGTTATTAAAAATAATAGCATTCAAGCACATATTTAAGAAAGAAAATAAGTTTATTTTAAAGTCAGCTGGGCATGAAAATATAGCTTTAATAATACATTAAATTTATACTGTAAATTGGGAAAAATACTTCCTTTGTTAGCTCTGTATTGTTGAAAGGTTATAGCATTCATGTCACCCTGTAACTTTTGACAATGTATTCATAATTTTGAAATGGTCCAATAAACTACCACCAGGAGCACTGATGTCATAGTGGTTATTATACAGTATTGCAGGCAAACTCTGCCAACAGCCTAGAGCAAAGGTCTTCAAACTTGGCACATTTAAGACTTGTGGACTTATGGGGAGGGCGAAGCTGGTGTCATGACGATACGGATGTGATCTTGGAGGTCTGAGATCGCTGCCGATATCTTTGCTCCTGGACAATCCTATTGGATCTAAACCATCCCGAAGAGATGGTGAAAGTAAAGAGCACATCCTGTTGATCGCAGGGACTCTACAAAGTCCCTGGTAAATCCAGGAGAAGCTCTTCTTGCCAGCAGCAAAGAGGCAGCCATTAAAGCTGCTGAAGTTGGGACAGCTCTGAAACGGAAGAGAACAGAAAGAGAGAGTGTGCCAGTTTGGTGAGAACTTTTCCTCTATTCTAAGATCTGAAAGGACACCCTAAGGAAAAGAAAGAATCTGTAAAAGTTTTGACAGAAGTGATTAAGCGGCAATTTTAAACAGGAATGTCAAAGTAATGTTTTTTTTCTCATTGCTGGATTTTCTATACATGATCTTATATTTTGAAACTGGACTGTTTTTTTCTATTTCATCTATTTCTTTTTGTCGTTTTTGATTTTGTAACTATTTTAGGCTAGAGACTCCCTTTTAGTTATTTTTTTAAAAATATCTTTTTCTTTCTTTTTTATTAATTCTTATTGTATTTTGCTTGGAAAAGGAGGGGGAAAGTGAAAGCAAAGAAACTTTGTAACACTGCCAACTAGAGGCTTGGAAATATTCTATTTCTCTTGTGACCAGACAAAGCTGAGAAAGAAAGAACTGAGACTTTTTTTCAAGGACATTGCTGTTCGATAAGATAAAGGGAAGAGCATGGGAGAATATTATTGCAGGTGCTCTTCTGGGTTTCTATCAACATCTGGAGTCTGGTATTGAAGTTTATAGAAAAAGAAAAGGTGATAAGTTTCTGGAGAAGAGTGTTATAACAAGAGCTTAGATAACTAAACAAACTGCAATGTGTTTTCTTGATTTTTTTCTAGGCTGTGCTACCCCTCCTCAACAGTTTACTTTTTGAAATAGTTATTTGGACTTTTAGTTCTTTGGAACTTGTCTTTGCTTTTTTTTTTCTTTATACTTGTCTTTGGAAGTTAATTTTTACGTTTATTTTTTATTTTAAAAGAAAAGTTTTAGTATTAATGATTCCCTTCCTTTTCTTTTGAAGGGAGTAGCCTTTTTTTTTCTTTTTCGCTTTTTGATTTTCTGGTATTTTTCTTTTTCCATCTATCTCCAATACTGATTTTTTCTTTCTTTTTATCTTCCTGGTTTTTTTTTTCTTTTTCTCTTATGCAGTCTTTTATATTTGAGACCTCTTAATTGGATTAAGGTGTTGAAGAACCTGAAGAATTTTTCCTTTTTTTAAAGCTTTTTATTCTCCACTTTTTATTCTCCACTTTTTAGGATTTTACAACTTTTTCTCCTTTGTGTATGTTTATGGTTTTTTCCCTTCATTTTTGAATTTTCATTGTTATCTAATTAATCAATTGGATTAAGGTATACAAGAACCTGAAGAAATTCTTTTTTCTTTTTTTATTATGATTACTATTTGGTTTTTTTTTCCTATTATTTTTATTTGGAATCACAATTGGTTACTTTACAATTGGATTAAGGTCTAGAAGAACCTGAAAATTTTGAATTGTCTGAAATGAGTAGGAAATTAACAACTACCGGTTCTTCAACTTCTACTTCCTCCTCTCCACCATCTGGAAGACAACGTTTAATAAAGACAATATTAAGCCAAGAGAAAGAACAAGAAAAAGAACAAGAAAAAGTGACCCTGCAGATGAATATGCAAGGAATTCAAAACATTCAAACAAGATCAGAGAATATTGAAAAGAGAATAGAGAACATTGAACAAAGAACAGAGAACATTGAACAAAGAACAGAGAACATTGAACAAAGAAGAGGGAAAACTGATGAAAAAGTCGAGAACATCCAACAAATGATGATGAAGTATGATGAGAGACTACTAAAAATTGAAGAAGATAAACAAAGAGATAAGAAGATTGGAGACATTGATACCAGATTAACTGTGGTTGAACAAGATAAAAGTGGTATGCTGATATGGGAGATGGACAGATCAGAATTTTATCTCAGATTCCAAAACATAGAGGAAGAAAAAGGACAAAACCTAGCTGAGATAATGATAGAAATATTGGCTGAAGCTTTGGAAATAATGGAAGAGAAGATGATGGATGGAATAGATGAGGTTTATCGAGTCTTCACAAGATACGCAATGAGAAATAGCCTACCAAGAGAAGTTCACATCAGATTTACAAAGAAAGCCATTAAAACACAAATATTGCAAGTGGGAAGAGAGAAAACATTGAAATATAAAGATAAGGAGATTGTGGCTTTGAAACAAGTACCCAGAAGAGTGAGAGATGATAAGAGAATACCGATTCTTGACCTAATTGCTACTTAAAAAAGAGGTGAATTATAGATGGCTGATTCCAGAAGGTTTAATGTTCACATGGCAAGAACAGAGATACAGAATTGATTCAATTAAGAAAGCTGAATCATTTTATACAGAATTTTTCAGAGGGAAAGAGAAAGAGGTAGGAAAAGAAACTTCACTAATTGAATTCCAAGATGACTGCCAAATGACGACTGAAAAAGAGGAAGGTGCAGTAGGTGGAAAGGAGGAAGCCAAAGGACAACGTGAACCAAGATCCATGAGAGCTGCCAATCCTAATTATAAAATATAACCATGGAAGAGAAAAAATTGATTACAATTAATATAAATTAATTCAGCCATTAAAAGAAGGAAAACTTTCCATAAATTAGAGAAATTAAAATTTGATATAATCTGCCTACAAGAAGTACATATTAAAAAGCAAAATGAACAATTGTTGATACAGCCAAAACTAGGGAAAATATTTACCTCCTTGACACAATGCAAGAAAAGAGGTTTTATATATTAAAGAGACCATTCCAGTGAAATTGATTTATATTGATGACGAAAGAAGAATACTAATGGTGGAAATAATGGATAATAATATGAAAACACTCCTGATTGCAATCTATGCCCTGAATGATAAACAAGAAGAATTTTATTAAAAATTACATATAAAAATAATTGAACTGGACTATGCTAATATAGTTATGGATTTTAATGGAATTGTAGACAACAAATTGGACTATATAGCACAGAAAACAATAAAGCAAAACAGAAAGACTCTCCCTAAATCTTTTTTTAATATGGTAGATGAAATAAACTTAAAAGAAATATGGAGAGAAAGAAATGCTAAAACTAAACAATATGCCTTCTGCTCAAATAGACACTTATCATGGTCCAGAATAGATATGATATGGATGTCAACAGAATTGTTAACTAATATCCAAGAAATAAATATTGAAACAAGTACTTGGGCAGATTACAATCCAATGACAATTAAATGGAAAGGACAAAGAAGAAGATCTAGATGGACACTAAATAATACTATTTTAAAGGAAAAAGACTTCACCCAGTGGATGGAGAAAGAACTGCCTTTTTTCTTTCGAGAAAACAAAAAAGAAGATACATCAATCCAGAATGTATGGGATACAATGAAGGCATATGCCAGAGGCTTGATAATAGAATATACAAGGAAAAGAAATACCATAAAAAGATTAGCCTCTAAGGTATTAGAGGATGAATATAAAGGACTTGAAAAAGAGCTGCAGAAAATTCCACAGAAAAAGGACATTAAGTTAAAAATGGATATAACTAAATATAAAATGGGTCTAATTGAAAAAGAAGAATTAGCACTGAAAATTAGAGGTGTTAAACATAATTACTTTGAAGATGCAAATAAACCAGGCTGATGGTTAGCATATAAATTGAGAAATGAGAAAGAATCAAGGAAAATATTGCAATTAATAGATGATCAAGGCCAAGTTTGCTATGGTAGTAAAGAGAAGAAGGAAATCATTCAAGACTATTAAGGGAAACTCCATACACAAGAGAATATTGATAAGGAAAGAGTCAAACAGTACCTACAGAATGCTAAGTTACCCAGATACCTAAAGAGATTGAACCAATGTTATAAAACAATATAACAATGATGGAGTTAACTGAAGGACTCAAGAAGCAAAATAATGGAAAGGCACCAGGCCCAGAAAGACTTCCGGCAGAATTTTACAAAACATTACAAGAATCATTGAATCTTCCATTGCTAGAAGTTGTGAATGAAGTTATGTTAAAGAAGAGGATACCTAAATCATGGTCAGAAGCTTATGTTACACTTGTTCCAAAAGAGGAGGCCGACCTATTTCTCTACTAAATGCAGATTATAAAATTTTTGCTTCAATATTGGCAGAAAGACTTAAAAAATACTTAAATAATTTTATCCATCCGATCAAAATGGATTTCTGCCAAAGAGACAAATTAAAGACAACCTGAGAGTAATCTTGGACACTTTGGAATATTATGAGGCACACCCTGAAAAACAAATGGCTTTGATATTTCTAGATGCACAGAAGGCATTTGATAATGTGAATTGGCGATTCATGTTTTTACTGCTGGAACAGATGGGCTTTGCTAGAAAATTTATTCAAGCAATAGAAGCTATATATCATAATCAAACGGCAAGGGTAATGATAGAAGGAGAACTGATGGACTCTATTGATATAAGAAAAGGAACAAGACAAGGGTGCCCACTATCACCTCTGTTGTTTGTGTTAATTTTGGAAGTGCTAAATAGAAATATTAGAGATGAAAAGAATATAAAAGGGATGAAAATTAAAAAGGAAGAATTTAAGTTGCAAGCATTTGCAGATGATCTGGTTTTCATTTTAGAAGACCCACTAGAAACAGCATCAAAATTGATAGAAAAGATAGAGACATATAGAAAGGTGGCTGGTTTGAAAATAAATAAAGATAAGACAAAGATCTTGACAAAGAATATGCTATCAAGACAAAAGGAAGAACTGGCAGACCTATTGAAAATTCAGGTTACGAATAAGATCCAGTACTTGGGGATATACTTGACAGCAAGATGCAGTACATTAAAAGAAAATAACTGTTTCAAACTTAAACAGCAGATAGCACTAGATTTGGTGAAATGAGAAAATTTACAACTGTGATTAATAGGGAGAATATCAACAATCAAGATGAATATATTACCCAGAATTTTATATTTGTTTCAAACAATTCCAATTAGGCTTGGAAAAGACTATTTTGAAGATTTAAATAAAATTGTGTTGAAATTTATATGGCAAGGTAAGAAAGCGAGAATAAAGTTAAAACTGTTGCAAGTTGCTAAAATAAAAGGAGGATTTGGTTTGCCTAATTGGGAGTTGTACTACCAAGCTACAAATTTGATGTGGGTTAAGGAATGGATAACATTAAGAAATACTAGATTGTTGACTTTAGAAGGACATGATTTGTTGTTGGGGTGGCATGCTTTTCTATGGTATAAAGGAACTAAAACACAGAGTTACTTTAGAAGACATTATATACAGGAGTCTCTGTGGTTAAACTGGGAGAAGATTAAAAGACAACGTTATTTGAAAATTCCAGTTTGGCTATTGACTATTGAAGCATTTTCTTATCCTATAATATACAAAAAGGAACAGTTAGATATGGTGAAATATTGAATGAAAAGGGTGAACTTAAATCTATACAAAAACTAGAGGAACAAGATATAAAGATGAATTGGTTTTCATATGCGCAAATACATTCAAGGTATGATAAAGATTTTAAAACAGAAGGTTTCTATGATAAACTGACTGATTTAGATAAGATTTTGACAGGTACTGATGAAAAAGTGATTAAAAAATTGTATGGATATTTATTAGAAATTAAACTAGAAGAACAAGTTAAAGAAACTATGATTCCTTGGGGGAAGAATTTTGGATATGGGATTGATCTAGAGAAAGGGCAAAAATTGTGGTCTCAAAATTATAAAATGACAATGTCAACAGCATATAAAGAAAATTTCTGTAAGATGTTTCACAGGTGGTATTTTTCCCCCACAAGAATAGCAAGAATGTTCAAGAACAAATCTGAAAAATGTTGGAAATGTCATCAGACACCTGGTTCATATTACCATATGTAGTGGACTTGTGCGGATGCTAAAAAGTACTGGACAAAAATCCACACGTGGTTGGAAAAAATGACAAAAAAGCATATAGACTTGAAACCAGTGATATTTTTATTGGGAATTTTACCTGAAATATATAGTAAAGATTTGAAATACCTGATTGTAAATGTATAAAAGTGGCTAGGATTGTATTTGCTAAAAACTGGAAAAATGAGAAAATACCATCACAGGAGGAAATTATTAAGAAAATATTGGAATGTGCTGAAATGATAAACAATTTTATAAAGTTTGGGATCTATTCTATCAATGGTTAGACAATAAAGTATAGTAATGAAATATGTTAGTAATGATATAGTATGAATAGAAATGAAATAGTATTTTCGAAAAATACTAAATATATAAAGATGTATTTTTTTCTTATTATATCTACAAAATGATTTTAGGATAGATTTGGGATGATAATATGAATTGTCACAAACCAAATTAAGTAAAATATGATTATTTTCCAAAGCATGAATGAATAAAAATATAGTCAAATGATTGATTAATAATGATACCAATGTATTTAATATTGGATTGAAAATATGAGATCATATACAATGTAATTATAATTAAAGACTACAAAATGGAAGCACAAAACAATTTGTAAACCAACCAGCACACTGTATGTAAATATATGGAAGATGGCCTGATGTTTTTATGTTTTGTTTGTTTATGTTTGTTTTAAAAACCAATTTAAAAAAAAGACTTGTGGACTTCAACTCCCAGAATTCCTGAGCTAACATGACTGGAGGAGGAATTCTGGGAGTTGAAGTCCACAAGTCTTAAAGCTGTCAAGTTTGAAGACTCCTGGCCTGGAGTTTGACCCTGATGGAGTTTGATGTTAGAGAAGACCAGGGTGAGCCCAAGGAAGGGATCAATGCATAATAAGGCATTAGTCCCTGCATGCGTCTATGTCTAGGCCACCTTAAATTCCTTTATATTCTTAATTCTTGCTAATTTCCCTTGAGCATTAGTACTTCAGATTCTTGTAGACCACTTAAGCTTACCATAAATCTTTATACTAATCTGAACTACCTGAATCTTATTTTCCTGGCACTTGACACTCAAGGTTGAGTCAGCCTCCCATCCTTCCGAGGTTGGTACAATGGGGACCCAGATTGTTGGGGACAATATGTTGACATTGTAAACTGTTCAGAGCATGCTGTAAAGCACTATGAAGTGGAATATAAGTCTAAGTGCTATTGCTACATTTGATATCACATGGTTTTCTATACAGGTGGTAACTCTTGCCATAGCAAGGGTGTCAAACTGGTGCCCCTTGGGCTGGATGCATCATGTGCAGGTCACGCCCACCCCAGCTCTGTGAAGGGGAGAAAAGTCACAAAATGTCATGTGGTGGCAATGTGATACTGTGAGTTTGACACCTGTGCCCTATGGGCTGTATGAACAGTGACCCTATTTAGTTACTTCAAGAGCCTTCCTGAAATCATAGCACTGACTGAAATTTGGGAAACCTTTTTTTTTAAAAAAGCCCTCTTAGCTTTACTTACTTGTCTTAAATACTTTGTATTAAGCCTCATTTTCAATTCTGCCCACACTGGTGATATTTCTGTTATCAGCCATGAATCTTGTCGTGATGTTCTGGGAACCTGGACAAGTGATACAGCTTCTAGAAAAAAAATAGCCTAGCCAACCTCAAATTTCAAAACTGTAGAGAACTATTTCCTAAACAGGATATTAAGGCTTAGTAAAATAAAAAGGGATTGGTAGATTAACATGCCAGAAACATGATCAAAGTTTACTTCTAATATTTGTCTAGAATTGGAATATTCAAATTACGTGATGCATATCATCTTTACCCAGAGACTGGAATGAATTATTTTATTATAAACCATGTCCCAGGAATACTATGCCAAAGAAGATTTTACCTCACGGAATGATCATCATGAAAAGGATGCAAAATCTGGAGATGCTATAGCATTGGATTCATCCCCAATGCTATAATTCAGCAATAAAATTGTAAAATACTTAAAAGAAAGGAGGTGTACCTTAATCTTTATTAGAAGTGGAAAGCCTAAACAGAATTTTCTCCATCTTTCCAGCAAACTCTACATATTCTTTATCTATTTTGGTCCATGAATTCATATTTATCAACCTACTTAAAATGAAGAAAAATTTGCCTAGATCTTTTTTCTATTTTGTTTAACTAACTTGGTACATGGACTTATTACATGTGGCAACAACAATGTATTGGGGAAAGTGTTTTATTTTTTTGATAAATCTACCAAATTTTGACTGCAAAAATAAGATAACCATTGGATGCTGGCCAAGTTAGCATATCAAAAGGATAAAGATGACCTTAGTTTTCTGTAGAATAGAAGTTTCCTAGTAAGTCTTGCCAAGTGGTATCATCATTTTATGGTACAGAACCAGGGATAGCAAAATTACAAATTACTACTACTTTTAGCCAAAAATTCCGAGCTATGTATTTGTAAATTTCAACACTTGGTGTTCACATTCTGTTCTTGACTTGGATTTTGTATACAACTTGTCTTAATCATCAAAATGGTAACTCCATCTGCTGTACCCTTCTGCTGCTCTCCAGCCCATGGTACTGAAAGCTCCATAATACTAGGATTTGTTTTAAAGTCAACTGAATGTTCTAATTGATTTGTGGATATGATTAAACAACCAAGTAGCTTTGGAACCACTTTCTTAGAGACAAGTCTAATTTAGGCAGATTAACTCTTCATTGATTTTCATAGTCTGTCTCTTGCACATCTATCTTAAATTCAAGGTTAGTATACAGTATATCTGAAAATTTCCAGCTAAACTCACATTAATGATATTAATTAAATTAATTTAAAGCCAATATTGACATTTATATAAAAAACGTTTATATTGAGCCAAGGTGGCTCAGTGGTTAGAGTGCAGAAAGTGACACTAAAATAAGCATTTATTGGAATCACGGGGTAAAGTAAAAATGCCCATTTGGATGCCATCTCTGGATGCAAAGCATTTTGGTAGAAACAAATTCATAGCCTAATTTATCAGGGAGGTAAATTGAAGCACTCCTTGATCATTCTATTTAAACTACATCATTTAGAATTCTGCAAAAAATGATTTACACCTTTTGGATTGTCTGACTTTTTTCATATATTTGCCAATGAGTTTAAGACAACAATTAACAATGAAGTCAGGCACTTGTTTCAATATTTCATGTATAATGTAATGCTCCACTATGAGAGGAAAAATTATCCCCTTAGATTCAGTAATCAACTTTTAGTAGAATAACTGTGACAAAAATTTCCTATTTTGTAATTTATGATTTGTCTCTCATATTCCCATGAATATTGCCATCCAGAAGGGTGGATATAGCAGGCAAAATAACAGTTATGGCAATGCAACTGATGCCTCCTCACTTTATTCATGCATCTGACATTGACACTTATATGAAAGTAACTTTGCTTGCAAAACTGTGATTTTCATCTTGCTTACTTTGTCCTATTCCCCCATGACAAAGTGATTCAGCTCAGTACCACTTGAGGTTTTCCATTATGACTTACTTATTCACTGCCAGGAGTTCGATTCTGTCCAGCTCATGGTTGACCAGATCTAGGCAAACTTATAAGAGGTTTGATTTGAAATGAAGCCAGATCTTAAGGTTTCACCAAAATCTAGAAATTTTGGCATGAATTTTTTTTAAAAGTATGTTTTTTTTTAAAAGTATGATGTGTTTTTAAGATCATTTATATATTTTTATAGTCCACCTACAATTGTTCTTCCCTCTGTTCTGCCAGCTTTATTTACTGCCATTTTCAGATGATACAGGCTTGTGGATGGTGAAGAAGAGAGACTTTCACCATGAATTAAATTTTCATTTAAAACAACTTTCATTCCCCATCTGTTCTGTGTTTCTCACATACTGTATTTTGTATTGCCTACCTTAGGTACAGTGTATATGGAGAAAACACTGTAGAAGGAGGGAAGGAAGAAATCATTTGATGTGAATGGAACAGGATTGTTTGTGGGCAGTGTTCAATTAATGTTTGGGGTAAGTTTAAAAAAAAAACTTAAAAAGCCATGATGGCACATGGTTAGAATGCAGTATTGCAGGCTAATTCACTGCTCACTATCAAGAGTTTGATTTTCACCAGCTCAGGGTTGACTCAGCCTTCCATCCTTCTGAAGTTGGTAAAATGAGGACCCAGATTGTTGAGGGCAATATGCTGAATCTGTAAACTACTTAGAGAGGGCTGTAAAGCATTGAGAAGTAGCATGTAAGTAATCCTGACCCAAAGCAGAATGTGCACTTCATTCAATTACTTAATATTGCACAGGTCCTGAGGCAGCAAAGCAATCCCTCAGCCCTTGTGCTAATTTTTATGCTAATTTTTATTGTTTACTGTGGATGTTACCTAGTTTGGGTAATGAAATATCTACAAGAAAATAACCAAACTCAGAAAGCACCAAGGACCCCTCATTGTGCTAACTCTCTCATTATTGAAAATTTGGATGAGGTGAATGGAATAATCATGTACATCTAGAGTCTATGTGGTAAAACATCACTGGGACAAAGAAAGCCAAAACTTATGAGATTCCTAAACCTCACTGAATTCATCCTTGATTGTTTAATGAACGCAACTCATTTTATTTATTCCTTTAACTGAATTGACAGGATGGCAATTACTCTTTCACAATGGAGCATGTTAGCTATATAATTTTGTGTTGGATCTATTAGTATCAACATATTGCCTTTCCTATACAATTTCTCTCAGCTTCTACAAGATTTGCTGAAAAATCTGATTTTATTTTTGTTGTTTAATTAAGCTATAGTTCAGTTTTGTGGTATTGAGTTTATTTAATACAGTCACAATGAAGAGATGGGACAGTTTCATTTCTGTTTTTGATTAGCTCTATCTTGAAGTGTCAACCAAAATCAAATTACTTATGGCCAAATGTAAGTCAAATTTGTTTTACCAAGTTAATTTCATATCATAGTTTAAGAACTGGTTTATTACAAGATATAACCTGTGAACTACTGCTTAGGATTCAGTGAGAATAATAAAATGCACTTATAATTAAATTAAATTATTATTATTATTATTATTATTATTATTATTATTATTATTATTATTATTATTATTATACTATTTCCTCACAACCATGACATAGAAAAAAGGAGGGAAATATTTATGAACTTCAGGTAAATGCAGTTAATGTTTACAAATCAGGTCAATGTCTATTTCAAACTTGATAATGGTAAGATTGACATATAAGAATAATATATAATCATTTTTACCTTGAAGTTTCTCTGGGAAATCACTGTAGATGAGACTTGGTTATTAACTGCTATTTCATTTAAAAAAAAAAACCATAGAGATAGCAAGAGAATAAGAAAGTGCATGCTTCGTTTCACATAATTTGAATTTTGAAGGTTCACATGTTAATACATTAATTTGCAATTATTTTGGCATAATATTGTTCAATAGATAAATCAATGGACTTTAACAATTATAACACATGTACACTGTTGTTTACTGAGGATACAAATAATTCTAAAATATGAAGGTAGGTAGAGTTGTCTTTTAAAATGAATGTGACTAGATGTAAATAAAGAACATTTAGTGACACTGCATATAATTACTTGGAATATCTCCGAGTCATGTCTTCCATGCTGAACAAGCTAAGTGCATATCAGATACAGGTGTATGGCAAAACTACCATTTATTTTGCCATCCTCTAAGCCTAAGGTGTATGTGTATGTATCTCTAAGATACACATTGTTTTAAAAGATACAATAGAATACATTTTTTGTAGTTCTGTTTTTTTTTATGAAAATAAGTAATATTTCCTATCTTCTAATACCTTTGCGTTTAAGAGCTACTGAATTTGGAGTTAAAATGATAATTTCATTTCAAGATTATTGAAACTCTCCTCATTCCGTCTTCCCCAAATTTAAAATTTGGTGTAAGAAAAGAAAGACAGACCACTTAATAAAACTGGGAGTATGAAGTTTGCTAACTTCACTTACATCAACTGTATGCTTAAGGGGTTAGAAGCATAGAGTTCACACCTCTGAGGGCCAGTTTTCAACATGCTTTGTATAAAATGCATATTAGGTCATTCTGCACACACACACAAACACACACACATAAATATACCAGACTGGGAATTATACATGTGTGCAAATTAATGTATCTAAATTCAGTATTTGTCCTATTACTGAGCTGGGAGCAGGGATGGATATTTGTAATTCCCAGTAAAACATTTAGGCAATTTATATTAAGCACTTTATATTAGGCAAAGTAGCTTCAGAAAACACTCCATCTTTTCCAGCCACACTTGGTTGGAATTCCTTGGAATGAGATCTTTTTCAAAGAGCTTGACATTCTTGTTTTCAGAGCCTGCAATTTCTGTAGCTCAGATGGGTAGCTTAGTGTCCATTTTAATTCAGACCATTCCCACATCTGTGGCAAGGGGTAAGGGATCCAAAGAGTTATAACGAAAACTTCCAGAGGGTAGTAGGTAGTTTACTCTGATTCTTTCCATTTGGCCAAACACAAAATTAAAAGCATGGGATCTAAGTGCTTAAGCTTGGAAAATAACTTACAGTAATAACTATTTAAGGAGATTAGTTATATTTTTTCCTGCACTGAAGAATTGTAAAGGCACATTATTCTTGATAAACTTGTCTCAGGAAATTAAAGTGGTTACAGGGCAATCTGTGTTGAAACACTTTTTATAACATCGTTTGAAAGGTTCTGATACAGTGGTGGGATTCTTTTTTTTTTACTACCGGTTCTGTGGGCATGGCTTGGTGGATATGCCAGGGGAAGGATACTATAAATTTCCAGTTGGAGGTGGTATTTGCCAGTTTTCCAAACTACTTAAAATTTCCATTACCGGTTCTCCAGAACTGGTCAGAACTGCTGAATACCACCTCTATTCTGATACTAGCAAGAATTTGGGGAAAGTGTTTATTCATTTGGTTGGCACCCACAAATAAAAACCAGCTAGGATTTTACTGGTAGAAAATCTGCTGTAGAAAGAAAATAAAATAAACAATAAAATACAATTTAACATTTATCCAGTAGAGTTAGGGATAGGGTTTTTCTTAATTTTCTTAAATAAAGAACAATAATGTCCCAAAATAATTTGAGGAAAGGCTTGATGGAAATGTATTCTAAAGTGCTTATTCCATCACTAAATACTGAAAAGTAGTGAAGTTGCTAGGCAAATTACTCAAAGTATATTTGTACAAAGAAAAAAGTTACCTATTTCCATATTGTGCCCATCAAAACTACCATCACCCTTATCACTTTGCCATCTTTGTACCTCCTGTACCTAACTCATGGATGCTTGTGTAAATGCTTAAATCTGTAAACACATACACATTTCAATGCCACATTTTCATCAACTATAGATAGAACACAGGCATTGCTACTGATGACATCTTTTGTTTTGTAATACTTCAGAAATGTATTGGTTAGACATAAGTTACACTACAGGACATATTATTATTAGGCCACACTGGAGTCTGACTATTGCAAATGACTACAAAATAGGTAAATGGAGGAAAAGAAGCAAAGTTGACTACATGGAAAAGTACTTCTGTTTTTCAGGACTCTGTTTTTAATATGTGAGCAAATTAAAAAGCCTAACAGCCAGAGGGGAAAGCTTGGAGATGCTTGACCCTTTCCTAATGTTACAATTTAGTCTATACCAGCAGGTGTCTCATTCATGGCTTCCCCCTCCCATTCCCTCCCCTCCATGTATAAAAATGGGATTACTGCTTCACAGGGTTATGATCCAAATCAATGAAATGCAGAAAGCTTTTTAAGCACTCTCAAAAGTTCAAAGAAAAAAAAAAGTAAAAAAGAAGAAGAAACACGTTTCCTATGAAAATGCAAACCAGCCTCAAGGCATATTTGTAAAGACAAGAACAGAATCATAGTAATGGGATGCATCTTAAGATCATCCAAATCAGCTCCCTACGAAGTTTTTTTTTTTTTATACCAGTCTTCCGTTCCATACTACAAACCAAATCACAGCCTTTCCACATGGGCTTACAGTATTAACCCCTGGAATCATTTTGAGAGTCAGAGTTAAACACAAACATACGTATGAAGTAAGACATTATTCTACTTATCAGTGATTTCCAATATTCTGAAAAT
Source organism: Hydrophis major (assembly GCA_033807585.1). Lineage (NCBI taxonomy): Eukaryota > Metazoa > Chordata > Lepidosauria > Squamata > Elapidae > Hydrophis > Hydrophis major. The sequence continues at coordinate 107,963,630 of CM066328.1, read as the reverse complement.
ATTATTCTATACTGTGACAGATAGGTAGGTAAGTAGGTAGATAAATAGATAGATGATAAATAGACAGACAGACATAGAGGATAATAGTGGATAATAGTACAACATCCATTTGTTCATTTCTAATTCTTAAAGAATGCAATCTTGTGACGAAGAGGCTTTTTTAAAGTACATCACTCATATCCTTTTAAATAGTTTACAGAAATAAAGTATTTAATGTAGCCAAGAGGATTATTCCTCCACCCAGAGAACTCTTTCAAGCTCCAGTGCAAAAGAGCATTTTAACTTACTGCAAGAGTTTTAAAAGCTGCCTGCATTGGTTCTGTGCTCCAAATCTTTCTAGCAGCTGCTATGCTGAAGCTGAAGAATACTGCAAAGGCATGCACTTAATGATTTGATGCTTATCGCTGGAGAAAGAAACGATTCCTACTGACCTTTTTGCTGTTTAAATGATTGTATGGAACCGGAGTGATGAACCATCTTCATAAATGAGAGCTCGGATGGGCCAATTTACAAAGCTTGAGGGAATTAAGGCGTTGCAAAACAGGAAGCAGAGCAGCTTGCTGCTCCATAGAATCCAGCACATTTGGAAGGACTGTGTAATCCAGTATTTGCTTCAGTGAGTGTTGGGCTTGGAAGACTCTACTCCCCACCGTTGTCATAGAAACTAGAAAGGCTGGTCCAGCTTATGCTCCCCTTAGTGGATGACTTAGGTATAATTCACTACATCCATCTGATGGGAAAATGCAGCACTGGGTTGCTTTTGAATCTTGTTGTTACTTTTCTTTTCTTTTTTTTTAAAGGAAAGGAAACTTAATAGGTTTCTAGAAGACCGTTGTTTTTTAAATGTACCTTTCATCAATGAAGCATTGCCAATCAACAATAGAGACTGCCTTAAGCTATAGTAGAGGAGAAAAATGGTCTGATGACAAAGAATTTTGCAGATGATCACTGCAACACTTGATTTCATAGTTTCTTATCACTTGCTTCCCATCTTTTTTTTATTTTTTCATGGAACAAGTATCACCATATAAAAACATGGGGAGTCAGAGTTGCTTTTTGGTTTATGGCAAATCACATTGATTTTGAAGCCAGCATATTAGTATGTCCTTTTGTGAATACAGAGATTCTACTTTTTGGACTACATAAACCATTTTTTAAAACTACTTTAATTTTTATTTGAAAAGGTTTTTCAAGGTAAAAGATTACAAAGTTAAAGAAAAAAAGAAAGTTAGAAACATAAATAGAAAAGAAAGAAAAACAAAAAAAAAGATACAAACTTTTTTTCAACCAACTTTACAGAATATCACCATACATGGGCATGTGGCTTCAATGAAATCCAGTAAAGATATGTAACTTCTTAATGCATATCCCATTAAGATGAGACGGATTCTGATACAATCTAATTTGCTCTCTTGGCTCAATATACTTGCATTAAGTAAAGAAAGATTCAAACAAGGGTGGGATTCTACCAGTTCACACCTATTCGCTAGAACTGGTTGTTAACATTCTAAGCAGTTCGGAGAACCAGTTGTTAGAAGAAATTACTGGCCAAATCCTGTAAGGAAGGCAGGAAGAAAACATTCTGGTGTTGCTTATAGAAACTGCCTGTCCATTAACCCTTATTACATTCTTGGCAGGACTAGACTTCCTGTCTCAGGAACTTCTCTGGAGTTTTTTCCCCTCCTTTGCTGGTATTTTGCTTGTGTGGAGTGACCATTCAAAGTTACAATGGCACTGAAAAAAGTGACTTATAACCATTTTTCACACTTACAACTGTTTTATCATCCCCATAGTCATGAGAGGCCAGGCGAGGAGATGCATGTCTCGATGTGAGTGATATTGAGTTGGCCATGCCCAGTCAATAATATGACCACCAAGCCACTTCCATCAGTCACATGACCACCAAGCCATGCCCACCAACTAAGTCATGCCCACAGAACTGGTTGTTAAAAAATTTGAATCCCACCCCTGGATTCACCCCTTATTTCTTCAGGAAATAAAAAAAAAGGATTCAAGGAACATCAAACTGATTGTGAATGTACAGGATGACAAAGTAAAAAGGGTTGTAGATTATCTGATGTAGACAGCTGTTGACTTCTGCAATCTCAATTTGATAATAAAGTATGTCAGAATATTGTAGTTGGTACCTGTAGAACATAGCACTTAGCATTTAGACTTATATACCCACTTCATAGTGCTTTAGAGCACACTCTAAGAGGTTTGCAATGTCAGCATACCATCCCTAACAATCTGGGTCCTTGTTTACTGACCTCAGAAGGATGAAAGCTGTGTATATCTTGAACTGGTCAGGATCAAACTGCTGGCAATGAGCAGAATTAGCTTACAATACTGTATTCTACTACTGTGCCACCATGATTCCTATTCTAGGATCTTGTAAAACAAAGGTCATTCCAAGGCTTGGTTTATCACCAGAGAAGTTAAGTTAAGAACTAGTTGTGAAATTAATGGTCACAACCTTTATTATTCACAGGAATTCAAAGATATGCAGGCAAAGAAACAATGGGGGAAATACCATTGTAATCTCAGGTTGCAACCCATTCATGCACTAAATGTCATTTTATTTGCTAGATTGTGATCTGATAATGAAGGATCTTACTATTATTCTTTTCTGAACAACATGTAGCTTGTCACTGCTGGTGTGGGGGACCAATTAAATTTATCCATCCAAGGTGCTTTATGGATCTAGTTGCTTTCCAGTAGATCTTTGGGATTTTTCCCAGTAACCTGGCAATCAATTTCACCACACTTCCATCTAATTCTTGAATATGGAGATAATTAAGTTTGTTGATATTTCTGTTCTTGAATGGCTTTTCTCTGATCCTGATGTGTTTCTTAGAAGATGACATTCCCTGGTTATGTAGAAGATAAAGTAATTGAAATAATGATTAGATCACTGGCGAAGGAAAATGAGAAATAAATATGATCATACCTTGATGAGAACCCATATTGGGATGTACACTGTAGGAATAGGTATGGCAAATTGTTATTTTTCTCCACGCTGATTGTATGGGCAGAATATAATTTGGAAATATTGCTTATAGTAGATGGACAGGAGTTATTTATTCATAGGCTGCTGAAATGTTTGATAAACATTTTCTAATACCATCACCTATATTTGATTGTCTGGACTCTGTATGGATAGATTCAAATAAGGTGGCTGGATTTAGAAATGCCTTGTGAGGTTATTTTACTTGTGAATTTCAAGAATATGGGTAAGATTTTCTACAATATGAGTTTGACAACCTGTTGGTTGGATTCATACTTTGCCAAGTTCATTCGGCCAACTAATGAGAGAGTGGCTAGCTAGATTCAAAAATGTGGGAACTGGAATTGTGCCAACTGTCTTGAAAAATAATGAAATGTCCACTCTTAATTTATCTAATCATCAGATAGTGTCTGCTACAGAAATGGGGAAAAGACTACATAAAAACAATACAGTACATATATACTACATATATAAGCAGGTCAGTTGCAAGAGATCCTGATCCCTTTTAATTCAGTTTCTAGCCTAGACATGGAACTAAAATTGCATTGGCCATTCTGGTAGATGACTGAATATAGCACTGTTTGATATATTTAATCCCAGTATTCTGGACTGCCTGTAATCTTTGGGAATGGATGATACTATTTTACACTGGCTCTGCTGCTTTCTGAATAGGAGTTCCATTTGGTAATGCAGTAGGAAGAAACTTTGAGTTGATATTTGCCTGCTATGGAGGACAGTAAATAGAAAACATGTTAAAAATGTCTCAGTGAGTGACTTCTAGTTTGAAAGGTTTCGGCAATAGACAGGAATCCGCGATCATGCACGGTTTCTTCCTGGGCTCACCGCTGGAGCACCCTGAGCCAGCTGGCTTTGGGGCTAACCACCCTGTAGAGGTGGTGAAGAAAGGGGAGACTGCCAGCAGGGTCGAGGAGAGCCGCATCTCTCCTCCTCAGCTGGCCATTACTCCCTTTTCTGAAGGCGGTTGCTGTGGTGGTCAGAAATGGCCATCTCAAAGAAGAACTCAACCGGAAAAGAAAGTGCAGGAGGAAGATAAGAAGTGAAAGTTTTGGCTGACCGGGCTAAGTTGAAAATGCAATAACTAAGGTACCCTGGAACTTAAATTTTACAAGAAAAAACATCGCTCCCAAAGAAGAGTCAGAAGCAGTGAAAGAAAGTAAAAAGGGAAAGGTTTGACTTTTTTTTCCTTCTTTCTCCTTCCTTATATTGACAATTAAGAATAAGAAATTGGAAAAATCTGCTTTGGCATCAATAGGCAATTAAGCTGAAAATATAACTAAATGCCAAAGGGACAATAAAGATTTCTGGAATTAAAAACTTTTTCTTCTATAAGCAGGAAGGGAGAGAAAAAGAATAAGGGCAGGATCTGGAAAAGGGAGGAGACTGCCTGGACTTTAAAAGAATCTAAAGTAAAATTTCAATAAGACTTCTAAAAGATACATTTTAACTGAAACTTTGCAACTAAATAATAACCCCAGGAAGAGAAAGTGGGGAAAAAAAAGAGCAAAAAGAAACAGCTTGTGTGTATTTGGATTACTTGGTGACTTTTGGAGTTTTGGCTATTATATTTGAATGACTAAAATCAATCAGGTGGTTGTTTAAAAATTGCTACAATGGTATTACTTTTGGATGAATTGAAAATGGAACTTAAAAAGTACAAAAAAGATGCACAAGAAGGGAAGGGTTCCTTTGGCTTCATTTTTCAATTGCTAGAAATGGAGATTTGGAACTATGCGAAACAACAAGAAAAGACTGCAAAACAAGAAGACTGGGACAAAGAAGAAGCCATCTTTAATGAACAAGTAACTCTATGTGGGGAAGAAAAAGGAAAGGGGGGAAAAAGGATGGAGAATTTAAGACTTAAAAAAACAACCAAAGAAAAGAAAAATAATTCAAAAAATAAGTATAATACTGGAAAGCAACAGAAAAGGGGAATACAGAAGAGGGAATAGAGAGACAAAGGAGTAAAAAGGGGAAAGAGAAGAAGAGAGAGAAGGAAAGAAAAAGAAGTTACAAAGCAAGATATAAAGAAACAGGACCTATTTAGAGATAATGGGTGAAAATCTAATTGAAAGGGGGATTCTGTAAAGGTACATGAGATTGTGTTATATTTGAAATAGAAATAACTTTAGAAAATTGGAAACAATATATGATTAGAATGAGGGATAGAATGCTTAGTGTAACTTAGTGAAATGTTTGTGAATAAAGTAAATGAAATAAAATAAATGAGAAAATTGAATTAGGAAGGAATGGGAACACTTTAATTAGTCAATGTTTTATAAAATATAAGTGAAGAAGGGGGAATTGATTATGGAAAGTTTATAATTGTTCCCATAGAAGTATGATATTTAATTGAAAAGTAACGTGAAAAATGTTAAGACTGTAATGAATATTAATATTAATGATAGAATTGAATTGGAATGGAATGTTGTTTTAATTATATACATTTATAATTTCTTTCCTTTCTTTTTCTTTTTTTAAAGAATACTGTGTGTAGTTTAAGAATGTACCAAGCAGAATCCGAATGGAAGTTATGTGTTATATTGAGTGTTATAACTTTAGGGGGAAGATATAAAGGCATCATACTCCTATCAGTAACTACAGGAGAAATTTTGTTTAATGAGAAAAGATAATAGACAATTGAAACAGGACAGATAAAAAATATAAATATAATGATTTGAATTGAGATGAAATAAATACAATAAAACTGAGGAAATTAAAAGAGGGGAGAAGCCATGTAGAAAATGTAAAATTGTAATAAGATATGGAATAGAATATAAAAATGAGCATGAACCTGAATTTGTGTCTGTACGAAGAAATGTAACCCAGGATTATGCTGCTTTCAAAAAAGATGTTTTAATTGTATTCCTTTTCTTTTTGTGAAAACTCAAATAAAATTTACAAAAAAAAAAAATGTCTCAGTAAGTATCAAGTATGAAATGTAACTTCCCATAAGGAAGCAGGTCTGTTACTTGACGGACTCTTGGCTGTTGCTCTAATAGCTGACACACCAATTGTAGTCCTTCTTAGAATGGGAACCTTGATGATAGTAACACACACTCTTATCTCTTTGAAACTAGTTATTACAATGCATTCATGGATGAGTGCCTATAAAGACTCTTTAGAAACGCAGTTGGCATATAGTGCACCAGTAATTTCAGTAGCATACAAAACTATAGTAAATAAAAATATAAAACTAAATCCTCCTTCTTGCCTCAGAAGGATTTTCTGAGAAACCTATCTAAGAAATCTAACTCCATGAAATAAACTGAGATTCAGTTAAAATACAATGAAAGTGGTTCTTGCTAGATAAATCCTTTACAGCAAATGCATTCCAAATAGGTTTCTAGAAGAAACCTATGTTATTTCAATGCTAGGTGAACTGGAAGAGAATCATGTTCCCAGCGAGCTGAAAGTTACATTTTTGCCCAGTTATACATTTTGAATGAGCAGAGACTTCTGTGAATTGATAGCTGGCAATTTACGTGTGCATCAATATTATAAATATTATATTATTCCTTGGATACTCTCTTCATTGTTTTTAATCTTTAAAAACAGCTTTAGTTAGCATGCAGTAAACTGATAGATGTGTCCTGATGAAGAGCATACAGTATCTAAAAGTCTGTTTAAAAACATTGTGCATTTTCTTAGAAGAAGCACTTGTGACGTTGCTAGATAGAGTCAATTGATCTTCAAATTATTTTATTTTTATTTATTTTTTATTTTGTCAATTGCTTACAAGATAATAGGTATAAGTAAAAACATAGTTATGAATACATGGATACATATAAGAAAAATAAAAAATATATAAAAGAAACAATAGGACAGGGACGGTAGGCATGTTGGTGCGTTTATGCACATCCCCTACAGACCTCATAGGAAAGGGGTGAGGTCAATAGTAGAGAGTCTAAGGTTACAGTGTTTGGGGTTTGGGGAAAAAAACACAGTCAGGTAGAGTATTCCAGACATTGACCACTCTGTTGCTGAAGTCATGTTTCCTGCAATCAAGTTTGGTGCAATTAACCTTGAGTTTGTATCTATTGTTTGCTCTTGTGTTGTTATGGTTGAAGCTGAAGTATTCATTAACTGGTAGGACATTGCAATGTATGATGTTATATACTATACTTAGATTGACCGAAGGCGGTGTAGTTCTAGTTTTTCTAGGTCTAGAATTTTGAGTCTGGTGGCATAAGGTATTCTACAACGAGTAGAGGAGGGGAGGACTCTTCTTGTGAAATATTTCTGGACTTTCTCAACTGTGTTAATATCAGATAGGTAATGTGAGTTCCAGACTGATGAGCTGTATTTGAGTATTGGTCTAGCAAATGTTTTGTATGCTCTAATTATTAGTGTAATATTACCAGAGAAAAAGCTATGTAAGATTAGGTTAACAACTCTTAATGCCTTTTGGCTGTGTAGTTACAGTGAGCTCTTGGAGATGAGTACTCCAAGATCCTTGACAGAGTTTGGATCATCAACAAGGTCTTGACTATTCAGCCTGTATTTTATTTTCTGATTTTATTTTTTTTTTGCCAATATGTAAGATAGAGCATTTATTTGTTGAGATTTGAAGTTGCCATTTGTTTGACCATTCTGATACATAGTCAAGGTCTTTTTGAAGGGTAATTGTTTAAAAGAAAATGCTTATATATGTATATGCATACTCTCAGGAGACTTTATGAGATGACCACATTCCCTCTTGAAATCTCACAAGATAAGAGCTATTTCATATGCACCCTCCGTAACACACTAACTGATCATTTTCCTCTTTTTTCCCCCCTGCCATTGGAAACTAAAATCAGTCAGCAGATCTTTTATAGTTTGGAGTAAGATTTGTTGAACTTAAGAGAGAATAATTTCTATGTCAACACATGTATGATTGCATTTATTAAAATAATAGTTTATTATTTCTGTATTCATTAGGAATGCATGTAGTGTTAGAATGAATGTTTGACATGCCTTGACTTGAAATAACAAATACTTTGAATATTGGCAGTCATTTCAGTTTGACTAATGGAGGTAGCCTTTGAAAAATCACATTATGTTATTTGGTAGGGACAGCAAAGGAGCAATATAGTAAAAATTAGTTATCATCCTATTATATGAAAACAGAATTTAAACTTAGCATTATTAAAAAATAGGGAAGATAATTTTTTCCTTCTTATGCTTACATGTTTCAAATGAAAACATTGTTTATACACACACATACACACACACACACACACACAAACATATACAAATACACACTCCAAAATTGTCATAGAATATATTAATTACAAAGTGGACTCTAGGAATTCTGCATATCTCTGTTTAAAAGTTTAACCTTTATTTGCTGGATATTCATGTGTGATTATTATGATTATACTTTTAAAAAGGAAGATCAACACATTTCAAAACAACTTCTCCCATGAGTGAAGGTAACCAAACTGCTAATTATTTTTCCTACCATCTCCACTTTAAATGAAAGCCCAAAAGGAAACATAGAGGAGTTTTTGAGAATAACAATACTATAGTAGAAACTACTATGACAATCTATTTTCCCATATAGTCACTAATTATTGAAATATGATGTGGTCTCGTCTCCATTTCATATACTACAATATTATCATTCACTTGTATGAAAATACCATATATCACATTGGTATTTCAACATAGATCTTTTTAACATTTATACTTTATTGTGTTTTACTAATGTACCGTATATACTCGAGTATAAGTCGACCCGAATATAAGCCGAGCACCTAATTTAACCACAAAAAAACTGGGAAAACTTATTGACTCGAGTATAAGCCGAGGGTAGGAAATGCAGCAGCTACTGGTAAATTTCAGAAATAAAAATTGATACCAATAAAAACTTTCACTAGGACAGTTGAGAATAAGTTTGATGTTCACAATTTCCTCTTTGAAAGAGACCAGTAAATAGGGAACAAGAAGATGAAGAAAAAGAAGTGTGTTTTTTCACACTTTTCACACTGCAGTGAACAAAAATGGCATCATAGGAACAGGCTTATTCTCAGTCCAAAGATTTGTTTCTGATTTCTTCCCTGATTTAAGGGAAATTTGGGAAACGATCTCACTATCATGAAAGGTTTAATTGATTCACTAACCCAAAAGATGATGATGATGACAGTGGGAGGCAGGAGTCACTCTCTCCCTTGCAAGAAAAAAGCATGTGTAAGTGCTGCATGTACATCCTGTTTTGGAGAGCCACCATCTCTTTCACAGCTCTCCCTCATGCCTCCATTGCATGTGCACACATGCCATGGATCAGTAGTAGGTCAACATACAGATGTCACACTAGGTTCCCTCCTCAAAAGGAACATCCAACCTTTCTTGAGAAGTACAAACTTCATCTGTTCAGGATTGTGGTGACAAAGGTGAAGGAGGATGGGGCTGAGAGAAGGGAAGGGAAGAAAAGATCATTGACAGGGAGAAAGACAGGGAGAAACACCTGGAAGTGTGAGCCCTCGAGTTTCCTTAGGGAAGACCAGACAACAAGGGGAGAGGAGAGGAGGAGGAGGAGGAGGAGGAGGAGGAGAGTTAAAAAAAAAAGAGTGAGAAGCCAACTCACGCGTGCCATCAAAGTGGGTTGCTATGGTATCCAGGAAGGTGTTTTGGGGAGCCAGGAGGCCTCTCATCACCGGCATTTTAAGACTTGCTCAAGGACATCGCCATCGTCCAGTTGGAAGGGGGAAAAAAACCCAGAGGTATCTGAGAAGGACGGGAGCCGAGATGGGGCCCTTCGCTTCCTCTCCCCGAGACAGGCCAGGGGGAAGCGGGGCTTTCTCCGCCTGCTGCTGCCAGAGGGGTGCGGGGGGGGGGAGTGCAGGGAAAGGGGGTTCATGCTGAGGCTCCGCAAGCCACCACCACCTCCTCCAGACGAGCGCCCTGATGGGAGGCGATCGCAGCCGCGACGGCAGAGACCGCGAGGTCAGACAGAGACGAGGGGCGCCCCCGAAGAGCTCCGACTGCAGCGAAGGTGAGCGGCCACCACTTCCCCAGTGTGCGGCGGCGGGGCAACTCCTGGTGCAGACTCGCTGAGCCCTGCAAACGGCCGGCCGAAAGCTGAGAGGAGGACGCCCGGGTGGCTGCTGCCCCTGGATCCTAACTGGAAAGACCCCACCACTGCTGCCGCCTCCTGCTCAGGCAGGGTCCCCATTCCCCTGGCCGGCCAGGGGCACAGCCGCTTCCCACTCCCGAACAGCCCGGGTTCCGCTAGTCAGCCTCGCTCAGCGCCCGGGGTGGCATTGCAGGCGCAGCCTTTTGCAGAGCCAAGCCGGGCTGCGCCTCACCTCCTTCTCTCGCTCTTCTTGCAAAGCGCCGCCGAGCTCCAAGTTACTCGACTTGGCGGTGAGCGGCTCCTTTACCCGCTTGTTGTATGGGAGCTACCGCGCTCGCCTCCGGAGCAGCCGTCCGCAGTAACTTTCAAGTTGAGGATGCTGGGTGCTGCTGCTGCTGCTGCTGCTCCTCGGGGCTCTTGAAGCTAACCCTGGTTTGTTCGTTCCCGTTCATTGGAAAGGAGAAAATAAAAGACGGCGGGGAGGGAGGGGGGCACAAAGCAGCCCAAACACGTAGCAGTGGAAGGAAGGCGCAATGGTGCGAGGAAGGGAGAGAGACAGACACAAACACACACTCACTTCGCCACTTTGCACCTTGCAAATGCAAAATCCTGGGGTTTTTGCATTTGCAAGGTGCAAAGTGGCAGCAGCGGATCCCGCATGCTGGAAAGGGCTTGACTGTATTACGGGGAGAGAGAGAGAGAGGGAGAGATCATAAGAACGGCTCTTGCTTTTTTCTTGCAAGGGAGAGAGCCTTGCTTTTTTCTTGCAAGGGAGAGAGCCGCCACCACCACCTCCTCCTCCCCCTCCTCCCGAGTGAGTCTCCCCCTCAGTTTTCCCTGAAGGATCTTCCATCACTTTCGCCTTCTCCCTACATCTTCCCTCTGTTAAAATCCCCCCCCACACACACACACACTTATTTTCAGTCGGATAGATTTCGTGTCTGAGCATTCTCACATGGCGGTTGGTCATTTTTTTTCAGAGGGGAATCTGACTCGAGTATAAGCCGAGGGCGGTTTTTTCAGCACAAAAAATGGGCTGAAAAACTCGGCTTATACTCAAGTATATATGGTAGGTGAAATATTAATATATATTGCTAGTCCATGTATGATATGCAATACATTAAATAAATAAAATAAACAAACCTCATATCACAACACAGTGGAGAAAACAGCCACTATTTAAGTTGCTACCCTGTTATTTACTGTCAACTGAAATTTTAAAAATTATATCTGCTCTCCTTACTTGTAATCATTTTTCTTTAAACTAGATTTGAAATACACCACCATTTAAATAAAGGATTGTTTTCAACCAGAAGTCTAATTTATGGAAATAATAAGTATTCTGATTCATTCTCCCCAAGTCTGCTTCAGTATGTTTAGAAAAGTACATATAGGGTTTATAACTATATGCATATCAGTAATAATAAAGTCTGAAACACATTGTGTGGGGAAGCCTTCATGGGATAATCTCAAGAGCATCCTGCTCTTAAAACATAAGCAACATCCATAAACAATCTGTGACCCAGTAGATCATCCTTTAAAAGAAAGGTAGTACAGTCTGATGTGACCAGAAAGACCGTTACATTTTTCTGAATGTCATTTTTCTGAATGTCATTTTTCTGAATGTGTGGGTAAAAAAGAGTGGGAGTAGGAGCAACGTCCGATTTCCTGCTGGCCTTTTCATTGATCTATTTCTAAGAAGCTACCAAGGAATGTCAGAAATCACAATCATATGACTGTGAGGACACAGCAACCGCTACAACTTTGCAAATGCAACTGGAGTAAACATTGCAAAAATTTCAATCCCGTTGGAGTGATGGGTCCTGGATTCTTTAAGGTGGATGGTTTTAATTATGTTGCTTCAAAAATGTTACAGTGCAATGTACTGTTTGGGCTAATTGGAGAATACAAACAGACAAACACAAAAAATTAATAGTAAATAGATACTAAAAAAAATTAAAAAGAAGAAAAGTAAAATACAAAAATTAGAAGACTCTCCTTATTTGCATATATCAACAAAGAATTCTTGAGGAATTTTGCTGTAGTGTTTCTGTGAGTTTGCAAATTTAGTATTTATGTTATTCCCCCCTTGTTTTATGAGAAAACAAAGTTGACTTTCTCAATGTTCGAGGATCAATATGTGGATCAATATGAAATAATAACTTTGCCTAGACTTTTAGTTATAGATATTGTGAAACAGGACTCTTTGTCAAGATTTACCATTACCAGTAAACAGATGAGTGTGTTTTGGAAGTATAAAAGTGAAGGTATAATTAATGAACAATCAATGTAATTCATGAGCTAAGTTTTGAGATTAATGGAATAAGGCAACCAGATAAGAACCTTTTGACAATTCATGGCAATTGAAGCACCAGAGTGATTCCAGAAATGCTGATAAAATTCTTTTGGTCTATTCAGCACTACAGCTTCTCCTTTGTCCCATCTTATAAGACTCTTTCAAAAACACTTTGTATGATTTGAGGTGAATTTTTCCATATCACCACAAATTACAAGTATTTATTTCCCTTCATTGTTTTTACAGTGGTTTAATTCTGATTTGGTAGTATAGCCTATGATATTCCTACCTCTTCCACAAATTGATGCTAATTAGAGAGGTGCCAAATTAACTCATCCTGTAATCAGATTGATAGATAGCTGCTATAAAATTGTTAAGCAACTGTATCTTTACAAAAGAAGAAAGAAGAAAAGCTAGGGGTATAATTCTCAAAACAATTCCTTGAAGAACTGACTTGAGGGTTCCAGTCTCTGACCTATGAGCTCACTCTTACTGCTTTCAGGGAATATGGCTTTTCTCTATGAAATGCCACCTTGCCGAGTGTATCATCGCCCTTTTGTTTTAGCATGTGTTTTAGCACGCGGTAGCTCAGTGGTGAAGCTTGTCAATCAGAAAGGTTGACAGTTTGGCAGTTCGAATCCCTAGCACTGCGTAATGGAGTGAGCTCCTGTTACTTGTCCCAGCTTCTGCCAACCTAACAGCTCGAAAGCATGTAAAAATGAAAGTAGAGAAACAGGGACCACCTCAGTGGGAAGGTAACAGCGTTCCATGTATCTTCAACTTTTAGTTATGCAGGCCACATGACCATGGAAATGTCATCTGACAGCACTGGTTTTTCAGCTCAGAAACAGAGATGAGCACTTCCCCCTGGAGTCAGGAAAAACTAGCATGTATGTGCGAGGGGAACCTTTATCTTTACCTTACTAACTCTGCTAACATTTCAGGTTTCTACTGTTTTGTTTTGTTTGCATTGAAAGCTTTGTCACCTGTTCAATAATAATGTTTATAAAAAAGTCCTTCAATTTAAAATACTCAACTTACTTAAATGTCCAATTGCTATTCAAAAATCCAGTAAATTGGAAATGAAACAATTACCACTGAACATGAAATGTTGAGCTTCATAAAGTTTTCCTCAAGTGGTAGCAATTTATATTTGGATCGAATTTCATCGATTTGTCACAAAACTTTGTACGTTTCTGGAAGTGACCCAAACCTTCATGTATACTAAGATAGGACAGTTCTCTGAATTGTTGCAGGATGAGGATTGATTTTAAATTTTGACTATTTAATTACTTATGTAAGGAGGGCAAGAATGAAATAAAATGTTAATAGCATTATAAATAAAAGCTAGGGAATTGTGAGGAACTGGTAGTGAATGGAAGAACAGATGTGGGAAGAAAGAGCTAAAGGCAAGTAGGATATCATTAGCAAAACAGATGTCACATGGCATGCCATTATCATGTTAGATACTGTACACCTTTTTAGTTGTCAGACTTCACAAAAGTAATGTTTCCATGCCCATTTCACCTGTGTAATATAATGCTTTTGCAGCATTTTAAAAGTTACCTTTTAACTTTTTAATAAGGACATTTGCAACCTAACACTGGTGCTGCATATCAAATGGAACACTTTCAGCATGTTATTTAACCATGTTTCCACTACCATACAGTAATCATTCAAAATGTGCAACCTTGCATTGGCTGACAGACATCTGGAAAAAGCATCTTGGGGTATTGCACCAATACAGCCCAAATTAACACAGAGTCATTCACAAACCAGATCTAGCTAATTATATTAGATTAGCACTTTCAAAATTGCTTGATCTTTCTCCAACAGCTTGGAACTGCTTTGATCCTATAGGAAATGAAGTCAAAGTGAATAAAAAATGGGCATTTGAAGCTTGGCATAGATCGCAGTAGTTTTACACACTGTAGATGACTTTTTGAAAACCATTAGAGCATGATGCATTTAATCTATTTGCTAATGAATAATACAGTGCAATTTAAGAGTTTGGTAGCCACTGAAGAAAGAACAAAAATACTATGACCCCAAAAGAAGCTTTCAATTTGTTTTTGTTAAGAGGAGGGTTTATTCTTTCATTATCTCATGCTTCAGTTTAAATTTTATTTGTATCTTCTTTAAACTGAGATATACCCAAATAAATCTCATTTATAGAAAATAGAATATGGAAAACATTCCAGAAATAAGCAGTTCACCAGTTGTATCTGAGATGCATTTTCCAATATCTGTTGTCTCAAAAGTCACTGATGATTTAAATGTTATTGGTATGATAGGCACTTAATGTTATATTCATAGCAGAACTTCCGGTTTGCGTGGCTTCGGGGCAGCAGGAATTCGCGACAGCTCGCGATTCCTGCTGGGCTAGCCGTCGAGGTACCCCCGATCCAGATGGGTCAGGGGGATATGGCTGCCCTGTAGGGACAGCTGAAGATAGAGGGGAGTCGGAAAGGGAGGTGGGGGCATCGCAGACCCCCCCTTTCTCCGGGAAAACCCCTTTTTCCCAAGGCGGTGGAGCGGCGGTCAGCAATGGCCGCCACGAAGAAGCCAGCAACCGGGTAAGAACTGTGCTGGAGGAAGTGTGAAGAGTGAAAGTTCTGTCTGAGCCGGGTCAAGTAACACCTTTTAAATTGCCTGGAATTGAGCTGTTTGTTGCTGGAGGATACATTGTATCCCTAAGAAGAGTGAAAAGCGGCGGACAAGCTGTTAAAGGGAATTTTTTTTTTTTTTACTCTCCCACCCCACGGAAAAAGCAGAAATATTTGGATATATTAGACATTGAAAGTGGATTGTTTTGAAAGCTAAGATAAGAGACAAAGGGATTTTTGGACATTGAAAAATGTGAGAAATTGGAAAATCTCTGCTGGAGGTATGGATTTTTGATTATTAAAATTCTCATTGCAAGTGGGAAGGGAGAAAAAAAAATTGGAGCAGAAGCTGAAAAAGGAGGAGATTGATTAGAACGTCTTTGTGGATCCCAAAAGAAGATATATGGTAATTGGACCTCTTTGATTAAAAATTAATTCAGAAAGAGAAAGAGAAGAAGGAAGAAAAGTTTTAACTTTTGGAACTTTTTTTCTTTTTTTAATTGCTTTTGATTGTCTTTGATTAAAAATTCTTGTGGTTGTTTTGGAAAAAGTTTCCCTTTTCATAATGGCATCGTCTGTGGATGAACTAGAGATTGAATATCAAAAATATAAAAAAGAAGATACTTTGGGCGCTTTGTTTCAATTCTTAGAAATGGCGTTATGTTCCTTTGAAAAGTTGATTATGCAGCAGAAGGACTGGGACAAGGAAGAAGAGGAAGAAGAAGCCATCTTTGATGAACAATGGGTCCCTTCTGGAAAGGAGGACAAAAAGGATAAGAAAAAGGGGATTTTAAGAATTATAAAAACAACCAAAAGAGAGAAAAATGAGCGAAAAGATGGAGGCAAGGTTAGAAAGCAAAGGAAAAGGAGCAAGAAAAGCGAAGAGAAAAAACAAAGGGGTAGAAAGGGCAAGGAGAAGAATAAGCAAGAGAGAAAGGGGGGGGAGGAGAAGCCTTAATGTGGGGAAGCAAGACCTAAGGAAAAAAAGTTTATTTAGAGATAATGGGTGAATTTAATTTAGATTAAAAGAGGGATTCTGGAGGGTATATAAGAGTGTGTTTTTATATGTATATTTAGAATATAAAATTTATTATGTAATTTTAGAATTTTTTTTTTAAACAGAATCCCAAGAAAGATTGCTATATGTAGTATTTCTAAGTTAGGGTAATGAGTTATAGATGTTACTCCAATTGGTGTACAGGAGAAGTATAGTAAAAGAAAAAAAAAGATGAATGGATAATTGGAAATAGAACAGACAAAGAATGTTATTGAAAATGGTAATAAGATATGGAAGGATATATATGCTTTTTTTTTTTGGATTTTGTGTATTGATAAAAGGCAATAAAATTTTAATTAATAAATAATTTGGATGGAAAAGAGAAGTAGGGACAAGATATGAAGTTAATATTATATGAAATATTGATATTATAATCTGGAAATGTTATGCTTTATTGGTCTATTATTATTATTTTTTCTTAGAAAAGAATTTATAAGCTGCTATGCCTTGATTCTTTGTGCATTGTTTTTATAAAACTGATAAAAATGGTTTTTATATATATATATAAAAAAGAAAATGATAATAAGATTTGGAAGGAGATATGGGTTGAATATGATGTTTGAATTTGTGTCTGTGTAAAGAGTTTTAACCCGGGAACAGACAACCTTCAGAAAAGATCTTTTAGTTTTGTTTATGTTTTGTGTTTGTATGTTTGTGTACTGTGCTTATGGTAAAACTAACAAAATTTGTTTTTTATAAAAAAAAAAAAAGGAAAGAATCAATAAAACCTTGGAGGAATGCTAGACGAGAATAATTTATACAAGCCAGAAAGAAAAGAATATGATGACTATAAAATGGATAAATATGGAAGAGAAATGAAATTGAATAGGAGTAAAGAGAAAAAATGAGAAACTTGCTGAAAGATGTTTGTGTGTCCATATGGAGATGGGATAAATTGGAATTATGCTGTATAAAAATAATGTTTTGTTTGACTTGTAAGGATTTACAATGTTAAGAGGTTTTATGTGTTTATGTATTTAATGGTTAATGATGTGTTGTTTTATCTTTAAAATTAATAAAAATTTGTTTCAAAAAAAAAATGTTATATTCATAGCAGGATGCTTTTTCCTGTAAAGGTACGATGAGATCCAATCTGAATAATCTAAGAAGAGAAAAATAAAAAATCCTACAAGGCAAAATGACATGCTGCAAAGTATGAAAGAAGTGTGGGAAAATTTTATTCACTCCTTCGTGTTAAAAAATAGGAAGAGAGAGGGGGTGGGGAAGAGAGAAGAGTATCAGAGATGAACAACTGACTACACCGAAATTGCCAACAGGGAGAATTTGGATTCAATGGGAATAATGACTATATAAGATTCCTGAAAGAGGAGGGCTTCACTAAGATTGTGTTTGGAAGGTATCTTGTGTACCCAATTGAGAAAATTCCAAATTGAATCCTGTGTGGGAGAAAGAAGAAAGCATAAGTGTGATGTGGAAATACCCAAGACAGGAAGAAATTAGGTTAATCTCTGTGTCCTTAAACTCTAGGGTTATACAATTATAGAGATCATAGAAACCGGACAGGAAGAACTAGAAGATTCAATGCAAGAAGGCAAATAATATATTCCTCAATAAGCATTACTGAACCTGGAAGGAATGAAATTCATGAATGGAATGCAAAGAATACAGCTTGCATAAAAGCTCCTTCTCTATGGAGCATCATTACCCTGGAGGTATGATTGGTTCCCATCTGAAAAGTCTGAAGACTTGGAGATGGGACTAAACAAGTGGTTGATCTGACTGCATTACTGCTGCCATAGGGTGGAGGTGTTGGTGAGGTATAATTTCCATGTTGTGGATTTGTAATGTTGTAAAATCACCTGGAGTCACCTGTTTGTGAGTTGGGTGGCCATAGTCATTGGTTTAATAAATTAAATACTTAAATAAATAAAAGAAAAAGAAATAGATCCTGACAGAAAGGAGGAATGGTGGAATTATGTGTGAAGGAAATATACACATGTGTTGGAATCAAGGAAATTGAGAATGAAAGTTCAGTTGGAAAGATTTGGATAAGAATACAAAGAAAGGGAAGTATTAGACATTCTAATGGGGAGGAGGTTATTTTGCCAAACTAGGCATAGTCTAGATCAGGGGTGTCAAACTCACGTCACGGTTACATGATGTATCATTTTTCCCCCTTCACTAAACTGGATGTGGGTTGGCCAGCACATGATGCATCTGGTCCATAGGCCAGGAGTTTGACACCCCTGATCTAGATAATAACTATCTGGACTATATTACATAACTATGTATGTATGTGTACACTTTTGTACTATCTATCTATCTATCTATCTATCTATCTATCTATCTATCTATCTATCTATCTATCTATCTATCTATCTATCCACCCACCCACCCACCCACCCACCTATCTTTAAGGAGAACAGATGTAGTAATAAGAGGGGATTCTAGGTATCCCATCTTTCCACGTATTAGAAAAATAACACAGCTGAGACTTCAAAACCTACAACTTATTTCAGTTTCCTTTGGCTGTTTAATTTTTCCAGAAGGCTGAAGAAGAGATAAGGGATTACCTCTTTGAGATCTGATCCTAACCAGTAGGGAACATCTGGCTGAAGAGATTAAAAAAAAGTGGGAGTTGGGGAAGAAGTGCCCATGTATTCTTGGAGTTCAAGTTAAGAAAGTAATTGACATTCACTGCTTGTGTGTTTTTACAGCTCTGCTGATTGTATGAATCAACAATTTAAAACTGTTTAAAACTATCCTGAATTATGAAAGTTATTCAGACAGTTGGGAAAATAACCTGGATGAGGAGTTGGGAAAATAACCTGGATGAGGAGATAGGAGAGAGATCAAATTTGCAGATGATACCAAGCTAGGGGGGAATTATTTACACTTTGGAAGATAGTCTCAAGATCCAGAAGGATATTGACAGATTTGACCATTGTGCCTTACCCAACCAGATATGGTTAATTGATGGGAAAAATATCCTTAGCCAGGAAAAAAACAACAACAAATGCACAGGTAAAGAATATGCAGTACCTCTCTCATCTGTGAGAGAGATCTTGACAAAATAAATGAAAGGTTACAGTCAAGGAAGATTTGAAGGACACACCAAGCTAGGAGACAAGAACTTTATGCTCTGAGACCAAAGAATAAAAATATATTCATAAACACCTATTTAACACATATATGAAGATCTTTAATTACTATAATAAAGAACAAATTTCCTCAATGGCTTATGATTTGGCTCCACTAAAGGTAAATTTCTTATGGCATACTCAGATACCCACTTTTGTACATTTTCCTGTTATATATGCAAAATCCTAACACAAATTTATTACTTTGTCTATTGACTGGCGCTCTGAAATTATTTTGAATTAGTTATACCTGAGTTAAATGCTCCCATTTTCCAATATATGCATGGTTTCTTTATTTGTAAGTAAATGTTTGTTTTGGATCACAACAGGCAGTTCTGAAGCTGTCTAGAAAGAAGAGAGAGACAGGCTATTCCCCAAAGCACTGAGGGCAGGACAAGAACCAATCGATGGAAACTAATCAAGGAGAGAAGCAACCTAGAACTAAGGAGAAATTTATTGACAGTTAGAAAAATTAATAGTGGAACAACTTGCCTCCAGAAGTATAAATGCTCCAATACTGGAAGTTTTTAAGAAGAGATTGGATAAACATTTGTCTGAAATGGTATAGGGTTTCCTGCCTAAGCAGGGGGTTGAACAAGAAGACCTTCAAGGTCCCTTCCAACTCTGTTGTTCTATTCTATAACTCTATAATTCTTTAATCAAAAACACTCAAAATGAAAAAAAAAATATGAATTCCAAAATAAAGATATTTTTTAGTGGAATGTATAAAATATTTTATTTCTACTTCACACGTTTATTGAATTGTGAAGTTGAGAATTGATTCCTACTAGGTAAAGACTCCAAGGAATGACCGAGTGACATGGTCCCATATTTTCCCCCAAATATGTTCCTTTTACTTACACCTTTTTTTAAAAAAACAAAAACAAACCAAAAGTCATACTTCATACTGGCTCATTCTAAGCCAATTTCAGCTTGCTGAACAAGGTTAAAAGTATGCTGCTTAAAATGAAAGCAATATCCATTTATTTGCCCAAAAGCAAAGTTTTGTTTTAGTACTCACAAAGTGCATTTTTCTACTGAAATATAAAAAAACAATTAAAGTTGCTCTTGAGATCTGACATACAAAAATATGAGAAAGCTACTTCTTCTTAAGTATGACCAGTGAATTAATGCCAAAAAAGTAAAGTAAAAAAAATTAATATCAATAATTAAGTCCTGCAGGTTGAAAATGTGGAATGCATAGTAGCTAACATTATGCAAGCCAGACTTGAACAATTTCTCCCAACCAAAAAATAAATAAAAATCATTCAGTTAATTTGCTCCAGACACATATGCTTCCTTCCTGGGCAAAGTTGGTTCTGGCTCTGGGGAAGTGCTAAAATGCCAGTTGTGCAAAACTGCTTGGTGGATATAGAGGGATGGAAAAATTGGCCATTGGAGAACAATTTAAATCTAATTCTTTGTGACTATCAGGCAAAATTATTTTTTAAAGCCTCTTGGCCTCAAGAGACATGGAAGAATGAAGAAATAAATTGGTCCCAAGTGGTATAGTAGAATGAAGATAAATCAGATAACTTTCCCTAAATAAGTTGCATTTATTTCATTAAAAATTGCCTCCAAGACACACCTCTCACCAGCTAGAAACAAATGTCATTTGATCCTTCCAAGAAAGATTGATAAGAAGCTGTTCCATGTGGTAGAATAAGCAGGTGAGGTAAGTTTCTTTTGACGCATTGGCTTTCCCATTGGGTTGACTGGGACCAAGCATCTCTTATCTCTTCCCATGTAAGAACTGCTTCACACCAATTCTTCAAGAACTATTTCCACCTTTCCTATTGATCATGATCTCAGATCTTAACATTTACATTTCATCCTCTTCCTACTTCATCCTCAAAGGATGCAAGAGGAAAGGTAAATAATGAAATCAGGGCCATTTATTTATTTAATCAATTTATATAGTCACCCATCTCAACAAGAAGTCTGGATGGCAAAAATAATAATAAAAATAAAGCCTGTAAGTATTCAAAAATTAAAATACACAGCAGCTGAGAAAAGCAACAAGCATCAACTTTGACAGAGATGGTTCCTTCACAAACTTGGAGCTGCAATACTGATTACATGGTCTCAAGAAGTAATCTTTGCATACATGTGTCATGATATTGCATGCAGTATGAAGAGGCCAAAGCTTGTGTGTTTGGACATAGATATAGAGCTGTATATAATGGAAGCTGTAATTTTACCTGGAGGTAATGTTAGGAAAGACCATTAACAATATAAAAATTATCTATTACATTTGATCACTTATGAGGTTCAATACTCCACCTTCCCCATATTGTGTGTTTCATATTCTTTATTTCACAGCAATTAGAAAATAGAAATAGGTTGGGCTGGTCATATGGTTAACAGAGAGTTTTTTTCACAATTTAGCATAATGAATTCAAGAATACTGGGTTAAATGATGTGAGATTATTGATGTAAAGGAACAAAGACTTGAGTGTGCAGTTACAAGTAGCTGAAACAATAATTGCTTTTTAATTATTTTGCCTTGCAAAGTTCTTTATATAACTACCAAAGAAAGTTAGACTTATGAAAAATATAATAATCTGTGTTTCTTGTTCAAATGGTGTTATACTAGCTAGTTTGAGTAACTATACAAAAATAACATTCTAAAATTACTGGGTGGAGGAAGAGATACACAATGATGACAAGCGACACTGAAAAGCATTATCTCAACAATACATTTCTGCACGATGCTTAACCTCTAATCCTCTGCCAAAGCATGGGTTGAAGGCATCAGAGGAGGGTTAGAGGAACTGCTTCCTCTTGAATCAGAGGTCATAGCATTTGATAATAGTGAATGATTGTGATCCAGCAAACTGTTATCAAATTACTCTCTACCAAGAAAGAATTAAGATTTTGGGCCCAATGGCAACATGTTTGAAGATTCATTCGGCAAGCCATGAGGCAGCAGTGAAAAGAAGAGCAGGCAACTTTCATACCCAGAATACTTAAGCACCTCCTTGGTTGTCATCCTCCTCTGGCAGCAACAGGAAGACTGGGTTGCCAACGAGAAGCAAATACTTGCTCTTAATCAAAGCAGGATGCATACAAAGTTATTGAAGCTGGGAGTCAAATGACAGGAAGCTAGAAGATATGGAGCATGATGCATGTTATCACAATGAAGATGGCTTCACATAAGAACTATTCAACATAGTGGAGAATATTGGATTCTGGTATTTTCTAATTACCAGTTCCATTAATGTGCCATATTTAGCAGGCAGGTGGTGCCTTTTTTATATTACCAAATGCAGCAAGGAAGTGTCAGTATTTCTGAAATCAGTAGGTTCCATTTACATATCCAATTCATGCACTAAGTTTGGTTGAAGTAGACTGCACATTTTCCACCTCTGCCTAAGAAAGCATTAATAGGAGTGGGGTAAAATATGTCTATTACTGTAGGATTTTATGGTACACAACCTAGGCAAATGTGGGTAACACTCCAAACTGCTGTGGCCCATGTGGAAGTTCAAGTAAATATGAACATGAATCACATGTTGAAAGCATTGGCCAGCCAAATCTCAATTGTGATCATGGACAGGATATCCAACATAAAGTGGATAACTCATAAAGAACAATTTATTAGCATCAGCTGCATTAGTCCTAAACTATGTCTGCAATTGTTTTGGTCTAGAAGGGACAACACCAGGTTGTTGAAAATGCCAACTGAAGCTGGCACCAAGTTACCATCAGTGTTCTTAGAGAAAGTCTTAAAGAGTAGTTGTTATGATAATGTCCACTGCAATAAGAAGGGGATGCAAGTGTTAGATCAATGCACAGTCATAATGTACCCAACCCTACACCTGATCCCTCAGATTTTACCTATTCAATGGAATTCCATCTACTTGTTCGATACCAGAAGAAACTTGGCTCTGAGAATGTTAGCGTTTTAATATTTCACATTGGAGTTGTGCAGCAGCAAGCAAAATATTAATGCTTGCCAGATTATTTGACCTAAGGAAGAAAGGTACAATTACCTTAATTGATAATCTCCCCCAGTGGAAAGTGCTCCTAGTTGTGGAAATGGCTTAGGGAGAGGACAGAAAACTTAGTTGGAGGAAAGGGAAAGGGACTGGATCATCCAATACATCCTCCTCTATTCCAGCAGCAGAAGCCAAAATCTAGTGTTAAAATAGGATTTATTTATTTATTTTGGCTGGCCCAATAACTCTAACTTCATCCCAAGGCAGCATCCTTTCATATGGTTGATGTTTGTTAACTTGGCCAACAAAGCAGAACCATTGACATTGTATTGCATGACCAAGCCAAGAAAGCTGAGAAAATGGAGCTGATTCATTTTAGAGCAACCAGTGATAACAACGTCTAGCTAGCTTTGTCAATAGATGCTCAGCAGCATGTTTTTTTTTAACCAATTAGCAACCCAAAAGAAAAGTTTTCTCCAGGGCAGTGGAATATACTGATATCTCAGTGCACAAATCCATTGGACCTTGATTAAAACAAAAACAAAAGCCTAGCTGATATGGTTAAAAATTCAGATACATTTTTTTTGCTATGTCCATCATGTTCTCCTAAGCTAAAAAAAACTGAGTACCCTACCTGACAGAGTTGAAAGCATAGAATCACCCATTCACTCAATAGAAGAACGCTTAGCAACACATTTTGAAACAACTATACAAGCAAGCCTAATTTCTCTGGAAAAAAAATACAGCACAGATAAGTGAGTACCTATCAGCTCAAAATCAAATCCCACAACAACCACAACCACTACCTCAACTATAATCACAGCTACAACCAAAAATAACCACCAAACCACAGCCACAAACAATTACTATCCCTTCAAATAATTCCACAAATAATATCTCCTTACTCATCAGAGACACCAGGAACGTGAACAGAAACATCCAAATGCCATCTTATTTGGTCTCAAAGACACCAACGAATCAGGTGACATCACCAAAGTTCATGATATTACAAGCAACTCAAATTCAACAAACATCTCTCCTGAAGATATCATTGAAATAACCAGAAATGACCATGGGTACAAATACAATGATGGCTCTGTGGCCCTAAGATTTTGTAGAGTTGTATGCAAAAATGAGTCCAGTAAATGCATATTCATTCATACAATAAATGCCATTGCAAAAACCAATCCTAACCATAAAAAACTTTGCTCAAGACCAGATTTATCCATACTGCAAAGAATCCGCTCCTGTGAACTCTGCGCAGAACTCAAAAACCATCTAGACAATGGAGAAAAGGACCTATACATTGACTACAGAGCTGATTGAATCAAAAGAAAGTCACACAACCCACAACTCTGCATCCAACCCCACCCCATCCAATCCAACATCACTCATAACTAGGCATGCACGCCCCTAATTACCTCTGTTCCAGCCACAACTGGCCTTAAATGCAAGCTACTCAATGCAAGAAGCCTTGTAAACAAAATACCTGAATTTCTCCTCTTACTAAATACGGCTAAATTCGACATTATATTTGTTTGTGAAATATGGCTCAACACATCTCTCCCTGACTCCATTACCACAGTAAGAGACTATCATGTTTACTGATCAGATCATGAAATCCGGAGAGGAGGTGGTGTTGCTATCTTCTATAAAAAGTCCTTACATCTAAAAAACATCCAAGTTACCCAGGACCTTGCTATTCCTGAGACCATCATCTGTGAACTGTCTTTAAATATCACATTTCAGTTCTTACTACCATGTTACAGAGCCCCTGATTATGACATCAAACATGCAAACAAGCTAAATACACTACTAGCATGGGCAGCATCCTGCCAACGCGCTTTTATCTTTCTTGGTGACTTCAATCTACCTCATATTAACTGGACCCTTAATGAATGTACAACTGAACCCACACATGCAACCTTCTACAATGCAGTAACAAATCTTGGACTAGAACAATTAGTAACCAACAACACTAGATTTAACAACTGCCTCAATCTCATCTTCTGCAATAGTTTGAATTCAATTTACAGAATACAAATTAAAGAACCCCTTTTCAACAGTGACCACAACATGATTGACTTTTGTCTCAACATATGTCCACACAAAAATCATCACAATGATGGAATCTCCAAATATAACTTCAAAAAAGGCAACTATGATCTTATAAACAATGATCTCTCATCCCTTGATTGGCAATTTCTATTCACTGGAATATAAAACTTATATTCCATTTGGTGCAATATCTATTCTATTTTAAGTAAATGTTTTAACTCTTAGAGGATCAACATTTATGACCATGGAAGTCAGAGGCAAGTAAAGGGCAATGGGGAACATGAAAGTTATGCACTAGGTATATGTTGTCATATTGGTGTCATTGTGGATCTTTTGAAGATGCTGGCGTGTGTGGCAACTTCTCTGCTGCTTCCAAATCAAAATTGTTATCCTAAATTTTAAAAAAATCCTTTAAAGCATGTTGTGATTGTGCTAACATTCTGAATTACCTCAGTATATACAGTAGTTTTTTTCTAAACAAGGGTTTTAAGCTCTACTCAAGGGTTTTAGGATTTCTAATGAGATCTCCAGTGAAATGAAAAGGGGAAGCCATAAAAAAACAGATTGTAAGAAACTGTAGTCCTCACCCTGAATCTCACAATCAACACTCTTTACTACACTTTTTTTTCCTAATGTAAAGCTTCATCAGGTTCTTAGAGATATTTTCACTAAGCAGCAAATTCCTGTTTCACATTGGGCCACATTGGGCCACATTGCTTTATTGTGTAATTATCCATAATTAAAATGATTAAGTTAAGTAATTTCAGAATTTAATCGTCCACTGGTATTAATTTGCCTATTGAACACACATTTTGACTAGGAGAAAAGTTTTGCTTTATTGCCACATTGCTTTATTGTGTAATTATCCATAATTAAAATGATTAAGTTAAGTAATTTCAGAATTTAATCATCCACTGGTATTAATTTGCCTATTGAACACACATTTTGACTAGGAGAAAAGTTTTTAGCCTGATTTCTAACCATATTTTGGTGCAAATAACAGAATTTAAATAAATATAGTGCATTAAATAAATTATTCTATTACTTCAGCACCTATTGGCAAATGTTACCATCTTGACACATGTCAAATATTCCTCATTTGGCAATGCTAAATGAATCAATAATAGCCAATAATTTTTATGTTTCTGACTATCTCAAGATGCAACAGGCACATTACTTATAAATATGGTTTACGTAGGAAATCTAATTCTATTGGCAGAACTTCAGAATAAGTAGTTTTTCATATGTTTCAGGAAAAGTAAATTTTTAGAACAAGTTATTCATCCAGTTTGAAGATGACTGCATAAAAAATGTAGTTTGGCAATGGTCTGATTCTCCATTATGAATGGGTGGCTATTAAGGGTGTTGTATCTGATTGTTCTTCTGTGATCTCTTTGTATGATCCCATCTGTCCTTCAAGGTTTTTTTTATTATTTTATTATTAAAAATTTTATCAGGCGATGACATGTGTTTCTCCCAAGCGTGTTTAAATCCAGTTACTGCTTGACCCACTACCTCTGCTGGAAGTTGGTTCCAAGTTTCCGTTACTCTTTCTGCAATGGAATACTAAAGTTTTAGAGGTCTTGTAAACCAACTCCCCATCCAAGGTTTTTGCCCAAGACAGGAATCCTTATACCATTCCAGACAAATACTTGTCTAATTTTTTTCTTGAAAATCTCCAGTGATGGAGAGAATTCCAGGAGACAAGCTTTTGCCATTGATTAATCATTCTCTCTCCTTTGTTCCAGGTTGAATGTCTCCCTGATGAGCTTCCACCCCGTGCATCCTGCCCTCAGGTGCTTTGGACAACCTCTTTTTCTCTGTGACAGCCATCAAGTATGGAAAGATGGCTATCTTACTACCTGGGGAGGTTTGCTGGGGGTTAGTTCAGGAGATCCTCTAGCTAAGATTCTGCATAGTTCAGAGAACCCCCCAAATCCCACTCCTGGATGATTCCTCCCACCCCTCCCCTCCCAGGAGACTCCACGTGGCTGGTTTTGGATGTAGGTAAGTGCAGGGCACGTGTGAAGGCTTGGGAAGGTTGAAAAATGATCTTTCAAAAGTTTGGGAAGGCTGGAAATGGGCTTGTTTCCAGCTTCCAAACATCCTCCAGAGCTTGGGGAGGCCGTTTTTGCTCTCCTGGAGGCTCAAGAAAAGCCTCCAGAACCTGGGGAGAGCAAAAATGTCCCCCCCCCCCCATGGTGCAAGAGACTGATTAGGCCATGCCCACTGTGCCCACATGCACCCAGCAACTGGACAGAGAATCAGTTGCTCAAATTTTTGAAGCCCACCCCTGATACTACCTCTAAGCCTTCTCTGACTTGATGTTTTGGCAGCTACTGCATACTGCTAGCTTACACTTAAGTGGTGATCTGCCAGGACACCTAGATCTCTCTCACAGATGAGAGAGGTACTGCATATTCTGTACCTGTGCATTTGTTTTTTTTTTCCTGGCTAAGGATACTTTTCCTATTAATGAACCCTATCTGGTTGGGTAAGGCACAATGCTCAAGTCTGTCAATATCCTTCTGGATCTTGAGTCTATCTTCCAAAGTGTAAGTAATTCCCCCATAGCTTGGTATCATCTGCAAATTTGATCTCTCTCCTATCTCCTCATCCAGGTTATTTATGACAATCTTGAAGGTATAGGGAGGAATAAAACCAGCAAAATTATATTCACAACAACTGGTAAAATAATCCACTTGCTATGATCTTTTCCATGTTAAAATCTACAGTTATTATGTCTAAAATTAGCATTCCAGCCTGCTCTTGATTTAGTGTGTAAATATTTCAGCTCTCATGCCAGGCTCAGATAACAAAGTGATGTCAGTTCTAAATATTACCTTCTGTTCTTATTTTCTAGCAACACACAATCATTTTCACATAAGAAAACAGAGTAACTAATGACCACTTGATTTTGTTTACCACTTGATCCCCAAAATGGGGAGTACTCTATGGAGCAAGAAAAATTACAATCCCCTCAATCTTAAAATTGGACCTTCCATTTGTTGTCTTACACCAACCAAAATTATCTCAGCCTCATTCATCTTTCCATTCACAGTGTTAAAATAACTGTACAGTATTAGCATACTCAGAACCCTCGCACCCGATTGGTCCGGACCAGCGAAGACCTGATTGGTCAACAGGTCAACCGTGATTGGAGCACTGGGAATCTACCACGATTGGCTGTGCTGATCGTGGGAGATTCAAAGTGCTGTCATTGGCTGCCGAGCTTCGAGCCAGCACTATATGAAGGGCTGCCACGGCTCGCATCCCCAGACCTTTATCTAAACCTAATAAAGAGCTGAACTCACAGAATGGTCTTGCGTCTCTGTCGAACCGATCTGCCTCCGATCTAACACTGGTGATGAGGATGGGATCGTGAGATAAAGAGACCACCCAGCACGTGGCGAGGCAGCACACAGCAACCAGCAACATGGCCAGAATCAACTCGCCACCCGCTCCCTTCAACCCTGCTACTGAGGACTGGGAATCCTATACCGATAGGTTCCAAATGTTCCTCGAGAGTAGCAACCTCAAGGACGCCAACAGCCACAAGAAATGAGCCGTGTTCCTCACGCACTGCAGGTCCGCAGTCTTCAAAATGGCCAAAGCCTTGGCCAAAGCCTTGGCCTGTGAACGTTAAGACGATGGAGTGGGATGATCTCGAGCCCCTGCTGCGGAGCCACTACGCCCCCGTCATGCCCATCCTCATCCGGCGGCATGAGTTCTACTGGCGGGATCAATGCGAGGGCGAAGGGCTGGCCAACTTCACAGTGGCACTACGGGACCCGGGGGGTCTATGCGAGTTCACTGACCTGGACGAGGCCCTGCAAGACTGCATCATTTTGGGACTCCGAGACCCCGACCTCCAGAGCCGCATCATGGCAAAGGGAGACATCTCCCTCACCGATGCCATCACCGAAGCCACTGCAGCAGAAGCAGCCAAGAAATCAGCAGCCCGGATACGACAATCGAGCATCATGCCGCGAGTGGTGACCGGAGAGGCCACATCGACCCTTGAGAGGAGGCCCGTGACAGACCACACAACCGCACACCATGGCGACATTGACTCCTTCTCAGAAACCGAAGACGAGGAGGAGGAGATCCACTGTCTCCAATCAGCGCGGGAGCGGCGGGAACCACGAGGTCATAAGTCGAGGTTCCAGTGTGCCGGCTGTGGCGGCGATCACCCCCGAGCGGACTGTCGTTTTCTCGAAGCCATTTGCAGACATTGCGAGAAAAGGGGGCACATCGCCAAGGTGTGCCGGAATAAGAAGCACTACAACCCGTGGCGACGAGATGCCAGCCCCTGACGGAGAGACGGCACCCCCACCAGTACCCGAGATCGGAAGACGGAGAACAGCTGGAGCCGGGAAGGTCGGAACAGGCAACTCCGGGAGACGAGACAGAGAGAGGAAATGCACCAGACTGTCATCATCGGCCATTCCTGCACCAGCGACACCAGAAAGGCATACGTGACAGTCGGGACAGAAGACCAGCAATGCGACATGGAGGTGGACTCAGGGTCTTTCCTCTCAATGGTCTCCTGGCGCACACTCAAGCACCTGGTCCCCACCATCCGCCGCTGAGAACTGGAAGGCCAAACACTAACCCTCAAAGACTATCAGGGAAACCGAATCCCTGTAGTCAGTAGAGGCCATTTTAAAGTCACCTTCAAGGGCCACACAGAAGTGCTACCCCTGACAATCGTTGATTGAGATCGGCCGAGCCTGCTGGGACTACAGTGGTTCGCACCCCTGGGCATCGAAGTAACCGGCATACACCACATTGCAGAGGCAGAATGGGAAGCAGCGCTCGTGAGGGACTTCCGGGAAGTTTTCGATGACCAATTAGGCAAGTACCGGGGGTCCCCTATTGCATTTAACATAGACCCAAGCATCACGCCAATCCGCCTTAAGCCCAGGCGAGTGCCATTTGCACTCAAGCCCAAGATCGATGAGCAACTTGATAAGCTCATCGCGCAAGGGGTGCTGGAACCGATCGATCATGCCTGGTGGGAGACCCCAATTGTCACCCCCATCAAGCCAGATGGGTCAGTGAGAATTTGTAGTGACTACAAGGCCACCCTAAACCACGCGCTCCACCAAAGCGCATATCCTGTCCCAGTAGTCCAGCATCTTCTGCACTCACTGGGGGGAGGCCGGATCTTCACAAAGCTCGACCTGGCGCAAGCCTACCAGCAACTGCCAGTCGACGCCACAACAGCAGAAGCCCAAACCATCGTAACGCACCGAGGGGCTTTCTGCTGCAACCGGCTCCAGTTTGGATTCAGCGTGGCACCTGGAGTCTTCCAAAGCCTTATGGAAAGACCCCTCCAGGGAATAGAAGGGGTAGTGCCCTACTTTGATGACGTCTTGATGGTCATGAAAAATGAGAAACAACTAGAAGCCAGGTTGAGGGAGGTACTGCAGAAGTTCAGAGATTCGGGACTTAAAGTAAAGAAAGGAAAGTGCCAGCTATGGGACGAAAGGGTCGAATTTCTGGGGTACCTCCTAGACAAACAAGGGATTCACCCCACAGAAAAGAAACTGAGAGCCATAAGGGAAGCACCACGACCAAAAAACAAAACGGAATTACAGGCTTTTTTGGGACTGTTAAACTTTTACAATGTCTTCCTATCTCAAAAGGTGACCGTAGCGGAACTGCTACATAGGGTGTTAGATAAAACAGCCACCTGGACCTGGGGAGCACGGGAGGAGAGCGCTTTCAACAACACAAAGAACCTGCTAACATCCGACGCGGTATTAATCCAGTACAGCGAGACTCTGCCATTGACGGTAACTTGCGATGCGTCACCCTTTGGAATCGGCGCCATCCTCAGCCACCAGCTACCAGACGGGAGGGAAGCACCCATCGCTTTCTCATCAAGGACACTCTCAAAGCCAGAGCGGAACTACAGCCAGCTCGACAAGGAGGCCCTAGCAGTCGTTGCCGGCATCAAGAAATTCCACGAATACCTTTACGGTAGGACTTTTACAATCATCACGGGATCACAAGCCGCTGCTAGGAATCCTGGCAGGGGACAGACCCACACCGAACATTCTATAACCAAGAATGATGAGGTGGTCCAAATTCCTAGCAGCATACAATTACCAGCTGATACACCGTCCCGGCAAGGACATCGCCCATGCAGACGCCCTAAGCCAGTCACCCTTACCGGACTGGGAAGACGAACCAGCACCCACAACAGAGGTACTCCAAATAGAGACAATATCCAACCCACTCGTAACCGCGCCAGACATTGCCAGAGAAACAAATAAAGACAAACAGCTGGTGCGAGTCTTGAGCTGGGTGGGAAAAGGGTGGCCGGAAGGGGACATAGATGAACTATTCAGACCCTTCCGGAACAGACAAACCGAACTCTTTATTGAAAAGGGCTGCATACTTTGGGGGGACAGAGTGGTAATCTCTGAAAAATTACAGGAAAAGGTATTGGGAATGTTGCATGAGGGGCACCCGGGGATGGTTAAGATGAAAAGCCTGGCCAGAAGCTACGCATGGTGGCCAGGAATGGATAAACAGATCAAAACCTGGGTTGCCAAATGTAAACAATGCCAAGAGTCCAAAGCCAACCCACCCACTGCCCCAACCCAAGAATGGGAAAAACCAAGAGGTCCGTGGTCCAGAATTCATATAGACTTCGCGGGGCAACCAAGGGACACATGTACCTTATCACAGTAGATGCTTACTCCAACTGGCTGGAGGTAAGCACTATGAAGTCAACGACGACGGAAGCGGTGATAAGGAAACTGAGCAAACTGTTTGCTATGCACGGCCTGCCAGATGTAATAGTGTCAGACAACTGGCCCCAGTTCACCGCACTGGCGTTTGAACAATTTCTGGCAGGCCAAGGGATATGCCATGCATTAACCGCACCGGCAAATCCGGCAGTGAACGGGCGGGTGGAACACATGGTCCAATACACCAAGAAAGCTATCCAGAAAGTAGAAACAGCCAATATACAGGACAAAATCAATAAAATGCTCCTCATTCAACACATTACACCTAGTGCAACCACAAATAAAAGCCCGGCGGAACTAATAATGGGCCGGAAACTACGCTCAACACTAGACAGAATGCACCCAACATATAACCCAGACAAACCCCCAGGTTCCTCCAGCAAACACAGAACATTCAACATAGGGGACCCAGTATACGCAAAAAATCTCACAGGAGAACCACTCTGGGTACCAGTTACAATCACCCAGATAACCAGGCCCCTATCATACCGATTGGAAACTAGCGAAGGAAAAAACTGGAAACGGCACATAAACCAACTTAGGTCAAGAATAGCCACCACAAACAGCCAAACACCCGAACAAGGAACTAGAAGGGGGGGGGGGAACCGATAAGCGATAGAGAAGGAACCGAAGAAAACCAACTAACGCAAACAGAACACCCCCCACCAAGAATAAATAAACCAATAAACCAACGCTACTCACCCGTAGATGCAGGACCAATGGAGTACGAAACCCTGGGGTCTTCACCTGGAAGGAGCAGCCAAACCAGCCCACCCGGCCAGGAAAAGCCCAACGGGAGCGAAAGCGGCAGCTCAACCAGCCCAGGAGAACTGGGAGGGAGCCACCAAGAAAGGCCCAGCTCAACGTTCCAGGCGGTTCCATTCCAAGGAACCAGAGCGACAGAAGAGGCATCCGAACCTGTCGACGACCACACCAGAACTGAACCACGCAGGTCAAGGAGGCAGGGAAAAAGCCCCGCCTACCTACACAACTACATCACGACGCACCATAGGATGAAACCAAGAGGGGAGGGGTGTACAGTATTAGCATACTCAGAAACCTTCGCACCCGATTGGTCCGGACCAGCGAAGACCTGATTGGTCAACAGGTCAGCCGTGATTGGAGCGCTGGGAATCTACCGCGATTGGCTGTGCCGATTGTGGGAGATTCAAAGTGCTGTCATTGGCTGCCGAGCCACGAGCCAGCACTATATGAAGGGCTGCCGTGGCTTGCATCCCCAGACCTTTACCTAAACCTAATAAAAAGCTGAACTCACAGAATGGTCTTGCGTCTCTGTCGAACCGATCCGCCTCCGATCTAACAATAACAACCACCCACTTTGCAAACTTAAGTGCTCCATTAACTGTGATGGCTTTTAAAACAATGGCATCTTATTTCACAGTCAGACTAAAACCTGAGAAAAGGGTTGGCTGTACTGAAGAAACAAAACATTCTTCCAAATGATTTTCAATCCATGTAGAGGCAAAGTAGTGTGTGTGTGTTTGTGGTGTGTGTGTTGGGTTTGTGAAAAACCTTCATTTGGCAAAGAGACAATTATGATGGCCAAAGATGAAAAGGGACATAGAAGCTAATGTGACCAGTTGCCCCTTGAGTGCATCCATGAAGCGCCTACCTGGGAAACCTCCAGGCTTACTACAGTCAGTAGCCAACTCCACTAACCTGTGGGAAGAGCTTTCCATGGACTTTATCATGGAACTTCCTGAGAGTGCTGGGAATACTGTAATCTGAACTGCCATTGACCTGTTCTTGAAGCAAGTGCACTTTGTGGCTTTTCCGAAGCTTCCTTCAACCCAGGTCCTAGCCAAGATGTTTGTGCAGCTCATCTAGGGACCACATGGGGTCCTAAAGCGCCTTGTTTCAGACAGAGTGGGTGCAGTTCACAGCCAAATTTTAGCAGCAATTTTTGAAAATGATAGGCTCCTCCCAGGGACGTAGTTCCACCTATCATCCTGATATTGCCTGGTAAATGATTAACTTGCTAAATGATTCACCGCTGCAGGTCTCAGTGGAAATCATGTTAAAAAGTGTACTTCAATGCAAAATATGTTTGGAAACATGAAAATATATTCAACTAGCTTTTCATTCTCACTTTTAAAAGGAGATACTGAGAAATAGGAGACAGTGGGTTATAACCAATTCATCCATCTCTGTTTGGGACTGAATCCATATGTTTGTCATAAATTATAGGCACCATTATCTGTGAGAATGTAGGATAAATTGTAAGACTATTATAAATTACCTTTGCACCTCTGTAGAAAAGCACACACCCATCAAGTGTAACTTTTCATGCATTTTTATGTATCAACCAAAAAGCAGATTCTAAGTTAGCATCTATTAGTCTCAAAGGAAAAAATGTATCTCTTCAGGAATAAGCCCACACAGCAAGAAGAAAGTATTCAGGAGCCTAGAAGAGCCTTTCTCAATTAGGGTTCCATGTAAACCTAAGGTTTTGCAACAGATAATGATTAAATTTGTTTTTTTTTTTCTTAAAAAAAAAAAAAAACTGCACATACCACACAATATGAAGCTCTTCTCACCATTTGCAGTGGCAGGAAAAAAAACTCTGGGGCAAGATTTTTTTTTTTTTTTTGCTGAGTCCTATAAATTTCCCTTAATCTTTCATGGATAATTTACCTGTCTTGAATGGGCTTCCTGCCAGTTCTTCAATGAAATGTTATCTGGAAAGTGACAGGGCTTCCTAAATTTCAGTGATGCTGGCATTCAAAATCTGTTGCACAGAGGAAAAAACCACATAAATGTAGTCTTCTACAAAAGGCAACTCGCATCTCATGAGCAACCTTCTACCTTCAGCTCTCCCTCTTTTTTTA
Organism: Hydrophis major; assembly: GCA_033807585.1. NCBI lineage: Eukaryota > Metazoa > Chordata > Lepidosauria > Squamata > Elapidae > Hydrophis > Hydrophis major. The sequence continues at coordinate 107,928,873 of CM066328.1, read as the reverse complement.
GGATGCTGGGTTGGCTGTTCTCTTTTGTTGAAATTATAGTTTGATTTATAGTAGGACAACCTGAAACTTCAAAAAGGCTGTATGAGTTTAAAAGCCCTTCCCCATGGGACTTTAAAGGAATATTTTTAGTTTGTCTTCCTGCATTCACTGCTGGTTGCCTCCACCAAGGAGTGACATGCCAGGCTCTGTCTGCATTAATGCATATCATAACCATGAATATATTTAAATATTCAATCTTCTACAAGTTGAACTCAACACATTATGAAATTTTCTTGACAGCAAAATGGAAGATATATTGAATGAAAGTGATATGTTTTCTCAGTCCCTTCAACTTTGTAGCTTAGTTTCTAGCCCTAAATTCTTTGCTTAGCTTCTGAGCTCACACAAGATTGGCTGGATGCTGCCATCTGCTGGGACACATCAAACCTAAGTGTGATTAAACCTGGCAGTTCATGATCAGTTTGTAACGTATTTGTGCAGAAGGCACAAATTGTACAGATAATTGTACAGATAATTGTACAGATAATTTAACTAAATAGCTGACACAATTATACAATAAGAAACCCACTGAGTGGCTAACACCAGGGGTTCCCAACCACAGGGCCGCAGACTGATACCGGTCCGTGGAACATTTCCTACCGGGCCGCCAGTTTGCTGGGTGCCGCCATCTTGTTTGACGAGAAAGTGCTTGCAGGTGAGCTTTTCCGGTTGGAAAGCAGCATTTGGGTCCTGAAGGAATCCTCGTGCCTTAGTTTCATCGAAGGGGTGGGGGGGCTTCAAACGAAACTAAGGCATGAGGATTCTTTCAGTACCCAAGGCAAGGCGAGCCGAGCGACCATCCTGAAGCCGTCCCAAAGCAAAGCCCATCGACAAAGGTACAAAGGAGGAGTTGAAGGTGGGGAGAAGCGGTGAACGGCTGGCTGGCCAGTTGCTCGGCTCACCTTGCCTTGTCATGTGTGCTGATGCCGGTACCAGGCCGCGGATCCTTTTGTGATGCCGGTACTGGGCCGCGGCACAAAAAAGGTTGGGGGCCACTGGCTTACACAATACATTATTGTTCAGTTCTGATTCTGGTCTTCTTAAGACTAGCACAAGTAACTGAAGCAATGCCTTAAGAACACTGTCTCTCCACAAACAGGTTTATTTGATTGGCTCTGGTAAGCTCACATAGTATTACTTTCTATTTCCCTGGATCAATTCAGAATTACAGAAAGCTCAGGAATAATGATAAGCACAAGGTATATCTTCTCTTTATCCTCTGTCAATAAGGTATGTTTTCCTTTTCTTTTTTCCCCTTAAATTATCCTGCAAAAATAAAGTTGATATTGCTTTTCTTGCATCACCAAGACCATTCACATGTTTTTCCCAGTCTCACTGCAAGCCAGTGAGTTAAAAATAAATTAAATTTTTTAAAAAATAGCCAAATACTCAAATTAACACTTCTAGCTATAATTTATTTGATTATGAAATGTTATCATTTGGATCAGAAGATGTATCATGGTGACATCGAATTATAAGGAATCTGAATTTTCTTTATTCAAGAATAAATGTGGGCATGTTGTATGCAATGTCATTCCAGTGTTGAACTTGCTTTGTCTATGAAAGTTCATATATTCTCATTGAAAGCTTATTTTTAAGGCTTGTGGGGCATGTATGGACAGATTCAACAGAAGCATATATGTACACGAAAGCAACTTTGAAAGGATAATTCTAAAATTACAGAAAGTCCCAAACATTTATACAATCCCAGGACTGGCAGAGTCAAGTCAACCTCTTTGCTCAGTTAAGTCCAAATTAAAGGCATCCTAACCAATGGCAGTCTAGAGTCAGCTTGAAGAAAATACAGTGGAATTGGAGAAATTCGGATAGGTAAACCTAATGTCAAAAGCCTTTTTCCAGAATTCAGCTAAATCTGTTTTCCTGAATTATTTCATGCTCTTCACTCTAAAATGATGGAGACAGATCTTGGCTTTCTGTAAGATTTCCTTTTTAGTATTTGAAGTTGTTCTTTTGTAGCCCTGACCCTTGCTCCTAGTGGAACAAATTAGAAGCAGTTGCTTTTGTTCTCATTTCCTCTTTTGGGCATGCCCCCCTTCCAATTATGCAATCAATGGGAGGCAATTAATGGCACAATCCCAACGGCTGGCCTAAATTTCTTGTAAAACTAAAGTCTCCTTAGTTCTACAATTCTTAGAAATTGCTCCCAGGTCTACTCCCAGCATAACTTACCCCCAGACAACAGCATAAGTGTGGGAAGAGGAATCTGAGACCTTTTCCCCAAAACTGGCTCTCTCAATCCTCAAAAGTGAGAGCTCTGAGTTCAAATTCTTCTCCTCTAATTTTTAAAAAATGTATTTTAAAAATCTATATTCTACTCTTCAAAATAAAAGGGCAGTTTTTAGTCCATAACCATTTATGTTCTAAAGTTCATTGCAACTGCTAAAAAAACACGAAAAGTGATTAATTCAATTCTATCAAGTTTTTCATTTTTCTGGAAATGCTGTATTGCGAACTAGAGCTTACAAAACATACATTAGGCCAATCCTAGAACACTGTTTAACTGTTTGGAATTCTTACCACATATCAAAAATAGATAGTCCTCAACATACAACTGCAACTGAGGCCAACATTTTTGTTGCTAAGTGAAACATTTGTTAAGTAAATTTTGCCCTGTTTTACAACATTCTAGGCAGAGTTGTTAAGTGAATCACTGAAGTTGTTTGGTTAATAACATGGTTGTTAAGTGAATCTGGCTTCCCCATTGACTTTGCTGGTCAAAAGGTTGAAAAAGGTGATAATATGACTTGGGACACTGCAAATGTCATAAATATGAGCCAGCTGCCAAGCATTTGAATTTTGATCAGGTGACCAAGGGGTTGCTTGTGAAAAAAACAATCATGTCACTTTTTTCAGTGCTGTTATAACTTCAAGCAGTCACTAAGTGAACTATTGTAAGTCAAGGACTACCTGTACAATTGAACAACTTCAGAAGTAGTTTACAGGAAAAAATCTTGCACTCTTCTGTCCATAATAGAATACCTTATGCTACCAGTGTCAACATACCAAATGACAAACTCAACCAAAAGCAAGCATGGCTGAGACAATCCAATCTCTTAATGCAAAACTTTAATGAGTACATCATATCAACAAAGATGAGGGAAAAACCAGATCTAACTATTTCCCGAACAATCCCATATAATTAATATTCAATTCCCCCCCACCCCCCCATTAGGCCAGGTCATGTTGTCCAATGGAGACTTCTAGTATTGTTGAAGAAAGTCTTATTCGGTTCTGGTAAACACCTGCCAAAATGTCCTTGGTTCCCATGGCTGGCATCTTGATGTCTAGCATTTCATTCTATCTCTCCCTCCCCTCCCCTCATAATTTGTTGGCAAGCTGAGAAGCGATAATAATTGCAACAGCAAAAACACCATTTGAAACTTGGCAACTAGGGTTGAATTTCTTGGTTTGGATAGTTTAGAACTCTGACACTTATGGTGAGATTTAGTATTGTATAATATTCAGTATTGCATATAAAATTGTACATAGTAACAGTTGATCTGTAAATGACTTTTTTTAGTTTTAATCGAATGGAATACATGCGAACAACCACTTTGAACTTCAAGTAAGCTGCTTGAAACTTGAATGTAAAAAAAATTTTTTTGTAACAGTGGTGGGATTCCATTTTTTTTTTTTACTACCGGTTCTGTGGGTGTGGTAGGCGTGGCAGGGGAAAGGATACTGTAAAATCTACAGTCAGAGATGGTATTTGCTGGTTCTCAGAATTACTCAAAATTTCAGAACTTACTGAATACCACTTCTGAACAGAATTGTCAATATCTTACTTGATTCAGTTGTCTTGGCTACTAACTTTTATAGTTTTAATTGTAACTTAACTTCTGTGGACCTCACCCTGTATTTAAAAGGTTCCTAAGGGGTGTGTGAATACTAAGATCCCCATCATCCATGTCACATTTTATTTATTTATTTATTTATTTTGTTCATTCAAATTTGTAATTTTTGCTTGAGGAATAAATAAAATAAAAATAAAAGCACATATATCATGCAGGCATATCATCGTCTGAATAAAGATACACTATATGAGGTGCAGTTAAAAGCTTAACATTACAAAATTACACAGATCAAACTGCTCAGTGAGTAGAGATAAATACGGGGAGATGATTTCTGTTCTGTCCTCATTTACATACTCGAAATCCCCGCGCTTTGATTGGCCAAAGCACGGGGCTTTCTAATTGGTCAGGCGAGCCGCGCCGATTGGCTCGTTAAGAATCTCCCGCGATTGGCTCGTTCAGAGCACGGGAGATACGAAGCGCTGCCATTGGCCGCGGCCACCGCGGCGAAAGGAATAAAAACCGCGGGCTGTTTTCCTTTCGCCGGTTAGGTTCCAGTTTTCCAAATAAAGAGCATTGCATGAAATCACCGACTCCTGGCGTCATTTCGCGGACACGACAATTTCGTGGTGTTTTATTAAGGATGTGATAAACTGAATCTTCTTTCACATCTGCTTTATTGCTTTTTGTAAATATAAAATCTTCCAGTTGGTCAACATTTCATCTGAATTTCCTTCAACTAAGTTTGACATTCTTTTTATTGACTGACATCATTCACCTTTTCTCCTACTGTATGAAATCCCATTAGCCATAGTGGCATTTCGTTGAATGTGGGTGCTGATTGTTCCTTAATATGTGATTCTTAGTAAATGTTGGAAATGTCATCAGATACCCGGCTCATATTACCATATGTGGTGGACATGTTCGGATGCAAAGAAATATTAGACTAAAATCCACACATGGTTGGAAAAATGATAAAACAACATATAGACTTTAAACCAGAGATCTTTTTATTGGGAATCATACTGGAAACATACAAGAGCTGAAATATTTGATTGTAAATGTTTTAACAGCAGCTAGAATTGTATTTGTGAAGAATTGGAAAAATGATAAAATACCTATGCAGGAGGAAGTTATTAAAAAAAATTATGGACTGTGCTGAAATGAGTAAATTGACATTTGAAATTAGAGAACAAGAAGATAAACAATTTTATACAATATGGGATTTGTTTTATCAATGGTTGGATAAAAAGACACGGTAAGGTAATAGAATAGATAATTTTGTTATAGAAGCTTAATAGATTGATATAAAACATTATGTAGGCATATATAGCCATTGGATGAAAGCGTAATACAATTTTTTGGGATATCTCGTATAAAATGATGGAATAAATAGTTTAGTTTGGATGATTAACAATTGATAAATATATAAGCATATGTTAGTTTGACAATGTGAGATTGATATAAACTGCGAGCAATGACTAAGAAAGGATTGCACAAAAGATTCAAAACCAACTGCACACTGTATGTATATAAAATGGAAGATGTTTTATGTTTTTATGTATTGTTTGTATATATTTGTCTTAAAAAATAAAAACTTTTTTATAAAAAATATGATTCTTAGAATGAGAACCATTTTCCTTCTTTATTTCCTTTTTTCAGAAGTCTGAAGACAAACTTTTTGATCTATATTTGCTGCTGTCTGCTTTGCCACATATTTAAAAGTATGGTTTTGCAGAATGTTTGGTATTTTTGAGTTCTTTCAAAACATATCATCTAATTCATTCAAGTTACTGGAGTTGAAATCTGCTTTTCCTTCCTTGATCTTTGTTTTTTTTAAGGTAGTTAAGACTTAGGTCACTTAAATAATGGCAACACTTTCTCAGTTACATTTATCTTTAGAAAGTCTGCATGCAAGAAATTCAAGGTATATATAGACAATTGTGTTAACTATACCAGAGGGTATAGAATCAATAGAATAGAAGAGGGGGGTCAACCTATTTTCCAAAGGAAAGACAAGAAACAATAGATGGAAATTAAATAAGGAGAGAAACAACCTATTACTAAGGAGAAATTTTCCAACAGTTAGAATAATTAATCAGTGCCATGGCTTACCTTCAGAAGTTGTGGGTGCTCCATCAACGGAAGTTTTAAAGAAAATACTGGACAGCCACTTGTCTGGAATGGTATAGGAAAGAGTTGTCAAACTTGATTTCATTGAGGAGCCGCATCAGGATTGTGTTTGACCTTAGTAGGCCAGGGTGGGTGTGGCCAGCTTGACATCATTCGTGTCAGGGTTGCCTGTGGCCCAAGTGCTCCCAAGCTCCATTTTCAGCTGCGATGGCCTCCTGCTACCCTGTGCCAGTGAAAATGGAGCTCAGGAGGGCCACCCTACTGAGGTCCATTTTTGTTGGCAGAGGCACTATCGACAGGTCCTTCATTATTTCCAGAGCAGCCCTACAGGATGGATCTGGCCCATGGGCCTTGAGTTTGATACCCCCTGGTATAGGGTCTCTTGCTTGAGCAGGGAGTTGGAGTAGAAGTTGTCAAAGGTCCCTTCCAACTCTGTTACTTTTTTACTGTTGCCATTAAAATTATTTTGATAATTTTTAAAACTTCAGCAAAAACAAGGCAATTTGGTTCTATACTTTAAAGCCATTTTCTCATAATTATTTGCAATCCAACCCTCTGCTTGTTTATTCAGATTTAAGTTGCACAGCATTCACTGGTAATTAAAGTGTGTAAATAATTATAGTCATAGCCCTTAACATTTGCACATTCATAAATGGCAGGGACGGGAACCACAGTAAACTGAGATCAACCAGGATCTAAGAACTGCTTCATACCTCAGATCACATCTGAATTGAGGAATTAAACAGAAGAGGCAGGTGGGAAGACACACTGTGAACACCATGTGATTTATGCATTTGCACCCAATGACATGACACAAGCGTATGAGTCTTGGATTTGTGCTGTGATTTCACAAAACGCATTTCATCATTGGGTCCCGGTGACTGACCCAGATTGGTTCCTGCAATATTTCATCATTTTTCATCATTGTGGTTTGTACCAGATGTTTATGGCTCTAAGACTGTTAAGCAGATGGAACATATTATTCCATTTATTTTTATTTTATTTTTTGCTTTGTGAGCACTGGATTTCAGAACTTGTATTGGCTTAACCAACTTTTTGAAGAACATAAATCAAAATGTGGCAAGTTCAAGCTCTTTCCAATTAATTGCTGTCACAGTCATTGACACAGCTATTAATAATTTCTAATGCGAATGCTTGTTTACTTTTTTGATTTACTAGTTGTTTAAAATGATTTATTGAGGCTGCAATCCTATATGTAATTGCCCTACTGATTTTGAGGGACAGAAGATACCTTTGAGAAAGTATGTATACAACTGGAGGGATAGAATTCTAGAGACCACTAGAGGGTGCTCAGGGTTTGCACATTTTTGTGCTCCTTTTCCTAATATCCCAATATCAAACTATAGCAAAAGTTTTATTAAAAGAAAACACTGCTGTTCTTTTATAAACAGCAGTGCATTTAATACTAACAGACTAACCCAGGGTCATGTTAGAACAGATAAAGAAACTACATTCTTTAAATGTAAATAAACTAATGATAACAGATCAACCTTAAAGGTGGCAATCTGGCTTTTATAGCAATACTAAAGGAACAAGCAGCCAAGAAATACATTTCACAGACCCTTGGTAAGACAGCCATGAAAACCTTATAAACATAACATTTGTGCATTTATAAATTTCATATGTTTTATTCATTACTCTATAGTGGCAGGAAAGGGAACCACCATAAACTAAAATCCAGAGTGGAGATTCCCTAGGATCTACAAATTGCTTCATGCATCAGATCACATCTAGTTTAATAGTCTACTTCCAAAGTTAGGAATTCAAAAGAAGAGACAGGTTGGAAGGCATTCAAATGCTATTCAAAAGATATTCAAATGCTATGATATGTTTATACCTGCAAACAGGGGTGTGATTCAACTGGTGTAACAACTGGTTCGGTGAGTGTGCACTTTGTGCATGCACAGAGGGTTTGCTACTGACCTTCTCCTGCAAACCTGCAATCTCTCTCTGTGTTAAACAGCTGGCGCGTGGCATTCTACTCTGCCGCGTGAAGCGGCTAAGCTTGAAAACCAGGAAATGAAGGTCAGAATAGAGCCAGGATTGGTAGGCAGGCCTAACAGCTGATCGTCGGAGTGAACGGGTTTGCTCACGGATGATCCCCAGAGCTACCAGTTCGCCTGAACTGGGCCAAACTGGTAGAATCCCACCTCTGCCTACAGAGATCAGAATTGTGCAAACCATGATATTTCCCGTGACCTTCTGTGGAAGTGAAGCTTTGGACTTTGTAACTTAGTAAGTGTGTTGATGCTTTTGAACTTTAGCATCGGACAAGACTTTTGAGAATATCTTAAAATTGGAGGCATTGGAAAAGACTCTTGAGAATACTATAAAAATAGTATAAAAATGTCAAGAAATGTGAGATCATCAAAATAATTGTTCCACTTTGCATGTTAATCTGAAAAATGTAACTTTTATTAACATTAAAAGATAAATCAAACTAATATTCATTCATGTGAATTATACAGAGGTGGGCTGCACATACTGTAACAACTGATTTGCCAAAAATGTGAGTGCGCGTGCACATGCCCCTTTGGGCAAGCGAGCCAGATATATAGGATGGGATAGTACCAGGGTGGGTGGATGGACCCAGCCAGTGGTCATAACTACTGGTATGGGCAAGCTGGTCCAAACCAGCAGTAGACCACCACTGGAATTATAATTTATTAATCTAAAGCACAGTAGTTATATTATTATTCTCTGAATTTTCTCAGTAAGAATCAGTTGTTGCACCTAGAATGTTCCAATATATATTTTGCTTGGATGGAAGTTTGTTTAACTTCCAAATTATACACAGCACATGAATTATCAAATAAGTTACTTTGTTCATTGATTTTGCATGCACAAAATTGACCAGAAATCTGTTGTTTCCATGCAAACTTAATTCTGATATGCAAAAAATGTGCTTAATGGTCCAAATTTGGATGATGTTTGAATTATATAGATTATATAGATTGTTAGTTGGTTGATTTATAAATAATCCACAGTGATGTTTATTAAAATTAAATACCCAAATTGAATGTAAACAACAGATTTTATACCAGAATCACAAACTGGTAATTATCACCTAATTTTACTCTTTTCAGTTGCAAACATACAAACATTACAAGCACACTAGTAAACCAGCTTGCAAAATCGTTCTGGAAATGCCTATTTCAAATTAGGTTAATTAGATGTAAATCAGTTATTGAAATCGGCCTTTTAAATCCATCCTCCTGAGATTACCATTTGCAGCAGCAGTTGCACCTTTAAATTAGAGCAATTTAAACCAGGAGATAATGGATGAAGCCATTAAGAGAACATAATTCCCAAGAGCTCAGCATTCCCAAACAATACGTTTTCTGCTAAAATCAGCAAGTACTATTTGCAATTAATTTGATTCTTATCAGTCTCAAAGAACATTGGTTTAAAAATTAAAGATTAATATAGGGAATGGAAAACAATTCTTGAATCCACCTCCTTTTCACTGATGGCATTTTCAATAGCAGAAACCTTTATGAAGTATTCGCCAAGAAAACAAGTACATGGATCATCAAACAGATCAACCCTCTCACTTGAGAAATTAACCAGCTTAAAATTTATTCTGTGTCGGACATATTATGTGAAGATCTAATTCTCTAGAGAAGGCTGTAGTGCTGGGAAAGATGGAAGGAAAGAGAAGAGGACAACCATCACCAAGATGGATGGACTCAGTTACAACTGTGATTTATGTAACATTGGAAAAGCCAGAACACCAGGTTAGGGAAAGATTGTCATGGAGAAAAATCTATGTGGTCACAAAGACTGTACACTAACTTGATGGCACCACAATGAATTAATCCATTTGAAGTAAATTTGGGCAATATCACAACTTTCAATAATATTACAGCAAGAAAACCTTCCTTCCTTCCTTCCTTCCTTGATCATATCAGTAGAAATTTCAAGAGTACTTTCATTTGCATGCACAGTACTAATTTTCAAAAAGTCTAGCCATGAAACATGTTTAGGTCAAAGCTAGGTTTTTACAATAAGAAATGATAAAACAATAGAGGCAGGATAAAACAGAGTATCTAAAACTGTCTTTATCAGCTAGATATCTATGCCATTAAATTATTTGTCTTCAAATTGTATGAATTTCAAAATATCCTTGATCCTCACAGGATAAAGGAATAACAGAGTTGTAAGGGAACTTGGAGGTCTTCTAGTCTAACCACCTGCTCAGGCAGAAAACCCTATACCATTTCAGACAAATGACTGTCCAATCCCTCCTTCTTAAAAACTTCCAGTGTTGGATTATTCACAACTTCCAGAGCTATTTTTTTCCATTGACTAATTGTTCTAACTGTCAGGAAAGTTCTCCTTAGTTCTCCTTGCTTCTCTCCTTGATTAGTTTCAATCCATTGCTTCTTGGGTTGTGAGTTGAAAATATAATGTTAATGTTTATTTGGTTTTTCTAAGGTGCTTCTTTTTTATCATATTTCATTAATTTTATTAGTTGGGATGCTTAGCATGTGTTTCAGCATGAAATTTGTTAAGACAAATATTTATTCATTCTTTAAATATTGAATTAGAATTCTCTTCAGCTTTAAGTACAAATCATATTCAAAGTTTGCCTCACTCTGAACATTATTTTTTATTTTGTTTTGCAGTTTGCATTAATTTTACCTTGAAAGAACTTGAAATCTTGCTTTTTTGTGTGGTGATCTTTTTTTGAAAAATAAGTTAAATGCATTTCCTATTCCCAGAGTCAAATGTAGGCATACAGCAGAGAAAAGTTTCATCTGGTTTTTAAAGGAAGCCTCTACTAATATAAAAAGAAAAGATGGGGTAAGCCACAGGGCAAACTTAAATGATACTTCGCCAGGCCAATATATTTTTTCCCAAAGTACTTTTTCCCACAGAAGAGAATTATTTGATTTCATTTATATCTCATTAGAAACAGTCAACAACATTTTTGCCCAGTTTCTTCATATCTGATTATTGAAACAAAAACAAACACTGGCCCCCACGCCCAATGAAGTGGGCCATTATTGTAGAAATGCATATCGGTATTGCTTATAATTACATAAACTAGCACTTATTTCACTCAGGTTATTTTTTATGGCAAATCCCATAAAACAAAGTATCAAAACTGACATTCAGCTTTTCATGATCTTTAATCTTAGCCAGAGGTTAGAGGAGCAAGGAGCAGAAGTCAAGCCTTCTCAATGGTTGTAACTATATTGTGGAATACACTGTCTGCAGGGCATGTACCTGCCCTCTTACTTTCTAACATTCAAGAGGATGGTATAAACTCCTCCTCCTCTTCCTCTTCCTCCTCCTCCTCCTCTTTTCCTCCTCGTCCTCCTCCTCCTCCTCTGTGTTACATGGATACTTTTATATTTTTTATTGTATTATAATATTTTAAATTATTTTTAACTGAGGAAACCCTTGGGTGCCTTTTCTCCCTCTTTCAACCCTATTTTGTTACCTTTGAACAAAATATATCTGTCAGTTGACATATTTTAATCACTGAATTGTGCCAAGTCCCTTGTTCCATCTGTTAAACTTTATTTGCCTTCTGGCACCAAATTTGTTCTCAGCTAAGAGCAGCTGGACTCGCCTGGACCTGGAAATGAAGCAGCTTCAAACTTGGGATGACTGTTAAATCAGGGTGCCCAAATTACAGGAGACAAATCCCATCCAAGATATGACCCTTTCATTGGGTCATGTCATTATATCAACTAAGAAACTTAAAAGTTCTAAAGAATTTGTATGAAAGACCTAGGAAATGGATGGGGAGTGGGGACAAAGAGAGGGAACAAACTGAAAAGACTATTCAGCAGGTTTAAACAAAACTGACAGGCCCTTGTAAAAAGAGAAAATTATGCTATGGATTCTTTAAAAACCAGAATAGGAGTTCTCCAAATGAATCAGCTATAACTCTTGCATAAGTTTTTAAATAAAACTATGTTCCTTCTAATTGTTTACATATGTATGTGTGCACATACTATATTCATGTGCAGAATAAAAAGCACACAAAATTAATTATGAGACAAAAATTATAGACAAAAAACTGGACACACAACAAGATCACTGCCTGTTTTTAAGGTAGCTTAATTTTACTACAAGCTGGACTGAATGAGGGTAACTTAGTCTTACTACATCCTGGGCTGAACAGGAGCACCTGTTCTCATTCAATCCATACTGTAGCAATTCCAAGCAAGCAACTCTTACTCTTATCTTCAAACAAGAGTTAATTTCCTCCATCCAATATGGTTTAATATTCTTCCTCCTTAAAAGTTTTAACTCATACCTGTTGAGTTTCAGGCTGCACAAGATCCTATTTTCCATTGAAGGTTTTAGGTCAACTGTACAAAACACCTGTAATTTTTATATGGCTATTTCATTCTAAAATAATTGCCATCAAATAATCTTAAAATACTTGGCATGCTATTGGCGTACCCCAGGGGTGGGATTCTACCAGTTCACACCTAATCACTAGAACCGGTTGTTAACATTCTAAGCAGTTTGGAGAACTGGTTGTTAGAAGAAATTACTGGCCTAATCCTGTGAGGAAGGCAGGAAGGAAACATTCTGGTGCTGCTTACAGAAACTGCCTCTTCATTAACCCTTATTACCTTCTTGGCAGGACTAGACTTCCTATCTCAGGAACTTCTCTGGAGTGTTTTCCCCTTCCTTTGCTGGTACTTTTTAGTGATCATTTAAAGTTACAATGACACTGAAAAAAGTGACTTATGACCACTTTTCACATGACTGTTGCAGCATCCCCACAGTCATGAGAGGCCAGGCGAGGAGATGCGTGCCTCGATGTGAATGATATTGAGTTGGCCACACCCAGTCAATAACCACCAAGCCATGTTCACCCATTCACATGACCACCAAGCCACACCCACCACCTAAGCCACGCCCACAGAACTGGTTGTTTAAAATTTTGAATCCTACCGCTGGTGTACCCATATCATAGTTGTTTTCAAACAGTCATTTCAGTAGAATTTTTTTAGTTGTTAATTAAATTTTAGCAGCTGCAAATAATAACTGAACTACACTGGTTTGGTTTTTTTTTTTTCCATTTCTGCTGTAATTTCTTGGTATCAAGTATATCTTGTTTACCTCGGAATCATGTACCCTCATAGAATGTGTCCTATACATTCTCATTCTGAATTCTACTGGGGTCGCAGGAAGCTATAAAATGCAATGACAATATTTTACAGCACATTTTTTCATGCAAAATTCTCTCTTTAAGCTGGTGGGTTACAATTTTTCAAGCAGAATAAATAAACAGAAGCTAAAACAAGATTTAGCACAAGTGGAAGCAATAATACATAAATACAAACACAGCTAGACCAAGTGTTCACACACACACACACACACTGTAGCAAACCAAATGTGTATCAATCCAATCCAACAATCCTAAGTAGAAAGCTTTTCCAAATAAATAAAACTACATCTGGACAAGAAAAACCCACCTCCTTCCTATTTTATCACCTAGAAAATAAGTTGATCCATAGATCCTATTTTATGGGAATTTTTTTTAATGTAAAATGATACAGGAGAGCTAATTATATAGGAATTATCATTATTTTTGACTAAACTGCAGATACAACTATTTGTCATATTTAATGAGGATTGCTAGAATTGCAGAATAATACCATTCCAACCGTAGATTGCTTTAAATCAATAATTGGAAAAGGATCTGAAGAGTTGATTTGATTTTTTTTTTCCTTTGCCTGCATTCATGAACAATGATTCTGTCCTGCATGTTCCAATTGATTTTAAGTCAGGAAGATTTTATACAGGTGAAACTCGAAAAATTAGAATATCGTGCAAAAGTTCATTTATTTCAGTAATGCAACTTAAAAGTTGAAACTAATATATGAGATAGACTCATTACATGCAAAGCAAGATAGTTCAAGCCGTGATGTGGCATAATTGAGATGATTATGGCTTACAGCTCATAAAAACCCCAAATCCACAATCTTAGAAAATTAGAATATTACATGCAGTCAATAAAACAAGGATTGTACATAGAACAATATCGGACCTCTGAAAAATATAAGCATGCATATGTGTTCAGTACTTGGTTTGGGCCGCTTTTGCAGCAATTACTGCCTCAATGCGGCATGGCATGGAAACTATCAGCCTGTGGCACTGCTGAGGTGTTATGGAAGACCAGGATGCTTCAATAGCAGCCTTCAGCTCTTCTGTATTGTTCAGTCTCATGTCTCTCATCTTTCTCTTGGCAATGTCCCATAGATTTTCTGTGGGGTTCAGGTCAGGCGAGTTTGTTTCAGGCCAATCAAGCACAGTAATCCCATGGTCATTGAACCAGGTTTCGGTGCTTTTGATAGTGTGGGCAGGTGCCAAGTCCTGCTGGAAAATGATGTCAGCAACCCCATAAAGCTCGTCTGCAGAAGGAAGCATGAAGTGCTCGAACATCTCCTGGTAGATGGCTGTGTTGACCCTGGACTTAATGAATCACAGTGGATCAACACCAGCAGATGACATGGCTCCCCAAATCAACACAGACTGTAGAAACTTCACACTGGACTTCAAACATCTTGCAGTGTGTGCCTCTCCATTCTTCCTCCAGACGCTGGGTCCTTGATTTCCAAATGAGATGCAAAAGTTGCTCTCATCAGAAAAGAGGACTTTGGACCACTGAGCAGCAGGCCAGTTCTATTTTTCTTTAGGTAAGATGCTTCTGATGTTGTTTGTTGTTCAGGAGCAGATTGACAAGAGGAATATGACATTTGAAGCCCATGTCCAGGATCTGTCTATATGTGGTGACTCTTGATGCACTGACTTCAGCCTCAATCCATTCCTTGTGAAAGTCCCCAACACTTTTGAATGGCCTTTTCCTGACAATCCTCTCCAGGCTGCGGTCATCCCTGCTGTTTGTGTACCTTTTTCTTCCACTCTTTTCCCTTCCATATAACTTTCTATTAATGTGCTTTGATACAGCACTTTGGGAACAATGTCAGTTATGGTTTTCTGCACAACTGTCAGGGTCAGCAGTCTTTCCCATGATTGTGATTCCAACTGAATCAGATTGAGAGACCATTTAAAGGCTCAGGAACCCTTTGCAGCTTTTATGGCTTAATTAGCTGATTAGAGTGGGACACTTTGAGCCTAGAATATTGAACCTTTTCACAATATTCTAATTTTGTGAGATTGTGGATTTGGGGTTTTCATAAGCTGTAAGCCATAATCATCTTAATTATGACACATCACGGCTTGAACTATCTTGCTTTACATGTAATGAGTCTATCTCATATATTAGGTTGACCTTTTAAATTGCATTACTGAAATAAATGAACTTTTGCATGATATTCTAATTTTTCGAGTTTCACCTGTACTTCAAATCTAAAACACCATACTTCATTTAGGCACTTGAAAATAGAATGAAGAAGGGGAAGAGTCTTTCCCCCCTCCCTTATAGCAAATTTGATTGACTTACAGAGGCATCAAACACTTCTGTGAATTGTGAAAAGTTCAGCCTAAATCAATTCTAATCTTAATAGATCCTAAATCAATAAGGCTTCTTCTTCTTCTTCTATTTTATTAAAGGGAAGTGTTTCAGACAGAGAATATCAGATTTTCTTTTCTATTTTAATAGCAAATCAGAAAAGTGTAATAAAATAAGTAACCTGCCCATTCTGGAACTGAAGATGATCTCAGCCATATTTCTCCTCATCCCTCCCGATGCCTTGATTTTTCTTCATTAATGTGAAATCAGTTTCTATCATGAAAACTTAGCTGACTATTATATATCTTTTGATTTTCAGACTCTGAAGTCCCAAAAGATTGATTTAAGTTTGGGAGGAAGAAGTAAAAGAACAACCCAAGATTCTTGTTTGCACTATGGTCTTCAGCATGGCTAACAATATAGTGTATTTCAAATTCATTTGAAACTGGTGGGATTCAGAATACAGGATTACAGAGTTGGAAGGGACCTTGGAAGTCCTCTAGTCCAATCCCCTGCTCAGGCAGGAAACCCTATACCATTTCAGGCAAATTGTTGTCCAATCTCTTCTTAAAAACCTCCAGTGTTGGAGGATTCACAACTGGAGGCAAGATATTTCATTGATTAATTATTCTAACTGTATCAGGAAATTTCTCTTTAGTTCCAGGTTGTTTCTCTCCTTGATTAGTTTACATCCATTGTTTTTCTTCTTGCTTTTGGCTGCTTTGAAAAATAAGTTGCCCCCTCTTCTTTGTAGTAGCCCTTCAAATACTGAAGTACTGCTATCATGTCACCTCTAATCCTTCTTTCCTCAAGGCTAGGCATACCCGATTCCTGCAACAGTTCTTTATACATTTTAGTTTCCAGGGCCTTAATCATCCCAGTTGCTCTTCTTTGTCCTGTATCCCAAGTCTCAACCTCTTTTTTGCAATGTGGTGACCAAAACTGGATGCAGTAAACTGCTTACACAATCAAGATGCACCAGTTTACTCTGCCACTAGCCTGAATGATATTATTTATTAATAAAACTGATAGGCTGCCTTCAGACTATTATAACTCTGAGTGATCACATTTCATTTGATTTTATTAATTTAATTTCCTACTAATAAAATATACAATATTCCAATAGACTTGCAATAAATGTAACTGTCCAGCACTTCATATTGGGTGTGTGTGTGTGTGTGTGAGGGGTGTGTGTGTAACAGTATTTTAAAATTAATATTCCAAAATTTCTCTATCTTCCAGAGCACATTTTCCATGAGCACGAAATTGCCATTATGGAAAGGGATGCTGCCAAAAATAATATTCCTCTTTCCATAAGCAGCCCTGCGAGAACCTTCTCTTGAATGGATGCTGGTCTTAGATTTGTTGAATTCAGTCCAGTGCTTTTGGTTTAAACATGATCCAAATTTAGTTGGCCAGATATTTAGGCTTAGCTGGATGAAAATGACATACATAGATTGGTGTTCCTGTGTGCTACATCATGAAAATCCAAGCTCAAAACTGTGTCTGGTAGATTGGGATGGATGTCTGCCATAGAAATATTGTAGACCTGAAGAGCTGATAAATTAGAATGCTCTTTACATATATAGTACTAAAAGATGAAAATGTAGAGTGTTAAACAGCTCAGCAATGGTTTCTTTTTGCCAGAAACTTTCCCCCAACCTTCTCCCCAAACCTTCTTTTTGCAACAAATTCCATGAAACCATTTTAGTCCATGTTTTGAGTTGTGCACTTTCTCCAAGAAAGTGTGTGTTTTGTCTGGTGAATATATATATATATAAGCACAATTAGTGTTCACTTTAAAAATATGATTCAGGTTTGACCTCAAGTAGATTCCAGATTAATTTAGCACTTGAATTCCAGGCCAAAATTCCACTTATTTTGCCTAACGTGAAGTTTGAGACAATGGTATTAGAAAATTCTGAATTTTGATAAATTGGGGAAAAGAAATGAGAAGTCTTTAAAAGGGCAAAAAGAGTTGATTGGACAATAATTACATTTAAATCTTCCACTTTAAAATATATTTTTAGGAAAACATCATGGAAAACATCTAGGAAAACATTATAATCAGAAGACTTCCCCTGTTTATACAGCCAAAAGCAGAATGATTTGGTTAGGAAGCTAGATTTCAACACCCTTGGTAAACAAATACTATGGGTTTATTCTACTTAGTACACTTGGTGCTATGCAACTTGTTTTATTTCCTTGGGTATCTCTTTATCTCTCAATAAGAATGACAAATTTGTAATAGCAAATGATTGGATAATAATTGCCATTACTGAGATAGATAACATTATCAGCAATTGTATTAATGTCAAAATGAATTTAAACTTAAACTAGCTTTCATTCATTTATTATTTATCATATTTCTGCATTGCACCAGAGATTGAGCTAGCAAATCTCCTGGCAGATTACAATGTTGTAATTACCTTTGATCACTGCATTTGAATATTATAGTAAAGTCTGCAATGCAATTAAAGAACTAACATTGAAAGACTTGTTGCTATATTGCATATTACTCTTAAGGAAATAGTAAACAGTTTATAATGCAAATTAAAGAAATTTACAAATTACACAAATGAGGGAAATTTTCAACCAATTTCCAATGCAAATAGAAGACATTCTACTGCTTGGAGCGAAGTGATGAAATCATAACACTGTTTAAACATCTCATTTATGTCGGTCTCATATCCAGCACAGTGTGAATCTATTTGCCAATGACTTTTTTAAAAAGTGGAAATTGGTAAAATGCATAGTTTATTTAAAAAATCATGATGTTGTCACACTGTGATTGCTAGAAGACAGATATTTTTACTTTTTTTAAATAGATCATCATCACTCCTACCCCTCCCCTGTTGCATTTCCATGGATTACTGAAAAGTTAGAAACATCTGTATCTTTTTTGAAAAATGGCCAGACAAAGTTACCATTTCTTTTCCTTATCTGCTCAGACCCATCGCCTGTGGATGTACCTTCAATTAAAATAAAATAAAGGTATATGTACGTAATATATCAGGGACTATTTTATCTAAACCAGATTAACAGAAGTGTTTGATCTCTCAAATTGAAGCTGGATGTAATTAAACATAAAATGGAATCAATAGAGAAAGAAGAACTGGCACAGAAAATTAGAAATTCTAAACAGAATTACTTTGAAGATGCAAATAAACCAGGAAGATGGCTAGCATATAAATTGAGAAAGGAGAAGGAATCAAGAAAAATATTGAAGCTAATAGATGATCAAGGCCAAGTTTGTTATGGTAATAAGGAGAAAAAGGAAATTATTCGAGATTTTTATGGGCAACTATATAAACAAGAGAATATTGATGAGAAAAAGTCAAACAGTATCTACAGAATGCTAACTTACCGAAGATACCTAAAGAGACTGAAGAAATGCTAGAAAGCAATATAACAATGATGGAATTAAATGAAGCATTTAAGAGACAAAATAATGGGAAAGCACCAGGTCCAGATGGGCTTCTGGCAGAATTCTATAAAACATTTCAAGAATCATTGAGCATCCTATTGTTAGAAGTTATGAATGAAGTTATGTCAAAGAAGATGATACCCAAAACATGGTCAGAGGCTTATATTACACTTATTCCAAAAGAAGAGGCTGACCCACTACAAATTAAGAATTATAGACTTATTTCTTTATTGAATGCAGACTATAAAATTTTTGCTTCAATTTTAGCAGAAAGACTTAAAAAATATTTAAATAATTTTATCCATCCAGATCAAAATGGATTTCTGCCAAAGAGACAAATCAGAGACAATATGAGAGTAATCTTGGATACTTTGGAATACTATGAGGCTCATCCTGAAAAGCAAATGGCTTTGATATTCCTAGATGCTCAAAAGGCATTTGATAACGTGAACTGGAGATTTATGTTATCACTATTGGACCAGATGGGTTTTGCCAAAAAATTTATTCAAGCAATAGAAGCCATATACAATAAACAGACAGCAAAGGTAATGATGGAGAGAGAACTTACAGATTTCATTAATATAAGAAAAGGCACAAGACAAGGATGTCCCCTATCTCCTTTGCTATTTGTGTTGACTTTGGAAGTGTTGAATAGAAATATTAGGGATGATAAAAGCATAAAAGGAATGAAAATTTAAAAGGAAGAATTCAAACTACAAGCTTTTGCTGATGACTTAGCTTTTATTCTGGAAGACCCGCTAGAAACAGCTCCAAAGTTATTGGAAAAGATAGAGACATATGGTGAGATGGCTGGTTTGAAAATAAATAAAGATAAAACAAAGATTTTGACAAAGAACATGCTACTGAGACAAAGAGAAGAACTGGCAGACCTTTTGAAAATCCAAGTTACAAATAAGGTTAAGTATCTGGGGATATATTTGACAGCAAGATGTAGCACATTAAAAGAGAATAATTATATTAAACTCAAACAACAGATAGCTACAGATTTGAAGAAATGGGAAAACTGGCAATTGTCATTAATAGGGAGAATTTCAACAATCAAGATGAATATTTTACCCAGAATTCTATTTCTGTACCAAACAATACCAATTAGGCTTGGAAAAGACTATTTTGAAGATTTAAATAAAATCATGTTGAAGTTTATATGGCAAGGTAAAAAAGCGAGAATAAAGCTAAAGCTTTTACAAGACGCTAGAATTAGAGGAGGTTTTGGCCTGCCTAATTGGGAATTGTATTATCAAGCTTCAAGTCTGATGTGGGTCAAAGAATAGATAACATTAAGAAAGCATAGATTGTTGACATTAGAAGGGCATGATTTGCTGTTGGGCTGGCATGCTTTTCTATGGTATAAGGGAACTAAAACACAGGGTTATTTTAGAAGACATTATATACGGGAGTCTTTGTGGTTAAACTGGGAGAAGATAAAAAGACAATGTTATTTGAAAATTCCAGTTTGGTTATCGACTATTGAAGCATTTTCCTATCCTATAATTTATAAGAAGGAACAAACAGTTAGATATGGGGAACTATTGGATGAAAAGGGTGAACTTAAATCGATCCAAAACTTAGAGGAACAAGGTATAAGGATGAATTGGTTTTCATATGCGCAAATACATTCAAGGTATGATGAAGATTTTAAAACGGAGGGATTCTATGATAAACAGACTGATTTAGATAAGATCTTGATGGGTACTGATGAGAAGGTGATTAAAAAATTATATGGTTATTTACTGGGAATTAAATTAGAGGAAGAACAAGTTAAAGAAACTATGATTGTTTGGGGGAAGAATTTTGGATATCGGATAGATTTAGAGAAATGGCAAAAATTGTGGTCTCAAAATTATAAAATGACAATGTCAACAGCATATAAAGAAAACTTGTATAAGATGTTTTACAGGTGGCACTTTCCCCCGACAAGAATAGCAAGAATGTTTAAGAACAAATCTGAAAAATGCTGGAAATGTCATCAGATACCTGGCTCATATTACCATATGTGGTGGACTTGTGAGGACGCTAGAAAATATTGGACTAAAATTCGCATGTGGTTGGAAAAAATGACAAAGAAACACATAGACTTGAAACCAGAGATCTTCTTATTGGGAATTTTATCTGATACATATAGTAAAGATTTGAAATACCTGATTGTAAATGTATTAACAGCGGCTAGGATTGTATTTGCTAAAAATTGGAAGAATGAGAAAATACCATTACAGGAAGAAATTATTAAGAAAATATTGGAATGTGCTGAAATGAGTAGATTGACATTTGAAATTAGAGAGCAATAGGATAAACAATTTTATGAAATTTGGGGTCTTTTTTATCAATGGCTAGATGATAAAATATGATAATAGAATATTTAGAATGTTAGACAGTGAGGAATATCTTTATTTTATTTTTCTTGACTTTGTTATTTGACACTATATTTATAAAGTGTTTTTAGGATTGATTTGGTATGATTATATGATTTGTTATAGAATAAACTGTTTAAAGTATTGTTATCTCATAAAGCATGAATGATTAAAAGTATAGTCAAAAATTTCTTTTTTTTAGCGATATTAGGATGTATAAGTTTGGATTGACAATATGAGTTGTTATGTAACATAATTGTAATTGAGACTACAAAATGAATGTATAAAACTGATGAACCAATCAACACACTGGATGTACATATGAGAGTTGATGTTTTAATGTTTTGTTTGTCTTGTTTGTTTGTAGAAAATTAATAAAATTCTTTTTTTAAAAAAAGAAGTGTTTGATCTCTGCAAAAACAATTACCTCAGATCATTTTGAGAAAAATATTATTGTTGAAAAGGAACATTTCAAACCATTATTACTTTGTAAAATTTATGTTCCTGAGATGAGTGAGAAGGTACTGAATTTTGACTTCATTTATGTCTTTCTTGTAAAGAGATAGACATAATCTAGACAAATTATTTTAAAACCAAAGGTGGCATTTTACAACATAAAATTCAGGGGAAAAAATGATCCTATCATTTTACAGTGAAGAAAATGGAAATGAAAGCAAAGAGAAAAAATGAAGTGGGAATTAGAACTGTTTAATTGAATCAACATTGAAACATCCTTTCTCTGGCTTCATATTAGATGCCAAAATCCTAAATATTTCAATATTTCAAGTTTGATCATGGCGCACAAAACTTTTGTTCCAAAGAAAAGAGCTAATTATGCTTCCATGTCTACAATCCATGTCTACAATCATCTGTCTAAGCTAAATTATTATTCCCTGTAAACAAAATATTTTAATAATTTGAAATGCAAACTAATGACTATGCACAGAGGACATGGTGAATGTATGGGATGCATGAAGTGTAACTACATTTTATATACATTAAATTATCTTACATGTGTACAGTAATGCATGCCACCTTTAAATATGTGTGTGTGTGTATTTAACACACACACACACACACACACACACACACACACACACACACACACACACACACATATATATATATATATATATATATATATATATATATATATATATATATATATATATTCTTAAGTTTTCGTGGGTACTTATATATATGGTATTCAGCTTTGTTCGGGTATTTTCCCAGTTCATTATAGTTGTGCTTTTAAAGTTCTAGCAATGTTTCAGCAGAATCTCATCTGTCATCATCAGGCTTCTGTATTGTGTTCGTCTGTGAGTCAGACTTTTACAGTTGTTTCAGTTTTAAATTTGGGGCTAGCCTACTTCTGTGCCAGAATGTTTTTTTCTTCATCCTGATTGGTTGGGAGTCTTGGTCTGTGTTTATTGGTTTTGGAGTTTGCTGTATTCTGCTTGATTGATGTTTCTAATATCTTCTGTCTGTTTTGTGGCTTTTTTTGTGTCTTGATTGGCTGGCAACATTATGTTCCTGTATTGGAGGCTTTTAGTGCAGCTTGGCTCCGAGTAAATGGATGGCTATCATTCGTTAGGAAGCTAGGTTTCATGTGGGTGCCTGATTGGGGTGTGTTTGAGCTGGAGGTATCAGGGGGGATTTGTTTGTGCCCAGGTGTTTGTCTGGCTTGTGGTGTGGAGATTTTTTTGTTTGTGAGTGTAGGCTTCCAAATAATTGACAGTCTGGTGGAATCATCTCTTCTATTCATGCTTTCAGGTCTTTTTTCAATCTCTATGGCTTCTCTGATAATTCTGTGGCTGGGGTTTTCTATAGTGGCTAGGGTTTTGGTGCCATTGAAGTTGATGCTGTGACCTGTGGCTTTCATGTGTTGGACTAGTGAGGAAGTGTGTTCCAGATTTTTTACTGCATTTTTGTGTTCATCCAGGCGGGTACTTATTCTTCTATTGGTCTGTCCAATGTATGTGGCCGGGCATGATGCACAGGGGACTTCATATATGCCTTGATTTTCCTGGTCAGTTTTATCTTTGGGGTTTATAAGGATGGCTGCTCTTTTTCTGTTCGTTTTGAAGGCAGTCTTGATGTGATGCCTGTGTAGTATCTTACTGGTTTTGTCTGTAGTACTTCTTATGTAGGGCAGGACAGCTGTTCCATAGCTGTTCCATGGCAGGGGAAGGTTACTGTAAAATCCCCTTCTGTCCCCACACCACTAACCTGCTTTCCAGCTCCGTTCTCCTGTGGAGAGCAACAAAAGAAGACCCAGCCAATTAGCTGGGACTCAGGAGGCAGAGAGTAGATGGGGGCAGGGCTATTCAGAGGTCAGATTGGCCAGTTGTATGAACTGCTCAAAATTTCTGCTACAGTTCTCCAGAACTGGTCAGAGCCTGCTGAATAGCACCTCTGATATTCCCCCAACCCACTCATAACTAACACTGATGATGCTACCTAATTTGGATAATGAAACATCCGCAAGAAAACAACCAAGCTCAGAGAGCACCACCATTAAAAATATATTCACCAGATGGCACCAGTACAGAGGTTTCCACTGGAAAAAAGCTTCTGTGTGCATCAACTTTACTTTGCCAAAGTTAATTTGACTTTTGCACAAATAAGTTTTCAACCCCAAATCTTAAGACTTAACCAAACTTATTTTCCTACCACTAAAACACAATTTCTATCAGATGGGGTTCTTACATTGAAGAATAAAAAAGCATAGAATTCCCTTTCTATAGTAGTTTTTCATAATATTAAATGTTTCAAAAATACAAAGGAAATGTTTATTCCTAGTAAATGAAAGAAAAAAAAATCAAATGTCCATTTATATAGATTTTCACCCTTCAATTTATTATTCTACCTGCATGCTTGCATATTACAAGATGAACAGATAGCGTTCCCAGAAGTTTTTGGTCATTGCTTACTGTTGGCTTTTCATTATTATTATCATTAACATCATCAATTAACAACAATGATGTGAACTTTTGAACACTATGAATGTTTGAGAATACAGTGACACTCTTCCAGTTCTGGAGAAATAATATATTTATCAAAAGAATAAACAAAAACCATTTTTAACTTTCTGGAGAAGTATTGTGTCATTCGCTTACTGTAAATTTACAACATTAAAAAAACAACAACCCTGTTTATTATTAGGGAAACCTGACTTCCTTAGAGATTTATCCAGAGATTTTGCAGGAGTAAAATAGCAGCAATCCTACGGGAAGTACGGTATGTGCAGAGCCCTCAGAGCTGTCACACCAAGCCCTTCAAGAAGATGTAGCACTCTGAGTTGGGAGGAATGCTTTGCTTGCTCTGCAAATGATTCTTTCAAATCATTTTGCACAGCTTTATACAATCTGTTTGCATCTGGATATACCTTCTTTTTTGCCCCTCCTACTTTCCAAAACCAATAATTATACTTTTGCAAATAGCATAGTTTCCAATCAATTAATTAATGGGGTTGCATAATTGAACATTGTTGCAGTCATTGGTCAAGGGGGTTGCTACCAAGCATAGGGACCTGCTTTTAATTACAATGAAGAAAAATGTGGAAATATGTGCCATGGCATCTCAATATAGACACATGAAGAAGCTAAAATGAGACGTAAGGTGCATGGAGACATGGAGTTCACATCATAATGTCACAGTGCAGTTTGTTACTTTCTCCTCTGTGCTTCTTCTCATGTATCCCTGTTCTCCCAAGAGTCATGTTGTGCTGTTGTTGGGGTATACTACTCTGTGAAGTCCCATTTTTTTTCTTTTTTCTTTTGTGGCTATATCACGAGGAGCCATTGCAAAGGCATGCATTGGAGAAAGTATGTGGCAATGCAAAATATGTCAATAGCAAAGCCGGTTTGATGACTATGTGGGGATCAGAATCAGCAATCAGTAAGAGATACCTGGAAGTGCAGAAGCAGCAAGGCCTGATTCAAAAGCAAGGAGCTACTGGTAGTTTAGAATCCAGCTACAAACTGTGACCAGAGAGACAGAGTTCAGCAACCACATCTCCTTCTGTAGCAGCACCAATAGCCAGTTGGCATTGCTAACAGCCAAGGGAGCCAAGCCTGCAAGCCTGAAGCATAGACTTGGTTTGATGAAGAAAACATCCCAGTTGGGGGATGTGGTTAGCTAAACCCTGATAACATCAGCAACAAAAAGAGGAGAAAGAGACTGTTTACCGACATAGTAAACTGATAGAAACTTGTAAGGCCCACAGAATAGGTTATAGAGTGAAGCTCTATAAAAATTATAAGAGTATCTATAGAAAATAGATAAAATTTAAAAATGAGAAAGAGAGAGAGAAAAGGAGGGAGAGGGAGAGGTGGAGAGAGGGAGGGAGGGAGAATGAGTGAGTGAGAGACTGGCAGAAAGGCAGAGCAGCAGAGAGTTTGAAAAGAAAATAATTATATACAATAATTTTCTCCTGGGAAACAAAACATGTCTGTAGTTTGTTTCATTTGCCACCCAAAATAATATTTCACAATAATAACATCGGCCTTTTTATGCCTGGTAACTTTCAATTCTCTTTTATGCATGAGCAAATGACCTCCTCAACAGAAAAAAAAAAGATGCATCATTTTTGAATCCTTTCTTGAATGATCCCAACAGCTGAATTTTAATTTTAGTTACAATTCAGTTTGTCTTTTAATCAATAAATCCCAATTCAGTTAGGACAGATATATATTTGCACATTTGCAATCAATATTTTACTTTTTTCCCACATGGTGGAGGGAATTAAAAAAGAACTCTTGCCCATTTTTCTAGATGTTTTAAAATCAATCACAACATATTCTCAGATAAAATATTGAACAATGATTCAGACCTACAAAATGACAGAGGATTTGTAGTTCTAGGGTCAGTCATAAATTTCAATAGGAGTTTTTTCACAATGGTTTGATTTCCATATTTTAAACTATATTTTTAAACAAAACTCACCCACTATAGGGTTAAGTTTAATCTGTTAGTGTTCTGTCCCTAATTAGCATTCTTTTTTTTTTTTGAAACAAATTTTTATTAATTTTAAAGATAAAACAACACATCATTAACCATTAAATACATAAACACATAAAACCTCTTAACATTGTAAATCCTTACAAGTCAAACAAAACATTATTTTTATACAGCATAATTCCAATTTATCCCATCTCCATATGGACACACAAATATCTTTCAGCAAATTTCTCATTATTTCTCTTTACTCCTATTCAATTTCATTTCTCTTCCATATTTATCCATTTTATAGTCATCATATTCTTTTCTTTCTGGCTTGTTTAAATTATTCTCATCTAACATTCCTCCAAGGTTTTATTGATTCTTTTTTCCTTTTTTTTATAAAAAACAAATTTTGTTAGTTTTACCATAAACACAATACACAAACATACAAACACAAAACATAAACAAAACTAAAAGATCTTTTCTGAAGGTTGTCTGTTCCCGGGTTAAAACTCGTCACACAGACACAAATTCAAACATCATATTCAACCCATATCTCCTTCCATATCTTATTATCATTTTCTTTTTTATATATATATATAAAAACCATTTTTATCAGTTTTATAAGAACAATGCACAAAGAATCAAGGCATAGCAGCTTATAAATTCTTTTCTAAGAAAAAATAATAATAAAAGATCAATAAGGCATAACATTTCCAGATTATAATATCAATATTTCATATAATATTAACTTCATATCTTGTCCCTACTTCTCCTTTCCATCCAAATTATTTATTAATTAAAATTTTATTGCCTTTTATCAATATACAAAATCCAAAAAAAAAAAGCATATATATCCTTCCATATCTTATTACCATTTTCAACAACATTCTTTGTCTGTTCTATTTCCAATTATCCATTCATCTTTTTTTTCTTTTACTATACTTCTCCTGTACACCAATTGGAGTAACATCTATAACTCATTACCCTAACTTAGAAATACTACATATAGCAATCTTTCTTGGGATTCTGTTTAAAAGATTCTAAAATTACATAATAAATTTTATATTTTAAATATACATATAAAAACACACTCTTATATACCCTCCAGAATCCCTCTTTTAATCTAAATTAAATTCACCCATTGTCTCTAAATAAACTTTTTTTCTTTAGGTCTTGCTTCCCCCCATTAAGGCTTCTCCTCCCCCCCTTTCTCTCTTGCTTATTCTTCTCCTTGCCCTTTCTACCCCTTTGCTTTTTCCCTTCGCTTTTCTTACTCCTTTTCCTTTGCTTTCTAACCTTGCCTCCATCTTTTCGCTCATTTTTCTCTCTTTTGGTTGTTTTTATAATTCTTAAAATCCCCTTTTTCTTATCCTTTTTCTCCTCCTCTCCGGAAGGGACCCATTGTTCATCAAAGATGGCTTCTTCTTCCTCTTCTTCCTTGTCCCAGTCCTTCTGCTGCGTAATCAACTTTTCAACAGAACATAACGCCATTTCTAAGAATTGAAACAAAGCGCCCAAAGTATCTTCTTTTTTATATTTTTGATATTCAATCTCTAGTTCATCCACAAACGATGCCATTATAAAAAGGGAAACTTTTTCCAAAACAACCACAAGTATTTTTAATCAAAGACAATCAAAAGCAATTAAAAAAAAAAATTCCAAAAGTTAATACTTTTCTTCCTTCTTCTCTTTCTCTTTCTGGATTAATTTTTATTCAAAGAGGTCCAATTACCATATATCTTCCTTTGGGATCCACAAAGACATTCTAGACAATCTCCTCCTTTTTCAGCTTCTGCTCCAATTTTTTTTCTCCCTTCCCACTTGCAATGACAATTTTAAATAATCAGAAATCCATACCTCCAGCAAAGATTTTCCAATTTCTTAAATTTTTCAATGTCCAAAAATCCCTTTGTCTCTTAGCTTCAACTTTCAAAGCAATCCACTTTCAATGTCTAATATATCCAAATATTTCTGCTATTTCCGTGGGATGGGAGAGTAAAAAAAAAAAAAAGTTCCCTTTAACAGCTTCTCCGCCGCTTTTCGCTCTTCTTAGGGATACAATGTATCCTCCAGCAATTCAAGCAGCTCAATTCCAGGCAATTTAAAAGGTGTTACTTGACCCGGCTCAGACAGAACTTTCACTCTTCACATTTCCTCCAGCACAGTTCTTACCCGGTTGCTGGCTTCTTCGTGGCGGCCATTGCTGACCGCCGCTCCACCGCCTTGGGAAAAAGGGGTTTTCCCGGAGAAGGGGGGGGTCTGCGACACCCCCACCTCCCTATCCGACTCCCCTCTCTCTTCAGCTGTCCCTACAGGGCAGCCATATCCCCCTGACCCATCTGGATCGGGGGTACCTCGACGGCTAGCACAGCAGGAATAGCGAGCTGTCGCGAATTCCTGCTGCCCCGAAGCCACGCGAAACCGGAAGTTCCCCTAATTAGCATTCTTGAGATCCCCGCGCTTTGATTGGCCAAAGCGCGGGGCACTCTGATTGGTCAGGCGAGCCACGCCGATTGGCTCGCTGAGAATCTCCCGCGATTGGTCCATTCGAATCGCGGGAGATTCAAAGCGGTGCCATTGGCCGTGGCCGCCGCAGCCACCGTGGCTAAAGGAATAAAAGCCGCGAGCTTTTTCCTTTACGCCAGTTCGGTTCCAACTTTAAATAAAAGAGCATGATTTGAAGTCACCGACTCCTGGCATCATTTTCGAGGACAGACCCTGAACCGAACCACGTGTCCGACGGAAGCCAGATGAACTACCACGATGGCGAAAATCGCACCCCCCGCACCCTTCAACCCCGCCACCGAGGATTGGGAATCGTACTCCGACCGATTCCGCATGTTCCTCGAGTGCAGCAATCTGAAGGATGCCACCGGCCCCATGAAGCGCGCCGTCTTCCTGACCCACTGCGGGACCGAGGTATTCAAGATGGCCAAGGCGCTTGCCAAACCCGCCGATGCGACCGCGATGGACTGGGATGTCCTCGAGCCAATACTTCGGCGGCACTACGCTTCAGAGGTACCCATCCTGATACGACGCAACGAATTCTACCATCAGGACCAACGGTCGGGTGAGAGCTTCAGCGACTTCGTTGCCGAGCTACAGCGCCTAGGGGGGCTGTGCGAATTCGACAACCTGAACGATGCCCTGCGAGACAGAATCGTGCTCGGTTTGTGGGACCCCGTCCTCCAGAGCCGGCTGATGGCCAAGGGCAACATCAGCCTAGCAGACACCCTCACCGCAGCCGCAGCCGCTGAAGCAACCTGAACCTCCGCCGACCTCATGCGCAGACCGAGCGCTGGGGACCGCAGCGGAAACAACAACCCTGCGAGGTCGGCCGAGGCCCAACCCGAGATGACCACCCACCAGGGCGACTTCCACTTGGCATCGGGCACTTCCGATGACGAGGAGGACATCCATCGCCTCCAGACAGGCCGCGACCCACGGAACCGGCGGGGTCGTAAGTTGAGGACCAACTGTGCCGGTTGCGGCGGTGACCACCCCAGGTCAGAATGCCGGTTTTTCGAATCGATCTGCCGGCATTGCGACAAGAAGGGACACATCGCCCGTGTCTGCTGCCTAAAAAAGAACCGCAGCCCGGCACGATGGGACCAGAGCAACCGGAGGAGAGAGAGCACAACACCCCAGACCAGAGATTGCCGCTCGGACAACAGATGGGACCGGAACGGACGATCCCTGCGAGGCGGTGATAACCGGCGAAGAGAGGAGACCCATCAGAGGGTCACCATCGGCCACGCCATAACCAATGATGCCCGGAAGGTCCACGTGGAGGTAGGCATCGAGGGCCAGCCATGCAAAATGGAGGTGGACTCCGGGTCCTACCTCTCCATGATAGCATGGCATGAAATAAAGCGTTTGGTTCCTACCCTCCAAAGGAGGAACCTAGACAGCCAAAGACTCATTGTAAAGGACTACCAGGAAAACCACATCCCGGTAGTTGGAACCAAACACTTCAACATCACATATAAAGGGCACACCGAAAGGCTTCCCCTGACAATCGTCGACCGCGACCGCCCAAGCCTACTGGGACTGCAATGGTTTGCCCCGCTCGGCATCGCAGTCACGGGAGTCGACCACGTCACCGACGACAGCTGGGAGCAACAACTGGCCCGGGAATTCCAAGAGGTCTTCGACGGAAACCTAGGCAAGTACCGAGGGCCCCTTATATCATTCAACCTAGACCCAAACGTCCCCCCAAAATGCCTGAAACCAAGGCGGGTGCCATTCGCACTTAAACCCAAGATAGACGAGCAAATTGACAAGCTCGTCAAGGAAGGGGTCCTACAGCCAATAGACCACGCCCGGTGGGAGACCCCCATAGTCACCCCGATCAAGCCCGATGGGTTGGTGAGGATCTGTGGGGACTATAAGGCCACCCTAAATGGCGCGCTACAACAAAGCGCCTACCCCGTTCCAGTAGTGAAACACCTACTGCACTCACTGGGAGGGGGCAAGGTTTTTGCCAAGCTCGACCTCGCCCAGGCATACCAACAGTTGCCAGTCGACGAGCAAACGGCAGAAGCGCAAACCATAGTCACCTACCGGGGGGCATTTAAATGCAACCGACTCCAATTCGGAGTCAGCGTGGCACCGGGAATATTCCAAAGCCTAATGGAAAGACTACTGCAAGGCATCAAGGGGGTGGTACCTTACTTCGACGACGTCTTAGTGTCGGCAACCAACCAAGCCGAACTAGAGGGTCGCCTAAGGGAGGTCCTAACCAAATTCAAAGAGACCGGGCTCAAAGTCAAGAGGGAGAAATGCCAATTATACACGGAACGGGTAGAATTCCTAGGATACCTCCTAGACCGTCACGGCATTCACCCCACAAACCAAAAAATCAAGGCCATCAAAGAAGCCCCCACACCCAAGTCGAAGACGGAGCTGCAGGCATTCCTGGGGCTACTTAACTTTTACAATGTTTTCCTGCCCCAAAAGGCGACGGTGGCGGAGCCCTTGCATAGGCTCCTGGACAAGGCGGCGACCTGGACTTGGGGAAAACGCGAGCAAGCCGCCTTCCAAAGAACAAAGGACCTCCTCACTTTGGATGCCGTCCTTATACAGTATAACGAGACCCTACCTCTGGCCGTCACATGCGATGCATCACCCTTCGGCATCGGCGCTGTCCTCAGCCATACCCTCCCCGACGGAAAAGAAGCACCCATCGTGTTCTTTTCAAGGACCCTCACCAAACCGGAGCAGAACTATAGCCAGCTGGACAAAGAGGCTCTGGCTATCGTTGCCGCCGTAAAAAGATTCCACGAGTATCTCTACGGCCGGACATTCACCATCATAACCGACCACAAGCCGCTGCTGGGAATCCTTGCAGGAAACCGGGCCACCCCGAACATTCTGTCTCCCCGAATGACAAGGTGGTCCGAGTTCCTGGCAGCCTACAACTATGGACTCATACACAGACTGGATAAGACGATCTCCCATGCAGACGCCTTAAGCCGCTCACCGCTACCGGAACCTGACATCGACCCAGCACCCATGACGACCACCCTCAGCATAGAGACTCTACCCAACCTGCCCATAACCGCGTCAGACATTGCCCGAGAGACTAATAAAGACAAACGTCTGGCGCGGGTGTTGCATTGGGTAGAGAAAGGGTGGCCGGAAAGGGACAACGACGAGTCCATCAAAACGTTCCGAAACCGCCAAACGGAACTCTCGTTATTAAAAGGGTGCATACTATGGGGGGATAGGGTGGTCATTCCAGAAAAGCTACAAGGGAAGGTTCTGGAACTGCTACACGAGGGGCACCCTGGCATCATTAGGACTAAAGCCCTGGCCAGAAGTTACGCTTGGTGGCCAGGGATGGACAAACAAATTGAGACCTGGGTAGCAAGGTGCCAACGATGCCAGGAAACTAGGCCAAGCCCACCCACAGCACCCGTCCTAGAGTGGGAAACCCCAAGGGGACCTTGGTCTAGGATTCACATAGACTTTGCCGGGCCCACAAAAGGACACACCTTCCTTATAACAGTAGACGCTTACTCCAACTGGCTGGAGGTAAGCAACATGAAGACAACAACCACAGAGGCCGTGATCAAGGAACTCTGCAAACTCTTTGCAACGCACGGCCTCCCAGACATCGTCGTTTCCGACAACGGGCCCCAATTCACCTCACTGGAATTCGAAAAATTCCTAGCGGAAAGGGGCATCCGCCACATGCTGACAGCACCGGCGCACCCGGCGGCGAACGGTAGGGCGGAACGGATGGTGCAATTCACTAAGAAAACCATCCGGAAAATAGACCACGGGGAGATCCAGGAGAAAATAAACAAACTACTCTTCACCCAACACATAACCCCAAATACCACAACGAATAAGAGACCAGCCGAACTATTAATGGGGAGGAAATTAAGGTCCCCACTCGACAGGTTACACCCCACGTATAACCCGGAGAAGCCCCCAGACTCAAACAGCAAACACCGAACTTTCACACCCGGCCACCCCGTATACGCAAGAAACCTGACGGGAGACCCACTATGGATACCGGCCGTCATCACACAAATAACAGGCCCACACTCGTACTGGCTACAAACAGCAGACGGACGAGCGTGGAAACGCCACATCGACCAATTAAGGTCGAGGACTGCCAACCAAGAGACCACCGACGCACAAACAGGCGGAACCAACCCCCACAACACAAACCAAGGGGGAGGGAATACCCAGGGGACCAAAACCAAAGAAGAATAAACCAGCCATACTTACCGGAAAGCAGCCATCACGACCCCTCTCCAGGAAGAGACAGCCAGGCCAGCTTGACCGACCCGGAAAGACCGAGCGGGAGCGGCGAAACCCGCAGCTCAACCAACCCGGGAGGCCCAGGAGGGAGCTACAGAGAGCGGCCCGGCCCAACCGACCAGCCGGTTCCCACGACGGCATCAGGAGCAACAGAGATCCCGACCAAACCGGCCGGGATCCAACCTACGACTGAGCTGCGCAGGTCCAGTAGGCTCAGACAGAGCCCCGCCTACCTACGTGACTACGTGACGTAAGGACTGAACCAAGAGGGGAGGGGTGTTCTGTCCCTAATTAGCATTCTTGAGATCCCTGTGCTTTGATTGGCCAAAGCGCGGGGCACTCTGATTGGTCAGGCGAGCCGCGCCGATTGGCTCGCTGAGAATCTCCTGCGATTGGTCCATTCGAATCCCGGGAGATTCAAAGTGGTGCCATTGGCCGCGGCTGCTGCGGCTAAAGGAATAAAAGCCGCGAACTTTTTCCTTTGCCCCAGTTTGGTTCCAACTTTAAATAAAAGAGCATGATTTGAAGTCACCGACTCCTGGCATCATTTCACGGACACAACAGTTAGAGCTTGAGAGATGAGTTTTGAGAATGAAAGCCTGTTTTGTCTCATCTTTCTTGATGAAGGTAAATACACTATTCACAAGACTAGAGATATCACATTCCAATTACTCATTTCCCTTCCTGACATAAGGAGAATAGAGGAACTGATAAAGCAGTACAAAACAGCATGTTGGACTCTTTGCAAACCAACCAGCTGCAACGTTTCATTTCCTATGCTTAAGCAAAAGATAGATGAAAACCAGAAAGAAGACAACAAACACAAACACTTCCATTTTAGAAAAAGCACCCACCTACACCCCCCCCCCCACACAAGATTCATTAAAAAAAACAATGTGACTTGAGCTAATGGGAAAAATTAATAAAAGAAGAGTGTGGGAACTTTTGGAGTTCTTCAACATCTGTAGGCAAGTGATATAGCAAAAAGGGAGTAGGGGGAAGACATTTCTTTAAAGAATTAGCTAAATACTTAAATGCTAATGGACAGATAAGCTGAATACTTATTTCCCATTTTTGTCTTAACTGGGCACCTAATATCTGCTACACATTAACTTAACACTTAACTTTGTAGCTAACCCTTACTAATATGTCAGCTTCCTTTGCTGAGGTCTAACTAAGTAATAGGGTTGGGGACAGAAAGGGAAAAAAGAAGTTGAAGAGCTGTAAAACCTGCCTAAGAAAAGCAGATGCCATGATATTTATACCATTATCACTATTTTAGCTCAACGTGGCAGGTCGAAGATCAACCACTCTGATATCTTAATCATAGCATAGCATAGCATAGCATAGCATAGCATAGCATAGCATAGCATAGCATAGCATAGCATAGCATAGCATAGCATAGCATAGAGTAGCGTAGCATAGCGTAGTGTAGTAGAGCAGAGCAGAGCAGAACAGAAAATACTTTATTGGCCAAATGGGCTTAGATACACAAAGGATTTGTCTCCAGTGCAAAAGCTCTCAGTGTACATGCAAAGCAAAAGGGTAAGAATAATCATAATAATGATGCCAAAAAGAGGTAATAGTAAAGAAGATGGGAAGGATAATCACAGTGCTACAGCCATACAACATGAGTAAATATCCTTGGACATAAGACAGTACTGTGAGGTGAGAATTAGGTGTTCAGCAGAATGATGGCACTAGAGGAAAACTTGTCCCTGTGTCTAATTGTTTTGGCATGCAATGTCCTGTAGCAGCATCCTAACGGGAGAAGTTGAAACAGTTTATGTCCAGGATATGAAGTGTCTGTAGATATTTTCTCAGTTCTTTTTCCGACCCCTGCTGTATACAGGTCTTCTATGTAAGACAGACTGGTTGCAATTTTTTTTTCCTGCAGTACTAACTATCCATTGGAATCTGTATCTGTCCTGTCTGGTTGCCGTATCAGACCAGACAGTTCAGACTTTTGTACTTTTTAAAATAAATCTAAATTTCCATCATAAATATATCTTCTGTTTAGACCTTCATCAGTATCTGATCTGAAAATATTAAAACTGGAAATACCCTTTTGCAAATCAGCTATTTGCTTTTCACACAACACTGTTGCAACCCTATCACCT
The DNA here is from genome assembly GCA_033807585.1 of Hydrophis major. NCBI lineage: Eukaryota > Metazoa > Chordata > Lepidosauria > Squamata > Elapidae > Hydrophis > Hydrophis major. Next base: position 107,893,783 of record CM066328.1, on the reverse strand, counting down.
TTGGTTTCTGTCACTGCCAGTCTGCTCATTTCTCTTCTAATAGATTTGATGCACTCTGAAACTACCTTTGGAAAGTCATTGAAGAAGGAGAATATTCTGTTTTAATACTAGTAAAATAAGGATGACTTAAGCC